>JAQPZY010001114.1:622500-1305646 GCA_029931535.1 Margaritifera margaritifera | reverse complement strand
GTGGTCCAATATTATCTAGGCCTGTTGATTTCGTTGTTGCAGTCATTTGCAAATATTTTAAAACTTTTTCATTTGGTATCACAGAGATAAAAATGTTTTGTGTCAGGTGGAATTTTTTTCTGAACAGAAATTTCTTAGTTCATCATGATTTGAGTTTACAATGGGTTCCTAATTCTCGAAGCTATGCTGACAAAAAATTCATTGAATGTATTTGCTATTTCAACATCCTCATGAATAATTTTGGATGATCTTGTGGACCGTTTGCCTGCACCTATTTTGTTAAAAACTTTCCACATAGAATTCATATTGCAATTATTTTCTAAAGCTGACTGATAGTAATTCTACTTTGACCCATTGATCATTTGGTTACTTTATTTCTCCATGTTTTGTAAAGTACTTGTTGACTACAGATTTGAAATAATCATGAGTTTTCATGGCGTCTAGAATGTCAGGAGTTAACCAATGAGGTTGGAAGTCCAGTTTTACTCTTTGTTTTCATCGGTACATGTTTATCTACCACTTGCGTAAAAAGTGGAGTCCATGCATCAAGAGCATCATCCACATCATCAAATATAGATACTATACTCCAAGGAACAATACTGCGATCTACCAGAAATTTGTCTTCATCATAATGCTTAAATGATCTATATGTTATGGTTTTATGAGTTCTGGATTTTACACCTGTTTTTAAGCCGGATTTTCTGGTTAGAAAAATAGGGAAGTGATCACTAAGACCTATCCTAGGAATATGTATTTTTGTCACATTTTCTTCCATATTTGTTTAGATATGATCTATTAGAGTTTTTGAGTGATCAGTTTCTTGTGTTGGTTGGTCCACTAATCGGGTTAGACCAAACGTTTCTGTGAAATTCAACCAATTTCTTTTCATCTAATTATTCATAAGATCCCTGTTGAAGTCACCTAATGTGCATAACCATCAATCAACAAAAAGTCATTTGCATGATTGACCTTAGATGATAATAATAAATTCAGTTGGTCTAACTTGTTATTCAGACCTTGTATATTTATATGTCCAATGTGTAGACCTTTTCCATTAATTCCTAGATCTAATATGTCCTTAAAGTAAATATTCCTAGGAGGGTCAGACAAGGAGTTTAGTTCCACCCTGACATTTTTTACATTTCTTGAAGCATGCATGTAGTCTTTGTTAGAACATTCACAAACACATATGTACTTCCACATTCAAAACATCCATCACAGTTGTCAGTTTGAGAGTTAAAATGTTTAACTGAGGTCCCAAAGGAAACAACATGGGCATCATCACCCAGTTGAGTTCCAAAGGTTTGTCTTGAAGCAGTAGAGAAATTATGTCTCCTAAAAAGGGCACTATCTTCATAGCCATAAGCCTAGCAACTGTTGCTAGGGTGAAACATTTCAGTGTTTGGCCTTGTGTCCATATTCCAAACAGTCATGGCATTGAATTTTCACAGTATGTCTGCATGCATCAAAGCTATGCCCAGGTTCATAGCAATTATAGCACCTGACCCTAGCTTGTCTGGTTTGTTGAACCTGTTATCTTGGTCTCTGTCATATCTTTGATTAATGTATTTGCCTTTGCCTTTGGAACATGTTCATTTATTGCATACAGAGAGTGTGAAAGTCCCTCTTTGTTTAAATGAGTTCTGTCCTTAGCCAAAAGGTGTTCAAGCATCAAGCCAGATTTTATAACAAATGCATTTTCAATGTCAATTATTTTGTGGTCCCATTCAGTGCATAGGTGTCCTATTAAGGCATTCAGGTTTTGAACATCATTGTCAGTTCTTGGAGAAACTGTGCAAATGCATACCTTACAAGCTGGGTTGTCCAAGTAGATGTTATTCAGAATGTGGTAAAAATTGTCTTCAATTTGTTCAATCTCAATGTTGTTGTTAAAATCATTTCCTTCAACACTGATGATAATGTTATCAAATTGAGAAAGGTCTGTGTCTCTAATAAAATCAAGCATATGACCAGTTCCCACCCCAGGTAACGACTTGGCTTTGACCCAAGGATTAAAACCTCTTTCACTGACATATTTAGTTAAGCATGTTTATGCATATTCATGAGAAACAAGGAAATATTAGCACTGGAGGGCACAGGTGATACAAAAGCTTAGTGGATTTTGCTTGTGGCTGGTGATAATGATGTCATCAAATTCTGTTGGCCTCAGGATGCCGTAACCACTTCTTGTGGAGGTCTCGGTGTCAGAAACGGGTCTTGGGTCAACGGGATTTCTGTTCTGTCAATCACATGGCATTATTTTAATTGCTATTGGTTTATCAGAATTTAACCTGCATTTGCCCAGTGACCTGTTGATATGAACTGCTTACAATGTTCAGATCAAAATGTTAGATAACCATACCATGCAGGTTAATTCCACACACCAAAATGATTGTTTGGTAACCGCAACATATAAATGTCATATTGTATGATGAATAGTAAAATGTTTTATCTCCTGTTCTTTAAGACTATGACAGACAAATTAATGGGCACCTCAATTATATTTTTTTTACAGTAAAACTTCATATTGTTTAATTTGATAAATATAGATCATCTTCACGTTTAATTTACAAAATATACAGAATTTTGACTTTTTCTCATAATTAGCAGTTCATGTCAAATTTTTATTCATGCAGAGGTTTTGGATATCACTTGTTCAATAAAAGAGGTAAAATTTGACTAATTTGAAAAATAATGTGCACTTTTGACTCCTGTGTTTTCAGAGATACACTGTATGTCCTCATTTTTAGTCTGGTTCACACAAAACAGCCATAAGTCATACAGAGATACACTGTATGTCCCCATTTTTAGTCTGGTTCACACAAAACAGCCAGAAGTCATACAGATCCATTATAGACTAAAGATTCTAGGTGCACGAGTTCCAAAAGTGAATTTTACAACATATATGACAAGCAATGACATTGCATATGATAATAATATTATTATTAACAGTATAGCAAATGCTATGACTAAAAGTAATGAGAAGTCTGATGTAGACAAATAGGAGACAGTTTTTCAAAATATAAATGGTGTTCTCAGTAAAATCAAATGTTGAAAGTCTTAAAGATTTTAAGCATCTGTTTGAACACAGACATTGACAATGCAGAATTAACATATACCAATAAAATGTATAGGATGTGGGTCAATCACACCAGTTAACTTGTTCTTATTGGAATAACACCCAACATTAATTTTATGGTTGTACATATTATGAACAATCATATGACTTTGTTCTCATCACAAATAATACAGCCTCAGAAACTTTTCTCTGCTTTTTTCTTTAATCCTCTCATTTGGGTAACTGATGGTAGAGTTGCTCTATTTAGTCTATTTTTGCTAATATACTTTAAAAAATCTCTTTCAGATGCAGACTTCAGAACTGGCAAGAGGTGAGGAGACTATTGTTGATGTTTCACCTCTGCTGGACCTGCCAACCCCACCCCTGTTAAGCCCTACCCCTGTCTCGGAGGTGATTCTGGAGGAGCCGCTTGCGGTGAATCTGGAGGATGGAGGAGAAAGTGATTCTGTAGTACCAGCAATGTGTGAGGTACTGTCAGACCTGGCGATTTTAGGTGCCTACCTGGACTGCGATGTCCAGACCATGGGGCCATCGTCAGTGGCAGTGGCTGATGACAAGGGAGTTTTCAGTGGGGAAGGAGAGGTGCCTGGTATCTCATCAATGCTTCTTCCTCCAAACCATAGACCTTGGGTGTGTATGTTTGTGTGTCTGTTGTGGAATGTGTACATGCATGTATTTATGGCTGTTTGTATGTTTGCCTTTTTCTGTATGCCTGCCATAAAGCAGATCATATTATGTTCTGATGTTGTTCATCCATTTATCTGTCTGTCAGTCCATTTGTTGCCAGCCTGGTTTCCACACAATTACTTTAGTTCTCCACCATCTACAGTTACCAAACATTGTGGATGGCATGCACTTAGGGTAAGGAAGAACTGTTGACACAGAGTGGACAGCTACACCTGTGTCTGGAAAGATACTGTATGTTGTGCCATGTGATATGAAAAAAGTCTATTGATATTGGGGTCAAAGAGGATAAAGGTCAAGGGCAATAACTAATGCTTTCTTATTGGTCTATGTCAGGTCGGGCTACGCCTGCTACCGTAAGTAACAGTAGACGGTACTACCTGTGACTGTTGACCCAGAGTGGACAATGTTATTGCATAGATTAAGGTAAAGGTCCTATACCACTGATATTGTAATTATCCATGTTTCGGAATTATTGCAAAAATTCATGTCAAGGTTGAGGTCTGGGTCCCATAGAAGGTGGTGTCTTGTGTGCCAGCAGGGGTGTGTATATGTACATGTTATCTATTTGTATTGTATGTTAATCTTTCTTTTCTTCTTTCAGTTTCCATCATGTCTACTTGTATGATTGATGTGTATGTGTGTTTGTGATTGTATTTGTTTATTTCTGTATTTGTGTATGACATATTCCCATTTCCATTTATGCATATATATTTGTTAATCTTTCTTTTCTTCTTTCAGTTTGCGTGATGTTTATTTGTATGATTGATGTGTATGTGTTTGTGATTATATTTGTTTGTGTATGACATTTTCGCATTTACATTGATGCATATTTATTTGTTAATCTTTTTTTTGTTCTTTCATTTTTGCGTGATGTTTACTTGTATGATTGATGTGAGGTCTGGGTCCCATAGAAGGTGATGTCTTGTGTGCCAGCAGGGGTGTGTATATGTACATGTTATCTATTTGTATTTTATGTTAATCTTTCTTTTCTTCTTTCAGTTTCCATAATGTCTACTTGTATGATTGATATGTATGTGTGTTTGTGATTGTATTTGTTATTTCTGTATTTGTGTATGACATATTCCCATTTCCATTTATGCATATTTATTTGTTAATCTTTCTTTTCTTCTTTCAGTTTGCGTGATGTTTACTTGTATGATTGATGTGTATGTGTTTGTGATTATATTTGTTTGTGTATGACATTTTCGCATTTACATTGATGCATATTTATTTGTTAATCTTTTTTTTGTTCTTTCATTTTTGCGTGATGTTTACTTGTATGATTGATATGAATTCTGGGTCCCATAGAAGGTGATGTCTTGTGTGCCAGCAGGGGTGTGTATATGTACATGTTATCTATTTGTATTGTATGTTAATCTTTCTTTTCTTCTTTCAGTTTCCATGATGTCTACTTGTGTGATTGATGTGTATGTGTGTTTGTGATTGTATTTGTTTATTTCTGTATTTGTGTATGACATATTCCCATTTCCATTTATGCATATTTATTTGTTAATCTTTCTTTTCTTCTTTCAGTTTTCGTGATGTTTATTTGTATGATTGATGTGTATGTGTTTGTGATTATATTTGTTTGTGTATGACATTTTCGCATTTACATTGATGCATATTTATTTGTTAATCTTTTTTTTTGTTCTTTCATTTTTGCGTGATGTAAACTTGTATGATTGATGTGAGGTCTGGGTCCCATAGAAGGTGATGTCTTGTGTGCCAGCAGGGGTGTGTATATGTAAATGTTATCTATTTGTATTGTATGTTAATCTTTCTTTTCTTCTTTCAGTTTCCATGATGTCTACTTGTGTGATTGATGTGTATGTGTGTTTGTGATTGTATTTGTTTATTTCTGTATTTGTGTATGACATATTCCCATTTCCATTTATGCATATTTATTTGTTAATCTTTCTTTTCTTCTTTCAGTTTGCGTGATGTTTATTTGTATGATTGATGTGTATGTGTTTGTGATTATATTTGTTTGTGTATGACATTTTCACATTTACATTGATGCATATTTATTTGTTAATCTTTTTTTTGTTCTTTCATTTTTGCGTGATGTTTACTTGTATGATTGATGTGAGGTCTGGGTCCCATAGAAGGTGATGTCTTGTGTGCCAGCAGGGGTGTGTATATGTACATGTTATCTATTTGTATTGTATGTTAATCTTTCTTTTCTTCTTTCAGTTTCCATGATGTCTACTTGTATGATTGATATGTATGTGTGTTTGTGATTGTATTTGTTTATTTCTGTATTTGTGTATGACATATTCCCATTTCCATTTATGCATATTTATTTGTTAATCTTTCTTTTCTTCTTTCAGTTTGCGTGATGTTTACTTGTATGATTGATGTGTATGTGATTATATTTGTTTGTGTATGACATTTTCGCATTTACATTGATGCATATTTATTTGTTAATCTTTTTTTTGTTCTTTCATTTTTGCGTGATGTTTACTTGTATGATTGATGTGAGGTCTGGGTCCCATAGAAGGTGATGTCTTGTGTGCCAGCAGGGGTGTGTATATGTACATGTTATCTATTTGTATTGTATGTTAATCTTTCTTTTCTTCTTTCAGTTTCCATAATGTCTACTTGTATGATTGATATGTATATGTGTTTGTGATTGTATTTGTTTATTTCTGTATTTGTGTATGACATTTTCCCATTTCTATTTATGCATATTTATTTGTTAATCTTTCTTTTCTTCTTTCAGTTTGCGTGATGTTTACTTGTATGATTGATGTGTATGTGTTTGTGATTATATTTGTTTGTGTATGACATTTTCGCATTTACATTGATGCATATTTATTTGTTAATCTTTTTTTTTGTTCTTTCATTTTTGCGTGATGTTTACTTGTATGATTGATGTGAGGTCTGGGTCCCATAGAAGGTGATGTCTTGTGTGCCAGCAGGGGTGTGTATATGTAAATGTTATCTATTTGTATTGTATGTTAATCTTTCTTTTCTTCTTTCAGTTTCCATGATGTCTACTTGTGTGATTGATGTGTATGTGTGTTTGTGATTGTATTTGTTTATTTCTGTATTTGTGTATGACATATTCCCATTTCCATTTATGCATATTTATTTGTTAATCTTTCTTTTCTTCTTTCAGTTTTCGTGATGTTTACTTGTATGATTGATGTGTATGTGTTTGTGATTATATTTGTTTGTGTATGACATTTTCACATTTACATTGATGCATATTTATTTGTTAATCTTTTTTTTGTTCTTTCATTTTTGCGTGATGTTTACTTGTATGATTGATGTGAGGTCTGGGTCCCATAGAAGGTGATGTCTTGTGTGCCAGCAGGGGTGTGTATATGTACATGTTATCTATTTGTATTGTATGTTAATCTTTCTTTTCTTCTTTCAGTTTCCATGATGTCTACTTGTATGATTGATATGTATGTGTGTTTGTGATTGTATTTGTTTATTTCTGTATTTGTGTATGACATATTCCCATTTCCATTTATGCATATTTATTTGTTAATCTTTCTTTTCTTCTTTCAGTTTGCGTGATGTTTACTTGTATGATTGATGTGTATGTGTTTGTGATTATATTTGTTTGTGTATGACATTTTCGCATTTACATTGATGCATATTTATTTGTTAATCTTTTTTTTGTTCTTTCATTTTTGCGTGATGTTTACTTGTATGATTGATGTGAGGTCTGGGTCCCATAGAAGGTGATGTCTTGTGTGCCAGCAGGGGTGTGTATATGTACATGTTATCTATTTGTATTGTATGTTAATTTTTCTTTTCTTCTTTCAGTTTCCATAATGTCTACTTGTATGATTGATGTGTATATGTGTTTGTGATTGTATTTGTTTATTTCTGTATTTGTGTATGACATATTCCCATTTCCATTTATGCATATTTATTTGTTAATCTTTCTTTTCTTCTTTCAGTTTGCGTGATGTTTACTTGTATGATTGATGTGTATGTGTTTGTGATTATATTTGTTTGTGTATGACATTTTCGCATTTACATTGATGCATATTTATTTGTTAATCTTTTTTTTGTTCTTTCATTTTTGCGTGATGTTTACTTGTATGATTGATGTGAGGTCTGGGTCCCATAGAAGGTGATGTCTTGTGTACCAGCAGGGGTGTGTATATGTACATGTTATCTATTTGTATTGTATGTTAATTTTTCTTTTCTTCTTTCAGTTTCCATGATGTCTACTTGTATGATTGATGTGTATTTGTGTTTGTGATTGTATTTGTTTATTTCTGTATTTGTGTATGACATATTCCCATTTCCATTTATGTATATTTATTTGTTAATCTTTCTTTTCTTCTTTCAGTTTGCGTGATGTTTACTTGTATGATTGATGTGTATTTGTATGATTGATGTGTATATGTGTTTGTGATTATATTTGTTTATTTGTGTATGACATTTTCCCATTTACATTGATGCATATTCATTTGTATATTTATATTTATCTGGCAGGCAGGGGGTTGTGTTCGAGATGGGTAGGGGGATTGCAGTACCCATGAAACATTTGGCATTTTGGGACTGCCTGGGGTGTTCACTTGAGGGTAAATGTAGATAAAAAAATTGGGGATTTTGGGTAAAATGGGATAAAGGTTAATCCTGGGTGGAGGGAATGTTTTGGGGGGGGGGGAAGAGGGTGGGGTTATAGGTGGGTACTAGGGGATTGCAGTACCCATTAAACATTTGGCATTTGGGACTGCCCGGGGTGTTAATTTTAAGGTTAATGTAGGGACATAAAAATTGGGGATTTTGGGTAAAATGGGATAAAGGTTACTCCTGGGTGGAGGGAATATTTTTTTGGGTCGAGTGTGTGTTATAGGCGGGTAATAGGGGATTGCAGTACTCATTAAACATTTGGCATTTGGGACTGCAAGGGGGCGTTAAGTGTAGGGTTAATGTAGGGACATAAAAATTGGGGATTTGGGGTAAAGGTTACTTCTCTGATGTTTACTTATGATTGATGTGTATGTATATGATTGATGTGTATGTGTGTTTGTGATTGTATTTTTTTATTTGTGTATGACATTTTCCTATTTACATTGATGCATATTTATTTGTATGTTTATATTTATCATGCAGGCGTGGGGGGGGGGTTGTAGATGGGTAGGGGGATTGCAGTACCCATTAAACATTTGGCATTTGGGACTGCCTGGGGTGTTCACTTGAGGGTAAATGTAGATACACAAATTGGGGATTTTGGGTAAAATGAGATAAAGGTTAATTCTGGGTGGAGGGAATGTTTTGGGGGAAAGAGGGTGGGGTTATAGGTGGGTACTAGGGGATTGCAGTACCCATTAAACATTTGGCATTTGGGACTGCCCGGGGTGTTAATTTTAAGGTTAATGTATGGACATAAAAATTGGGGATTTTGGGTAAAATGGGATAAAGGTTACTCCTGGGTGGAGGGAACATTTTTTGGGGTAGAGTGTGGTGTTATAGGCGGGTACTAGGGGATTGCAGTACCCATTAAACATTTGGCGTTTGGGACTGCCTGGGGGCGTTAATTGTAGGGTTAATGTAGGGACATAAAAATTGGGGATTTGGGGTAAAGGTTACTTCTGGGTGAAGGTAATGTTCTGGAAGGCAGTGGGGTGGGGTGCTTTTTTATTTGCATATTTATGTGTATTAGGTACATGCATCTGCTAGATATGGCAATATATTTTGATGTTGGTCCATTTGTTCATCGATCCGTCTGTCAGTCCATATCATACCAATGTGGTTTACACACAATACCATTACTCCTACATAACATACCTGAACTAAACTTTGCATGGCTTGCACTTGGGGTAAGAAAAAAGTCTATTGATATTGCGGTCAAAGAGGATAAAGGTCAAGGTAAATAACTAATGCTTTCTTATTGGTCTGTGTCAGGTCAGGCTACGCCTGCTACCGTAAGTAACAGTAGACGGTACTACCTGTGACTGTTGACCCAGAGTGGACAGCTACACCTGTGAATAGTAGGTCTGTTAGATGTGGCAATATTTTTTTGTCATTTTCAAAGTGATGGCTATTCCAAATTGGATAGGACTAGTTAGGGCTATCTCACCATAGTCAATAAAAGCTGCAACTATACATTCAAAGAGACAATACAAGTTAATGGTGCACCAGTTCAAAATTCAAACCAAACAAGAGAGATGTCTCTGCACTTTGGCTATTAAATAGAACATGCCATATGCAATTATTATGGTTTGTTATTGAAGCACAGGTTTTAAATATTAACATTTTGGCATGGATCCAGATCTTTTATCAAGGCAAAATTTAACAGGTGTAAAGCATACTGTATGTTGTGCCATGTGATATACTGCAATTGAGTGGTCTTGCAGATGCAATTTTCTACTAACCAGAGAATATAATTGCAGATCATTTTCTTCCTTTGGCTTTCTCTATGATCCACATCATGATTTCTTTTAGTGCATGTGACTGATTCTGGTATTGTGGTATCAAGTCTTTCAAATATCTATAAACAATGTTTGGCTTTTTTTGTTTAATATATTATTTCATTACATAAAAATCCTGTGCATATTTTGATTCTGCTTAAAATTAAAGATGGCATGAAGTTTCGGACTTAGATAGGTCATGCAAGAGACTCTCTAGATATAACTGGTGTGTTTTTGGTGAATAATGAAATGTACACACTAGGGTTTCAAGACTCTTGATTGTAGTTACCATCACAATGATATTCATCCCCTGGAATTACTGAAATGGTATGATTCAACAGTCAGTCATGGAATCTATACCTTTTTGATAATGTTATTGCATAGATTAAGGGCAAGGTCATATACCACTGATATTGTAATCGTCCATGTTTCGGAATTGCAAAAATTCATGTCAAGGTTGAGGTGTGGGTCACATAGAAGGTGATTTTGTAATCATCTATTTTGTCCACATTATTATTTGTTTGTCTTGTGTGCCAGCATGGGTGTGTATATGTACATGTTATCTTTTTGTATTTGTATTTTATGCTAAATTTTATTTTCTTCTTTCAGTTTCTGTGACGTTTACTGGCATGATTGATGTGTATGTGTGTTTGTGATTAACATATTTCAGTGTATTTACTGGTACAACTGATGTGACATAACTTTAACATTTGCATTCAATTTATTTGTATATTTTGTATATAGTAGGTCTGCTAGATATGGCAATATTTGTTTGGCATATTCAAGGTGATTGCTATTCCAAATTGATTTGGGCTATTTAGTGTGATCATAACAAGAGTCAACAAAAAGCTGTAACTATACATACATTCTGTTATATCTATTTGAAAGGCTGCACCAGTTGAAAATTCAAATTAAAGAAGAGCGATGACTCTGCACTTTGGCTCTTAAATAAAACATGCCATATGAAATGATTAGGTTTATTATTCAAGCACAGATTTTAAATGTTAACATTTTGGCATGGTTCTAGATCTTTTCAAAAGGCAAAATTTAACAGGTCTTAGTCTTAGAGTCAGGTGCCTTACATTGGTTTTTATTTATTTACCAATATGGCATGTGTGTTTGTGTATCTGTTTGTCTAATATGGTGCATGATATTTCTTAACATTTGCATTCATGACTGTTTCTGGGGATATTTTGTATATTTACATGTATGCATAGGTACATGTGTCTGCTGGTTATAGTTCTGTTATTAATCTTCCTGATTGATTGATATATTAAGAAGAAGAATGTAAATATTTATTTTAAACAATAACTTGTTGTGTAGCTTGAGAATACATTTGTTGGATTTAGAGCACTGTTGTTGTACTGAATTTATTGTATGTTCATGTTATTTGCATTTCATTTCAACACACATTTATTGTATGTTCATGTTCTTCACATTTCATTTCAATACACCTTTATTATTACTTGGGCTTTTGTGTTTGATAATACCATTCTACCACTGCCAATGCACAGTGACAGTGATGTTAGTGTAGGAAGTTCTTGTTAAGTTCTTCCCGATTGAGAAGATGGTATTATAAGTAGAACCTGTGGGCTAGCAATTTGTTCCCTGTTATTCTTCTTTGTCCTACCTATGCACCTTCTCTATATCTTCCTGTCTTCCTTTTTCTATGATTAAGAGAGTGGTTAGCAGTAAAGTAGCAGGGCAGAACTCACTTGAGTCATTTATACTTTTCTCCTAACGTCATCCTATCCTGTATTTATTTTCCAAACCTTTTTCCTTAAATCTGCCAATGTTTAGCTCTACTGGTCATAGACCAGAAGAGCTTATGGGATGGTCTGTTGTCTATCATCCTTCATCCATCTGTCCATTAGCACAAGTTTGTCATTGCTACTCCTCCTAAACTACTTGGACGATTGCTATGAAACTTTACATACACATTCATCCCATGGTGTAGTTGGTCCTAAATGAAAAATGATGCTGATGTAGCCACCAAAGCAGCCATCTTTAAAACCTTGCTTTCCCTACTCCTCGTGACTTAATGTAATGTCTAATTGGTCCTAAAAAAAAATGGGCTCGATCTGATATCCAATTTGGCCACCACAGTGCCCATCTTGAAAATATTATCACTACTTCTCCTGAATGAAATGTAATATTGCCATGGGGTTTTCACCAGAATACTTGTCAAGTTGGTACTAATTGAAAATGGTGCTAATCTGCTGTCCGATATGGCTGCCACAGTAGCCATCTTTAAAATCTTGTTATTGCTAATTCTCATGAATGAAAAGTAATATTGCCATGGGGTTTTCACCAGATGACTTCTTAGTATGCACAGTTGGTCCAAAATGAAAATGGTGTTGATCTGATGTTTAATATGGCCACCACAGTGGCCATTTTGAAAATATTATCGCTATTCCTCCGGAATGGATGGTTGTATCAACATTGGGTTTTTACTAAACCACTTCTATTGATGTCTTGTTGGTCCTAATGGTGCTGTTCAGACATTTAATATGCCTGCCACATTGGCCATCTTGAAAATCTTGTAATCACTATTTCTCCTGAATGAATGGTCATGTCAGCATGGGGTTTTCATTGAGAGACTTCTTATGATGTCTGGTTGATCATAATCGAAAATGATGCTGATTCAACTTCTAATAGGACTGCAACAATGGCTATTTTCAAGATCTTAATATCACTACTTCTCCTAGATGGTTGGTCATATTGACTTTGTACTTGCACCAAAATACTTCTTATGATGTCTACTTGGTACTAAATAGAAATGGTGCCAATCTAATGTCAAATGTGGAACCATGATCAGCTTGGGGTTGCCACCAGAAACCTTCTTAACATGCATTGTTGATCCTAAAATGAAAATAATGCCAAGTTGACATCCAATATGTCCTCCTCCACAGTTAATTTGAAAATCTTGTTATCACTGAAGAATATCAAAGATGGTTTCAACACTCTGTAATTAAAAGGAAGAAATGGTTTTGTCATGAATTCCAGGAAACTCTTTTCAGCCAGTAGAGCATCATTGTGGAGTGAGCTTCACATTCAGATTAGCACTGGTGTGATGACAAACCACTTGAAACATACTGTTACATTTCCAACCACACAGTCTCATCATGTGAAACCTATGAACTAATTTTTAACATAGGATTTCCCACCTTGACGCTATAAACCTAGAAGATGGCAGACAAATGTTCAATTCACATCAATGACAAAGTGCCATTCCCATGTTAAATTCCCATTTGGGTCTAGATCGCCAAACTATACTACTAGCGACTCCTAACGTTAAACCTGTAGACATTTTTAACATTACATTTCCTATCTTGTCCTAATATATTTTAACATTTCATTTTCCATCTTGACCCTATATCAACCCATCATGTTAAACCTTGGATATTTTTAACATGAGATTTCCCATCTTTTCCCCATAGTGACCCACACATGTTTAGATCTATAAAAAAATCTGTTTTCCACCATCTACTGCTACCATACTTTGTGAATAGCTTGTATTTCGGGAAAGGCAAAAACTTATTTATTTCAGGCTCAAAAGGTCAAAGATCAAGGTCACATGGACTGAAAGAAAGCTGTTTCCACATGATCAGTTGACTTGACGTATACCAGATATCTTAACCGAACTTTGTAAATGGCTTGTGTTGCAGATAAGAAAGACACCTGTTAATTTGGGGGCTTAAATGGTTGGTCATGGTCATAGAGACTTTAAGAAGAAAAATGGGTTAAGACAATATCTTTACTTCTTTATCACCTACTTTGACAAACTTTCTGGATGGCTTGCATTTTAGACAAGAAACACCTATTCATTTTGGGGTCAAAATGCCAAGGTCAAGGTCACATGGGCTGAAAGAAGGAAAAATACTTTCCTCAAAACTACTAATGTTCTGTGCCACATGCTTTGACTGAACTTTGTAGATGGCTTCCTTGTTGAGACCGTTATTGACTTTGCATTTAAAAGGTCAAAGGTCAGCACCAAATGGACTCCCAGAAGGAAAATGGTTTCCGCAAAATAACTTAAGCCCTATGCCACAAACTGTGATGAAACTTTGTGTATGGCTTGCATTGAGACAAGAAAGGTATCTATTAATTTTGACTTCAGTAGGTCAGTTAAGTTATACATGTAATATGTTAGGACTACTTCTATCCAAACATATTACATGTATGTATAACTTACAGTTAACAGTCATGAATAGTGAGGGGGAGGAAATTTGATGATGGAGTTAGACAATTTAAGCACTTATTTTAAAACAAAATTAAATCTGTGCAAAATTGACTAACTCCATCGTCAGATTTCCTCCCCCTCACTATTCATGACGGTTAACTGTAAGTTATACATACATGTAATACGTTAGGACTACTTTTATCCAATGGTCTGGTACATGATCATACTTAAACTGCATTTTAAAATTGGGGAGAGCATCTTTCCACTGATGTTGTGATAAGTGCTCCAGAAGAAAAATACAGCCACCAATTTTCATGTCGGCACAGGCCATGTTGTTCGAGACAAAAAGCTAAATGCGAAAAAAACAAAGCTGTAGTTGAGGACTAAGACGACAAGAACTCCCACAGAATTATCATACTTCTGTTTACTATTAGACATATTTGCCATGCACGACTTAAGTACATATCATCATAGCTGTGATTCTACCGGCGGTAGGCAAAAAATACCATTTTAAAGACCGTCGACCGCACATACCGTTTAGTAGTCGAAATCTATCGGTTTAAAAAATTTAAACGAAAAATGTTTTGTTTTTTTTTTAAATCGTTTTTTTTTTTCTGCGTTCTATCAACACATTAGATAAACCACCCAGAACCAGTCTACTGGGAACTGGATATGACCGGCGCGATGATGAGTGGTTGAGTAGTCAGATTAAGCGGCTAATTGATTACCTTAATGTTGTAATTTGGAGAGTTTAAGGCCAAATGCGGGATGCTGTTTGAGGTGTTATAAGTAATAAATGGATCAAGGTAATCCACGAGTCTTTGATTAAAACTCTGCCGATCTGTCGTGGAGGGAAGATAAAATGGAGAGACCGACCAAAAATGATCTTGGCAGAAACACTTAAGTATTTTGATTTGATGTCTTTTAATTGTTCTTGTATTGTTCACGATGGTTTAATATGAATATGTAAGGGCAGCTTATATATTTTTTGTTTAATTCGTTGTCAAAATGCTGAAACTTTGGCTTTCTCCCAATGCTAAGAAGCCACCTGCTAAGAAATACTACAACAAGTTTAACAACACTTGGATACCAGAATTTAAGTGTGTGTAGGCGAGTAGCAAAGGTCCTGACCTTGCATTGTGTCGTTCATGCAAATTTGATTTTAAGATAGCATATGGAGGAAGAAATGATATCATTGGGCATATGCAGACACCATCACATAGGAGTAACGATTCTTCTGTAACAAACACCCCCACATTGAAGGCATTATTTGAGACTGGATCAAAAGTGGATAAAGTGACACTTGCAGAGACTTTGTTTGCAAATTTTGTGGCAGAGCACAATTTACCATTCCTCATAGCAGATCATTTTAGTAAACTGGTTTAATTTGTTTAAAATTAATTACAGTGGTGAAACTTGCCAACAGATTTTTGTACATAATGCCTAGAAGAGAAACAAGCCCTTGAGGATTAGGCTCAGGAATACATATTAAGTCCAAGCCAGGAACTTCCTCCTTGGGGTGAAATGAGCTTGGAGCAGTATTGGAGATCGGTCAGCAGCCTCAGAAACCCAGCAACAGGAAAACTTAAGTTAGAACTTCTTTCCAGACTGAGTGTAGTTGTCCTATCATTGCCACATTCCAATGCTGACACAGAGAGGACATTCTCCATTCTTCGGAAAATCCAGAGTGATTCAAGGGCAAGTCTGGACCAGAAAACTATTGTGAGCCTGCTAAGTGTGAAGGTTAACAATCACAGTGAATGTCACCAGTGGTCACCAGACAGTGATCTTGTGAAGGAAACTAAAAATGCCTGTGGACTTTATACAATATCTTGGCAGTGAACTGTGAGATGTACAACTCTTCCTTTTTCATTTAATTAACAATATACTGGCTCATATTAACTAACTATTATTGTAACATTTTCCATCAGATTCTGAATCTGAATCATGTTCAAAATTTGTGTTTTATTATAATATGAAGAGAATACATATTATGTGACAAAATGAACTTTTTTGTTTTCAATCCCCTTAAAACACGTGAAATTTATGCCGATAAAAAATCTACCTTTTTAGAAGCCAATCTACTGATCAAAATTTGTAAATCTACTGGTTTGAAATCCTGGTTCTGTCACAGGTATGTATCATTTACTTATTTAAATGATGCATATACAATAACAAGTGTTGATATCACTTTATTTTCTAACCATATTAAATTTTATTAGAGTCTGCTGTTTTTAATGCATGAGATGCTGCATAGGCTATCTGATATTAAAGGTTGGATAAGTTGCTGAATATACTCTTGCATATTGAAGACAGCATCAGTTGCTACATAACCTATCTGGTTGCTACATAACATATCTGATGTTGAATATAGTATCAGTTGCCACATAACTTATTTGATGTTGAAGGTAGTATCAGTTTCTAAATAATTTATCTGATTCTGAAGGTGATATAAGTTGCTAACATAAGTTATCTGATGTTAAAGGTTGTATCAGTTGCTACATAAGCTATCTGATGCTGAATGTGGTATAAGTTGCTACATAACATGTCTGATGTTGAAGATCATATCAGTTGATACATAAGTTATCTGATGTTGAAGGTGGTATTGGTTGCTACATATGCTATCTGATATTGAAGGTGGTATTAGTTGCTACATATGCTATCTGATATTGAAGGTGGTATCAGTTGCTACATTAAGTTATCTGATGTTAAATGTGGTATCAGTTGCCATATAAGCTATTTGATGTTAAAGGTGGTATCAGTTGCTAACATAAGCTGTCTGATATTGAGATATTGAGAGTGATATCAGTTGCTACATTAAGTTATCTGATGTTAAAGGTGGTATCAGTTGCCATATAAGCTATTTGATGTTAAAGGTAGTATCAGTTGCTAACATAAACTAACATAAACTGTCTGATAATGAGATATTGAGAGTGATATCAGTTGCTACATAAGTTATCTGATGCTAAAGTTGGTATCAGTTGCCATATATACTATTTTATGTTAAAGGTGGTATCAGTTGCTAACATAAACTCTCTGATATTGAGAGTGATATCAGTTGCTACATAAGTTATCTGATGTGGAAGAAAGTATCAGTGATAAATAAGTTGAAGGTGGTATCAGTTGCTACATAAGTTATATGATGTTGAAGGTTGTATCACTTGCTGCATAGGCTATAAAGTCTGGTGTCAACTGGAATAACCTGGCCAAAGCCCTAGGCATGTTTAATTAGCATGTAAATAACACTAGCCATGTGGTTTTTGTGACAATGTATATTTTAATTAAAACAAGAATGAATTATTTATTCAGAGCTGTTAATTGATAATGGAATATAATAGTGCCCTTTTACGTCAAGTAACTGAACAATACAGATGACACTCGCCCTGTAACCTCTCTCTTTCTCCCTCTCTTCAAAAGCTACAAATAAAAACTGCTCTGAATACATAGGATCTTACACACTGACACAACATTGTTTCATTTCTCTCTCTCTCTCTCTCTCTCTCTCTCTCTCTCTCTCTCTCTCTCTCTCTCACACACACATATACACGCGCGTGCGCATTCGCTAAAACAAGAAGTACTTTGAGGTATTTTATTCTTTTTTTATTGTTATTTGATAATGATGTTACTGTTGCTGTAAGAATACAAGTTGCACTTTACTTTTTGACAACAGGGGCTCATATCGTTGTGTATAATTTACCGATAAATAATATATGTACAGATCATCTTAATCATTTTGGAAACATAACACATGGTAACAGCTATAAATAAGTGATTGGAATACACATGATATTGCACACTGACCACCTTATTGTTTCAGCCATCTCTCTCTCTCTCTCTCTCTCTCAAATAACCAACAAAAGTTTTTGTTAGAACTTGTATTTTTTATTGTACTTGGATCTTTGAGATAAGAGCAGAATGAGACAAATATTGTATGTTTATTTTGTACGTTAGTACTGTTAGGTCGTCAAGTATCGAGCGTCACGTAGACCTTGTTCGGGTTAGATCCCTTTATTTTTCGTACATGGTCAGTACTCCAAAATAATTATTATTTATTTTACACGTAATTTTTCGTACACTGAAATTAATAATTATTTTTTCCTGTACGAAAAAATACATGAAATACGGTACTGATAAATTAAAAAATAATAAAAATATTTTCTTTCATCTTATTTCTGTCTTATGTAAAGCAAATCTCTCTCCCTTCTTCCTCCTTTTCTGCACACTTAAGACTTACAAAGAACATACCTCTCAATGGA
This sequence comes from Margaritifera margaritifera, assembly GCA_029931535.1. Classification (NCBI taxonomy): domain Eukaryota; kingdom Metazoa; phylum Mollusca; class Bivalvia; order Unionida; family Margaritiferidae; genus Margaritifera; species Margaritifera margaritifera. The sequence continues at coordinate 1,287,058 of JAQPZY010001114.1, read as the reverse complement.
AGAAAGATTATGGCTGAGGAAATGAAAAACCTAAGAAGCTGAAGAAACTTTGTAAATAAACTTTAAATATCTTGTTGATATTTTTTTCTTTAATAAAATGTTGTGCTTTTCAGTGTTGTACCAACATGTAAAAAAATGAGTGCATTTCTAATATTATTTTGTAATTATTAATCACAATTGCTTAGTAGTTTAAATACAAAGAAATTTTATTGTCACACAAGATTTGTTAATATTCTACATTTTAATTGGTTTGGTGTTTTTCAGCATGGCAACACAAGTAGGTTATTTAGTGCTGAGACAATTGGAGTAAAGTGCCTTGCCCGAGGATACCATGGTAGCTGATCCGGGCTGATCTGATGGTAGGATTTGAACCTGCACCCTTTTGATCAAGAGTCTGGCATGCTAACCACTGAGCCACCACGTATTCTGTCTACATTTTGAAAGAAAAGAAAAAAACAATTTGTACATTATCTGTGACAAAAAGACAAAATTTATAAATCAAAACTGCATACACTGCCTTGTCGGTGCTTAGCACTCTTTGTTGATATGTAAATCTGATGCAGAAGAAAGGAAAAATTCCAAGTGGAGCTGAGCCTTAAAATTTTTTTAAAAAAATGTCCAGGAATTTCCCACAAAGTTTAAACCAGGTATTTATTTCTAGATTGAGTTGATTATATGGCTGTTGCAGTCAGATAAACAGAACCATGTGCTTATATAAAGTACAAGTCACACAGGTCGTGTAGGCATCTTGTACTGAGTAATTAAGTTACAGGTGTCAATTTTGAGAATTTTATTACACATTCCTTTAAATGGCAATTCAGTTTATTTCGCTTGCTTGTCAATTGATATTCCTTGCATGATCATAATATAACTGCCCCATGAAATACATGCTACAAAATCAGTGTTTAAGTATGTGAATATGTTTAGATGAGGCCAGCCAAGATTTGTGATCCAGTGTAAACCAGGTTAAATGTCACATGCTATAATGTCACAATGAAAGTGCCACATATTTGAACAAATCTATATTACCCTGCACTGGCAATGATTAGACCTGATGTCCTCTTTTCTTGACCTGGTTTAGTACCAAGCCACCATTGTAAAACTCCATAGTAATCGATAATTTTTTGTCTGGAAGTTTTGTGATTATAACTAAGATACAGATCACTCAACAATCAGGAATGACCAGACTTTGCTAAAACTATATAAGTATTTACTTTTAGAACAGCAAATAATATTTTTTTTAAGATCAATAAATGTGCCTACGTGACCATGTTGATCTTTACTTTTGTTATGTACTTATAATACACAAGGTTGAGCCAGCTCAGTTGCTGATGCGTTGCCCAACTATTCCTGAGCAGATGATCTCAGAATAACTGATATTCATGTACCAGCATCTCTTACTATGTGCCCCTTCTTATGGCAGCCACTATTTCAAAGCATTACCGTAATCATCACAGACGTGAATTGCTCCACTTGCTAGCACAAGACATGATTGTTTACTTACCAAAAACATGTGGAAGCATTAAAAACCTCAAAGATTGTCTCTATAAAGCTGAGCATCCAGTATAAAAATACATAGGATACTGGGTTTTATATGGACATTATTTATTCTAGGTTTGTATTGCCTTTATTTGACCGATGTAGGTATGTGAGAAAGCTTGCCAGTAGCTTCCCGTTGGTCGGTGGTTCCTCCCGGGGTTTTCTCTGGTTCTTCCTCCACCAAATTTACCCGCCACCATGTATAGCCTATCATGTGCTGAAAAATATGGTGTTAAACCCATAACAACCAACCAACCAATGCCTTTATTTGAGAAATCAAAGTTATTTGTAATTCCTGCTGTTACCTTTCGTGGATTGGGCAGCTGTGTTTACCGTTTTAGTGTTCACAGCAACGACGGCTTTTGAATTTGTCATTAAATGTTTCCATAATGGTACGACCTAGACCATAATTAGTTTCTGCGGTCATCAATACACGCAGTAAAATACCGGCCTTAATAATTGGCTGGGTGAAGAAGTACAAATGCTTTTCTTTCCCTATTTGTTAAAGTGCCGGTACCTGGTCATTTCATTCCAAAGGTTAGGTAATTATTCAGTTCCATCAAAATATAGCATCCACTCTGCACGGTTTTCATTCAGATCCCCATTTAAAATATCCCCCAACCATCATCACACACAGATTTTGTTTTTTAATATATATATATATATATATATATATATATATATATATATATATATATATATATATATATATATATATGCGATACCTTAATAGTATCAGTCTAAGAGAAGCCGAGACTTCATCAAGAAGCAACAAATAAGTCATCATCTTCATAATAAATATGAAACATACGCAGAAGTTGTCATGAAACTGGCACATATATATCAACAAAATGACAACATAATTTGTTACATTTGGAATACAATCATACAATGCTTTCCATAAAACAATGTGGAAAAGTACGAGGACTTTCCGATTGTCTATATGTTTGCAGGGTGAATTTATACAATTCTCTCCGCGTTGATTGAAAAAAAAAAAATGGAATTTTGTTGTTTGTATATGGATAAGTGGCCATAAATGTGATATTAAAATATTTCAGACTGCATATATTATAGACCATTTAAGGTAAATATCACGTCTTCGGTAGTCTGAACTTTGTATAACTGCACTGTATCTGTGGGCAGAACGCTAATAAATTTTTCATCCTTGTGGGAAGAATGCTATGTATAACATTTCGTATTCTGTATTCAAAGTTAAAATCTGCCCACAATATTTATATATCTGCCCGCTAAGTAAAATATGAATATGGTTAATAAATAAGTATATATACTGAATTTAAACATATATATAGCTATTATATGAGTAAATAAACATTTGTATATATCTTTTGATTTGAAATTGAAATTAGATGACTGCCTTCCCGTAACCCCACTTTTGGGATGAAATCCCGCAACCCACGTAAAACTAGTATATATATATATATATATATTGGTCTGAGAATATTAATGCTTTTGTTACATTGTTTTTGTCTACACATACTGGTCTGGATATGCTAATCCTTTGTTAGATTTATGTACAATTTATCTTTATACTGTATATTGTACTATATACTAATAGTACTAAATAAAACTTATATACTAAAAATGAATGTGGGGTCCTGCCAAATTTATGATTTAGTTTCATACAATATCATACGTCTATATTCTCCTAATTTTGTGGACCTCGTAAAATGAAATATATTTTAATAATCTTAATTTTTATTCTCTGAATTCATAATGTATCATCTGCAAATTACTAATACTGACAAAAAATCGAGAAAACAGTGTCCATGCAGTTAATTTGTTTTCGTGATTATATATGAGTCTCAGAATGCTAATATTTTAGTTAGATTTTTTTTCGTCTATATATACTAGTCTGAGTATGTTGATGCCTTTTTTAAATAGATTTATGTAGAATTTATCTTTGTACTAAATAAACCTTATACATTCTCTTACTATGTTTGCAAAAACAGTAATACCTACTAAAATAAATCAGGTATGTGTGTTCCATTGTTTCTCTTATAATATTTCACATGGTCCAAATCGGCCTGGCATTTGGGCCGAATCAGCCCCTAATTTGGGCCCAATCAGCCAGCATTCGTGAAGCTTATGTGCCAGTCTCTCATTTATTCCAAGAGAACATGAAGAAAATGAGAGCAGTTACAAATCTGAGTGACTAAAGTAGGCTTTAAAAAAGAAAGCCGTAATTTGAAGAAAAAAACAAAAAAACAACAACACAAATGCAGATATGCCAAAGAAGAAGGATGGGACAAGAGTCACTACATAATGCAGAGGAAACGTACAACCAAAACAAATTTTAACGGTCAAACTTCCAATGCTACGTTAATGCACACATATAGTGGGTTTAAATTCGCATTATAAAACGTTCAGAGCTGGATTTTATGCTTGTCCAATTCAATCTAGTGACTCATTTCATAAGACTAGTGATATTTGAACTTCACAAGGAAAACGTTATCCTTATCAACAGAACAAAGTTTGCCAAGCGATGACGCAGCTCGAGCGCAAATTTTCGCGTACCTAAGTGACGCAAACAAGCAATCACTGACCGTGAGCGCGGTACGTGGCACATCGCATCAACAGAAGCCAGAAGTACACCCTGCTACATACAATGGACCTGGTCCATAGAGAGTTTATTTTGTTTAATTTGAAACGGTGCCGGACTTGAACAATTGGAATGATAAGTCGAAGGCGTTGTACTTTGCAGCAAGTTTACGTGGAATAACACAGTCAGTGTGGAGAGACCTGGATAACTCTAAAAGGACAAACTATACAACTGTAATTGCTGCACTTCCTCCAGTTCAAAACACTAAACAGAAATTTTCATAGTAAAACTCAGAAAAAGAACTCGGCGAAAAGAGGGGTCTATATTTGAGCTAGCGCAAGAAATAAGCACACTTACTAGGGAAGCTTACCAGACGCACCCATCGAGTTACAAGGAACTCTAGTATGTGATAGTACTGGTGGATACTAACATTAAACGAAGACTGCACCAATCTCATTTCAGATGGCAGTGGGACAGAAATGTGTGCTCATGAGTGCACGAACTATTGAATGTGGCCAAGTTTGAGATGCGGACGAGACGCCAGCCCAGGACAACCATTCGGAGATTTGTCTGTTGGATAGTCTGATTGATAAAATGACAACTAAAACAATGACTTCTGTCGCTAATCGTAGTGTTTTGATAGAACGACGAATGAAGGAGCCTAATGACACTTTGCAAAGAAACGGTTAACAGGCATGGGGGCAAACCGGACTGTTGCCAGGAAGCGTGGGATTTGGATTTGTGGCAAAGAAGACTGTCAGCAAAAAAGAAGTACAGGAAATAGAACGTCTAGCATTATTTCCGGAAGGATGTGTACTTCTGGTAAAGGGCTGTACATTCAAGCCACGATAGAAAATGTCGGCGCCAAGTACCTTGTCGATACAGGGTCAGAAGTTACGATTATTTCTCCGGAGATTTACAACTGCATACTATATTCTGCGAGGTGGGATTTGTAAATCATGAATATAGCGATGCGTTCCGCAGATGAAACAGTAATTTCGGTCAAAGGAAAAGCATTATTTACATTTGAGATTGATTCGATGAAATTCCAGACTGAGATCTGGGTTGCCTATATCGATATTGACGCCATTATAGGGTATAACTTTCTGAAGGATAATCAGTATGTGATCGACGAATAGGGTGAAAAGATTTGGATGTGAAATACACTACATTCACATGAAACGGAATCTGCAGTATACACTATTGGCAGTTCGCAAGGAGTATGTGGTGGCTGTTGTTTAATTGTTGTGTTATGACCATGGATTCAACAAAAGAACAATCGGGAGTTTCATTAGATGGTTAGATCAACATTACCAGGGACCAGTCAATGGAACATATTACGCAGTTGATAAAGTACAAGCAAGAAAGCGACAACAGGCCAGAGTGGCAGCGGATTTAGTCGGAGTGATGACTTTAAAAGTTACTGGGCACAATGGGACCGGCTTTCGCTTATTTAATGGCGCGTTATACAGACGTTGGTCCTGGAGACTGAAAACGGGAGTAAAACTATTTGGCAGACGGTCATACTAGACCCGGCTATCAGAGATAGTTATGCATGAGATTTTCGACATGCACAGCCGGACTTTAGGTCGAACAAGAAGTCGTTAGGTCATGCACATGAGACAATTTATTGGGCGGGATGCTGTAGAGATGTTGCGATGCATTGCAGAAAATGTGACTTTTTTGCTTCAAGAAAAAGGCCGAAGGTTACTTCAGACGCGAAAATGCGAATATACAACTGTGGTGCACACATGAAAACTTCGAGTTGCGGGAAACAGCGGATTGTTATGGTGCCGATTACTTTACTAAGTAGACCGAAGCGTATGCCATCAAAAACCAGGAAACTGCTATTCTCGCCAACAAGACCAAGGGAAGAATTTTGAGTCTGCGGTTTTTCAAGGCATATACAGCTTATTATGTATAGAAAAGACACAGGATGGGAAAAAAAAACGGGTAATTTATCAGATTTTATACGGATGAGGTATGCAGGACATGATACCGGGCTTGACGCTGTCACGATCCAGGGTTATATGTAGGACGTTTTAGGGTACAGGCTTAACGGAACAGAACGATTTAGTTCAGGTTAGTAGATTAGTCCAACAAATTGTTCTCCACCTTTTTTTTTTTTTTTTTGACTGGTGGCGGAGAACAATGGCACAATGCACTAATTGTGCTGAAGCGTCCGCCTGTGTATAAGTCGGATTATCGGACCGCTCGCTATTAATTAAAAGTCAAAATAAAAGAAGGTGGAGAACAACTTGTTGGTCTAGTTAGTAGATGTGATGCTAAGAGAGCTAAGTGTATGTGCTTCCGTTCGTCTGTCTGTCGATCTGAGATGCTCATTGATAAAGATGGACCCGACTTTAGATCATCGCTAAGTGTTCCACTATAACTCTTCTCTATGTTCTATTATTTGTATTTGTATTTTCATACATTGTAAATGAATTAAATTACTATGGATAAATCACTTTTGTCTGTTTAAAAAAAGAAAAATTATTTTGCGCAATCATTTGAACCCGGTCATATTACAGTATTTTGTGTAAAATAATAGAACTCTTGCCTACATCAACAGTTAGATCTTGATATGTAAGGAGACCCATAATCTCAAAACACACATTGACGGATCCAAGGTAATGATGAATATGATGATGTTTGGTCAAAAATCTTTTTTTCAGTGTAGATACATTGGATCAGTAAGAAGTCTACAACTTAATGCTATGCCATCCTACTATGTTTTGCATTAAATTCTCAAAGTCCGTTCGATTAAGTGGTGGGGGTGGGTTGGTTGTTTAAGTTTACTAATGCCTGTGTTAATAAACTGGACCCAAAACAATGCTGTTGAAATATGCAGTCGGCCTTCTATAAGCAACCAATCCATGTTGGGATTGATAGATGCTGAAACTGATTATCTGGCATATAAAGATTAATATCTGGCATATCCAAGATTAATATCTGGCATATCCATGATTCTTGGTTAATATAAAGTTTATTAATGTGGAAGGGTAAATGGGTTCCCTTCTATGGTCGATCCTTTTCTATCGGTTCTCTGGCTTCCTTTACCTAAAGAGAAATTGTGTCCACTACTATTTGAGCCTCAGAGTTCTTATCAAAATTATCATAATACGTTATGGCAGGCATGTGCAACCTACGGCCGCGGGCCCCGCGACATGATTTTATCCGCTTATTTACACTAGAGGGCGTGGCTTTAAAATTTGCTTATCCGGCCCGCGCTCTGCATGAAGTTGCACATGCCTGTTTTAAGGTATGGGGCCATCCATAAATGACGTCATGCGAATTTGGCCGATTTTTGACTCCCTCTCCCCCCCCCTCGTCACACGTCGACACAAAAAGTCAGACCCACCCTCAAATATGACGTCATTGTAGTATGTATTTAGTGTGGCGCTGCACTCTGATATTGTAGGAGAAAACGTATTAAAAAGGAGGCACTGGAAAGCTGAAATTGGCATAAAATTCTTTTGAAAATATTCGTCGTCTAGCTAAAACTGCAGATGTTCAGAATATTGTATTCAAATTCTCCTATAATTATCAAATAAAGTAATTATAACTAAAAAAATACTTTGAAACTTTGTAGTAGAACGAAGAAGAATAGAGAGAGTAGAATTATAACAATCATTATGCATTCCACAAAATGAAAAGCTCTGGTAGAATCATTGGAATTATTAAAAATGTTTAATAACAATTAGTCAAAAAATACAAAATTTATGCTTCTCCATTCTCCCATGGCGAAGCAAAATGTTCCTTCATGGAATAAATAGGGAGAGCGTGGATCTCTTCATCCTGTGGAATGGATATTCCATTCAGATCAAGCTCTTCTTCGTCTATCCAATCTGCACTCTCTCCATTTTCTTCGTTTGCGATTACAACCATTAGTTCACGTTGCCGACGTGCAGCGACTCTCTGTGGCCTGATGCGTTTGGGCGGAATAATTGATTCAAGCTTGTGTGTTAAAGAATGACTGCGCAGCATGACTAACGACGCGAAGTATATGTGACATTTCTTGCAAATCCTATCGCCAAGCACGGATTGTACTGACGGACAGTACAAATCATATGGAATTGACCTATAAGGATTTGAAGAGCGAGGAAGGATGTCATCCACTTTCAAACTTTGAGCTGCAAGCAGAGATGGGAATTTATGTGATGCTCCGTCTATTGTCCGTTCTGGAATTTTCAGACCTTCGCTTGTTTGAACAACTGGTAAAGGAGGAGGAAGAAATCTCTCTGTTACTACACTGAAATAGGAGCTTCTTGGTTTCGAACAGCACTTGTTGTCGGTGCATTTTACAATTTGTGTCAAGTATTGGCTTGTTCGCACGTGGACATCATACCATTTCTGATCTCTGGACAACATCTGTTTTTCATGGAGCTCAGATTCTGTTGGATCGATGAATTCGGCCACTGTCGGAAAATTATCGACTATCAACTGTGACCAAATTTCGGCTAGAGTGTTTCCTGCAAACTGAAAATTCTTCTTCTCTAAATCAGCGTCGATGGTAATTCCTCTTTCGTTCAAATGACTACCGTAGTGGTCATGTGGTAATATCAATCCAGTAAGTTCCTTACTGAGCGGCGCCATTTTTCTCTCGACCCTATTAAATGCACTCCTTACTGGAGCGTTGGTAGCGATGAATAAAGCGTCGAAATCGTACTGAAGAAAGTGGTGGACTGCAACCTTAATCACTTTTTGGTATCTCAGGTTCTCGTCCGGGCCACCATCAACTGTCGACACTAAAATTGGTTTCACCAGGCGATCAATACCACTCCTTGTAATGACGTCAAACTCCTTGAGACAAAGCAGTTTTTCGAAATCAAGTCCATGGCTGAATGCTGTTGATGACGAGTGTTTTCCCGATCTGATTGCTATGTAGGTCGGTCCCAAATAACCAACAGCTTCTCGGTTTCCTAAACCATTGGACTGAATTTGGATTCCACCATAGACCGAAGGAATTAGCTCGTGTCCTGCGGCTACAACCCAATCATGGTCAGGCAAGCTGACTCTGTACTCGACGTGCATCAGCAATGGACTTTGCTTGTTAGCAGCGGTCAACCCAACTGGAACACGAGCTTTGTCGTCTTGACTCACTTCGTTCGGTCCTAGCATGGACGCCAACTCTTCCAAGTGTTTTATTATTGCCGTACAAAACAAACCATCGATATGTTTGGCATGGTGATCGTTCTGTGCTCTAATGAGTTTCACTGGGACCATTGACACATGACACTGTCCTTCAAGAGATGAACTGCGCCTCGGTAAAAGACGAAAGTAGAGCCCACTTCTGCTGATTGTAAAGCCATCCAGCTTTAACTGTTCAGTCAGCTGATCTAATGTTTTTATGCTTCTGTATACATCGCTCTGCCTTCTTTCATGCGATGCCGATCCATGCATAGCAATATCCACAATAGTTTCCAGTAATGAAGGCTGATCTTCCTCAATTCTCGGCCTACCAGGCTTGGCCCTGACCTTCAGAGATGTGAGTAGTTCTGGATTTTTTTCAAACAGAGCATTCAATTTTCTTTTCTTCTCGTCTCTTGCTTTCTGTGATCTTTTTTGATCATCCTTCTTCTTCTTCAGCTGGTTTTCCAATTCACTCTTTTTCTTATTCTTCTCTTTCAGTTCTACATCCTGTTCCTGTGTTAGCATTCCACATTTTTGTCGTTCGTACAAGCCGACGAGATCAGAATTCAGAATGTCAATCTCTGACTGCAAATGCAGCTGGGCTGTAGCAATTCTTGATGCTTTTGACTTGCTAGTAGTAGGTGCTGAATCATCAGCCTGAGCATTGGTCACTTGTCCATCAGACTGCGACACAGAATTCTCGGGGTTTGCCACAAGCACTTTTTTGGAGTTTTTTGTATCGGCATATGATGTTTGTTTAGCCCAAAACGTCAGAAGTGATCCTTTTTTGTGGCAGCAATTGTTTTTAATTCTTGCAACCAGTGATCAACTTTAACTTGCAAATCTGCATCATTTTTTATTCCATTCCACTTTTGAACCAGTTCTTCTTGGCAAATCTTTCTGCTCTTTGTAGGATATGCCAGCACGTACGCCTCAAAAAGACACTGGAACATTTTACTTTATCCATCGTAGCGGTCAATTCTTCACACACAAAAAATTTGAGATTATTTATTGGTGTAATATAAACTTTAATTTATTCTGTTTGTAATATAAACTTTAATTATTCTATTTCTTAAATGTAGGATCTTTTATAACAGAAATCTGAAAAATATCAACCTTTATAAATTATTTATTTTTCTATCAAACTTATAAATTATTTACTTTTCTATCTAACTTTTTAAATTTAATTTTATAGCACAAAAAAGTTTAAAATTAAAAAAGTAGCAGAAAAATTAAAACTTCTTTACAAAATTAGCAAAGTTTTTTTTTATTTATATTTTAAAACTGTATATAAAAATATCAAACAAGAGTGTTATTATTTTCTCATTAAACGCCGGAGAATCTGACTGTCTGCCTGACGTGTGTCAAGCTAGCAGCTGAAATATAAATCCACAAAAATAAAAACCTAAATATAAATCTTCCACCAGAAACAGGCAGCTACATAAATAAAATCAACTGATATCAAAACTTCATGAACTCCCCTAAACAACACACCCATTTTCACAACCCATCTTAACACTTGGAGGTGTGATACACTCTCACTATATCAGGGTGCACCAAAAACCAGCAAACTCTAAAGTTATCTCCAAGAAATCTGTAAGGTATGCATGTCAAAAAAATTTGTATTATACATTGCTACAAACGTCATTTACTACCCTAAAAAACAAACCTATTTTCACCAACCGCGTTAACATGGAGGTTTATTTTTGTGGATTTTTATTTTTGCTACTAGTTTGACACACGTGTCTGCCGGAACATGCCGTTGAGTAATTCATAGTTTAAATTAAGAATCAATATCAAGTTAATCGGATGTACTCACAAAAGGACGTTGAGTCAATTAAAATCACTTTCAAAACTCAAAATGTTCGCTGGACGAAATATCGCAGAAAGTTCGCTTATCACTAAGTAAGTTTGTCGAGAAAAAGACCATTTCAACCTCACTTTGTCGACACCAGCGGACTGGAAACGGAAGAATGCTATTTGGAAAAAGCCACTATTGGGGCTAGTAGGGGTGTTGGTAGTTCGAAGACGAGTCCATCTTAATTTAAGCTCATGCACGACACGCGTGAAGCTACTTAAAACGTCATTAAATAAATTGTAAGCAATCAAAAAATTAAGTGGAACATTTATTTAAAGTTGCGCATTTTGATGTGACGTCACATTTCTTAAACACCCCCCCTCCCCCTCGTCACACATGTGTGACCTCCCTCCCCCCCCCCAGGTGCGTGACATCATTTATGGACGGCCCCTATACTGTAAGTTAAATCTAATCAATCTTCAGTAGTACTTTATATCTATTTTAAGTCATAAATACGACAAAAAATGATGTGTGCATTTCTTTTAGTTTACTGATAAAATAAACAGATGAAAAATGATCAATGTATGGTATAAATGGATAAAAGGCAAGCAGTGAGTCTTGGTCAACATACTTTTATTATCAGAGTTAGATATTTCGACTGTTTGTAAATGAACACAGGTACCTTCATATTAAAAGAAGCTGATCATTGGCATGAATAAATAAGTTTTTGTTATTTATATATATGAGTAACTGAAGACAGTGGCATGCCAAATTTCTTGAAATCTTTCCTCTCAAAAAACTGTATTTTATTTCTATAGAATGTAGGTATGTCTACATTCCCTGTCTGTCTGCACAACTGGTGGTTCTTTTTATGCTGTTGTTGTTATAAAAATGGACATAATGAAAGTAGGCCATGGAGACTAGCTTTTAGTCAGTGGAGTGCTACAGGTTGATATATACAAAGATATCTATATAATGATCAAGATACAAGCAAAAATTCTGCAGAGTACATAATTATATCACCTAACTTTGCATTCAAACATAATACTGTACAAAATGTATGAAGTTCTGCTATTTCACACATAAAAATGTATCTTGGGAAAATTGACTAAGTATAAAAGGATTATTATTTCACTAAAGTGCACATGGAAGATTGAAGTGCACTGCTTTGGCACAATGGCGCAATACTGTTAAAAAAAAGTTTCAACATCTACAGAAGAATCCTAAGAAACTTATATGTAAAAGTACAGGTAGATCAAAGTTTTGACCATTATGGTGTGCAACAGTTTAAAATGAAGGAACTTCATGAAACAGTCATATCAAGTTTCACTAATACTGTGAATTTATTTATTTTAATGGGTGCCGATTTTCATGGTTTTGGGAAAAATAACATTTTCAACATTATTTAAATTTGTGCATTGGAGAAGAGGTCCCATTGTTTCCACATGAATTCGTTGTTTATTGGGTCTTAAAATTTATGGTTTGTGGCAACCACGAAATCCACAATAATTGGTACCGCACAAAAATTAGTTAATTCACAGTATGTAAACTGACAAAATTACTTTACAAATTCATTGCAGATACCTAAGGTAATTATGGCTATAAGCATGCACACCGAGATTTAACATCAAACTGGAGATTGCAGCAAGTATCCAAAGTGGGCAAAATATCCACTAGTAGTTTATTTTTACTCCTATCTCTTACAGCTTTTTCAATCCGATTTCTGGAATAAAATAGGTTTCTTCGATAATACTTATCAGATCATAATATGTTATGAACACATCCACTACCTTGCAAATCCATTCCATGAAAGTTGAAGAAAAAATAAAGTTCACCTCGTCTTTTTATTAAGTTCAAAAATCCTAAATGGTCGTCTGCTTGTCAAGACAGAAGTTGGAATAGAATGGTCTTCTCGGACTAGTGCCAAATCTCGTCAATCGTCAGTTACTACTGGAGTGGATTCGCAATCTTCCAGGATGAGAGTTACATCATTCTACCCCTCAGTTGGCCTTGTTTCCAGCCTCCTAATGTTTGTGAATCAGCTTTGAGTCTTGTGCGAGATACGGGCGAAGCAGCTTTGAGTCTTGTCTGAGATATGGGCTGGTTAACATATGTTCAATGCATAGACACGGTTTAGAGAAAGATTTTCACTAACGCAAAAGTCCAGTGGAAGTAGAGTAATCTGCGTCCTTACAAACTGCTGAAAAACTTGGGAAGGTAGCCTGTTGTCAAACTAAACCCTTTGTGATGAACATCTCTAAGGCAAATGTCTGACATCCACCTAGGCAAGGAGATGAGCTTTTAGCAATTCTGTTGCTAAACAAGCCAAAAGACATGGTGAATTTCTTTTTCAGCTGGGAGTGCTGGATTTGCAAGGCGGTGGATGTACTCCAAATGTATTATGATCGTGCACTGTATCTGAAGAAGAAATAGCCAAATATATTGAAATGGTTGCCTTAAAGACAAAACCTGGTACAAATGTTTTACATTTTTTTCTGGCAGTTACAAAAAAGATACCATTCTTTAAAAGATTATTTTTGACAAAACAATGACATTTTCAATTAATGCTAAAATATATGCAAGTGCTGATAGACCATGTGCTAAGTGCTACTTTTGAACTAAGCTCTTATGAAAACATGCAATATCTACAAAATGGTCCAACTGAACAACTTTATTACCAGTTTTCTAATTTTGGTTTCTTTTGATTTACTGCAGATAAGTACTTCAGCAGAGAATGCAAATTTCTGAAGAATAAAATCAAAGAAGACTATCTTTTCCTAATACAATTTCAAATTAAAAATATATTTTTGATATCAAACTAAAAATGTAATATTCAAAACAGCACTAAAACACTTCTTTTGCACAGAATAAAAACAGGCATGCACTCGTATGCAAAAAATTCCTTGATGTCGAATGATATTGCTGTTATTGTGTTTGTGGATTCCTCTACTTTATGGAGAACCGACATGTCAGTACACAATAAATCTTATAATAATCAGCTAACATATTACTGCAGCTGTACTTGCTCCCTTTATTTTACCTATTATATATTGCTGTAAAACTCAATATTTTAGCATCATTAGAGTTTAGTGAGTCTTTGAGTTTTGCATATTACAGACATAAAACTTTAGCAAATTACCAACAGGCAAAAATATAAATTCTCGGTGCTAGATTTACCCGATATACTTGACTATACTCAACTCATCCAACACAGACAAAATGAAGTGTGGTTGCTTTATTCCAACAGGAAGTATTGTTAAATCCAAATAACATGAATTGCTGCCAACAACAAGGGATGTTAAAATAACAAAATAAAAGACATAATATTAATCAGAGAATTTCTTTGAGGTAACATCCAAGAGTCCATCAATTCACTTGTTGGTATAAACTCTTTAACAGAATATGGCAGCACCTAATATCTTACCCTAGTTACAAACTTGTAGAACTGTCGGTCTGGGTTGACATAATGTAATTTTCAATTTAGTGAGCATTCAAATTAAGCAAATATTAGCTTACAAGATACAATAAATATGATTTCACATCAGTAGTCTGGGTAACCTAAAATCACTAGCTCTGGACAATCTGTTTTACAGATGCTTGCTCACTAGATTCGTTAAAACTGTATATTCGCTAAAATGTTAATTTACAGTAATTAATAATTACTGTTCAACATGACATAATGTGCATCAATTAATGTTCATGCCATAAGTTAGAAAGGCCTTCGACCAGGCAAACTTAAAATTTAAAAGAAAATTTTTAACTGACAGTGAAATATGTGCAATTACCGACTAAAATCTTCATTCAATATGAGACATAAATAAATGCTATATCTTAATAAAACAAAATTATGCAACTTATTGTCTAAACAATACATACAGGATACAAGTATGGAGACCAGCTCAAGGAAAATTGAAAAAGAAGTGAGATCTATTCAAACAATAAAACAATAATCCCCAAAAATGAAGTTTTGATATCTAAAGAATACTTTAATATTGACACCTCTGAGTCTGAACATGAACACTGACCTGCAAAGATGGTGACTCAGCTGTAAAACAAAAAGTATACTCCCCAAAAATATGGAGACAAATTCATTATCAAAGAAACAAGTGTTGTATTTGGTAAATTTTTTACTCGAAAAAAAAGAACAATGTTATCCACTAATCAAAGGAAAAATAAGCTCTCCCTAAGTGCAGGCTTTTCAAAAGAGTAAAATTTAAATGGAAAGATAGAAATCTGATAATGGTACATACAGTGGTCCCCATCTTATAAGGTCACCCATTCTGTGGGAGTAAAGTAGCCTCATAAGATGGGTGGGCCTTTCTACAGGGGGATCACACAGATATGAGGAATAATTACACAGAAAGTAAGAAAGGCACAATTTTGCAATATTTACTAATTCATTTAAATTTACAATAATGTTATTTAAAATAATTATGAATAATCATCAATTCTAGTGCAAAACAATTTGAAAACCTTGACGTTAAAAACAGCATAAAAGCATCTAGATGTAACTATTATTTCTGTCCATTACATTTTTCCATTGTTGCAGAATGTTTAACTGACAATTTTTATTTGAATCTTTCTGACATCTAGTTTCTCAGCAATTATCATAACTCTCTCTCTATTTATTCAGTGGAATTACTTTCTCTTTTAAGCTTCAATTTAAACTGAGAATGTTTCTCTTCCTCGATGACATTTTGCACTTTTAACAACTAATTCCTTGTCATGATATTGACTGTTTATAGTCTGGTATCCATTCAAATACATTTTGTAATCAATATGTTAGAAGCCAATAATGGCAACTGGACGTCACGCTGACTTGAGCAAAACAATACTGTGCTTCTCAACTGTTGGTTTTTATCATCTTGATAATTATCAGCAGTAATAATTAGCCAGTAATTATCAAAGTGTCAAAACCTTGCAACCATGGAATGCAAAGCAGTAAGGATAATCCGATTTAATATGTTGCCTTTTTACATGAATTAAAGTTAGGTTGTTGTCAGCATGTTGGAACTAGTGTCATTGTTAATTTAGAAATTAAAAATTTTTTGTGAGATTTTCATCTGTAAACCCTAATAAGTGTCTGCTTGCAAGGGGTATATATAACATTTATTTGCTTTGATATGCTGGTCCTGGCCATATTAAGGGTTGACTGTCCAAGAGGCGTACTTTTGAACAGGAAAACATTGGTGCAAAGGGATTCTGGTCGCAAAAAGTGAATGGTTGCTGGGGGGGGGGGGCATTCAAGAGGGGGACCACTGTATTACCCTCAACATCGATTCCTTTAAAAGAAAACTAAATTTTTTTTTATACAACATGTCCCCATTGCAGCAGCAACAACAACAACAAAATGTTCAAGTCCATACAGTGCTAAAGACATATAATTTTGTTTTAAAAAATCTCTTAAATGGCATGAAATCTGAACAGCTTATCCACATATGCATTCAAATAGGTATACCAAATTTCATTTCTCTTTGTCAAGTTGTTTCTGAGTAATCATATGAACAAGCTAGCTTGGGACATACATATGTACAAGCAAAAGAAGATGGCCACACTGCACTTGCAGTAGAGGCGTTAAAAATATAAAAAAATAAACAGGAATGTGATAACTAAGTAACAAGCATATATCCGATATACATTTTCAAGAGTACCGTATATACTCACATATAAGTTAATACCAATTGCAAACTGCATACACCCAGATCTGCCATTGCATAATGTGCTGGCAGATCTGGGTCTATGCAGTTTGTAAGGACTAATCAGTAGAACAAACAACATAGACCCTGATCTGCCACTGCATTATGAGACGGCAGATCAGGGTCTATGTTGTTTGCATTTGGACCTGGATTATATGCAAGTATATACGGTAAGAGTACATAGTAATAATTTAACATATTTTAAACTAAGAAAAAGATTGAGAACAAGGTTATCTGCAAAAAAACAATTCACTGGGTATGAAAAAATGTTGAGCTAATAGTATTGACAAAATAAAAGGATAAACTTGGGCACTAGTCTACTTATAATAGGTTTCTACACCTTGTTTGACATTACGGAAATACATGTTTGCTGTTCAAAAACTGATTTTATCACATAAGTTTCTACATGAAAATTCTTCTTGCCAACAACATATACATAAGACATAGAAACTGTACATGAATCACATTTTTTCTATATTCTTTATACAGTTTATTGCTACAAATTTATCTTTGGAAGCCAATGAAATCATATATGTTCATCAGCTAGTGGGTATCTTCTACCTGAAGTATGTGTGTGTATTTATTACATCTTTATATGCTAATGTAACAGATAATGAAAGCTAGGATAATCAACCTGGCAATTCTAAAAACTTTAATAACATAATGTCTGATGGCACAGTGAGTATGTATGTATGTATGTATGTATGTATGTATGTATGTATGTATGTATGTATGCATGTATAAGATTTAACAGAAATCCTGTTGATATAGTGCCAGATAAGTGTAGATATTTCCCCCAAAAGGCATACAAAATAAAGACAAAGGCAAAAAAGGGTGAAATCCTTAAAATACACAGTCAAATGTTTTATATAAACCACACATTTCTAAAAAGTCCAAGGCCCCTTCAGCTCATACATCATCATGGGATGCATTCCAGGGCAAAAAGGTCGACTCCATTAGTTGCTTTTTACGACATGCAGGAGGGTGCATCAGACCTGATAATTTAAAAGCAAGTCTGGGTCTAGGCCATTCTTAGCCGAGTGCCAGTTATATTTGGCAAAATTACAACAAATTGCTTACTCCACCAACTCTGATGACTGGGTAACAATAAACTATTTACTTCACCATCTCCCATGATGGGTAACAATAAATTGCTAACTTTCAGCAACTCTGATGATTGGATAACAATAAGCTGCTTACTTCACCTACTCTGATGACTGGGTAACAATTTAAATCCTTAAAACATAAATGAATACAACACAGTCAAAATGTAAACACAGGTCACCTGACTGTCAAGCAATCTTCCATATAAAATTACATGAACCTGCACAGATTTTGTGAAGTCAGAGAATTTGAGTATATATTTACTGTTTTGTACACATTCATTGACACTGAAGCCAAGAACATAAGTACAGAACATTTACTATATTGTCTGGAAGTTTTCATACCCTCAAATATTTCACACAACATCAATCCATAAAAAGAGTTCCTCAACGGGACTGCTCCTAATGGCTGCAAAGAATTTCTAGGAATCAACTATAATTCTATTTCTTTTGTCCTAGTATTCTTTCTAACTGCAAAGTATTGAAACCATCTACAATATTCTTGTCAAGTTGTAACATACAAAATATTTCTTTACATGTTTGAGTTGACATGTTCACAAGAAAGATGTAAGTGCAGTACAACATTATTTGTCATGGTCTTTGATCCTGAACCCGATATCATGGACAGATCATTGAACTTAATTGTCTCAGACAATGTCAAGATATACCCACATGCTAAGTTTGGCTAAATCAATAATTATAAAAAAATTTTTTTTTAAAAATTATGTTATTGAACCATTATTATTTAAGGTATTCTTCAAATATATCCACAAACTGTGTTTGATATAAATCCTTTCATACTTGTTTGCGTTATCATGATCACAAGCCAGTACAGATATAAACCTGGGTCAAGATGTTTGACCTTAAAATCCTTGTCAGAGTGCTATCAACTTGTTCATTGGAATGCAACTAAATACAAAGTCTGATTAAAATTCATGTACAAGTCACTGTGCTAATAAGCTCAATAAGTACAAAAATGCAAGCAATGACCTTTGACTTGACCCCTAGGTCAATTAGGTCTGCTTTCAAAATCCTACACCAAAGTACAGATATGCTGGTGGTTAAATCTGAACCATTTTCATACTGCAAGAAGTGTTTTAGTGAAAACCCCATGTCAATGCCACCATTCATGCAAGAGAAGTAGCGATAGCAACATTTTCCAGATGTCCAATGTGGTATCATGTTGGAGATCAGATGAGCACCATTTTCATTCAAAACAGTTACACAATGCTATAGTGTTTTAGTGAAAACCCCATGTCAATATGATGATCTAGGGCTGATCAAATCCCATAACCCGATCTCCCGGACTATTCATTATTTAAGTTGGACAAGTAAAGTTTTCCAAGATACTCATCCAGGACAAGTGCATTTTTTCTATTTTAAAAGCAAGTCAGGCAAACACTAATTTTCATGCTTTCATCAATTTATCTACCTTTATCTGGCCATTAATGTACTCCGGGTGTAATGAATGCTTGGATCTACCTCTCGTCATTTATTTATACACATCCTGTGATACATGTATATGACACCTACAGTAAGGGTCATTGATAAGTGTTGCATGTGCATGAATTCTATTACCACTTGACTGCATACTGGGCTAAGCAACCAAATTATTGGCCAATCAAAACACTTCAAACAAAACAAATCTGGTATGATTAATTAGTAGCATTGTAAACGACCTTGTTTTATTGTGTTTACTCAACCCTGATACTCATGAGTGGATCACCCTTTCATTTCAATCCAGTGAGTCAATGCAATTATATTAACAAAAGACAATTTACCAATATTCATGTCAGTTTCCTTTATGAACTGATTAAATGACAGTAATGATTGTTTAATTTTAATTGATTATACAGGGATCAACTTCCACGTGATATTGCGTTTGAAGTGAAGCAATGACACTAATTAAGGAGCTGTCTGTAATTATATTTAAATGACAAAATGTATGTTATGACCACTTTAGAAGTAGTTGTCAATCAAAGTGATCTTTACTAAGTGGATAAAATGAGATACTAAATTATTTTCACAAAGGAGGTAATAAACAAGATCTGAAGAAGGAAAATTCACTTAAAAAGTGGAGGGATAATACAGTTTCCACCGAGTCTGAGGTAACAATTTCTTTGAAAAGACATAAAAGCCAGATTCTGGAAGTAGCAAAAAATGTCAAAAATATGACACAACTAAGAGACAAAAATGTTTACAATAAATATCCATGGCTTGCATTCATTGACTAAAAAGAAAGATGTTTTGCAGTTATTGGAAACAATATCCCAAACTGGCACAGGTTGGAAATTCAACCAGTGTATTTGTCAAAAGAAAGGACAAATTCAGGATTTAACCAATCAAGTCTCATGACAGTTCTGGACCTCATAAGGACTGTACAGCACAGTATATGCATGACACTAGCCAGCATGTGCAGAAAATCCCTGATGTTGGAGTTGCTGACACTCCACTAGGAAAAACCATTTTAAAACTAAATGAGAATGAAATGAAAAAAATACTAAAATGAGAGCTCTCTTTAACACAACCTACTTCCTAGCCTGTTATGGGAAACTATTTTCTCATATGGAAATGCTGTGTGCAATCCTGGAAAAGAACAGAATTGAACTTGCTGTTAATTACAAGAATTGACCCAGCGCATGAGACTTTGTTTTGTCAATTGATCAGGTTTTGAGAAAAGTGAGGGAAAGTCTGAATTCCAGTAAATTCCTTTCATTCTTGCTGATGGAAGTTCTAATGCTACCATATCGGAGCAAGAAATGGTGTATATAAGATACATTGACAAAAGAAAACTGAAAAATTAAGTCCTTTTAAGAAATAAATATGTTGTACATTATTTCTTTTGTTCTTTCTATGGATTAAAGTGCATACATCTCATTGAATCTAGGCAAGTGAATGGAATTTTGGGAAAAGTGAAAAGGTAGAAGGACAAGTGAATTTTATGAAACTACTTGTCCTGGACAATTGGATGAAACAAAAAGTTCTGCTCAGCCCTGTAGCCATATTAAGATTTTCAGGATGGCCATCAAGGCAGCCATTTTTGAAGTTGAATCAGCATCATTTTAATATATAAACTATATATTGCAAGAAAGAAGAGTTACGAGAAAAAAAACCCAACTAGGCGAATGGTGAGCAATTTACTTTGGTAAAGATACTCCAGGCTCTCCTGCATTCCACCCCTACTGCTATGAAGGAGTTGAATATACAGTAAAAAATAAAGGTCCATAACTATTCTAACAGTTGTCAGAGTGCAATGACTGGTCAACAGGACTATCTTCTGATGATGACCATAATTTCTATTATGTTTCACAGTAATCCACTGGAAACTGCCAGAGTAGTTGCATTCACTATATTCTCTCATATATTGCATCCAGGTGTAAGTCAAAAAAGGCAATGATTCTTTACAAAGAAAGCACAAAGATTGTAAAATATTTGTATCTTCAAGATGTACCAAGATTCTCAGCAATCCATGGAAAAACTAGTAGAAAGCTGCCTTCACAGGATTCTGTCTTACAGTGCATTCAGCTGCAAGACAAAATGGGCAAAACTAAAAATAAATATGGTGAGAGTGCAGTGATTTGTCAATATGCGCATCTTCAGACACTGACCATAACATGTACAAAGTTTCATGGCAATTCACTGTACACTATGAGACTAGCTGCATTCACAATATTCTGTCTTATGCTACATCTAGCTCCAAAAACAGCAATATTTCTAACAAAAATTGCAGGATTGCAGTGACTTATCATTATGTGCATCTTCAGATGATGCCCATAATATGTACCAAGTTTTACAGTGATCAATCAAAAGCTGTGAGACTAGAGTTGCATTCACAAGATTCTGTCATACATTGCATATCAGCTTAAACACAAAATGGGCAATAACTCTAACAAAAACTGTGGGAGTACAATGATTTGTTGACATACAAATCTTCAAATGATGACCATAACATGTACAAAACTCTGAGATTAGTTGTGTTCACAAGATTCTGTCATACATGAAATACACTTCAGGCTCCATGTAAAAATGGAAATAATTCAAACAAAGATTTCAGGAGCACAGAGATTTGTTGACAAACACATCTTGAGATGATGACCATAACATTTCCCAAGTTTCATGGTGATTCACTCAATTCTGTGAGACTAACTGCATTCACAAGATTCTGTCATACGCTACATCCAGCAGCAAGTCAAAAGGGTAATAACTAAAACAATTTGTAGGAGCACAGTTTTTGTCTATATGCACATCTTTAGATGATGATGATAATATGCACCAAGTTTCACAGCGATCAAAAAAACCCTCCAAAACTAGTTACAATCATCTGTCATATACTGCACTCAGCTGCTTGACAACAGGGCTACAACGAACAAAAATTGTAGGAACAAAGTGATTTATCAATATGCATATCTCTGGATGATGATCATAACACTTACCAAATTTCATGGTCATCTACTGAAAACTGCAAGACCAATTGCATTCCAAAAATTTTAACATACACCAAATTCAGCTGCAAAAATCAAAAAAAGGGCAGTAACTCTTATAAAAATTGCAAGGAAAAACTTATTTGTTGATATACACATCTTCAGGTTATGACAATAACATAAACCAAGTTTCATAACAATCCATAAAAAACTGTGATGGACAGAAAGATGGATCGACATGAGGATTACTATATACCCAATGTAGGGGTGGGTGTTGACAAATACCAATATGTACAATAGTATAATAAGCAATATAATATAAAAACCTGATTTGAGGAGAATTCAGAGATATCAGTAAAACATCTCATCTTGGTCTTCCTAAAGTCAGACAGAAGGAAAGTTAACACATTCTGGGTACGAAGAAAAACAGCAGCCTTATGTTTCCAGAAAAAATAAGAAGATCAATTTTAAAACTTGCATCTTTTCCCACATAATGGATGAAAAAAAGACTTTATCTGCATTGGCATTACAAGTGCTTGCATGTTCTTGAAAAGCCTCACATGATATTTAAATAGATATTCCAAATAAATATCTGCATAAAAGTGCTTCAGTATTCTTACATTCAACATTCTGGAATACATCCAATCTATTAAGCATGTGACATGTATTGTGCAATGTAATGCCCTAATACGTCTACACATACAATCCGAATAATATGTACAGTATCAAATTTAGAATAAATAATGTATAATGTACAGATAATGCCCTTCATAAAATCTATATGCAAAAACAAATGAATCTGCAGTTCATTATACACAGTTTGTATAATTTAAAGTTATATACATATCATCATTCTAAAGGATAGTTAATAATTATTTGCATAAGTTAAAAAACTTGCTGCATACAGAAGAAAGTTAAATTTAGATATAAATACTTGAAGTATGAGAATACAATAAAATTCAACATATTATATGTTGTCTTTGTACAGAATATATAAAACTGTACATCATTATATTATAAAAAAATTAACAGAGCAACAATAGTACTGTGAAAGGCACATTATATGCCTGCCCCGTGTTTAATAGGAGTCTATGTAGGCACTAGTAGGACATGGTTGGTTCAGGAAACTATTAATCAATGGGTCTCAATTACCTGGACTTGGTCAAGGTATGCGGTATTGAACTAAACTTACTGTGCAGAACCATTATTTTCTTATTAGATTTACCATGATAATGACCTCTAACCTTTAGACCCCACAATCTATGGGCTTTTTATTATCCTAAGTGCAAGCCATCCACAAAGTTGGTCATTGGTCAATGAACTTACTCAAGAACAAAAGTTATTGTGCAAAAACCATTTTTCTCCGAGCCACAATGACCCTGACCTTTTGACCCCCAAAATCAATAAGCCTCCTCTGTACCTTAAGTGCAAGCCTTTCACAAACTTTGGTCAAGGTTTTTGGTCTAGAACTAAACTTATTATGCAAAAACATTTTTCTTCTTTGAGTCACTGTGTACCTCCAAATCAACTGACCTTTTTCTGATCCAGTGTGTCAGTCATCCACAAACTTTGGTGAAGGTAAATGGTTATGTACTAAAACTTTTGTGCAGAAACCATTTTCCATTTTTCAGTGACCTTAACCTTTCACTGTTGGACTCCAAATTCAACAGGCTTCTTCCTTACCCAAGTGCAAACCATTCACAAATTTTGGTCTATGTCTGTGATGTTGATTTAATGTTATTGTGCAGAAACCATTTTTCTTCTTCCAGTCACAGTTACCTTGACCTTTGACCCCAAAATCAATATGCTTTTTCCTCTCCCAAATGCAAGCCACCCACAAAGTTTGGACCAAGTCTTTAAGGTAGAACTAATGTAATTCAGTGGAGATCATTTTTCTTTTTCCAAGTTGCTGTGACCTTGAAATTTGACCTTTTGACCCCAAAAGTTATAGGCTTCTTCCTTACCCCATATGCAAGCCACCCACAAAATTTGGTAACTGTATATGGTGGAGAACTTGAGTTATTGCGCAGAAATGAAATTGGCAACAGATGAATTGATGGACATCATAACATACAAAATTTAAAAGGTACTATGACAATATTTACATCTATAAAAGGAACACAAAATGTACATTCAAATGTTGTTAGAGGTACACAATATTATTAATTGCATAATGTACTGTAGTCAACCAGACTTTCCTCTGCATAAAAACTCATTCTGTGATACAGTAAACTAAAAATGTTGAAACATACTTTCAGTCACAATGAAAGTGACAGTATTTATTTATCTATTTCCTTGTGCAGTAAAAATAATTCTTGGGATATTGCAAATACATTGTGAACAAACAAACATTTTTGATAGGCAAAAAGTTTATAACTTTTTAATCTTTAGTTATTTAAAAATCTGACATTCATCAGTGTATGGAACAGAAGTTTATTTATAAATCGATAATTTAATGTAATTATTTGCTTAATTGATTCAATTTTTTGTTCATTTATATTTCATTTATGTACCTACTTAGGTGTTATTTTCACAAAACTTAAAAAATGTCAATGATCAAAGGAATACAAGAACAAAACTGACGGTACAAAAATGATGCCCTGTTCTAGCTGTCATGACTGGTAAGGCCAGAATTTCGAATAAAATTTTTCTTTTGTAAACAACTCAATGAAATCAGTGAAATAATTAAAAATGTACAATTATGATATCCAAAATCAAAGAAAAGAAAATCCACCCTATGCATTACTGCCTCAGGAATAAAAATGACAAAAAACCCTGATCTAATAAGATGAAATTATATAGGAAAAGGGCTTATATATTATAGAAATGAAATTTTTAGGGTAACCAATTCACCATGTATTGCTTCACAGCAATGCACAGTTAACATTAAATAGTTGCACAAATATTTTTTTTTTACAGTTTCTATGGAACCTAGAACTGGGCAATATCAGCACTGCAATGTCAGGTCATGTGATATAAAATATTGTCACGCCTTTAAAAACCATTATGGAAAGGTCTATAACAAAGCCCAGGGAATCCCCAAAATCATATCATTATAACCAAGGTAAAATATTTATATAAAAAACTGGAAGGGACCTTGCAATGTAGTTTGCAATATCCAATATTTCATTATATCTGATTTTATCATAAACTGAGTTTATTGTATATACAGACAAGGGTTCTGTGGAATGCTGTGTTTGGCTTGTGAACAATGCTATGACATAGCTATCTGATAATACAGGCCAAACAGGAATCTTAAAGCAACATACAGTAACATTGTAGCAAAGTTTCAGTTGAATACAGCAACTGTTGAAGAATTCATATGACAGAGAATCTTAACATTGACGTCATTGGCCGTTGGAAGTCACACCTTTGTCCCATTATCCACAAAAATACAAAAAAGAAAGACTGGTCATGACTACAACTTAAGAAACAGAATCTCAGTAATATCCTGAAAATGAGATGCCCCTCCCCTCAAGAACCACACAAAGATGACCCACTGTAATGTATTGGTGAAAAAAAGTAGGTAGTAGTGGGAGTTTTATGCGAAAAGAGACTAGTCTATTGTCAGTGAACAAATTAGATCTTGTATATTAGATGTGCCTGCAGCATTATGTTGTGGTGATGGGGAATCTAGTGTTCTAACCCCTCAATCTATAAACTTGTTAAACAAGAAACTCAAGTTAAAGCTCAAAACTGCAAATTTGGATGTAACCCTAGGCTATGTAATATAAATTTAGCATCCCAGTTGAGTAACCCTAGGCTATATAATATAAATTTAGCATCCCAGTTGAGTAACCCTAGGCTATGTAATATAAATTTAGCATCCCAGTTGAGTAACCCTAGGCTATGTAATATAAATTTAGCATCCAAGTTGAGTAACCCTAGGCTATGTAATATAAATTTAGCATCCCAGTTGAGTAACCCTAGGCTATGTAATATAAATTTAGCATCCCAGTTGAGTAACCCTAGGCTATGTAATATAAATTTAGCATCCCAGTTGAGGAACTAACACTAAGAGATCCTAAAAGTTCTTTGATTTCAACTTCACTCTAATCAAAGTTACACAACGTGAAAGCTTTTGAACTTTGAGCTTGAGTACGAGTTTCACATACTGATTACATTTTGAGAATACAGGATCTGGGTTTGTGTAAGAGTCCCAAAATGTACAAATACATGCTGCAGAAGGATAAGTGAATATGCAAACAATCAAGATGAGTCCTCCATACTGCCCATATCTTCCCAAGTGCTGGTTAAAAAAACCATCCATAAATGGCTGTATTTATAGGGGAGTGATGTCTTGACTTCACAATATCCATGGATTAAATGAACTGACTATACTTGGATCTAGAGTATGTATTTGAAAACTGTATGAACCGATTTTAACCATACATCACATCAAAGAGTAGAAGCAAACAAAAATGTAAATAACATGTGAAAACTGGATAGTTTTTATGATTTTGAAAATCAATGTTAATATAAATACAATAAACCTGAAAGGCAAGAGTAATATAAACAGCTATGAATACTATGTAAGTCTGTTCAGTATGTTTCTGTCACTAGTCATCAAAAGAGAGTAAATGTATATTGTCTACAATCACACATTTTAAATGCAAGGAACATGAAAAAGAAATATCCTGTATCATATACAGAATGAAAACCAAACGTCTACATGTTATTATTACCTCTAATACTTAAAACACTAATTTGACATCAAGAAAAAATGCAACAGTTACCAATTTTCTATGCATCTCGATCTCAGAAACTTGCTTTATGATTATGGAGACACATGTAAAAATCAGTTAATGTCAAAATTAAGTCAATTTATTATTGCACCTATCCCAGTTAAAATTGATCCATCTGTGAATATGTCTAGCAATTATTCCTTGTGATTGAGAGTCCATGGTTGTTGTGAAGAAAGAAGCCAAGAAAATGAAACATGACTGCAGGGTGGGGAATGAATCAAAATATAAAATCCATTCTATATTATTTTTCTTACAGTGGGCCCTAATTTATTTTATATGCTATTATCATTCTCAAAAACTTGAGCTGGACAAGTCTGAGTGACCCTGGGTCAGTGGGCATGACCAGCTGGGACAGGGATGGCTATGGTTCTTTCCAGTCTGTTGGCCTGATTGCTCTTTTTTGCTGTGTCTCTTACATAGTCAATTAGCCCTTCTTTCTTGATATCAACCGTAATAACCTGTCAAGATATAAACAAGATTAGCCCTTCTTTCTTGATATCAACCGTAATAATCTGTCAAGATATAAACAAGATAGTCAATTAGTCCTTCTTTCTTGATATCAACCGTAATAATCTGTCAAGATATGAACAAGATAGTCAATTAGCCCTTCTTTCTCTATATCAACCATAATAATCTGTCAAGATATAAACAAGATACACACAAGCAGAAGTGGGCAACATGTAATTATTCTGAAACCATTCATTATATCAAAGTAATGCCTCAACAAGTCTAACTTTTTCAATACTGGTATAAAGAACAGCTACTCTAACCCCTTAAAAGCAGATGCATAGCAATAGTTTTGTATTAATTAACACTTCAATAAAATAATCAACCTTAAGGGAATAAAAATGGCAATATGGAAATTGATTATCTAATACAATATGAGTAATAGCTGCAAACATTATGCCTTTCCCTACAAGCTGAGAAATAATTAAGTTTTCATGTATCTCTATTTACATGTACTTATGGCATTTAATATTTTCTACAAGATGGTTAAAACCACATGAATTCTGAATATGATTTCTGCATAGTTTTCTTGAAAACAAGATTTGAATACACCACTCCCTCGTTAATCCATGCCTGGATAACTCACATACCTGCTTATAATGAGAAAAGGCTTATGGATCACATTTTTAAAAAATGCTGGCAACAAAATTAAAGAAACAAACGATGACAACATAAGACTGGTTTGCAAAAAGCCAGTCATACTGATCATCCAATATTCACACATTTTAAAGGTTAAAATGTCTGATTACATTTTGATATTAATCAGGAATAAAAGAAAAATATATGAAAATATCAGTATATTAACATATACACTGACATAAAACTGCTGAGCCAAATATCTAATGACTATGACATTGAGAACATTTTAAAATCAGCAGGATAAATAAGAATCCCTTGAAGGGACTGATGCTCTACTGGCTGAGAAGAATTTCCAGGAATTCAAGATAAGACAATTTTTTCCTTTTAACTGCAGAGTGTTGAAACCATCTTCGATATTCTTCAGCGATAACAAGAAATTCAAATTAGCTGCTGTGGTGGACATATTGGATGTCACCTTGGCACCATTTTTATTTAGGACCAACAAGGCATCATAAGAAGTCTTCTTGTGGCAACTCCATGTTGATATGACTTTCTGTTTTGGAGGAGCAACGATAACAAGATTTTCAAGATGGATGCTATGTTGGCCATATTGGTTATCAGATTGGCACCATTTTTATTTAGTACCAACTAGGCATAATTAGAAGTCTTTTATTGAAAGCACAGTTTCGGTATGACCAGCCATCTAGGGGAAGTAGTGATAACAAGATTTTCAAGATAGCCATTGTGGCAGTCATATTTTAAGTCGGATCACCACCATTTTAATTTATGACCAACTAGACATCGCAAGTAGTCTTTTAGTGAAAATCCCATGCTGATGTACCATTCATTCAGGGGAAATAGTGATAACAAGATTTTCAAGATGGCCATTGTGGCAGGTATATTGAATGTCTGTATTGCACCATTAGGATCAACCAGACATCATAAAAAGTTGTTTAGCAAAAACCCAATGTTGATACGAGCATCCATTCAGAAGGAGTAGTGATAACAATATTTTCAAGATGGCCACTGTGAGGATGATGCAGATTCTATTTCCACCAGTTTTTTTTTGAAAAGTTGGGGGACAAATGATAACAACTACAACACAGTTGCTGTCACTTCCAGAAAAGAGACACCTATGCCTTACAATCTGCATATGCAGATGATAAAATCCAAAGATCTGCATACCTGTCCTCCCCTGGTGACCCCCAGAATCCCCTGTGTAAGGCTGTTGATGGTTGAGGTAAAAATGACATCCATGGACACCCTGGTAAAGCACAAACATGATGCTGTCTCCATGTCACACAGATACAGGTAGCCATACTTTGTCAACACAAACAAAAGACCCAAATCTGCAGACACCTGTAACATATACTATAACAATGAAAATCTGCTAATCCATGACATTATTTGCAAGTAAATCAGTGGCTAAAATGTTCATATGAATTATCACATGTTCCAATGAAAGTGTGGTTCTTGTCAGTCAAGATCATAAAATATTCTAGCCCTGGCCTAATCAGTGATTATAGACTTTTGTGTTTATGCATCACAATTCTCTCCTAGGTACAGACCCTGAAGCAGGTATATTTACCATATCTGCTTTCTGTCTGCATTTCATTTGCATTTAAAACATGCTTAATTTGCATTCTGTACGCATTGCATTTGCATTCCATTTGTGTTTTGCATTCTGATACAGCATTTTGCATTTTCATTCATCATTTTCATTTGTTTCAAGTGCATATTGGATATGCATTTCACAAGTCAAGATTTCCCTTTCTGAGAATATTCAAGGTCTTGGTATTTAAACTAATTAAAAAAGCACTTTAATCTAGGGTGACAAGCTGAAAGAGGAAATAATGAATGCTTTCTTAAAGCACAAATTAAAATACCACCAATGTTGACACATATATGTTTAACTGTATTCACTCCTAATGGATGTGAAAATGAGCAAACAATTTATATATCTGACAATATGTGCCAATTTATGAGAAATATGTTACCTGCACTGACTGTCAAAATTCTAATAATGAAAAATAAAATGCACAAATATGTGCAATTTTAATTTTTATCAGTGATATGGAGACATGGGTGATGCTCCCAGTTTATCATTGGAATGAGTGATCAAATTACCTACCATATATTCTCGTGTATAAGCCAATACCAACTGTAAACTGCATAGACCCAGATCTGTTGCTGCATAATGCACTGGCAGATCTGGGTCTATGCAGTTTGTAAGGACTAATCAGTAGAACAAACAACACAGACCCTGATCTGCCGGCGCATTATGCGAAGATCAGGGTCTATTTTGTTTGCATTTGGACCCGAATTATACACAAGTATAAACAGTACTCCACCCCACCCCTATGAAAACTTAGTTGCATTTCTCCAACTTCTTGAGACATATGTAAACAAACATATCAAATATGACCAACAAGTACATATTTTTGTGGATTAAAAGATCTTCAGATGTTTACTCTCTTTCTGAAAGCACAAATTCAGTCATTCATTTATTCACTAACATTCAATTAAAGGTCTCTTCATTAACAATTTGATTAAAGACCTATGCAATTCAATTAAAGGTCTCTTCATTAACAATTTGATTAAAGGCCTATGCAATTCAATTAAAGGTCTCTTCATTAACAATTTGATTAAAGGCCTATGCGATTCAATTAAAGGTCTCTTCATTAACAATTTGATTAAAGGCCTATGCAATTCAATTAAAGGTCTCTTCATTAACAATTTGATTAAAGGCCTATGCGATTCAATTAAAGGTCTCTTCATTAACAATTTGATTAAAGGCTATGCGATTCTAGTGTGAATATGGCATTTGACTTCTGTATACCCCCACCCCAACAATTTAATTTTTGAGGTGACTAATCTTAAGTTTTATAAGTGTATGTACTCATGTAATTTATTTTAATTAGCTGAAAGATAATATAGATTGCGTTTTTAATTGTTGTTGAATGGAATCATTTTGTGTTCTATGCAACTGTATTTTCCAGCCCCCACCTCTAAAACTTGTGAAGTTTATGCTCTCTGAATCCATTTGTTTCATTGATTGACTGTTTGTTTGGTGTATTTTTTCAATGACAACCAAAAAATACCTATAATCATTTTAACAGTCCTGATATAAGTGCAAGGCTGACCAAATCACATAGCTTGATCTCCTGGACTATTCATTTTCAAAGTCAGGCAAGTAAAATTTTCCAATTCGCTAGTCTGGGACAATTTTTTTTTTTCTTTTTTAAAAAAAGTCGGGCAAGTGCCTATTTTCATGCCATAATCACTTTATCTACCTTTATCTGGCCATTCATGCCCTCCGGGTGTTCTAAATGCTTGATTCTATCCATCTACATGTATTTATTTACATCCCTATATCACACCTGCCAATGGTCATTGATAACTTTTTGTATGTGTGCACGTTCTATTACCACTTGACTGCATATTGGGCTAAGTGACCAAAATTATTGGCGAATCAAAACACATGAACAAAACAAAGCTGGTATGATTTATTAACAGTGTTTTAAATGGCTTCCTTGTATTGTGTAAACTAGATCCTCACGAATCACTCACCCTTTGATTTAAAATCCAGTGAGTCAATCCAATTAAATGAATGAAGGGCACTGTATCAACATTAGTCAGTTCCCTTTATGAACTGATTAAATGGCAGTGATGATTCTTTCATTTTTAATTGATTATATTGAGGATTAACTTCCATGTCTGATATTGCATTTGAAGCGAAACAATTACAGTAATTAAGAAGCTGTCTCTGTTCATATTTAAAGAACAAAATGTATGTTATGATCGCCTTAGAAGTATTTGTCAAGCAAGGTGATATTTACTATGTGAATAAAAAGATTATACTAAATTATTTTCACAAGGAAGTTAATAAGGAAGATTCAAAGAATGAAAATTCATGTGAAAGTGGAGGGGTAAAACATAAGACTGCCAATGAGTGTGAGGTAACTATTTCCCCAAAGAGACATAAACCAGACACCATGGCAAAAAAAAAATGTCAAGTATGACATTACTAAGAGACTGAGAAATTTGTTGCCGCATTGGGTTGATAGTTATCCCTGGCATGGATTCATTGACTCTGAAGGAAAAATGTCTTGCAGTTATTCATACCTGTGACAAAACCAGGATTTCAAACCAGTAGATTTACAAATTTTGATCAGTAGATTGGCTTCTAAAAAGGTAGATTTTTTATCGGCATAAATTTTACGTGTTTTAAGGGGATTGAAAACAAAACAAGTTCATTTTATCACATAATATGTATTCTCTTCATATTATAATAAAACACAAATTTTGAACATGATTCAGATTCAGAATCTGATGGAAAATGTTACAATAATAGTTAGTTAATATGAGCCAGTATATTGTTAATTAAATGAAAAAGGAAGAGTTGTACATCTCACAGTTCACTGCAAAGATTTTGTATAAAATCCACAGGCATTTTTAGTTTCCTTCACAAGATCACTGTCTGGTGACCACTGGTGACATTCACTGTCAACCTTCACACTTAGCTCTGGTCCAGACTTCCCCTTGAATCACTCTGGATTTTCCGAAGAATGGAGAATGTCCTCTCTGTGTCAGCATTGGAATGTGGCAATGATAGGACAACTACACTCAGTCTGGAAAGAAGTTCTAACTTAAGTTTTCCTGTTGCTGGGTTTCTGAGGCTGCTGACTGATCTCCAATACTGTTCCAAGCTCATTTCACGCCGAGGAGGAAGTTCCTTGCTTAGACTTGATATGTATTCCTGAGGCTCATTCTCAAGGGCTTGTTTCTCTTCTAGGCTTATGTCCAAAAATCTGTTGGCAAGTTTCACCACTGTAATTAATTTTAAACAAATTAGATTTAGACTTGAAATAAACAGTTAAAAAACACATGATTTTAATAATTTATCCCAACTTTAAAATTAAATATTAAGTAATACATTTTTAACTCGCGGATATATTTTAACTAGGACTTGAACATAATTTTTGTGGTTTTATGCTTATTTTCTAGAAGTCTGAACTTCACATTAGTAAGATCTGGTTCACTGGTGATGACCTTGGTTGAAACAAACTTTCCCAGAAGCTTTCTTAGCAGCCTGGTCATCTCTACATGTAGATGTCCAATCATTGATTCACCAGCTTAAAAAGACACAATGCAAAATCAAGACCTTTGCTACTCGCCTGCACACACTTAAATTCTGGTATCCAAGCGTTGTTAAACTTCTTGTAGTATTTCTTAGCTGGTGGCTTTTTAGCGTTGGGAGAAAGCGTATGTTTCGGCATTTTGACATGAATTGAAAAAATATACAAGCTGCCCTTAAATATTCATCTTAAACCATCGTGAACAATACAAGAACAATTAAAAGACATCAAATCAAAATACTTACTCAAGTGTTTCTGCCAAGATCATTTTTGGTCGGTCTCTCCGTTTTATCTTCCTTCCACGTCAGATCGGCCGAGTTTTAATCAAAGACTCATGGATTACCTTTGATCCTTTTATTACTTATAACACCTCAAACAACATCCTGCATTTGGCCTTAAACTCTCCAAATTACAACAATAAGGTAATCAATTAGCCGCTTCTTTGTACACATGCTAACAAATGTAATCCGACTATTCAACCACGCATTGTCGAACATTTCCGGTTCCCTGTAGACTGGTTCTGGCTGGTTTATCTAATGTGTTGATAGAACGCGTAAAAAAACCAGGTTTAAAAAAAAAAACTGTAGATTTTGACTACTAAACGGTATGTGCGGTAGACGGTCTTTAAAACGGTATTTTTGGCCTACCACCGGTAGAATCACAGGTATGGTTAATGGAAAAAATATCCCAAATTGGCACAGGTTGGAAATTCAAATAGTGTTTTTTAAAAAAAAAGGACAAACTCAGGATTGGACCAATCAGTCTCATGACAGTTCTGGACCTGATAAGGACTGGACAGCACAGTATATGCATGACACTAGCCAGCATGTGCAGAAAATCCCTGAGGTTATAGTTGCTGACACTACACTGGGAAAGGCCTTTTCAGAACTAAATGAGACTGAAATGAAAAAAATAAGAGCTCTCTTTAACACAGGTTACAATCTAGCCCGTTACGGAAAACCATTTTCTGATATGGAAATTCCTATGTGCATGCCAGGAGATGAACAATAATGAACTTGGTGCTAATTATAAGAATAGATTCAGAGTAAGAGACTTCATTCTATCAATCAATCGAGTCTTGAGAGAAGAAGTTAGGGAAAGTCTGAATTCCAGTAAATTCCTTTCTATTCTTGCTGATGGAAACACTGATGCTACCGTATTGAAGCAAAAAATAGTGCATACAAGATACATGGACAGTGGAAAATGAAAACCTATGATGTAACAAAATGTATAATATCAACCTATGTTTTTGGAAAAATTAAATTCTGTTAAGAAATAAATATGTTGTACATTATTTTGTTTGTTCTTTCTATGGATTAAAGTGCATACATCTCATCAAATCTTGACAAGTGATTAAAATTTTGGGACAAGTGAAAAGGTAGGTCGAACAAGTGAATTTTCTACAAGTAGATGAAAAGAAAATTTGCTCAGCCCTGAAGTATCTGCATGTAACTTTTGATATTCCAATTTTTGAAAACCTTTTAGTATGGTGCTTGCTTGCTATAAACTGTTATATTTTCAGTCAATATCAACATGATATAAAAGGCAAATGATAAAATATTTTCATTCCAAACCATTTTTCAAAGTCTATTGCTGGAATTTGATTTGATCTTCAGGTGATGAACATAACACTTACCAAGTTTCATGGAAATCCATCAAAAACTGTGGGACTACCATAGTTGCACTAATGAGATTGTGTTATACACTGCATTAAACTACAAGACAAAAATGGCAATAACTCTACCACAATTGCGGAAGCAAAGTAATTTGTTGATTTGCAAATCTTCAGGTGATGAACATAATATTTACCAAGTTTCATGGCTATCTATCAAAAGCTGTGAGACTAGTTGCACTAATGAGTGTAGACAGATGGACATGAGGATTACTATATACTCCTGCCTCAAGGCAGGGGTATACAAATTAAATCTGACATATAGGAAATTAACAGATTGCAACAGAAGGTTGGGAGATGACAAGCAACTTTTATGCCAACACTCTGAATCAGTATAGTAGATGTAAGTCTTCATATTTTCCACATCAAATTTATCTACGTACTTTAAACTGCAAAGACCTATTATTAGAATGCTATGTGGTATTATCCATTATAACCATTCATTTTTTAAAAATAAATGTGAGAAAAATTGATTTTTATATAATTTTGTACAAATGTGCACTCTCTTTTAAGGAAATTCCTCATATAAAACAAGAGTCCCTCGAAAAGACTGATGCTCTACCGGCTCAAAAGAATTTCCAGGAATTCAATATATGACAATTTCTTCCTTTTAACTTCTAGGTGTTGAACCATCTCTGATATTTTTTAGTGATAGCAAGATTTTTAAATTAGCTGCTGTAGTGGACAAATTGATGTCAGATTGGCATTATCTTCATTTAGGACCAATTAGTCATCATAAGAAGTCTTTCAGTGAAAACCCCATATTTATATGACCATCCATTCAAGAGTTGTAGTGATAATACAATTTTCAAGATGGCTGCTGAGACAGCCATATTGGATGTGTGAGCAGCACCATTCTCATTAAGGACCAACTAGACATCATACAAAGTCTTCTAGTGAATACCTCATGTCAATATATTCAATATATCTTTCCGTTCAGGAGGAGTAGCAATAACAAGATTTTCAAGATGGCTGCTGTGGTGACCATATTATACATCAAAATCAGCACCATTTCATTTAGGGCCAACCAGACATCATAGGAAGTCTTTTTGTGAAAACCCCATGTCAATATGACTTTCTGTTCATAAGGAGTAGCGATAACAATATTTTCAAAATGGTTGCTGTGGTAGATCAGCATCATTTTCATTGTGTACCAACCAGATGTCATAAGAAGTCTTTTGTGAAAACCTGGCTGCCATGGTGGCCATAAATGGATGTCAGAATGGCACTATTTTCATTTAGGACTAGACATCATATAAAGTCATTTAGTGAAAGTCCCATGTTGATATGACCATCCCCTTCAGGAGGAGTAGTGATAACTAGATTTTCAAAATCGCCACTGAAGTGGCCATATTGGAAGTCTGAGTAGCACCATTTTCATTTAGGACCAACTAGACTTTGGAATGACTGTGAGTGTAAACTTTCATGGCAATCCTCCAAGTAGTTTAGGGCAAATAACAATAACAAACTTGTGCAAAAGGATGGATGGATGATGGACAACAGGCTATTCCATACACTCTCCTGGTCTATGAACAGTAGAGCTAAAAACTCAAGTTCGTTTTTTGTCCTTGGAACAAAAGCCACAACTTCCAGATTCTCTGTATCTGTGTCATGCACTCATTTCATTTTGATGTAAAAATAATATTCCTGTGAAATCTACAATAAAAATCCGAAAGTGGCAGTTCAGACCATGTGCTTGTATCATTCAGCCACCAAAGTGCTGACCATTTTATGGATTTGAGGGGAGTACTGGAACTTTTCTTTTTTCTTCTTCAGTGAACTCATAAAAAAAAATAGTTTTGCACAGTGCAGCTGAATTTGCCATCCATATCTCTTGCTATTCATCTACTTCTTTATCACTCTTTTAAACTATGGTTTATTTGTTTGTCTGTAAGATTCAATATAACTGTTGAATATTAAATGTAATCAAGTGTACTGTACAGTTTATGGTGATTGCTTGTCTCTCTCTCTCTCTCTCTCTCTCTCTCTCTCTCTCTCTCTCTCTCTCTCTCTCTCTCTATCTCTCTCTCTCTCTCTCTCTCTCTCTCTCTCTCTCTCTCTCTCTCACACACACACACACACAAACACAAATACAAGATTCTTAACCAAAGCATTAATAGTACATAGTACATATAAAATATCATTTCACTATTTTGTCTTTCACTTGTGAAGTTTGGTGATTGTACTACATAGGTCCACTTAATTACTTTAAAATCCAAATGTTTCAGATGTATCAAAAGTGTAAACTGCAACTCTCACTCCTGTTTAAAGACAAACTTGGTTTTTATAATTTTGAAATTTCCAGAGAAGTTCAGGTTAAATTTCTAGAAAAGTTAAGATGAATGAAACAGAACAATAGCCGTTATTACATTACACTGTTAGGGCTGTTCCAGTAAAATATACTTGTGACCCTGGGAAAGCGCTTTCAATTTGGAGTAGTCACCAATAAATGCAATTTAGAATTTTTGTATCATTTTCATATTAACTCTTGGAGTTATCAGAGTACCCTGGCATATATTTTTAAAAATCTGCCTTTCCTGGGTACCATGTATGTTTAAATGGAATAGCCCAAAGTATAATGGTATGTAAAAAGGGAAATGACATGCCGTATATACTCGCGTTTAAACCTGACACCAACTGCAAACTATAGACCCAGATCTGTCTAATGCTGGCACATTATGCGATGGCAGATCAGGGTCTATGTTGTTTGCATTTGGACCCAGATAATATGCGAGTATATATGGTACTTATTGTTCATTTGAAATATGCTAATTTTCAGAGCAGGTTTACAGGCATGGAATTGTTTTATAGATTTTTCAAAGCCACTCAGGAAAAACATTCACATTTTGTTTCATTTTTATTTATCGTTCATCACTGTGCAATTCGCATCATCCATATGCACTCTCCAATTGCATTTATTTTATCTGCATTCTTTTTGCATTCAGCTTTTATTTTGCATTGATTCTCCATTCAATCTTCATAATGTTTTTGTTTGAAAGGTAAAAATCCCCATTTCAGTATTCGGGGTCTGTAAGTAATTAGACAATATGTGAACATAACTGTAATCTTTGTGCTGCATCACAAAAATATGTCAGTTCAGTGTGCTTATTCATTAGCTTGTATCGTCACTGAGTTTAGAATCATGCCACTTACCTATATTTGAATGCTAACTGCAAGAAAATTAATAAGGTTGTCACATGGTCTATTCCAGAACTCAAAATTTATGGCAGAAATTCCTCCCTCATTTGAAAAAAAGGAGGGAAATTTTCTATTATTGAAACATAAGAACAAACGTGAAAAACTAGAACAAAATTGCAGAGTCAAATATTTGTGTATTAGGCATGTTCACAGGCATACTAGTGCCGGTGTAGCTGAAAGGCTACATTGCTGGGTTTTAGGGGTGAAAGATATTTATTGAATGCAGTGTTATGCATCATTATATTGGACATTAAATGCAAGACCAATTATTGATTTTCTTTCTTATGATTGGTGTTGAACAGCTCACCAGCAGCATGAAAACTTATTTAATGCTACAGTTAGTGAAGTGACAAAAAATATGAACTCAAAATTGTATTGCAGAAAGTAACTTCATCATTTTTTAAATATCCATCTTGCTCTAATATATATTCATTGTTTATTTTGATATATAAAGTGATATTTGTGATTTTTTTCTTACAAAACACTATTTCCTTCTTTTAATTTCTTTTATGGTGGTATAATTAATATTTTAGTTTTTGTGTTGGTACCTCAAGAATAATTAAAGTTTTGGTGGTGGTACCTCACAAAAGATCGGCGTTCCTACATATCCTCCCTTCAGCCAGGGGATTTTTCCTGGAATAGCCCTAAATATAGGATGGATTTATTGACAAAATAAAAGGTAGGGCTCAAAATATAATGCGTGATTTTCATGCATTTTTTATTGATTTTTCAGCATGTTGTTTTAGA
This sequence comes from Margaritifera margaritifera, assembly GCA_029931535.1. NCBI lineage: Eukaryota > Metazoa > Mollusca > Bivalvia > Unionida > Margaritiferidae > Margaritifera > Margaritifera margaritifera. The sequence continues at coordinate 1,248,222 of JAQPZY010001114.1, read as the reverse complement.
TATTAGCGCAAATCCTGCAATTGTGCATCCTAGAATAGACCCTGTTATCAACAATTTGTTCTTATAAATCATTAGAGAGTTGGTATAGTAGTTTATATATATATATATATTTTTTTTTCTTCACAAAAATTATCGAGGGATTATGAAATAAAAAGCATATAAAACATTAGGAATGAGAGTAATATATTCCACTTCAGTTTCAAAAATGACATAGCTAGAGATTCTTACAGTGTACTGAGATCTACCATTAAGTATGACAAGAGTCATCCAGAGACGACATACTTCCCTATTCTCACGCTTACATAAAGAATCCTACTGAAAGGAGCCTATGGTCCAGCACTCGCAATTTCTATACTACTAATGATAGTGTCCTATGGCGCAGCACTCTTAATTTATATACTACTTATGATAGTGCCTTATGGTGTGACACTCTCAATTTATAAAATACTGAATCTGGAAATTCTGAAGTATCAAAAGGCACCACATAATTGACGTGTACCAAGTCTGATTTAAATATCTTGAACAGTCGTCTGAGAGTTAAGCTCCATAAACAAAAATGTCTATGGACAGACAGAATGATTTATCAAAGATAGGAAGTTCACATGTACAAAGAATACAGAAATGTAATAGGCATCGAGAGTTTTGCTCCAGAAATGAAAGTGTGAATGGCTGATGGACGATGAACATCCAAAAACATTAAACTGAAAAACTGTGAATAACAAAACATCTACATCGCTAGTCTAAAAAATGCACACAATTTCATAGAGATATCTCTTAAATGGTTTTGGAATATTTCAGAAGCACTGAATAAACATGCGAAAAAAATATTGCTGGTAGATTTAGTATTGTGATGTATCACACACACACACGCATGCACGCACGGACACACACACACACATAGAGTTTCTGTCTTTAAAATCCATTGGACTCTAGAATACAGTATTAACTTGTAGTTGCTGACTTTAATGCTCTCAATAACTCACTGGAAGGTTTGAAGGTGATGCAAGTGTCTTCATCTTTGCTTTCATTAGAGACTGGATGTTACTGTTGTTCAAACTTACCTGAAGATCTTGTTGAATTTTTCTGAGCAATAAAAATGCTCTTTATGCATCTGCCCCAATGCTGGGTGGTGTTGGTATGCTGACAGATGTATACACTACTCCACAGTGACTAATGTTGATATGGTGTTTGCAGTATGAGAAATGTATAAAATGCTCCCCCTTGCTGTGGGGCTTCATAAAGTTAAACTCCATCAACCATGTCAGGGGGTTTGGGAGTAAAAAGTCATGTTTTTTGTGTAACACATCATGATCTGGTAGGTGTGCCACAAGTCCAATGTGTACTAAGATTCATAAAAATAACTTGTCCATTTTGAGAGATATGCTCCAGAAATGAAAGTGTGGACAATTGATTGATGGATGGATGAATAGACAGAAAAATGTACAAAAACATACGAAATATTGAAACTGAAGAATTGTGAATAGAACAAGGCACTTCTGGACCACTAGTCCAATATGTGTACCAAGTTTCATAGAAATGCCTACAGACAGACAGATATTGTGATAGCTACATCCCTTCATATTACATATACAGGGGATACAAATAATTGATGGGAATAATAAATTATCCAAACCTTAATTAAGATATGTACATACATGAACTGCCATGGGAAAATCATAGTGATCCTTATCATCTAGATATTGGATATGGTCGTAGCTGTTCCTAGGAGCAAAATTCCCTGGTATGTAAGGGCCCAATTCAATGACATGGACCTGAAATCACAGAAATAAAATATCCTGTATATGGGATGTGGATGGAGATAAGAAATAGGATCTTATTCACATATAGTGTTCCAGCTAGCTATATTTCGCGAGGTGTAATACCTTGCCTTTCTTTCCAAGCGCATATCTTTTTTTCCATGGCACCCCTGTTTCATATAAATGCATTGTGTAGTACTGAAATTATCTAAAAATGAAGCACGATGGTTGAATCTGTTTAATGACAGTGACCTTGATCTTGAAGCTACTGACCCCAAAATTGACAGATTTCTTCTTGGGGCTTAATGACAGTGACCTTGATCTTGAAGCTACTGACCCCAAAATTGACCGATTTCTTCTTGGGGAACAAAATTTTATTGACTTCAGTTACCTAGAAATGGAAAGGCTACATCTATTTTTAGTAACAGTGACCCTGACCTTGAATGGACGCAACACCAAATCAATAAGGTTATTTCTTGGATTTATGGCAACACATAGACCAAGTTGCATTGAAATCTGTTCACTAGAACTTAAATTACCTTCCATAAACTAAAACAAAAGCCTAAGTGTCCACCCGGATGGATGAGAGTAACACTATATACTCCCACCAGATTCATGGTGGACTGTAACCATCACTTAAAATTTTGAGATGTAAGGTACCAAATTGCAGTCTGTATCTTCAGATATAATTTTTCAACTTGCAGAAAGTGTCAAGTCTCATTTAAATAATCAGGCTATATAATATGCATACGGAGAACCATTTAATTGATGAAGATGTAGGAAATTGAGTACCATCTATATTCGCTTATAAGCCGGGTCCAAATGCAAACAACACAGACCCTGATCTGCCATTGCATAATGCGCCAGCAGATCAGGGTCTATGTTGTTTGTTCGACTGATTAGTCTTTACAAACTGCATAGACCCAGATCTGCCGGCGCATTATGTGATGGCAGATCTGGGTCTATGCAGTTTGCAGTTGGTATTATGCTTATACGTGAGTAAATATGGTATTAAATGTAATGGACAGTAACTGTATAAAGCATGAATGTAAATGAAGTATAGACTGAGCTCACCATTCTCTTCTTTCATATGCATGTCACCATTCAATTATAATGTGGATTCACTCACTTTTCTGGGTATCATTTTTCACGTTTTTGCACATACAATGATTTTTTCTTGACATACTAAAAATTTTAAATCCTTCATCTAGTTTCAGTCTGCCCTGACTGAATCCACATAGAGAATTTGCAGTCTGGGTAAAAAAGAGTAAAAACTGCACCTCCCTGCAGATTTTTTTCCATCCAGCACATTTTGCCTTGAGCAATTGCTGACATCAGCAAGATTATGATGTCATAATATGCACAACATAAAAAATTACATTATGCTAACATACTAGAAATTGATCTTATAACATTCTTCCCGACTAATATAAATTTTACTTTTATTACCTTAAATGTGTGATTTGGCATGCTTTGTTTTTTATTAATAATTTAGCTCTGCCTTTGACAATGCACACAGCATCGTTTAGTCTTGTGTCCCAAAATTTTGGGTGCTTCATTTTTGTTTCACGTTTTTTCCCCAGGCCCATGTTTGGTGACAACAGCTAAGCAGTTACGCAAGCTAGCTTTCAGCTTATGGGTTGGAGCCTATTTTCTTCACAGGTGGATTTTTTACCTTTGACCTTTACGTTAGCAACCACAAAATCCACAGAAGTTGGTACCCAATGTTTAAAAGTAAATCCACAGTATCCATGGCTTACACTGTGGTTGCTTCTGAGAATCCTTAAGGGTTACCTTCCCATGATTCTGAACATCCCTGGTCGCCACACAGAGGATGGTGGACTTTTTTGCGTTGTCATGAAACTTGTAGGGGGCAAAGCAGACAGCATGTGAAGCAATACACTGAGTGACATCCTCATCTGTGTTGTATAGTTGTGTTACTCCAGAGATTTTGTCATCCTGCAGAAAAAAATGCCAAGGCATAATGTTAAATGAATCTTTCAGCTTTATTTGTATCACATGATGAATTAGAAAAGCATTTAAAAACTCAATTAATGTCTTAATTCTGATAATACATATATAAAATAACCAGTCATGACATTTTTCAGGTGATGACATAAAATAAATTACATTTCATGGACTGCAATCAGCATAATATGCCATGAAATGAAATTAATGCATTAAAATAAATTCATCCAAGTCTAGAGATTCCAATCCATTAACATGCTTATCAGTAATCCTAACATCAATCTTCGGAATCTAGGCAGTCCACCCGGAAAGGACAACATGTTCATTAAATCTATCAAACTTCTGTCCAATCATATTGCATCTTGCTGTGAGCAGATACATACCTTTATGCAGTCAGTATCAATTACAGTGCAGTGAGAATAAATGGTGTATCCATTCCTCCGATTTCAGAACCATGAATTCTTTTGGACAAAACAATAACCATAAACATTAGTTGTCCTGACAAATGATCTGCATCTTCCTTTTCTCTTCATCCTCAGGGAGTGGCTCAGTTGTTAGAACATTGGACTTGTAATCCATGGGTCATGGGTTTCAATACCAGCCTAGGCCAGCCCAGGTTGGCTATCCCAGTGACCTTGTGAAAGGCACTAAGCTCCCATTTCCTCAGCTTGATATAGCCAATAATACTTTAAAAGTGTCATTAAAACCAACCAACAACCTACCAATCAATAAACCAACTCTTCATCACTGCTGTCATTGTTTTTACCTATTTACAGCCAAACCAACTGATTTTTTGTTATTTATATTTAGAAACTATATTTTATGTACTAGTCTATCATGTAGGTACTGAAGTACTTTTCTCCCAACCTGTGTCCACATAGAAAACTCCTGTTCAAATTTTATCCCCCAAATTGTGACTTTCAGGAATTTTGTCAGTATCATTCAGAATGACAAATTTTCCCTACAAATGTGTAATAATTCCACAAAATCAGGAATGGTTGGCATCTCTGCACATCTGTGTCAGAGACTTTCAGTTGTATTAAGTTAAACTATTACTGAGGGAAGTTAGCATGTAGCAAATGTTGCCATTATTTTGAATACCATTATAGTTGGTTATAAGTTGGGTTCAATGTCAAACAACACAGACCTAGATCTTCCATCATATAATGCACTGGCAGATCAGGGTCTATGTTGTTTGATCTATTGATTAGTCCTTACAAACTGCATTGACCCAGATCTGCTGGCACATTATGCAATGGTAGATCTAGGTCTATGCAGTTTGCAGTTGGATCAGACCTATAATCAAGTATATACAGTAATTATTTTCTAATGATTGATGTTGTGATGAGTTGACAGTACTGGTTTACTTATCTTGTAAATCAAAATATTAGCAATCATTAAGTTTTAAAAAATAAAGAAGGAAACTAATTTTACTAAACTTTTATTCTCAATATAATTATGTGACCTGAAATTCATGAACAAGTCCCTTTGGGCATAAAACTGACAATTTGAGATTTTTTATATTTAAAAAAAAATACTTTTTCCTGAATTTAAAGCAGTTTATTTCATGCAATTATCATGGATATTAATAGCTATAAAATAGTTTGAATGCATGATGTAACAACATTATGATTACACATTTCTTGATACCATAACCTTTTTCAATGCGATCATATTGTCTAAAGAGTATGTATGTACGTATGTATGTATGTATGTATGTATGAATGTATGTATGTATGTATGTATGTATGTATGTATGTATGTATATGTATGTATGTATGTATGTATGTATGTACGTATGTATGTATATATGTATGTGTGTATGTATGTATGTGTTTGTATGTATGTGTATGTATGTATGTATGTATGTATGTATGTATGTATGTATGTATGTGTGTGTGTGTGTGTGTATGCATGTGTATGTATGTATGTGTGTGTATGTATGTATGCATGTGTGAGTATGTATGTATATATGTATGTGTGTATGTATGTACGTATGCATGTATGTATGTATGTATGTGTGTGTATGTATGTATGTATATATATATAGATGTGTGTATGCATGTATGTATGTATGTGTATGTATGTATGTATGAATGTGTGTATGTATGTGTGTATGTATGTGTGTGTACATATGTATGTATGTATGTGTGTATGTATGTGTGTGTGTATGTATGTATGTATGTATGTATGTGTATGTATGTATGTATGTATGTATGTATGTATGTATGTATGTATGTATGTATGTATGTATGCAATAACCTTTAATAGCACATCAGCACAAAAATGGCTATATGGTGCCTATTAAAAGCAAAGTTCTAAAAACGTAAAAAATTAAGAATTGCACAACAGAATATAGGAAGATAAACCTTTCTAAATAAAATAAAAAGTACAAGAAGATAAAGATAATGATGTTAAAATTCTTAAAAATGTATATAAAATAAAAAAGGCAAAAAATACGAAATCATTAAAATACAGGGTACATTTTTTTTTTATACAAACCACATTCCCTTGAAAAGTCCAAGATTTTCTCAGGTGGTTCATCATCATAAAGTTCCTTAATTGAGTTCACATCAAAATATTTTTGTCCAATAGGGTGGAAGTCGAACATTTTCTAGCATCACAGCCCATGTGATGATACATCATCATCAAATATATAATGCATACACCAAAGACTACAAGTGCAGATGGTTCCAATTAGAACATTTTATTAGCCACCATTTCATTACCTGATATGTTACACTTTGAATGTCAAACTAACTAGAAAAATATTGACCTTTGAGTGTTGTTTAAAGGACAAGAGTCCCTCAAAGGGGCTGATGCTCTATTTGGCAAAAAGGAATTTCCAGGAATCTCATATTGTCCATTTCGTCTTCTTAACCGTTGAGTACTGAAACCATTTGATATTCTTGAGAAATTACAACATACCAAATTTTTTACCAAAACTATTTTCTTATGTTTGAGTCAATGTATTCTGAAGATACCTGTCTAATGGACATCATTTTCATTTATGACCAACTAGATATCACAAAAAGTCTTTTAGTAAAAAGCCCATGTCACTAAGACTATCCATTCAGAAGAAGTAGCTATTGAAGATTTTCATGATGGTCATCATTGGGGCCATATTCGACATCAGATAGCACCTTTCTCATTTAGGACCAACTAAACATTGTATTAAGTCTTTTAGTGAAAAACCCTCATGTTGCTATGGTCATCTGTTTAGGAGAATTAGCCACAACAAGATTTTTAAGACAGCCACCATGCTGGCCATTTTATAGGTCAGATTGGCATCATTTTCATTTAGGACCAACCAGACATCATAAGAAGTCTTGTGGTAAAAACTCCATGTAGCTATGGCCATCTGGTTTGGAGACATAGCAATAAGACTTGGTGGCAATGTTGGCGGTCAGATTGGCGCCATTTTCATTTAGTACCAAGTAGCATCGCGACATCACAAGTCTTTCAGTGAAATCCCCATGTAGATATGACATTCCATTCAGGAGGCGTTGTGATTACAAGAATTTCAAGATGGCTACCATAGTGACCATACTGGATGTTCAAGGGGCACCATTTTGATACAGGACCAACTAGACACCATGAGAAGTCTGTTGGTGAAAACCCCATGATAATACAACCATCCATTCAGAAGGAGCAGCAATAAATAAAATGTTCAAGATGGATGCCATGGCAGCTTCACTGAAAGTCAGATCAGCACCATTTTCATTTATGACCAATTTGATTTCATATATATCTTTTAGTGAACACCCATGTCAATATAAGCATCCATACAGGATGAGTAAGAAAAGATTTTCAAGATGGTCACTGTGCCCGGCTGTCTGAGAGCATGTCCAACTAGGGCCATATTAATTTATGACTAACTAAACATCACCAAAAGTCATTCAGTGAAAGTCCCATGTTGACACACCAACTAGACATCATTACAAGTCTTTTAGTGAAAACCCATGTGAAAGTCCATTCAGCAGAAGTAACAATAACAACATTTTCAAGATGGCGGCCTTATTAGATGTCAGATTGGCACAATTTTCATTAGGACCAACTAGATGTCATAAAAAGTCTTTTAGTGAAAACCCATGTTGATAGACCAACTGGACACCATAAGAAGTCTTTTGGTGAAAATCCAATGTCGATATAACCATCTGCTCAAGCGAAGTAGTGATAACATGATTTTCAAAATGGCCATCATGGTTGCCATATTGGTTGTCAGATTGGCACAATCTGTATTTAGGACAAACTAGACAGCATAAGAAGTATTTTAGTTGGTTGGCTGGTTTATAATGGCACTTTTAACACATGACCAGGTATATGATGCGGAGGAAATGGGAATTAAGTGCCTTTCCCAAGGACACACCAAGGCAACTGACCCAGGCTAGCCTGGGCAGGAACTGAAGCCCCAACTCATGGATTACAAGTCTGATGTTCTACCAACTGAGGTACCATGGCTCCCTGAGAACTGTGTGAAAATCCCATGTTGATACAACCATACATTCATGACAAGAAGTGATAAGATTTTCAAGATGGCCAACGTATTGGATGTTAGGATCATTTAGGATCAATAAGACATCATAAGAAATCTTTTAGTGAAAACCCCTTGTCGATGTGACTATCTGTTCAGAAATAGTGGCAATAACAAGATTTTCAAGCTGGTTGCCATGGTGCAGATCACCCTTTTCATTTAGAACCAACTAGATTTTTGGGATAAATGTGTTTGTTAAGTTTCATGGCAATCCTCCCAGTAGTTTAGGAGAAGAAGTGATAATAGACTTGTGCTAATGGATGCTAGATGCCAGACAAAAGACCATCATATAAGCTCTTCTGGTCTATGACCAGTAAAGCTAAAAATGAACTCTTATTTTCATTATGTGGCTTGAATGAATATACTAAGTGAATGGAAATATATACAAAAATGTTCTTTAAAATCTACTGAGCAGTTTTAAAGATATGACTGATTAAAGAATAACTGTGTCGGTAGTCTGGGCTACGAAAGTGGCCATGATGGATATAGTTGTGTCTTCACCAAGTTGCATCTTGTCTATTGTTGATACATTGGTCTGCAGATACACTGTTGCCTTTAAGTTCCTTTTAGAACTGCTAACAGGTATCACAGAACAACAATGTTAAGCTACTGTATATACTCGCGTATAAGCCAATACCAACTGCATAGACCCAGATCTGCCTTTGCATAATGCGCCGGCAGATCTGGGTCTATGTAGTTTGTTAGGACCAATCAGTCAAACAAACAACATAGACCCTGATCTGCCAGTGCATTATGTGCCAGCAGATCAGGGTCTATGTTGTTTGCATTTAGACCCGGATTATATGCTAGTACGGTATATATTAAATTATGACGATGAATTTGGATTATGGAGATACATGAGATGCAAGTTTACAAGGATATCAGATTTGTGCAACCTACTCCGAGGACCCACTGCTTTTCACTATAGTAAGATAACTATAAATGACCTGTTACCATATATACTTGTGTATAGGCCAGGTCCAAATGCAAACAACATAGACCCTGATCTGCCATTGCATAATGCGCTGGCAGATCAGGGTCTATGTTGTTTGTTCTACTGATAAGTCCTTACAAACCGCATAGACCCAGTTCTGCCGGCGCATTATGCGATAGCAGATCTGGGTTGATGCAGTTTGCAGTTGGTATGAGCTTATACGTGAGTATACATGGTATTTAAACTCAATGTTGTCAAGATACTGAGATACTGCTAAGATGTGTACTGTTTCATATGAAATAAAATTATATCCAAATTAAATCCAAACTTTCTAATAACTATCAAAACTGCTAGTCACTTTCAACTGACTGTCATCCTGTTGCATAACCAGAATGGACTAATGACAGAAGTTTGGACAATTACTGCTTTCACAGGTAAAATGCCTGCAAATATGGTGACATCATGTGCATTGGTGATTGAGGAAAAGAACTTGAGATATTATCTCTTACAGAAGTGCTAAATAGAATAACTTCAGTAAATACTGAATTTTCTACATATTTTACATTTAACTGAATTGGATTGTAAAAGCATTTTGTTTTCCTTTAAAATGAAATTTTGCCAGCTAATGTTTTGCTTATAATTTTATCTTAACATTCTTCACTGTTGGCAGTTACTGGTTATTCCTATGTGTCAAAATAAAGTGACCACACATCATTCTGTCTTTGTTTACAAACATCACTTTCATTAATAACTTATCTTACCATCCATCAGTATTTCACTACAATTTAATGATGCTACAAAATTATGATTTATAGTAGAGTATTAATCTTCTTTAAATATTTGAAGAAAGATGTTGCAAACCTCTGGTGTAAGCCCCGTCACAGCCAGCCATTTTAGGCTAGGATCTGCCTTGTAGGCCACTATCTCAGAAAAGGCCAGACGAGTGTGTCGAGCAAACATTTTCTCTGGCTGAGAATAAGGTCCAGCTGAAGAAAAAAATAACAAACAACCAAACAAAAATGCTAATTATCAGAAATTCCAGTAGGGTATTATTGGGCACAGATAACAAATTTAATTCACACAGGCTTTAATTTCAATATTTGGCTAAATTACTATAATTTTGTGACAAGACCCGCAAAACATGCTTACATCCTATGAATTATCTATCCAATTGGAAACTTTAAAATAATGAAAATGATATGCTGCATGGCTCGTTTTTGTGGAAAATCCTCTGGCAGGTGCCCATTATAAAAAATTGGCCCAGTGAGATCTCCCCCTTTTACTTCCAGTAGTATTGTGTGGGAACAGTGATAAAACAAAAATGGTTATATGTTCAAGTCCAATAATTAAGCTATTATGTAGGCTTCTTCTTACAAAATTATGTTCATTGTTTCCTGTAATATTTTGCATCTAATCAGTGACCTTCATTCTTTTAAATATGATAGTTCCATAGCTCATAAAATAATTGGTTGCCTATGACTCATACTACATAGATGGATACAAATCCTTCATCTAATTTGAAAGTTTTAAAGACTAATTTTAATTACTTGCTGTACTTTGTATTCCTGCATAACAAAACTAAATTACAAATGTGAAAACAAGAACTTATACTGAGCAGAAACTTATGAGATCCCCTCCCCCCTCCTCTGTGGCACTGTGACATGAGTCAGTATTTTTAAGCCATGTGGAACAAAGCCTGGACAGCAGGGCAAAGTGAGTCAGATTTGGCACACACACACAATTCAATCACCCCAAGTTGGTGTTCCAGCTGGGCAGGTACATAAGGATCCTGCCCCTGACTCTGTGTGCCCCACCCCTATTTCTGACCTTCAGTCTGTGCCCATAACTATTCCATTTGTTAGACTGCAACCACCATCTTTTTCCAGCACCATACCCCTTTCTGATCAGCATGTTGTCTCTGTAAAATGTTACTCAGAGTGCACAGTCCAGAATGGACTTTTAGTATGTGCCAATGTGGCTTGCTAAAAACCAGTGACATGCCAAACATTGATGTAACAATTGCAGACTAAAAATAGCTTTATTTATAGAGACTGAAATAAAAAAGGAACATGCTATTTAAGGTTAGATAAGACATCTATTACTGATAATAAGTGATATGCGTTTTTCAAAGTAGGTGGTTTGTGTGAAAATGGAAAAATAGTGGGAGACTCGATTCTGAAAATCTCAATAGACAGTTCAATGGAAGTTATATTTGCACAAGATTTTGGGAAAGCTTAGACAGAATCAACACACTTATATCAGAGCACTTGTACAGTTTTAGGGATTATTCAAAGTCCTGTGGGGATGTAGGCTGTTGCTTATTCACAATGAAATGAATACAGTAGTGAAATGCTCTTACATTTAGTGGCAGCAAATGTAAATAAGTTCCAGAATTATTTTTGTAAAATTAATAAAGATTAGATGTTTGACATATTTGTTATTTTTTCAAGTTGGATATCTCTCATCTCCTTTACAATGATACAAAATTAAGTGCCCATTTACAAGAATTTCAAGCACCTATGGTATTTATACAAGCTGATAGGCAGGTGAAACAGGTGCATATCATCTAAGTTTTTAAATACTCTAAGCCACAGGTGAGGGATCTGTATAACTCCAGCAGATGATATAGATCTGTATCACTTGCCCTATCAACCTATATGATGAATTTTTCACCCTGAAGAACAATTTTTCACACCAAATTTTAGTGTACTTAGTAACCCATTCTGTAGGCCCTTAGCATACAATCATGCTCAATGAAAGATTGATCAGTTATCATTCAAATGGGGTGGGCCAATCCATTTCCAATTGATTTCATGGCATTATCGCTGGAAAATATGTAATTGAATGTGTGTGCATGTGTCTCTGTCTGTGTGTATGAGCATGCAAAAGCAAGAGATTCAGAAATTGCAGGGATGCAACCTTCATAAATATGGACAACTTGACCTATCAGAAGAAGGAAAGGTCTGATCCTAACATCTCCATTTTAACATGTCCTGTTTAATTTACCCTTTCTCTAGATAAGTGTGATTTAAAAACAATAAATTCCTATGTACTAAGCACACTGACATCCCTTATCCCAAAATGTTCTTTGTTGTGCTGAGCAGCACTGTAATAGATCAGCTGATCTTGTCCTTAAAACAAATTCATATATTTTAACTAGTTTTCGGTAAGAAAGTTTTTGGTGTGTAGTGTGGAATCTCTCTCTCTCATCACAGTGATGTCAGCTTGACTTTTCAGCATTCATTCTTTTGGAAAAAGAAATTATAGTTTCTTTTCCTTTCACTGACTGGATAATGTAGTCTCTAATTTTATCAATAAATTTTATTAATTATAAAAAATCGAACAACAAATCAAATTACTGTATAGTCTAAATCGCTGTTTACACATGACCATCATAGTTCAGACATGATTGTGGTCCTCCCCCAATGGGGTATCAGGTGGTGGCGCCCTGGTCAGGGGATCTAGGTGCCCATGGCCAAAAATGCATTTTAGACTCATACAAAATATGCAAAACTGCTCCTGGTGGACCATATTATCATAATATATTGCAAAATTTTAACTTCATTCCAACAAAATAATCATCTGAAAAAAATAACAAACTTACCAAAACTTTACACAATACTTGAAGACTTTTACAATGTTCATTGTCACATCAACTTGTTCTCCAATAATATTAGTGCTGAAGTTATTACATGTGCATGTCAGTGTTCACACAGTAATTCAGTCACAGTAATTTTTCAATTTTTGCAGCGCATATTATATTACACTTTTCTCTTTTCATAACAAATTTGCAAAAAAAAATTGTAAAAAACCCCAAATACATCAACTATATACACATAATCACATAAATTCACTTGTCTTTTCCCCCACTGGACACAACCTGTTGATATTGATATGCTAGTCTTGCTCTTTTTGCAGCCTTGGCAAAGATTTCTTTTGCTTTTCTTTTTGTCACCACTGACTTTCTTTGCTCAATGTTCAATTTTTTATTTGCATTCTCAACAATGGTTTTTTTTCCTTTCAAGCTCCTCCTTGTATTGTTGATATGCAGTGTGCATATTCTGACACAGGGTAACATCTGCACTCTCGTGTAAGAAATCTTCCTTCTTAAAATAATTTATTGCACTTTTTCCAGATGCCTTAAGGCCATATTTGATATTCTGTACTTACCACCAAGGCTGTAATTTGTGCTTCTAAGTTTAAATTTCTCTGTATGCAGCTTCTTTTGGAGATCCTGCTCCAAACTCTTCCAGCCGCGATTGGAATATTTAAAATTTTTCTTGCAAAGATCACAAAATGCCAGTCCTCTAGCATTCAGTTTTCTTATGAACTGACCAACTACATTTCCATCGACTTTCCACTCAAGCCATTCCTATTTCCACACATTTTTCAAACCTTTATCCAAACCTTTTGTGTCCTGGTCTCTGTCGATAACTCTAGATGCCATGTTTTGCAAGCATGCTTCTTTTTTCCATTTCCATTAGTTTCCGTTATGCGAAGATTCATTGGACAAGTAGAAACCTGTGACCAATCAGAATGTTCTTTACAACGATCGTCAGTTAAATAATACACAGAACGAATACTTTACAACAATCGTTGCGGAATGGGACTGGACAGACCGTTTTTTTAAAAAACCAGAACGGAGATGATATAAAAAATGGACTATATTGAAAAAAATCAGATTCAAGTCAGCAGAAAAGCGGAATTCCACTTTAAAACGGGGAAAAATCATCTGATAGTTGATGGAAGAAAAAAATCGCATCAATTTTTTTCCAATTTATTTTACTCTTGATGCTACAGAAATTCCCAATAAGGTCCATTGTAACAGTGATGCGAGTTACCTTTCTTTGACATCACATGTGCATAACGTATATAACACCTGAAGAGGCAGAAGGGGCATCACATGAACATGTTACTGACCAATGCGACAATCTACCATATTATGCCATGAACTGCTCAAAACTGCAGAAGGTCTTGTATGCTTTTTGTTGAGTACCGTATATACTTGCATATAATCCGGGTCCAAATGCAAACAACATAGACCCTGATCTGCCGTCGCATAATGCGCTGGGAGATCTGGGTCTATGCAGTTTGCAGTTGGTATCAGCTTATACACAAGTATATACGGTAAATCATTTTCTTTCACAGGACTTTTATTGTGATTTTTTAAATGTATATGTATTTTTCTTTATCATCATGTATCCAATCTCTCCCAGAGTTCAAAGCATTATGCTAAATTTATCTCATAATCACATATAATCCGGGTCCAAATGCAAACAACATAGACCATGATCTGCCATTGCATAATGCACTGGCAGATCTAGGTCTATGCAGTTTGCAGTTGGTATCAGCTTATATGTGAGTATATACGGTAAATCATTTTCTTTCACAGGACTGTTATTGTGATTTTTTAAAAGTATATGCATTTTTCTTTATCATCATGTATCCAATCTCTCCCAGAGTTCAAAGCGTTATGATAAATTTATACACCAAATGATGTCATATCAATGATTTCATAATGTAATGGTCACATCATTTTAATTGTGCAGTAAATTGATTTTACAAAATCAGACTTCTTTCGCTGATAGATCATACCAGTCTTTGTGAGTGCCTGAGTCTCGACTCTGAATAACTGATAGATCATACCAGTCTTTGTGAGTGCATTAGGCTTGACTCTGAATAACTGATAGATCATACCAGTCTTTGTGAGTGGATTAGGCTTGACTCTGAATGCTACTCTTCTAATGACAAACTTACTCTCTAGCCAAGGGTTCCAGTGGTATACTGCATGATCTGTAACCATAGCAATATAATCTGATGACACCCATGTCCAATACATCACTGGATCATCCATTCTGGTCTTTGTGATCATCGACTTGGTCTCCACATTGAAAACCTCAAGCCGCAGTCCAGCTGTATGAAAAACAAGAATTTCTAGGAAGGTTATGTCTCACCTGCACTAGAGCAAACAAAAAATGTGTTTAAGAAACATATATTAACAAGCATAATCTCATGACCCTATGGCTTTAACCTGGGGACATGACATAAAGGCAGGAATGCTACAGGGAACAATGTAAATATAATGAAAAATTCTTGAAACATAAGTAATAGACACAAAGGCCCGTCTGAAGACATAAATCAAAAGAAGGAGTTGTTTATGGCGACAAACAATTATGTGATGATGTTATATTCGAAATACGCATTCAATCTGGTAAGGCATTCTTTAAATACTATGATAAACAAAAGTCCCTCAAAGATAACATAAAAAGTCCTCTGGTGAAAACCATTTGTTGATATGACTTTCCATTCTGGGGAGGGGCCGCGGGTGGCCGAGTGGTCTAAGGCGCTCACCTTTACAGATCACTAACATCTCACCTCTGTCCGTGTAGGTTCGAGTCTCGGGATAGGACAAAGTGGGTATGTGAGAAAGCTTGCCAGTAGCTTCCTGTGGGTCGGTGGTTCTTCCCGGGTTCTTCCTCCACCAAATATACTGGCCGCCATGTATAACCTATCATGTGCTGAAAAATGGCGGTAAACCTATAACAACAACAACAACTTTCCATTCTGGAAAAGTTGCACTATCAAGATTTTCAAGATGGCTGCTATGGTAACCATACTGGATGTTAAATCAGCATTATTTTCATTTAGGAGCAACTAGACATCATAAGAAGTCTTTTGGTGAAAACCCAATGTTGACTTTCCATGTAGAAAGAGAAGCTATGACAAGATTTTCAAGATGGCTGCTGTGGTGGCCATATTGGAGGTCAGATCAACACAATTTTCATTTACGACTAACTAGATATCATAAGAAGTCTTCTGATGAAAATCTCATGTTGATGTGACTTTCCATTCAGGATGTGTAGCAACAAGATTTTCAAAATGGCTGCCATAGTGGCCAAACTGGATGTCTGATTGGCACCATTTTCATTTATATCAAACTAGACATTATAAGAAGTCTTTTAGTGAAAATGCTGATATGACCATCCATTTATGAGGAGTAGCAATAGCAAGATTTTCAATGTTCCACCAGTACAATATTTAATTAGGGACCAACTAGACATGACATGAAATCTTCTGGTGAAAACCCCATTTCAATATAACTGCTATGTGGCCATATTGGATGTTGGATCTGTACCATTTTCATTTAGGACCAACTAAACATCATAAGAAGTCTTTAAGCGAAAATCCCATGTTGATTTGACCATCCATTCAGAAGCAGTAGCAATAACAAGATTTTTAAGATGACCTCTGCATGGGCCATATTAAATGTCTGAGCTGCACCATTTTCATTTAGGACCAACTAGACCATGGGATGAATGTGTGTGTGTAAAGTTTTCTGGCAATCCTTGAAGAAGTTTAGAAGGAGTAGCAATAACAAACTTGTGCTAATGGACAGATGGATGATGGATGACAGATGACAGACAACAGGCTATGCCATAAGCTCTTCTGATCTATGGCCAGTAGAGCTAAAACAATAATAATCAAGGTGTCCTATTTTTTGACCCCATGGACATCAAGGACATAACCCAGGAGGAACAATAGTTGTTTAGAGAGAAAGTGAGAACGGGATCATATAAAATTCCAAATATGAAGTGACTTGGGTTTAAAATTTAAGAAAAACAAATGGACCAAGTTAGCATGAACATGCTCACCTGGGCAATAGACAGATGTCAGCTCTGAATGCAAATTTTTAATTTTGTCGAGATGGATTATACTATGTGTGATCAGAAGTAATTTATGACCAAAGTAATTTGGAAAGGATTAAAGACATTAATGGATTATGGTTGGAGCAGTCGTTACTAAAGAGCTCAGGTAGCATAAAACAGGTCAGTTTGGCTTCGGTATTTCAAGTTTGTCTAGATATCTAAGCATGCGTTATCTCCCAATTCTAAAACACCAAAATCTAAACAACCAAAATATCACACAGAATTCAATAATGGATGGGCATAGCATATATGTAAACATCCCAGATGGGGGCAGGTGGGGTTTCCTCTCAAGATGAGTGGTGTCTCCCGTCACTCACTGAAATCTCCTGTGCAAGTAAAATTTTTATTACAAATTGTTTTATTTTTCCAATTTTTTTCTACCCTGCTTCCAGTGTAGTATATTTATAATAATACTGCCTGCAAAACACATGACTGTGAACTGGCTTAAGCAGGGCAAGACAATTTAGTTACTAATTTCAAGCAGCGTAACAATTAACATCCCTTTGATTCTGTCGGTAGGGTTGGTTGGTTGGCTTCAGTGTTTGAAATTTGTCAACATGGATTATACTATTTGTGTTCAGAAGCAATTTTGAAATGATTAAATACATTAATTGATCATGGTTGGAGTACTAAAGAGCTGAATCAGCATAAAACAGGATCAGTTTGGCTTCGGTGTTTAAAGTTTGTCAAGATGTCTTAGCGTGCATCATCTCCTGATGCTAAAACACAAAAATCTAAGCAACCAAAATATCATGCGAAATTCAATGATGGATGGAAACAGGAATTTGAGTGGTTAGAATCAAGTTCAAAGACATGAATATGCATTCTGCCCTTCCCGTAAAGCTGATTTGAAAATCTGCTGCGGTGGAAAGAATGACACTATGCGTCATGCAGCATATTAAAGTAAATTAAACACGACAACAAATACGCCATCACTGAAATCCATGTTTGCAGAATCTGCATCAAATGTGGATCAAGATATACATGCCGCAACAATGTTTGCCAACTTTATAGCCAAACATAATCGTCTGTTTACAGTAGCAGATCATTTTTTAAATCTAGTCAAAATGATGTTCCCTGACTTTGAAATCACACAGAAATTTTCATACAAACAGATAAAATCTACTCACATAGTGACTCGAGCTTTGGATCCTCATTGGATAAGAAAGTTGTAGACATGCCGCAATGAAAAATTCGCCATTCTCACTGAAAATCCTCCCGTTTTTGAGGTCAAAACTCCCAACCAAATTTTGCAAATCTCCCCATTTATCGTAAGCTGACTTCTCTGTTCTGTCACATGCATGGCATGGGAATTTAAGCAGTTGGAATCAAGTTCGTGACCAGAAGGGTGTCGGTTTTAGTCCCACCATCAGATCAGCCTTGATCAGCCACCAAATTTCTCTGGATTATTTTTCAAGGCCTTGGGTTTCTTTGCTCATTATCATTACATTTGTATTTTAGGAACAAAGAATATTAAGTGATTTTTTTTAAATGAAAGCTAAAAATACAAAATATAAATTTAAAATATTTTTGCTTACTGAAGCAAAATCAGAACTACAACAACAACAATAAAATTTCTTGCAAACAAATAACTATAATTATATAAAGAAGTTTTGATCCTTATATAGTTTTTTAAAAAAAGATACTGGTTTGGTTGGGCTTTTAAGCTGTTTGCCTAATGGCATCCTACCAGTCGTCATCATGGTTCTTGAAAAGCATGGATTCTGAAATGTGAATTACGCCTGTGTTCTCTCAGCCTTTAGTTGCTTTTAAGGCATGTTTGAAGAGTAACAATCATCATTGATGTGTAAAAACTTTTATTTTAAATACAGACCTGAATTACAATGAATCCATCTTTTTACATTGCTTTGTAAGTGGAAGCACACACAATACAGGAAGATAATTCTGGACCTTTATTTTATTACATCTACATGTTAGTGAATGCTAAATGAATAAATGCATTTAAGAATTAAATCCACGATAAATTAGGCATAGCAATCACATTAATTTCATGGTAACAGTGACCTGATGTTATTCTAAGATCCACCTGTTTGGAACAATATGGACATTAATTTCAGGGTAACAATGACCTGGCATTATTCTGAAATCCACCTGTTTGGAACAATATGGACATTAATTTCAGGGTAACAATGACCTGGCATTATTCTGAAATCCACCTGTTTGGAACAATATGGACATTAATTTCAGGGTAACAATGACCTGGCATTATTCTGAAATCCACCTGTTTGGAACAATATGGACATTAATTTCAGGGTAACAATGACCTGGCATTAATTTCATGGTAACAATGACCTGGCATTAATTTCATGGTAACAATGACCTGGCATTATTCTGAAATTCACCTGTTTGGGACAATATGGACATTCATTTCATTGTAACAATGACCCGGCATTAATTTCATGGTAACAATGACCTGGCATTATTCTGAGATCCACCTGTTTGGAACAATATGGACATTAATTTCAGGGTAACAATGACCTGGCATTAATTTCATGGTAACAATGACCTGGCATTAATTTCATGGTAACAATGACCTGGCATTATTCTGAAATCCACCTGTTTGGGACAATATGGACATTCATTTCATGGTAAAATGACCCGGCATTAATTTCATGGTAACAATGACCTGGCATTATTCTGAGATCCACCTGTTTGGGACAATATGGACAGTCAATTATTGCAAGTTGCAATGTCATTTCTAGATCAATGGTGCAACTTGAAATGATTATCACTACTAAAGATACTAGGTAGATAAATATAAATGTAGATGAACTTTACTGAGAAAAAAAAAACATATCCTCAAGAAAATATATTACACTGCTGTAATAGTGGATGACAAGAACTTGTTCAGTGCAGTGAGAACATCTGCTCTAATCAGACTATTTTTTTTATAGATGGCCTAGAATGGCAAGCATTTCACAATATAATGGTTTGCGCAGTGGTTTCTTCAAATATTGAAATAAAGCAATCCAAATGGGAAAGTACTGAAAATATACTGAAAGCTTATTTTGAAAAGTGAAATAATATTTGCACTATTGCAAGAACTTGTAAGATGACAGTTAGTTTTTGTTGGGCAATGAGAGTTAAGTGTCTTGCCTAAGGAAGAAACACAGCAGCAGATCTGGCCTGGTCTGGAAACTGAACCCAGAACTCCTACATAGGAGTCAAGCATGCTAACCACTGTGATTATTTGTGTGCATCTTTTCAGATACACAGTCAAAAAACCTTGTTTTGGTTGGGCAGAGCCCGATGTAAGTTCTGAAGTTTTTTTCTCTCCAGAATCCCCAATACATGAGTCCACCTACTTACTGAGATGGATGCAGATATCAAGAACTCTGAGAGACTTCCAGTCGAGAATCATCCATCAGAAAGCTATCAGTAAAGTGGACAGCTTCCTGACGAAACTTGCTGTATTGTGCTAACCACTGTGATTCTGCACCTCTTTATTCAATTACTAGTTTGTTTTAATTCATTGGTTTTACAAATTCATAATATATCGATAACTGTTTTATCTGCTTAGAGTGTTACCAGTTACATTTCTTTTTTATTTTATTCTTCTTCAGTTTTAAATTAAAAATTATTCATTTTAATCCCTAAGGTGTATTATTTTTTTAATTTTTGTAACTTGTTCTTTTGAAATGTATGCTTCTTAAAATCCCAAACTATATTTTTTGTCTATTTTAAATTCTTCTGAACTCTTTCTAAACCAAAACCCGTGATTTTCAATAGTTTTTATCAATGGTTACTTTCTTCACTTTCCTTCAATAGGCAAACTGTCCCATACTGTTTGTTACCATGTAGCATGCACTATATATGGTTTCAATATAAAATTACTAGAATTTAATCTCTTAACATTCCACAAGTGCTATAAACAAGAATGAGAGAGAGAGAGAGAGAGAGAGAGAGAGAGAGAGAGAGAGAGAGAGAGAGAGAGAGAGAGAGAGAGAAGGCATGCTAGAACTAAACAAATTGATTATATAGCATACAAATTGAGAACTCTTTTGTAAGTGCACATAATTTCAGGTAAGGCCAAAAAATATATGTGTGTTTCCGGTCGGCTGACCATCCCTGTTTCTCGTTGCTGACCCTAGCACTTTTCCCCCACCCACCCCCAATTTTTTTCTTTAAATAAAAATAAAAATCACATTGCCGAAATTGATTTGTGCATCTAATTGAGCCAGTTTTGCCCAGTACTTTGAAGCACTTGAAATATTATTTGATTTATACATAATGTTAAAAAAAACAAAATACCTGCCTACATTAATTTTAAAACCAGTGCAATAGGAAACACACATATTTCAAAATTAATACTAATCCACTAACCTGTGGTTGGTGACTTTGCTGACGGAGCACTAAAACCCAGCCATCACTAATCCATTTGAGCAGTGAAAATTATCGCTGGTTGCCAACATAACAGTTAACAAGTAGTCTTGTGTAAGTTGTATAAAATAAAACGTGAGTCTCCATTCCCTTCAATGGTCACTTGATCTGTTTATTGTTTTAATTGAGTATCTACCAACATCCTGCACTTGAGGTACAATAAATGCATGTGGTGCAAATGGACAAGTGTTAAACCACTCGTCCACTCACCAAGTAAATCAGTGTGATTACTGTCAAAACAGTCTTCACACATGTGGAACTAGCCGGGTGTACTGGACCCAAGCAGTGATTTCATCACTGATGATAACAAAAGGTATAGGGTATCAGGCTAATATTGACCAATCGGAAAATGTTGCATTTGCTGACTCAATGATTAATCCAGAATTATACCAAACAATGTGTATTAATATTTATATCATTGTTGATAAATATTAAATGCATTGTGAGGTGACAATTGTAAAAGATGTGGAAGTATTTGCAAGGTACACAGCCACCACCGAAACAGGAGAAGTTAGATGATGACAAGGGAGAGTGAGATCACAAATAAGATCAAGAGAAAGACTAAGAAAATACCAGAAATACTGGGAAAATGAATATGAATGACTGAAGTATGACCCAGGAAAGGCTGTGATGTTGTGCACTTTCTGCACTGAGTATTTGGAGAAATACAAAAGTGTGTGGGTTACTTCATTGTTGATGGGGTAAAAACTTTCCTCAATCATTCCTGGAATCACACAAGCAAGCTCCCTACACATAATGGCAGAGGGATACATGAAATAAAACAGAAAGTTGGTTCCTCAGAAGCAGAGCAAATTGTGGCATCTTTGAACAAGAGCATCTTGAACTTTCAACTTTTGTGAGTCTTACTGGTGAAATACAGTTGTTATTGTTTTGAGTTGATGCTAAATAGAGGATATTTTCCTACGTTAATACTGGATATATTTCATCTGGTATTTATGCAGTAAAAGAAAATTTTCTTATTATTATATACTAAAGTTGCTCCAGAATCGAAGCTTAGAAGATTCAACTCTCTCTTCAGCACCCCACCCCACCCACCTTTTCATAAATTCACATCACTTTCCTAGGCTGATCATCTAAATATCTGTGACTTAAGAGAGAGAGAGGTAGGATCGAGTTGATCTAATCTGTCGCAGTAAATTACATTTTTGACATTTTGTAAATTATTTGATCATATTTGACCACAAAGCAAATCTGATTCATCAACGTATCACGGCAGGTTTATCATTTTTGTCAAGGAAGCAAGGGGAAATAACTTCAGAGACGCGAACAACGTCAAGTCAAATTTCTTCAGCAAAAATTAATTTCCATGTCTAAAATGTAATGCAGTTTCTATTTATTTGTTCTAGCTCACAAAGTGCAGGTATAACTTACATAGGCACATACAATCAAACATTGCATTGTATGATGGGAAATCTTATATTTTTACATGTGAAAATATAAGGATATATTTTTCACATGTGAAAATATAGGAATGAAAAAAATATGGAAATTATTTCGACATTAAGTTTCTATATTTCACATTTAAGTATATAATAATGAATAATAAAAGTTGAATTAGGAAACTGATCTGGTTTCTGTTTGATTTTAGCAGCATCAATGAAATTTAGGCAGGATCAGTACAGAATTTATTATGGTGATCCTGTGGGTTAGTGAAAAAAAAAATCCATTTATGATTTCAAGCAAACAAAACAGAGCCAGATCTGCTAAAGCATAATGTACCAGCAGATCTGGGACTTCCAAAGCATAATGTATCAGCAGATCTGGGACTGCCATAGCATAATGTCCCAGCAAATCAGGTACTGCTATAGCATAATTCAAAAACAGATCAAAGTTCACACAACTTGGTCTACTTATGATTTCAAGCAAACAGAATAGACCCAGTTCTACCATAACATAATGTACCAGCAGATATGGGTCTACACTACTTGGTCCACTTAAGATTTCAAGCAAAAAGAATAGATCCAAATCTGCCATAGCATAATGTACCAGCTGATCTGGGTCTCCAATGCTTGGTCCACTCATGAGTTCAAGAGAGCATAAAAGATCCTGATCTACCATTGCAAAAAGAATAGATCCAGTCCTACAATAGCACAATGGATCAGTAGATCTGGGTCTACACTGATTGGTCTATTTATGATTTCAAGCAAACAGAAAAAATCTTGTTCTACCCACACATTATGCTGTTCAAAGCTGGGTGTTAATTATACAATAATACAAATAGGAAACTTACCCTTGAGAGCTATAACAGGCTTGGATGGATTCATCAGGACAAAGTCTGCAGTAGTTTGGCCAGCATAGGAAATGCTGCCATCCTTTGGACTCAGAACTGTTACCTACAACAAGGAAGACAAAAATCAAAATTTGTTGCAAGAGCTATGCTTATACATCAAAGATTTGAGTAAATTTAGTCCTCACCTTAATTAGGTTTAACCAAAAGTATTATGTACAATCACTTTTCACAAATCTGCCTGCAATTTTTGTATGTATGGGCATATTTAGTATTAATTTGATAAATTATTTTCATTTGAACCATTGTTTACATTGCATTAATTTATTGATCCTAATGTTGATGTGTCACTTGTCTGTTATTAATAAACAATCCGGGGTTGAGAATTTCTTTCAAACTCACTCACCCAGGCTGGCAAGTAGGCAATCTTTTTTTTACTTGCCCAGGTTTTAAATGCATTTACTATTGAAATTTGAAATGAAAAACAATAAAAACTCAAGATCTGTATGTATACACATTTTATGTTATGCACTGTTATGCCATTGGGATGGGGTGGGTGGGTTGGGATTCTGGTTTACCTTATCATTTGGCACATTTTTGCTTTTTGCTTCTCGCATCTGCAATATCTAGGTCTTTTCTACTGGTCTGGCAGAAGAGTTCACTTTTTCATAATTTGCCCAACTACCGTATATAAACTTGTGTATAAGCCGGATCCAAAAGCAAAAAACATAGATCCTGATATGATGTCACATAATGCGCCAGCAGATCAGGGTCAATGTTATTTGTTCTACTGATTAGTACTTACAAACTGCATAGACCCAGATCTGCCGGCACATTATGCAATGGCAGATCTGGGTCTATGCAGTTTGCAGTTGGTATCGGATTATACGCGAGTATACGGTATAATACTTAAGCCATTCTTCGTGTACTTTCCTCTTTGTCTTACTTTCATACTCCAGATTTTGTTCCTTTCTCTTATCAGCTTTGCTCAACTTTGGTTTTGGTAAATCAGAAGATCTAGGTTTAAGATCTAAAGAAGACTGAGCTTGTCTCCCTTTCATTTCCTAAACTCACACCTACTTCTTCCAACTACTTTCTCTTACTCTTATCAGAAGAAGATTTAGTAAATATTAGAATATCCATACTACTAAAGACTAATGATCACATGTGTGTATTACTTTTGCCGAAGCTACTATGACATAGTGCTTAGAGAAAAGCTGACACTATGGTGACATAGTGCTTTGAAAGAAGCTTGCATGTCTATGATTTCTTGTCAGAACTGGTGCGATTATACGTGTAAAATTAGTCTGGTGCATGACTGCATCATGTGAAAAGTTTATATGTATTACAAACGTTAACCAATGCACTTATAAGACCATGATCACAATGCTAAAATCTGTCAACTTCAATTTTCTGAATCTGTAATCTCAGTTCCTGAATGGGCATATTCAAAAGAAAATAACCTTTCAAATTTTCAATAACAGATATCAACTGCTGAAAATCACTCTCTTGACTGGGCATGTAGCCCAGAAAATCACTTGACTGACCAAAATTTTTACTTGTCATTTTGAGTTGGAAGAATGAATTTTCAACCTCCGATCCTATGATATTTTAAAAATTATTTACTATGCTGCCCATGGTATTGGTAAAGTCCAAGAACTTACAGGTATACCTGCACCGGTGCCATCTTTTGTACCAAGTGCCTACAATGTATAAGACAAAATTATGTCGGAATGTCATTATGTCAATCCTCTCATATTAAATGTTAAAATAAGTAAATTTGGTGCTGAAACATTTCCATTAACTTATCTATGCACAATTTTGGTTTGCAGTGTTTCAAGTAGCTCTTAGACTCCAGACACATTGGACAACAATTCTAATTCTGACCTACTGATGTGTCAAGAATGATGTGCGGTAAAATGGTCTCAACATTCAAATTTCTGTTCCTTTTTCTATGTAAAAATTGGGCTGCTTAGATGGAATTTCACTTGTCCAACCATGATTTTAGTTGTTCAGAAGTTTATATGTACAAAGTATACAGGGATGTGATTGGCAATCATGAGCTTTGCACCAGAAATGAAAGTGTGTGAATGGTGGTTAGATGAACAGACAAATGAACATATTTCAAAATACTGAAACTGAAGAAGTGTATATAGCAAAAAGCACAGCTACATTACTACCATATGTTCACACATACACCCACCCACACGGATAACCCACCCAAGCATATACCCAACAGAAATTCACTAATCGTGTAAAAAATATTTACTATACCCTGCTCATGCTTATACCCAGCGCAAGCACAAACACTAACTTAATCTCACATGAACCGACCACATGCCACCCAGTGTTGTCATCCAATGCAACAAAAAGGGATGGATGAATATCGATGTGATGAAGATCTGGATAGATCAATGCTATAGAACACGTCCAGGTGGGGGTTTTTTTTCTCTCCAAAGTTGCTATTGGTTTTTGATGTCATGGCTGCGCACAAAGAGCCAATGGTGCAAGCAAAGGTTTATGCTGCTAGCGGCCATATTGCTGTTATTCTGCATGGAATGGGATGAATGACTGACAAGTGGCGAGCACACTTTG
Source organism: Margaritifera margaritifera (assembly GCA_029931535.1). NCBI lineage: Eukaryota > Metazoa > Mollusca > Bivalvia > Unionida > Margaritiferidae > Margaritifera > Margaritifera margaritifera. The sequence goes on along the minus strand of JAQPZY010001114.1, from coordinate 1,222,079 downwards.
ACGCCAACAATTCTTTTTGTTTTGTATTTTAACTGGTGTTACTTTAAATTATGTGAAAAAACAGTGCTATAGAAGCTCTCACATTGGTCTATTCCCTTAAAACATGATTGCAATTCATTCATATTTCGATAGGTAAAGCTAGAATTAACTTCCTGGCATTCATTTTTTCATGCTAGTCTTACTTCTGTTGTCATTCTGTTTAACATAAACTTTTAAAAATCATTATCACATAATTATTAAAAATTATATCTGCATAAATTTTTAAAAAAGCTGATGACTACCGGCTGTGTGAAAAAGAACTGATATAGCCCACCCACCAAAATAACCTGCATGGGGGGTGGGGTGGGGGGTATGTAAAGTCATGTATAACCCAAGGATATATGCGTGAAAATATGGTAGTTTAATGTGTCTACCAAAAATTTCATGGAGTTATTTTAAATGGTTTCAAAGTTTTGCCCTGGTAACAATGGATGGATGGATGGACAAATGAACAAAACCATTAAAAATATTTAAACTGAAGAAGTGTGAATAGCAAATGGCATGTCTTGACCACTAGTCTAATATGTGTACTAAAATTCAGAGATATCTTGATTGGTTTTAGAGTTATGCTCCAGAAAGAAACTGTAAATAATGAACTGATTGATGAATCAAACAGACAAATGGATAAAAATGTAGAAAATATTGAAATTGAAGATTTGTGAATAGCAAAAGGTACATCTACATCACAAGTCCAATAAATGTAAAAAATTTCATATAGATATCTTAAATGGTTTTGGAGATTCGCCCAGAAACTAAAATGTGGATAATGGATGGATGGACAAATGAATAGATGATATCATTAAATATACTGTGGTTTCATTTATTTTTGTGGGTTTCATTTTTCAGAGTTTTGTAAAAAAAAAAGAAGGTCATTTTCAAGGGAATTTAAATTCATGGATTTCCCTGTCAAAGTTTGCATATTTGTAGGTATTTCATTTTGTGGATTAACCTCTACAAACACCCAAAATAAACAATACAAAAGAACAAAACTATGCCGACACCAAACTCTGGTCACTTGAATTATTAAAACAATATTACCACCTGTATGAGCACAAATCAAACACCTGTCAAGATCAATCACTTACACCGTGTTTTCTTTCAAGTGCTCAACATGAAAGGGAGACTACACAGTTGACAATACTAAGCCAGTCAGTTATTAAAGCACATGTATATGATCTCTTACTTCAACTACTGTCTATAAAGTTGCACCATCAGCACTTTCTGCCAATCTCTGCATTAACACCGTGGCTTAAGAATAGTAAAATTCAACTTAGAACCCCCTCATTTTGGATAATTTCATCATTCCACATGTGATCCAAACACGTGACCAGCATCCCCTTGCTCAATGCAATTAGCAAGCAGTGGCAATATTTTATGTGTTCAGAGCCCATCAAAGTGTGAAGATTCTAACCAAACTGAAGGAAAATAGAATTACAACTTTGTTTGTGCCTGCCTCATGTATGGACCAACATCAACCGCTTGACTTGACAATAAAGACTACAAGAAGAAAAAAAATCACACTTTGATGACTGGTATGCTAAACAGGTCATTAAGACCATGAGAGAAAGGGAAGACATCATTGTTGAACAGCATTGTACTGTATTAGTGGACCTTAAAACCTCATCAATCAAACCAATTCATGCGGAATGGATAATTGCGACTTACACGAAAATGTGTCAAAGGTCGGACCCAAGCATCTGTAGCTTTGAGACAGCTGGACTGGTCCAATTCAACAATTTCTGGATAATTTACCTGACAAACATTTGTGTGTACCCGGACACTTGATTGACATGATGTTGATTCAAAAATCAGTGAAGTGTGATCTTCAATACTTTGCTGCAATTAGTGTATATACTTACTGTTTCATTAGTAATTGTGTTTCAAGCAATAGTTCAAGTTCATTTGGATTAAACATGCATGGATAAAATAAGATTTACTTTCAGGAGAATTTAAATTTTTCGACAACAGTTTCACTTAAATGAAGGATCGATTAGAATAAGTATTAAATCTAATTTTCATAAACTATTATCAATTATTATTCTTTATTTCATTTTCAGTAATACTAATGTTTGAATACTTTATACTTCTTCTCATTTCTCTCTATCCTTGCTGATCTACCAACATATTGATTTAAGGCAGTAAGTGAAAATGGATACTGTATACATACATGAGCATTTAAACAATATAAAATGCAATATTCTTTTCTTTCTTAATGGGTTAAAATAAAACAAACACATGTAAAAGCTCATATTTGATTACCAGATTACAGTAATGAAGTTGGGGGGGGGGGGGGGGTGCTTCTGCATTACACGTGGCTAATTTTTTGTTGGGTCTTTAAATTCAAGGCTCAGTGCAACAACGAAATCCAAAAAAATTGGTACCCCACGAAAAAGAGTAAAACCACAGTATTGAAACTGAAGAAAATAGCAAAAGGCACATATACACAACTAATCTAATATATGAACCAAATTTCACTGAGATATCTAAAATAGTTTGAGGGTTTTTCCCCGTAAATGAAAGTGTGGATAATGGATGGATGGATGGATGGACAAACAGACAAAAACATATCTGGAGCACTAGTCTAATATTATGCCAAATTTAAAAGAGATATCTTGAATGGTTTATGAGTTATGCTTTGGAAATTAAAGCATGAATGTTGGTTGGATGACAAACATATACAAAGGTAACTAGAGGAAAGGTGAGCAATTTGCAAGGCAGTGATATTCATCATGAGTTTTACTCCAGAAACAAAAATGTTTAGGATGGATGGAAGACAAGACAAATGTAAAACAATCTAGCACTACCTACTGTATATACTCGCGTATAAGCCGATACCAACTGCAAACTGCATAGACCCAGATCTGCCGTCACATAATGTGCAAGCAGATCTGGGTCAATGCAGTTTGTAAGGACTAATCAGTAGAACAAACAACACAGACCCTGATCTGCCAGCACATTATGCGATGGTAGATCAGGGTCTATGTTGTTTGCATTTGGACCCTAATTATATGTGAGTATATATTGTATGTCTAATTTCCTGAAGCCTTAAGCTGTCAAATATTCAGTGACCAGAATAACTAGGAGACATGGATTATGGGCAGATAAAATGATTGATTTAAACAATATTTAATAAATCATCCAATAGTTCAGAGATGGTACACCGAAGATAAAGGATTCAGCAACAAGCAGTACTGCTTATGTACGGCTCTATCCTTGATAACAAAATACTTGAAATGCATGGTTTTCACATTAACCGGTGTGAATACAATTCAAGAAAGAAAGAAAGAAATATGCATGTAAAATTGCAATATTCACAGATAATGATGAAATTTGAGCATGTTATAAAACGATAAAACGTGTCTGGAAAAATGAAAGAACAAAGGTCCAGAGGATATTCCTTCAGTACAGAGGAGTGAAAATTCTGGATAACTGGTTCACAGATAATCAGTGTGATACTGAAGTATATGCCATAAGCCTTAATAATATCCAATGTGCTAATCATTTATCACACTGATAAACATGTACACATGTAAAAATGAGGCTAAAATTCTCGCAAAATGAAGTCTTGTTTGATATTTAGTGTCTCTATGTACAAAATAAATATTACCTATCCATAGTGTATTGCTTTTTATAGGCACTCCAATCATCCATAGTGTATTAATTTTCTATAGGCACTCCAATCATCCATAGTGTATTGATTTTCTATAGGCACTCCAATCATCCATAGTGTATTGATTTTCTATAGGCACTCCAATCATCCATAGTGTATTGATTTTCTATAGGCACTCCAATCATCCTTAAATTCATCTGCTTCATAGACATGAGAAAGTGAGCAATACAATGCAATACATGTAGTTGAAACTTGTGAGCCACTGGCTGCTTTTGTTTAGGAAGCTGAACTGGAAGAAAAGGCTAACATTAATCATTAACACTGTTGGTAAAATGGTATGAAATAAAATTAATTTAATTAATGACCTCACCATGGATCTTTTATTGTCTTCCTTATTCCCATGCCTGACTGCAATCCACTTGTCAGAGGTCAAGGTCACTCGGGACCACGTCACCTGGTCCAAGGGTACTCCAACATGGGTCAGCTGAAATACCAGTAAAAAGACAAGCCGGAATGAGATTACAATAACTTTTCTTTTCTTTACCAATGATTCTTCAACAATAATATTGCTGCCTGTCTATCCTTTAAAAGGGATACACCTATGAGTTCAATACTATTTTATCCTTTAAAAGGGATACACCTATGAGTTCAATAGCACTTTATCCTTTAAAAGGGATACACCTATGAGTTCAATACCATTCTATCCTTTAAAAGGGATACACCTATGAGTTAAATACCATTTTATCCTTTAAAAGGGATACACCTATGAGTTCAATAGCACTTTATCTTTTAAAAGGGATACACCTATGAGTTCAATACTATTTTATCCTTTAAAAGGGATACACCTATGAGTTCAATACCATTTTATCTTTTAAAAGGGATACACCTATGAGTTCAATACCATTTTATCCTTTAAAAGGGATACACCTATGAGTTCAATACCATTCTATCTTTTAAAAGGGATACACCTATGAGTTCAATACCATTTTATCCTTTAAAAGGGAAACACCTATGAGTTCAATACCATTCTATCCTTTAAAAGGGATACACCTATGAGTTCAATACCATTTTGTCCTTTAAAAGGGATACACCTATGAGTTCAATACCATTTTATCTTTTAAAAGGGGTACATCTATGAGTTCAATACCATTCTATCCTTTAAAAGGGATACACCTATGAGTTCAATACCATTCTATCCTTTAAAAGGGATACACCTATGAGTTCAATACCATTCTATCCTTTAAAAGAGATACACCTATGAGTTCAATATCATTTTATCTTTTAAAAGGGATACACCTATGAGTTCAATACCATTTTATCCTTTAAAAGAGATACACCTATGAGTTCAATACCATTTTATCCTTTAAAACAGATACACCAATGAGTTCAATACCATTCTATCCTTTAAAAGAGATACACCTATGAGTTCAATACCATTCTATCCTTTAAAAGGGATACACCTATGAGTTCAATACCATTCTATCCTTTAAAAGGGATAAACCTATGAGTTCAATACCATTTTATCTTTTAAAAGGGATACACCTATTCTCCAGCAATCATATATTGATGAATTATGGCAACATGCAAAGTGAAACACTTCTTTCAATATACTATTATTACTACACTCTTTTTCTAAGTAGAACATTAAGGCTGTTAACAGTTATTCACACACATTCCCGATGCTCTATGGTGCCTATCATCACCCATTACAAATCTAAATCCATTGTTGTGTCAGACATTTAAACAATTAATTATAAAATGTGAAAAATTGGTCCAGAGAGGAGCACAATACAAATTCATACAACAGAATTTGAAAAGCAATATTTTTTTTTACATCTGTAGACCGAGCTTTAAAAGGTCTTAAAAACATACATTGTATTTACTTGTAGACAATGGGAACAATATTGTCTTTGCTATCATCTAGCAGATCTGAATGAATGACATGCACAAGGTACATATATTTAAAAACAGCTGCTTTTCTCCACAATGTCTAAACTCAGGTATCGACATTGTTTAAAAATTTTGTTATTTGAAACACATACATACAGTCTTTTTAGTGTTGTATTCAATATCATTTGCTAATGCAAAACCCTGACATATTCTTAAAAATTTTCTTAATCCTCCAATATATGGACTAAGCACATGCATGTCATCAATAAAACTGAAGTTATTCATAAATAAACCACACATGTTGCATCCAATATAAGACCAATTCAAATCACAATTGAGGTCATACATATATACATTAAACATTATGACTACCTTATGTACTTGCTTATTAGTTGATTCCAAATGCAAACTGTGGAGACCCAGATCTTCTATTGCATAATGCGCAGGCAGATCTGGGTCAATGCAGTTTGTTAGGAGTAATCAGTAGAACAAACAACATAGACCGTGATCTGCTGGTGCACTATGCAACAGCAGATCAGGAGCTATGTTATTTGCAGCTGGACTTAACTTATAAGTGAGTACAGACAGTACATGCTTACCGTTACATCAAATTTGGTCAGAAAATATTTGAAAATGACACTGTAACTGAATATATATTATATTTAACCCCTTCCCCCCCCCATCCTAGAGACCCTAAGGGAGTGAGCAAATAATTATACCCAGGTATTACACATGTATATGTGTTTACTACAACAAATGTACATAGTCTGATGAATTTCAACCCAGTAGTTTAGAAAGAGATGGAGAGATGGATGTAGAGCTGGATGGTATCAGATTATCCCTGATGCTAAAGCATGGAGATAAAGATGCAATTTGACATATTATGTCTGAATATGGAGGTGGGGCAGGCTTTATGGTCTGAGCCATGCCAACTGGACTGTACATTTTTTTTACCGTTTATACTCATGTATAAGCCAGGTCCAAATGCAAACAACATAGACCCTGATCTGCCTGCTCATTATGCGATGGCAGATCAGGGTCTATGTTGTTTGTTCTACTGATTAGTCCTTACAAACTGCATAGACCCAGATCTGCTGGCACATTATGTGACAGCAGATCTGGGTCTATGCAGTTGGTGTCGGCTTATATGTGAGTACAATACGGTAAGTTGTGGACTCAGGTCCCTCAGCCACCACCCCTCCACAGAGTCTGATTTGTAAAAAATGTAATCTTCTCAATGTTTTCCTCTAATCATCACATATATCTCACATCTAGTCAGGCTGATGTCTGGTATACTCCTTATTTAGTCTACTTATCCATGGCATGTTAAATGGCAGTAGGTTCAAGGGGAAAAATTAGACAGGTGATCAACCAATACATGATTATGGTAATAGGTGATCAACCAATACATGATTATGGTAATGGTCTAATGATGGAAAATCTGCTTTAACAAATGTAAAAATAACAAAACCTAGCTGTTAAAATAAGTGGCTTTTACTGTCCAGAATGTGCAGATAGCAAGGTGTAGGAATGAGAAAAAAGAGGTATCAAGTTCAACAAATATACCTTGAATGGTTCATGTTTGTGATGTAATATTTATTTACAGGTTTAACTAAAATATTCCTTAATTAGCATGTGACAAACATAAGTATATGACAGATGAAAAAAAAGCAAAATAAGCTCCACACTCCTCATATTCTTTCAGAATATATTGTTACCATAAAGCTGTTTTGACCCTTGGGTCATCTAAACCTAGTACATTGTCTCAGCACATTAGTACACAAACATGTTGACTGATCCCGCCGTACTGTTCTTATCACAGATTGAAATCCAATCGTAAACAATGTTGAAAGAACCAAACTGTGTATGTCAGTTCCAATGCACTTTGTTGTGATGTCATTGGTCTAATGTGACACATGCCACATGCTCCCTTGTAACATCATCAGCGTTGTGATCCATCACTGCAAGTAAAGAATTCCTGACTTTTCTTGTCCTACATATTTGGCAAAAAGTTCCCATTCTGCACTAAAGCCAGCATATAGAAAAGATCTAAACTGAGTGTGATGCAGTTATCAAAACATATGGTTTTCTCCAGGTGGCATTTTACAACCAAATTTACATCATTGTGGCAGTGATATTACCCTAACCAAGGGAGGTAACCCACAGTGAGGAGTACAAATGAGCTCGTGAACTGTTGTTGCACAATTTTCTTACTTTATATGTCAATGCTGTTCATGCATTAATCAAAATAAAGTTTCAAATTTGTAAACTTCTTTTTATTTGTACTTTTAGCAGCACTACCACTGAAGCTTAGTTTTACTGGGGACTGAATAAAAAAGGAAATGTAAATACAGTGTATTTATACATCTTGATAACACATATTTCAAAATAGAGAACCTTTTTTCACTTAATAGTATGTATAGACATATTTTTTGGCATAATTATACAAACTAAAAGGTCATTTTATTGATAGCAGTTACACTAAAGTAAATACAATCCAATTCATTTAGAGTATCAACTAAGACTTACATACAAGGGAGTGGAGGCTCCCTAAGAAGGCCACCAAATATCACCCATTCCCTATTGTTATGCAAATGATGTTCCCACTGCACTGCAAGATCATAAAGTGGATTTGTCAAAGGGGGACAGAGAAGCTTATTCATTGTACATATTTTTGTAAACTACATCGATCCTGTATTTTATGGTTTCAACTGGATTTTCTGGTGTGGCTACAGTACCCAATTCAAAAGAAGTAACTAGACTCAATCCTCCATCACCCCCAATGTGACTTTGATCTTGCTGCTCAACTTACAACTAGAAACCTAGTATGCAAATCAAAATGGACTGACTGATATCCAGCAACTCCCTTCATGCTGACCACATGTATGGCTTTTCTGCGTTATGTGGATTTTTCGTTACAGTTACAGATATGCAGATGGATAGAACTGATCTGAAGATTTTGCCAAGGTCAAAGATACCTTATCATTTCTGTCAAATTCCTTAATCTACTGCTTATTTCTGTCTTCAAAAATTCAATGTTTATTCAAAATAAAGTAAGCAGTGGGATGAATGTCAGAAAAATACCATATAAATTATAGGTACTTTGTTTGCACTCTAAATACCAATTTCTTTATTGATTTGATTCTTTGTAAATGCAAATTATCATTCACAAACATGGAAAAAGGTACAGTTTTTCTGCAAGATCTGTGTGGTCAACCCATTTCTGGTGTTTCCAATCCATGTGTTAAATTCTATCCTAGGTATCACAATTCAGCTTTTGAATACATTGCATTTATATTCTTCATTTTTTTTCCTGAAATATTTCTTGATAAATCCTGATTCATGACACCTCTGCTGTTTTTGTGCAAGAAACTCTTTCAAACATAATATTCAATATTTTTTATATCCGTAACCTATACAGTAATCTTTAGCTCATACTGACCGTATTTGAATGTCTGCTGTCCAGTTCATCATGAGTTTTTAATTTGAACTGACAACTGTTCCTTTTCAGAGGGAGACTACTCATACCCTGAATCATCAATCTTGTCTCTATAGTGCTTACAGGAAATGTTCAACGTTATAAGTGACCAGATTCTAGCATCATATTTCCAATAAGAATGTACCATGGAATCATGTTTCCATGAATATAAGAAATGATTTGTCACATATAAGAATGTTTCAAAATAAAAAATTTAAAGCACAGGCAGACCTTAGAGATGGATAAAAGGGCTATGATTTATTTAGAATGGAAATAGTGAATACCACAAGATAAGGGAACCTGCATGAATAGGACAAATGAGTACCGGGTATATATCATTTACTGTATAGAAAGTTACTTTTTCAAATTTTAGTGCAATTTTTATTCATAAATATTATGTGGACATTTTAAAAAATGGCCAGAATAAAGTCAACCAAGCAACATTCTTTATTCTAGTACCTAAATTAGTTGGTTTATTATTTCAGACTTCTGGTAACTTGTTGGTACATGTATGCTTATAACCAAACTTCTCAGCAAGGATTATTTTTTCACAATATTCAAAACTTTTGAAGCTGGGAATCCTATAATGACCTTGCATAGCTTTTCTGCTATGACACGATTTCTACATTTTTGAAATTTGTGTATATGAACCCACAATGTTAAAAAAAAAAATCTATGACACTCTTAGTTTTCACCATATAAGATAACACAAATTTGTCAAGCTGGGTCAAATTCTTAATCCATGAAATCTTAAGTATCTTGGTCTACTTGCATGAATAACTGATAACTAAACGAAGCACAAAAAGAGCTTAAATCATTGTAGAATACAATGAAATTTATTGTGTCTGCCTCATAGTTGATTGAAGCAACATAGAATATGAGACCATGGCTTTACAAATCCACTTGCCAGATGCCCAGGACAAACTAGAATTTGTTTCAGGCAAACTCAAATTTGCAAGGTACTTGCCCGCAGGCAAGTCAAACAAATTTTTAAAAATTAGAGAGAGAAAGGGAGGTCATGTTTAGTTTGTAATGTTTTATGTTCAGCAAGTTTTATACTCTGTGATCTTGCCAAAGTATATACATGTATATATGTCAGCACTTTTTTTCATGTTTATATGTACCGCATTCTTCAATTAAATAACTGACCAGTTTCTTTCATCGATCCATCCTTTATTTCACACGATATACTGTCAAAGTATTTAATTTCCATATTGTAGTCAATGTCAAGGTTAGTCTCGCATTTTCTCACGCAGACATGATGATGTGAATAATTACTATTTAAAGCAAGTTTTGACAAATAGGAAATAAATGAACTCATCTTTAACAATTAGTCACCTGGAAATTTAGCACCCACAAGTGGTGTTTATCATTTATTGTTTAAGTGCTCATAATAGTAGACCCAGAGCAAGCTGATTGGAAAATTGAACTTGTCCTTGGAAAATATGAGCTTGCCCCAAACATAATATCCCAACATGAGTAAAACAATAAGATAAAATAAAATATGGTATATTTTAGGGAAACTGTGTTATATTTATTTAAACTTTTGTTTTCTTTTTATCTTTGTTGGCACCTTAAAACCATGTGCCAATAATTAAAGTTATAATAAAATATATATGTAAATAATACATGTAGATAGATATGCAGATTAGAAAGATTTAGAATGCAGATATAGTTAGAAGAGCAAAAGCAGACATGTACATGTATATAGACAAATAAATGGATAGGTATAAAAGGGTTTGGAAATGGCTAGATTTTAGTGTAAAAAAGAGGGAGAGAGAGAGAGAGATAATGAAAGTTAGACTGCTTGTAATTATTTATTTATATATTTATACCTACAACTGAACTTATTTTATCCCTTTACTTAACAGTTATCATCTAGTCGCCTTGAAATTGGCAACATTCATCAAAATATTTGACAAGCTAACTTTTGAGAATGGTTTGAGAAGACTTATTTTTGTCCATTTAATTGTTTGCCAAGCAGTAAGTATGGTATCGGTCTCCTGTAATTATCAACAGATCATAAACACCACTTGTGGGTGCTACATTTTCATAACATCAATCATGCTTTGAACAAAATTTTCCTAGTGGTTAATCGCTAGAGATGAGTGCCTTTTATTTCCAAACACAGCTGTCTAAGAAATCACACAAGATTAATCACCAAATGGGTTTTTGTTCAAAGCGTGATCGATGTACCAAAAATGTAGCACCCACAAGTGGTGTTTATAATCTATTGTTTATGTGATAATTACAGGAGACTGATACATACTTACTGCTTGGCAAACAATTAAATGGATAAAAATAAGTGTTCTCAAAAGTCCACTTGTTAAATATTTTGATGCATGTTGCTGATTTCAAGGTGACTAGATGATAATTGTTAATTCAGTGGAATAAATAAGTATTCACAAACCCTTCAGTTGTGAGTATAAATAAATCAGTACAAACAGGCTATCTTTCATTGTTGTTGATGTACATGTAGTTGATGAGATGAGTCTGCTATCATATATAGGCAAAAAAAAAAGGAATTTCCTTAAAATATCCCAAATTTTATTCCCCATATTATATTTCATCTTATTTTTTTTTTGTGCTCATGTTGGAATACAGAGGAACCTCGTTAATCCGGACACCTTCGTTCCCAGTGAATATGTCCAGATTAATGAGTTTTCCGGATAATTGAATAATGCACATTTTTATTTTTCGATGTCAACATACCGTATACATGTACACATACTTGTATTTTCTAGCTGTAAATGTACTGTATATTCAACTATGGTTGAAATAAGTTAATGAATACATCTATTGAATTGTGTTTATTTCACTTTATTGTAAGTCGGCAGGTACGGACAATCATTTGTCCATACTTTTTATGATGTCCGCAATTGCTGACTTGCCAATGTCTAAGGATGAGTCAGCTATAATATGACAGCAGATATCTTGAATGGCAGCTTTTGGGTGATCTTCTTTGTGCTGGCAAATCTTCATTTTTATGCTGACTGGTATCTCTACTTGTCTACGCTTGCTTGATGGTGTCACCATAATAAATTAAAAAGTACAACGAATACAAACTGATATCTTGCAGTTAAATGCATTATGGTAAACTGATAAAATGCAGTCATTTTTATAAGTCGCATTTTACAACTGTTATAGCTGCTAATGAGCCGATAATTGACGTCAATTTTTATTCTGAAATGAAGCCCTATACTGTCCACAGCTTAAATCAATCAACTTTATTTTACAGCCATCAACAAACTGTGACTGTTACATACATTTGTATAAAACAACAAAGAGACTTAATGACACACTTAATTTATTAACCATATGTTATGTCAAAAGTATGGACATTTGATCCCAGTGTGTTTATTTAAATAATTACATGCTACTTGAAGTTTTTCCACACACATGATCATGTGATCAATTCATAGCTTTAACGTGCCACAAGAATTTGACCAATCAGAGATTGATACATTGACACACCTCCAAATTTGCATAGTTGAATCTGTGTTATCTGACTGACTGTATTTTCAGATATGATTCTTTGAATTTTCTTATTTTTGGACATTATTTCCGGATTATTGACACAAGTTTTATAGTAATTTTACACTTTGTTCCCCAATTTTGATTTCTGGATCTGTAACACATATTTCTTGATTAACGGAGCAAATTAATGTTTAGGAATTCTGTTCCAGTTGAACTATGTCTGGGTAGTGAGGTTTCCGGATAAATGGAGTCCAGATTAACAAGGTTCCTCTGTCTTATGTTTAGGGCAAGCTCAGATTTGCAAGGGCAAGTTCAATTTTCAGTCAGCTTCCCCTGGGCAAGCTGACTTCAATAAAAAATTTAAATTTCTGATGTCTGTCTTTGCTCTTCTAACTATATCTGCATTCCAACCCTTTCTTTTCTTCCTTATCTACATATCTATCTACATGTTTTATTTACATAGATTTTTAAAATAAATTTAATTATCAACATATGAATTTAAGGAACAAAAGAAAGATAAAAAGAAAACAAAAGTTCTATATGTGTAAAATAATTATAATGTGATTTCCTTAAAACATCCTATAGTTGCTTTTACCATATCTTTTAACTTTGTTGTGATTTTCTTGGTCATATTTTGGGGCAAGCTAAAATCCCCAAGGGTAAGTTCAATTTCCAGTCAACTTGCCCTGGACAAGCTGACTTTTATAAAAATGTGTAAAGCCATGGATACTGAACATACGCCTTGATAACAAAATTCTGAAATACAACTTGTGGTTTGTTTTAATGATTAAAAAACTATTTCTTGGTTTAAATTTGTATGGACCTGGTTTGTTTCAGAACACATCAAAAGTCAATCTCGGAGATAGGTTATCCTCAGAAACATGTTATTGTACCTATGCCAAGTCAACACATACAGACTGAAATCTAGAAACGTGATGGATATAGAAAGGTTCACATGCCAGAATTCAAGTATACCGGTACTCCTTTTCCCCCACGTGCAATTCGATTATGGTATATGCTATCCCAGTCCCTTGTTCAGATTGACACATTTGATGCATTCCGTCAAAGCATCTATCCCCCGATACAGATTCAATACTGTGCCAGCTTTTAAATCCGGTTTTATATTACACACAAATAAGTATTGTATTGTACAAAATGAGCATCCCGTTATTCGCACGTGCTGTTAATTTTACCGCAGTACGATTATACTCATTTTCATAAGGGAGGCACTCAATAAAGATCATGATGTTGTATTGATGATGATGATGATGATGATGATGATGAAGACGATACCTGTATTAATTCGTTGATTGTTATTGGAGGCCCTTGAACGGCCATCCTTTCATAGATAAAGGTTATTTTTACTTTATTGCCATGGCAATCAACTTCATCGGGAGCTACAGTGTGGGTCACATCCTGAAAAGTGGAAAAGCAACACAGTTTCAGCATCATCCATTGGGCAAGCCGGATACAGGGAGTACAAGAGAAAAGGGAAAAGAATACCGAATGAAGTTTTTCCGGACTGCCTGTAGCCTGGTTCCCGGCCCGTATGTAGAGTCGCTACAAACCTGGGTCGTTTCATCTCAGGTTTGAAAATGTCACTCGGTTAAATTAGTGCAATAATGTAAGCATGTACGGTGTTGCTATTGTTGTGTCCCCCCCCTCCCCCCCCCAAAAAAAAAATAAAAATAAAAATGACCGCCCTCAACGCTAAATGCATTTTTCATGTACGTGTGTGTACGACAATTCTAATAAAAGTCACAATGTTAAACAGTGAACACAGGTCACTGGAGAACTCAGTCCATACCTAGACCAACAAGTTGTTCTCCACCTTTTTTTTGTTTTTAACTGGTGGCACCACCAGTAAAAAAAAAAAAAAAAAAAAAAGGTGGAGAACAACTTGTTGGTCAAGGCCATTACCATACTCGGCCCATTACGGAGTTGGTCCATAACAAAGTCGGCACATTACAGATTAGGTCCATACAAATTTAAACCAAGAAATAGTTAAAAAAAAAAAAAAAAAAAAAAAAAAAGTTTTTTGCATTGTTTTTATGTTGTAAATTTATATCGGATTTTAAAAGTTCACACACATAGACACACACATAGACGCACACATATATATATATATAAGGAGCACAGGGGCACGTGGACTAAATGAATAGAGTCTTCTCCCTGATGAATAATGCAGATATGGAGCTGTAATGATGTATATTGATATCAGCCAATTCCTTCATTTCTGTGCCACGATCCGAATTCATGTATATTATAATATTCATTATGTACTTGCCATGATTTATTGACTTTATGCAATAAATTCTATTCGTTCAATGATTCATGTCATAATAATGACTTTTCTTTACTACGTAACACAAAATATTTTCTGAAACCTATACTAATTTCAGTTTTGTTATTTGTACAATTATGCACAACTTTTAACATACATATACTGATTGATAGACTATTAAAAAAAAAGTTGGTTATATAACATTTATTACAAAATAATAACAGCAGTACAGTGGATTATATGGTAGTGTGAACAGAATGAACCAAGTTGTTTCCCATTATTACAAATTTGTGCTCGAATGATTTTTATTTTTGCTAAAATTTGTTGAATTTTAAAGCATAATAGATATGGAACAATGGATATATGATTTCTTTACCCCAGTATCTATGGGTAGCCGTCACCGCCAAAATTACATTAATCAAATGATGTAGTATGAAATGAAATGCTTTAACCCAACATTAATGAAATGATGAATTCAGATTCCAAATTATGTTGCATTCAATGCAATGATTTGAAGAATAAAACAGAATGATGAATTCAGATTCCAAATGATGTGCTATTAAATGAAATGACGTAGTATGAAATGAAATGATTTAACGCAACAAATGAAGCGATGAATTCAGATTCCAAATGACGTATGAAACGAAATGATTTGAAGAACAAAACGGAATGATGAATTCAGATTCCAAATGACGTGGTATTAAATGAAATGATATGAAATGAACTTAGCCTGTGTGAGAATATTCTTTCATATATTGGTAAAATATTTATATCATTCATTGCATCCTGAAAATTGTCTGTACATTGCACTAAAATGAAATGGCATGCCCTCTTTTGGAGTCTTAAAGGTTTTGTTATGTTTGAATTAGAGGAATTACATGTATCCCAAATTACAATATTCCAAATATGGTTGAATTTAACTTTTATAAAAGGTGACCCCATACTGAAAAGGAATGAATGTTCTGATGTTCTTAAGTAGCCAAAGATAATAATTAACCTTTTTTGAAACATGTTTAATGTGAATAGACCAGGTTGGATTGTTGTCTACAAATATACCAAGAATTTTGTCATGAGAGGTCATATTAAGGTTAACATTGTCAAACAGAACTTGGGAGTTTGTCAGTATCTAGCTTTGCTCTTATTTGTTTTGTTGTAACTAGAAGGACCTGTCTTTTTTCTGTATTTATAATCATACTGTTTTCCTTGCACCATATTTCAAGTCTGTTAAGAACATCTTGTATGTTATTTTCAAGTTCAGTTTGATTTTACCTGACTCAGATAGTGTATGCAGTGTTATCTGCATAGAGGTCAATGGAAGAAATTGATTTTCCTATATTAAGGGGTAATTTGTCAATAAATAGAATGAATAACAAAGGTCCAAGGATAGAGCCCTGAGGTACTCCACAGTATTTTTACTTTTAGAAAGATGATTATTTAAAGATACTTTTTGCACTCTATTAGTTAAGTAAGAAGTAAACTAGTTTAGTGAGTTTTCATTACATTGGTAGATTTTCAGTTTTTAAAGTGCAGTTTTATGGTATACAAAATCAAAAGCTTTACAAAAATCAACCATAATTAAGTGCCAACCATTTCTCCTTTATCTAATGCTTGTAGCCATTCAGCAATCAAAGAGCGATTCTGTTAAAAGCCAGACTGATCATCATGAATAAGATTATAAGTGTTAAAATAGATGATGAAAGAATAATGCACATGTATTTCCAATAATTTGGAAAGACCAGGAAGAATAGAGATTAGGTATGTAGTTGCTCACATCATTGTTTATTCAAGCTTTATGCAGTGGAGTTACCTTGGCAGTTTTCCAATTATGTAGAAATTTATTAGAAATTACATTCCTCCACTTGCACCATTACACAGAGTATCATAATGTAACATTAGGCTTGTGCTTATAACCTACCTTTTGTATACCTGCCAATCTGCCAGACACTGTTGGTGGGTTTTGAGACTCAAAAGTGTCTTGTGTATACATGTGACAGAACTAGGACATCAGATCACTAGATTTCAAAATATTTATCAGTAGATTGGTTTCTAAACCAGTGGATTGTTTTACATGTTTGAAGGGGATTGAAAACAATACAAGTGCAATGTTGCCATAATATGTATTCTCAATAATGACACTAAACTTCTGACTCCTATTTTTCTGTCCCAGTTGGGGGCTAGGACCTGAGTGACAATGTATGTTGTCTTTGTACACTGGCATGAACATTTCTGTGTCTTCTCAGAGTCTGAAAATATAACATTAATGAGTTTAGTAAATTTATGTGCAGTGGGGAATGGTAAATTGTGCTCTGCCACAAAATTTCCAAACAAAGTCTCGGCAAGCGCTACTTTATTCACTTTAAATCCAGTCTCAAACAAGGCCTTCAAAGTGGGGGTGTTTGTTACGGAAGAATCATTGCTCATATGCAATGGTGTCTGCAGGTGTCTGGTGATAGAATTTCTTCCTCTGTATACTATCTTAAAATCCACTTTGCATGAACACAATGCAAATGCCAGACCTTTGCTACACACCTGCACATACTTGACCTCTGATTTCCAAGCATTACTGAAATGGTAATGTTTCTTTGTCGGCTGCCCTTGAAAAAAATATTCTTCTTACAAAATCCAAAATACTTAAGTGTTTCTGCCAAAATCATTTTTTAGTCTGTCTCATTTTTATCTTGCCTCTGCCAGAGGTTGGCCCATTTTTAAAATAAAGACTGAAAAGCAATGATGGACCACCTTTGACCCCTTTATTACTTACAACACTTAAAAAAACATCCTGCCTTTGGCCTTAAACTCTCCAAATCACAACAATAGGGTAATCAATTTACAGCCTGTTGTGTACATATGTTGGCCATTGTATAACAATTCTTAAAATAAACTACCAGTACTTGGCACACATCATTGTACTGGTCTTTGCGCTGTTGGTTTGTTCACAGTCCTGGTTCTGGATGGTTTCTATAATGAATAGAACATGTGAAAACACTTTGTTTTTGTTTTTCCATTTAAAAAGAATTTTTTTTAAATTTTTAAAAGTGGCAGGTTTCAGCTACAAAGAGGTATGTGCAGTATACGGCCTTTAAAATGGTATTTTTGTTCTACTGTGGGTAGAATCACCCATATGCTTGTGGTCAGTGCAAGTGTAACAGAAAAGCTAGGATATACAATGTGAACAAGTTATCTACTCGTATAAGACTAGAAAATAACAAGAAATAAAGGAAACAAAATATTTTCTTTAAAGCATTGAATACACCTTTAAATAAATCATTGATAGACAAAGCATTATCATGTTGTTACACCACACACATGCACAGTCACACAATCACATACACAGATATAAAATAAACAATACAGCAAGTCTTAACTAGATGCAGACTTTACTGCCATCAACAGTTCAGTGGATAGTTGGAAAGTGATGCAAGTGTCATTTGGTTCCAACCACTTAATTTTTGCCAGGGAGGGAGGGAGGGAGGGACACCAGGGATTTCTTTGAAAAAAATGTTACAGGTACCAGATATCTTGAAATAAATACTCTGCTCTGATATGTAGAAAAAAAACTTATTCTATCCATCATGTTAGTTAAAACAAAAACCTGTCCTGTGATAAAAAAACATGAAATATCCTTGTTGGAAAGAAAATCTCAGCTGCAGCCCCACCCCACCCCACCCCAAAAAGAAAAGATTAAATTGTTGGTCCCTGAGTGTTTATCTTTGCACTCATTAGGGACTAGATGATACTGTTGTTTAAAGTTCCCCAAAGATCTTGTTCAGTTATTCTCAGCATTGAAGATGCTCTTTCTACATTTGTATCACTGTGATGGAGCATCAAAGCGGAGTGAATATGATCTATATGTCTCAGGTTAAACAAGCGATGGCCACACTAGTTATAATGTCAAATATTGGTTTTCCCCGAAGGTAGACAACAGCCCCTGTCAATATGGTGTTTCCAGTATGTGCAAAGAATGAAATGCCATTGTGCTTAAGAAAGTAAAACTCCATCAACCAAGAGTTCTGAAATTAAGTTTTTTGCTGGGCTTTAATTGCTTCACAAAAGGTTAGTCCTTCACTGAATTACAGCTGCAGTGTTTTAACATTTAGCTTTGAAAAATTAATTAAATTTGCACACTGTTTCAACTACTGAAATAATCATGTTTTGCATTTTATGTATGGAGTAAAATTGGACTTCAAAGAAACATTGCTTTTGACTCTTTCATAAAGATGGCTTCAGCAGTCTCATTCAAGGGAATGAAGTGTAATTTTTGTTTCTTTAACATACATCTTTTTGATTTACTTGAAAAAATTGGGTTCCACTATATGTATTTGATCTATTATGAAAAGACATGCAACACAAAAGCACCCTTGCTATTGTTAGTCAGTTAAGTAGTCTGGAGTGGTGATTATTTATCTTAGACCTCCTTTTTGGTTTACTTGCCTCGATCTGTGACAATTAACTGTAGAAACTGCCCACATGGTGATGGTGATGGTCCTCCATTAACATTAAACATGATTGTTTACTCTTTATAGAGGCTACAGTTTACAGGCATATACAGTGGTATCAACAAAATTTGGGACGTTTTTTATAAAAAAAAAAGATTTACTGGAAATCATGTTTTTATAAATATGACTGTCAGGGGTTGAGATGAGATCACATGATTATACTTTGTCTTTTGAACTAGTTTTTAAACTGAAAAAAGAATATTTTTTACTTGTATTTCTGTGAAATGTTACCTTTCTTCAAAGTTGTACCATATGAAACAGACCTATTGCATATACTATGGAGAAGTGTTTTTTATTGCTGTATTGTTGCTGATGTAGATAGTTATTTTTATTGTTGTTGTTGTTGTTGTTTAAAATGTGTATCGTAAATGTCCTAATGTTTTTAATAATAAAAAGATGAAGTTCTAAAAATATATTGGCATAAACATCCTGAAATATTTATAAGTTGAAACAGAGACCTATGCAACACACGTATATGTCTCTTGTTGAAGGTATTATATTTGTTTAGTATTATTTCAGGGTTACACAATATTATATCTAAGAAATCTTAAATCTGAATTATTGATTTGAGAAATATTTTGCATAGAAAGGATTGTTTAAATTTACCAGTAAAGTTTCTTGTATTATCATAATAACCCCTTTCAATTTGGAAAAAATTTTGATTAGTGGTTTTACTTAGATGAACTTTAATCTGGATTTTTCTCAACAGATCCTTAGAAAGGAAACTATTTTGCATAATGTTTCTACCTGTCTGTTTGCCATACTTGATCTTGATTCAGTGATGGGAATCACATTTTCATTGTAACATAAAATTTAGTAGAATCATGTTTAGAACATTGTCTAGGAAATGTAATGAATATTTTTGAAAATGTCACATTTAGATATTTTTCTTCAGTGAGCGATATCTCTTGGATGAACATTTATCATTATCTAGTGGTGAAGTAATCCACAGAAATAAATAGACAAAACTGATAAACCACACCAACCACTTAATGAATATACTCGTGTATAAACCGATACCAACTGCAAACTGCATAGACCCAGATCTGCCATCGCATAATGCACCAGCAGATCTGGGTCTATGTAGTTTGTAAGGACTAATCAGTAGAACAAACAACATTGACCCTGATCTGCTGGTGCATTATGTGATGGCAGATCAGGATCTATGTTGTTTGCATTTGGAGTAGGCTTTTACGCAAGTATATACAGTACTTGCTCTGGTTGATGTTGATGTAGATTATAAGAATACATACATGCCTTTTACCTAAATATTTGCATTTGGATAATGAAGAGGAACAGGTAAGCTGGAGAACTTTTTTACAAATCCATTTGCCACATATAATTTTACCACTTGTGCCATTACAATTTTGAAATGATCAGTTGTCCCGATACCCAACATATTCTATTTTTAGCTCACCTGGCCCTAAGGCCAAGGGGAATTGTGGTATGATCCTGCATACATCATGCATCTGTTTGTCAACAATTGCTTGTTACCACTCTGGATTCCATATTTTTGATCCAGTTTATATCAACCTTGGAATATTGTTTATATCATCAAAAGACTCAAACCCATGTGGACAGAAGGGAGATGTTTAAGTGATCTGAAAAGTCAAGCGCCTTAGACCACTTGGACACCCGGACACTTGGACACCCGGGGCCTCGGTTATTCTTGTCATATGATCATGATATTATTGGCTTATATGTGATGTCACAATATTATGTTCTTAGCGTTGTACAGTTGAAATGGCATATCTAGAATTCTAAAGTAGATTTTTTAATTTTTTCTCTATATCATGTAATAAAACATTATTGCAGAACTTTGTTTTGATGAAGATGAAGTGGCGCCAATGGTTATTCCCCTGAGGAACTACTATTGCTGCCGCAGATGCATCTGCAGTCAGGTTGTAACCAGGTGTATGGCAAAGAGTCTGTAATTGTATAATATAATTTTTCTTTCTTTCATTCTTCCTCCTTCTTTTCAAATAGTTCTAAATGAAATATTGCTGTACTACTTTTTTGTATTTTTTTTCTTTTTCAGTAACATTGTAAGCAGTGCCTGAAATCCTCCATAGTACTCTATTTTTGTCCATCTTTAAGAATATTTAGATAGAAATTAGTGTTGTTGCAGCAATGATTATTCCCTTGAGGAATTACTATCGCCGCCACAGTGGTGTGTGCAGTACAGTAGTGACAAGGGCCATGGCACGGAGGAGAGTTGTTGAGGTATGTATTTCACATGAAATGGTGTTGAAAATATATCCATTGTAATGTAAAGAAAGTCTGGACAGTACCCATGCTGTTCTTAACAGTGTCCTGGGCAAATATTACAAATCATGTCCATGGCATTTATCCGCTCAGTGCAAGTTACAGAGAGAAAATGAAATACTTTTATGTCCTTGATCTTAAGGTGTTAATATCCCAAAACAACTCTTATGGTTCTGTTGCCCAGTTTAGAACCCATTATGGAAAAATACTTCCATAAAGCTTGTTCATTTTATTGATGTTTCATCTGTTACGGAATTACAGTGAAACCCCGCTATAACGTGATATTTGGGGTCCATAAAATTCGATCGTGGAAAAAGCGGTGTCGCGTTATTGCGGGGTTTTACTATATTTTATTTTATTCAGACAACAACGTATACACATCTAATGTATAGCATGAATAGGGTATCAACACCGTTTACTATCTGATATCGATCCGTCTTTGTTTTCCCACATGACAACCCTTTGATTGAGCCACGAGTTTGATACAGCTGTACTTGTTCAGTGCCAAGTAACAGAGAGTGGTTATTTGAACTCCCTGTGATCTTGCTGCCCAAGCTCAGTCTCTACATAAGCACCCACATACGACAATCTTTGATCTTGCCGCCCAAGCTCAGTCTCTACATAAGCACCCACATCTGACAATCTTTAATCAACCACCGCATTGTCTGGTGCTTGGTTGTGTATGCAGTTAAAGAAGAAACATAAGTCGGCTATTGTTTGCACAATGATTGTATACGGGATGAATTGAAGTCCAGCGCACGTGTTGGCGGCTTACGTTTTTTGATGTTTATTAAATCGTGAGAATCTTTTATCAACCACCACATTGTCTGATGCTCGATTGTGTATGCAGTTAAAGAAGAAAAACATGTCGGCTATTGTTTGAGCAATGATTGTATACAGAATGAATTGAAGACAAACGCAAAGAAAACTTACTGGCTTTACTCATGGATCAGTAATAAGTAACATTTCCGATAATGTTTATTTTGGCATAACACTTCAAGAAATTGGTGAAATTGTTAAATTTCAGAAGCCATGCCACAATCGAAGTCATAAGTGATCTCTTCCCCAAAATGATAATAAACTTTTTATACACTATTTCTCGTACTTAAATTTTTTTTTTATATTTCTTGTACAAGAAAAATACATGTACATGTATATAAAATTTCAGGAACCACGCCACAAACATATTATACTCGAATTCATATGCGATCTCTTCCCCAAAATGATAATTTAATATATACATTATACACACTATTTCTCATACTTTGAAAAAAAATGTTCCACGCCATGATCGCATTATATCCGAATTCGTGTTATAGCGGGGCGCGTTATAGCGGGGTTTCACTGTATGTATAATTTTTCTTTTAATAATGGTATAGTTTATTAGTTTGTGATTTCTGTTCTTAGTCTAACAGCTGTTGTCTTGCCATGAGTACACATACGGTTAATTGCATCGATATTTCACTGAGTACATTGGACTTGAGAAGCTTGTTTTAGTCTTTTCTTTTGTTACATTACCCCTAGTCGTAACACATCATAAAATTAATAATAATATTTCCTTTATTTCCAGTGTTGGTAGTTTATTGTAACAATGGCCCTATTGACATTTGTACGTATATTTCAGGCAAGTCCTGTGCCAATTTATATATCATTTTAAATCAGTACAACAGGAGGGTTTTGATGACTTTAATAACAAGTTACTGGGAATGAGTGCAGATATGCTTTTTTGGTAGGTTTGATCATTGTTACATTGTTCATACAACCTTGAAAAATCTGTGATTGTGATGGGTTGCCGTGAGAACTTGAATTTTAAAAATGGTTTTATCTTTGAAAAGTCGTTCAATTTCTAAACGGACTCCTTGTTTTTTCACAGATTCCCTGAATTTATCTTTGGGAATACAAAACATTAGAACTGAATAAAATATATCACTTTTTAAATTCAGATTTGTTTTAATTTACATATTTTCCAAAAATAATGAATAGATAAATGGTAGAGAATTTGATGTCATAAAATTTTTGTTACATCTCAGACTCACTTTCTAATTTGTTTTAGAGTTATCATAACTTGTCCAAGTTACATAATTATAAAACACCTGATATTTATTTCTGTATGAAAGGAGATAGTTCCTTGTGCGTATTGTGTAAAACAAAATATTTTTTGGGGTTGAACAAAAGATGTAACACAAGATACCGATGAAATAATTTTCGAACAATTTCAACATTTTTGTTGAAAAATATCCAAATGATATTGTGATTGTATAATTACAGAGGATGCAAAGAACAAATCTTGGTTCTTATATGTAACATATAGGTCAGGATATGGAAACTGTAGCTATTAATATTTTGCAGATGTAACAGCACACCATTTTTGCTTTTTAACAATCATTGTGAAATACATGTACATCAGATTGCTGACTGTCTGCCAAAACTGCTCAAGATTGGTACTGTCTGGGTTGATTTGGGAAGTTCTTCTTTGGGAGTCAGAATGTAGTCCTGAATTTCATCTTCCAGACTAGTGCAGTTTTCTCACTCTGGGTTAATGTCATGAACTTCTCAGACAGCTTCACCACTGTAATACAAAATGCAAAACATTAGAATTTTGAAATTTACTTGCCATGGATATATAATAGGTAAATTAAAATACTATAATACAAGGCAACTCTGTTTATTTCTAATAAACTTGGTTTTTTATGCTGCAGTTGAGATTTCTGAGAAATATTACATGTCCATAAGATTTAAATCCAGAAATTACACTTTCTATCAATAAAATTCTCTTGGAATTTCACTAAAGAGTTTAAAAAAACAACCACTGGAGCAAAATTTTCCTTCAAAGGTACCCATCACTGTTTAAAATTTCCAATTAGTAGTGTAGACTGATATTCATTCATCAATAGCTTATAATTATCAATATTGATCATAGGAGATAAGACAACCTACCTAATCAGATCAGAGAGTATTTATTGCACTCCCAAGCATCTAATGTTTTAATGTCAGTAAGATTGTCCACATGAAACTCTGATGCATACATTATACCATCACCTATGTGACTTTAAGCCTATTTGTCAGATGCCTTTGTTGTCATCATTATCATCACTATCACCATCCATTAACAACAACAATCAAATCCAGAAAACGATTATCACTTACTAGCATTATAAACGAAGACAAAGACCTCATTCAAGCCAAGGCATTATGGATTAATTCCTGTACTGTATCCATAATATTCATATTATTCATATTACATATATTAATATTATTATAATTATAATACAATTGTGATTATGATTTCTTATGAACAATTAAATAGTTAAACTTGCGTAATACTTGCATGAATATTTTATCCAAGCATGCAAAGATGAGTTCTGCTGATCCAATGTTAGAAGTTGGTATTCCAAGGAATCTTGTGGATATCCTGTTTACATGAACTAAGACTGTCAGCATTTTATTATCCCCTTGATCATTTAACTCATCAGTGAGAATGGTGAATTTTTCATTGCGGCACATGTCTGTGATTTTCTCATTGAAATGAAGACCTAAAGCTTGGGTCATAATGTGAGTAGTTTTTGTTGGTTTGCATGAGAACTTTTGTGCGATTTCCAAGTCCAGGAACATTATTTTGACTAGATCTGAAAATGATCTGCTACCAGAAATGGGAGATTATGTTCAGCTATAAAGTTGGCAAATAGTATCTCAGCACGTGCAACTTAATCCACATTTGATGCATATTCTGCGAACATGGATTAAAGTCGTGGCATATTTGTTGTCGCAGTTAATATGCTTTTATGTGAAGGGGTTTCTGCATGACACATGATGTCATTCTTGCCACCATTACAGATTTTAAAATCAGCTTTACAGGAAGAGCAGAATACATATTCATGTCCCTTTGAACTTGATTCCATCCACTTAATTCCCATTTCCATCCATCATTGAATTTCATGTGATTATTCAGTTCCTTCAATTTTGGTGTTTTGGCATTGGGAGATAATGCACGCTTAGACATCTAATTCTTGACAAACTTTAAACACTGAAGTCAAACTGATCCAGTTTTATGCCACTTCTGCTCTTGA
The DNA here is from genome assembly GCA_029931535.1 of Margaritifera margaritifera. Taxonomy (NCBI): domain Eukaryota; kingdom Metazoa; phylum Mollusca; class Bivalvia; order Unionida; family Margaritiferidae; genus Margaritifera; species Margaritifera margaritifera. The sequence continues at coordinate 1,196,473 of JAQPZY010001114.1, read as the reverse complement.
GTAATCCAACCATAATCAATTAGAATCTTTAATCCTGTCCAAATTACTTTTAATCATACATATTATAGACTCTAATCCATCTTTAAGCACCAAAGCAGAACATACCTTGCAGAGAGAATCAAAGTAATGCATGTGTGCATCCCAATATTTAGAACCCAAATTACACAACTTATTTGTCCATCAACACAAAGACCACAACTTTGGGCATAACCGTAAGTGTACTTGTTCTAACCACCTATCATCATTTACATAATTTGTGTCATTTAGTGGATCTATGGGGTACATAATTATGAACAAGAAATTATACAGTGAGATGCAAGAAAGATGCGAGTTTTTGTTGTCCTTGTTACATATTTGTTGAGCAGTTACATCATATTTCATCTCAAGTTTTTGCAAAAAACATTGTATTACATATTATAATAAGTGAATTCTGATTTTTTTTTCATATCTAATACTAATGCCTTTTAATAATAGGTTTGCTCATTTGAACCAACTAGACATAACAAATGACACAAAACATGGTTACTGTAGACTTTGGTACATGTTACACTGCAGCTATCTAATATGATATTAATGGGATGTTACATATATCGAGTAAACTTGAAAGTTATCTCCCCCCCCCCCAGATTTAATTAGTTGTATGAAATAATCCCAGAGCCAATGATAAAGAATGTTATTTAAATTAAAAAAATCAGATGAAGATGAAACATGGACACAAAATTGGAAGATTTTAAATGGGGTATGTGTAACATCTCCGATATCCAATTTGAAATCAGTGTGAAGTTTTACTCATATTGATTAAATTTGACAACTATCTTCTATATTTCCTTAAAGAATTACTGTTACAAAATCATCCCCAAATCAATGATCAAGTATGTTGTTTAAATTTAAACAAATCTGACATAGATGAAACATGGACACAAAATTAGATTTTAAATGGGGGTACATGTGACCTCTCCACTATCTAATTTAAAATCATCATGAAGTTTTACTTCTATTGATTAAACGTGAGAGCTATCTTTTCCTTTTCCTTAAAGAATTACTGGTACAAAATCATCCCAAACCAATATAAAAGAATGCTATTGGCATTTAAAAATCTAACGAATACATAACAATGGACATGAAAATCCAGCATCAAATAGTGGCTGGAAAAAAATAAGTTTCTTGAAAATCATCAGCAAAAGTCGAGTTGTTTCCAAATGAATTTCAGGCAAAATGCTAAGTACATGTAATTTAAATCCTTCACCAATGTGTGACTAAAAATGTTAATTTCTGTCTGTCTTGAGCAATATTCAATTACAGAAACAGTTATTTAGAGAGATGTAACAGTGGTAAAAAAATGGATCTACATCTAACTTGTGCCCATTCTTCCAAACCATGTGCTTTGTACATGATGTGAAGCTCTCGTAAATGAGTCTTTATACAGGTTGTAAAATAAACAAGGCTTGATTAAGATAAAGCTATCCTTTTTTTTTCCAGTTGCTAAAAAATAAATAATCATGTTTGTATAAAACAGTGTTCTTTTGAAATTATAATTATTTTTGAAACACGTCTTTGAGAAAATGCATTTTTTCTCTCCATGTATCGTGATGAAGAGTATAGTTTATAAAAGAGATAGTAAGACAAGTTATCTCTTATCAGAAGGAGATAATAGTAATAATAAGAAGAATAATAATAAGAATTGGCTTATACTTAGACTATTCGATTCACGGACCCATTTCAATTTGTTAGATTTACATTCAGCCTGTCATTATATCTGACAATATTTTCCCCTTTTTCTTCGTTTATGTACTAAGACTGATCAGAAAATGAATCTATCGTTTAGAGTGATCATTATTTTCTATACTGCGATACTTTTATTTTCGCACTTACGAAAAATGATGAAAGTCCTTTTTTCCTGATGGTCATTTGCAATAAAGGAGTTTAATGTTTTCTTCTTTGTTTGATTTACAATTCTGAGATTATTGTTTAAAATAAGTCCACATGTGTTCAAAGGCATAGTCTTTTATAAAAAAAAAAAAAAAAAAAAAAGGCATGTACTTGGTGTCCACTGAATGTGGGGCGAAATGTCTTGGGCCGAAACGTCTCGGTACCGTTTTTATGCTCTGTTTGTATGTCTTGCTAATTATGCTTGATTTAATGTCTTTATTGTTTTTATGTCATGTCGGTAAAAAGCTCATCAGAGCTTATGTTGAATTGTTTTAAATCATGCCGACTATAAACCTTATCACCTGATCCGAAAGCAAGCTGCATGTTGATGTAATGGGGAATCGGGTTTGATAGCAGCATTCATAGTTTAACACAACTGGAAATCGTTTCTAGAAGCGCATGCGTACTTGTCTCTAAACACAACCACATGGCCGCACACATGGAGTCAATTCAAGCTCGCAGACCTGCTGTTGATCAATGTATTCTGGATATATTTTCAAAACTAGCTGATGGGATTGAAAGCGAGAGGCTCAAGGGCACTGAAAGCTTAATCGAAATACTCATTTCGAAACAGGCCAAGGCATGTATCAAAACAAAGAACCCCATTTGCAGCTTCGTTTATCAATGCTTCAAATAGTCCGAGTTTCCTCTGACCATTCTCATGTACGTTGATATGGGAGGCTGGAAACCATCCTATATAAAAAAAAAAACACAGACTCCGAGGAAACCACATATAGGGCAGTCGCATTACATTGGGTCTAACCAAACTTGGCGAACTTGTATCTAATCCTTCCTGCCTGAAATCGTTAAGAAAATATTTATCTTTGCAGACATAATAATTTAAACTTGTATCGTCCAACTTTGTGTGCCTCCTCCAATCGTGCGCCATGATTCTCGTGTTATAACGCGCTTGTTTCGAGACGAACTCATTAAAATTCACGTTAAGTGAACGAAAGGTGGTTGCTCGAGGCTACTAAAGTATTCACCTACCCTCCTGACAGTCTGTACCACTCTACCGATTTTAAAAATTAAAAGAATCAAGGGTAGAAAAAATGCACAAAGCTTAGTCATTTAATTCGTTCATTTACAATTTATAACCTGATTGTCGCCAGCGTGTCACTAACACTGTCATCTTGTTCGCGTTTCAAACCAAACGGAAGGTTTTAGGATAAACAATGAGTCAGCTTGCTGTCATTTTCCAGTTAATGGAAAAGTCGATTTTCAGTGATTACATAGGAGGTAAAAAGTGCATCTAATATAAGCAATGTCCCGCTTAAATCTTTCTAAAAAAAAATTGAACAAAGTAAAAAGGGCAATCTGTGTAACTCTTGTGTACATGGGTTCAGAAGGATGTAATGCTGAAAGTTATGGAATTATTTGGCACTTATCATAGATGGTAAAAAAATCACTACTGTTGTCTGAAAAAATAGACTCGCCCATGCAAATATGGTGGCTGTGTTGGTAAAGAAACTCCCATTTGGTTTAAAATGTGAACAAGATGCTAGTGCTAGAGACCCCTTGGTGACAATCAGGTTAGAAATTACAAATTGATGAATAAAATTACTACGTTCTGTGCATTTTTTTTATATCCTTTTGATGCTTTTCGGTTTTAAAATTAGTAGGGGGGTACAAACTGCCAGGAGAGTAGGCAAATATTATACGACGTCCTATTACAGAATCATGCCTATAACAAAGGCATTTGAAAATTTCAGAGAACTGCTGTCATCATGCGTCACATCTGAATTAGTACTTATATGCAGGGCTTGAAATTAATGCTAATCCGCTATACTGCTGTTAGAGATTTCGCCAACAGATCACTAAAACCTGGCTGTCACTAATCATGTTTGCTGACTTAGCAAATGATCCAGAATTATACTGAACAATGTGTTTTAATATTGATATTGTTGTTTGGAAGGTGTGCAGCTGTCACTGAAATGATAGAAATTAGATGATGACAAGAGAGAGAGCGAGATCCCAAATATGATCAAGAAAATAGACTGAGAAAGTACCATAAATGCTGGGAAATTGAAAGCAGATGGCTGAAGTATAACCCAGGAGAGGCTGTGATGTTGTGCGCTTTCTGCATTGAGTACTCTGAGATATACAAAAGTGTGTGTGGTACTTAATTCATGAGTATTATTGCTGAAATACATTTGTTATTGTTTTGAGTTGATATTAATGAGTAATAAATGTTGAATTACAAAATAAACTGGCTTCTGTTTGATTTTAGCAGGAACAGTGACAGTTATGTAGGATCAGTAAAAATATTTTGGTGATCCTGTGGATTAGTGAAAAAAATCCTAATTTTGAGCCCTGCGGATGTAAACATATATTCAAGAAGTTCACATAGCCATTAAGCTTAACAGTCGGAAGCAATACTCTATTCATATTTTTTTTTTAATCTTAGATTTCCCTTACATGTACACACTTAAAGTAAGTGATCAAATCCCATTGATACCATATCCAGATGCAATCCCTTTTATTTACTTTTCATTCATAAAATCATGCTAAGCACAATGTCAACAAAACATCAGTTTCACAATTTAAACAATACAAACAGAATCGGTGACATAAACACTTTGATGAAAATTTTGTAGCTAATTTGTGGGGCCCATTAAGGGTGCATTTATCAAATTCAGTGTGGGTTCTTAGATCAGTAGTATAAAGGCAACTTATTTAACCCTCTTGTCCCTTCAAATTCATAAAAGATGCTTTCTTGACCTGGGGCATAGAGGTAATGTTTAAGAGGGTTGGGGTTAACTTGGGATTCTCCGGGACACATGAAAATTCCAACAGCTCAGGCCTTGGTACACAAGTTTTTTTGTTGGCAGAATTGTCTTTGATCCATTTCTACCAAGTGAATATCAGTCATGTAGTGTGTGAGCTATCATACAAAGTTCAAGTGATTGTAATGGGATTAGGTGAAACCACATAGGTTAGATCTTAGCAGACAAAAAGATTAAGACACCTGTTAATCGATTGTCAGTTCCTAATGATCATTTTGATCAAAAGACTATTTACATGTGTGTGTGATTTGACTCCTCTCTTTGATACACATTATTCTGCACAGTTTTAATCTAGCATAATATAAATCCATATGTGATGTTTGGAACACCTGCATTTTATCTTGTACTGTATTTTTAAAAATAGTGCCAAGATTTTGGGACTTTGTTTGTTTGTTGGAGGAATATGAACTCCCATGTTAATTGTGATAAATCATCATAAAATCAGCTGTTTTGGTGTTATGAACAAATGTACTTTCATTTTCGAGTGATTATTGTATGTATACTATTCCGATGGCAACTTTACATAATTTCTTTGGTGCTAAGTGCAAGGCTGCAAAAAAAAAGCATGGTTCTCGTGAGATAGACTGACAGAAATTAGTATATGCATCTAGTTTTGATAAAGAAAGCAGAATGCCAAAAAGATTCAGAGATTCGTGGAATGAATCATGGTATAGAACATTCCCATGGGCCTAAATAACGAGAAAATAATTGAACAGTATTAGCTTTAGGCACATGGTGTCGTGTCTGGAAGGAAAAATGCAGTTGGAGCACAAGGTACACCAGGTCCAGAACTGAAGAATTTTGATCCTAAATCTGCTGTAGAGAAATTTGTTAAAGTTTGTTTAAGAAAAAGTGAATGTAATATGCTGTGTTGCTTAAAGATGAAATGAAAAAAAAGTGGAATAGTCATTTGTTTCTTCTTCCAGTGTCATGGAAAATGTATTGATTTCAAATGGATTTAACATAATGAAATAAATAAATATAGAAAGTCTAATCTCTTCATTGTTTTCTTCTAGCTCTACACAAAATTAAAGAATGGCAAGGTAAAGGGATTGAGAATTGTTATAGTTGTAACATCACAATTATCACGTTTATAAACTGCCTTAAGTTTTCTTTCGTTTATTATAATACATTGGTGACAATAAAAGACATAATGTTCTGAATTATTGCATGACAGAAAAAAAGTATCGTTATTGGGACTCCTATTTTTAGGACTGGTACTGAAACTGTTTCCATGGAGACCTGGACTGCAACTTTCAAAATCCCATGGAGAACTGTAACTATGAATATGCCAAGTAATATAACATAAGAATATCATAAATCATAATTATTTAATGGATATACTACAACTCAGACATGCAAAGATCAGAATTAAATTTATTAATTTAATTTTGAAAGTTTTTACTAAATGTATTGCCTTTACGTAACATTTCCTGAATTTATTTTTTTATTTTTTACTTTGATTCCATACTACTGACAATCACTGTATTTCTCAATTGCTGCAGTAATAGTCACTTGGAAATACCCAGCATTTTGGTTGAACCCGTTGATTGGAAATGAAAATCATTCACTGTGACCAATGCTTCACATATTGATTACTGATGCAGTAGGATAAAAATGAAAAATGTCTAGGCTGGTATGCACCATTACTGTGTTACTACTTAGAAAACATATCCCATTACTGTGTTACTACTTAGAAAACATATCCCATTACTGTGTTACTACTTAGAAAACATACCCCATTACTGTGTTACTACTTAGAAAACATATCCCAGAAAGTTTCAGTGTTCCAAGTTTTTCATTTTTGTCCTACTGCATCAGTGATCAACCTGTGAAGCATTGGTGTAAGCAATGTGTGAGGCATGGGTGTAAAGCAATGTGTGAGGCATTGGTGTAAAGCAATGTGTGAGGCATTGGTGTAAAGCAGGAACTTTTATGTTGCTACTGCTTGGTTTCAGCAAATTCCATGTTGGGGATACACTCTGATCTCACACCCAAACATAATCTGTTCAGATATCAAACATGAGGTGGGAAAGGTCAGAGGAAACTCTGACTGTATTGTTTTTGAAAAAGGATCACTGCAGAATGCAGAAAAATGTCACCCACATAACCTTTGTCATCATCCGATTAGGACATACAGTGTAGCGTGGCTTTCATATTATTTTTCATAATATGGGCTCTTAAGTTTATAAGAAGAAAAATTCAAACCCAAACACTCCAAAGTTATTTCAGCCATTCAAGTAGATTAGTGTAACCTAAATGATCTACAACTCACAAGGGCAGACTCTTGAGCTAAAAAGAATGAATTCCTCACTTGTTTTTAAGTACAAATTCACCCAAGCATTCTTGTAATTAACCATCATCATTGAACTACCTTAAAAATTGAAGCTACTACATCCAGTTTTTAACTCGGTATGGGTTGCTGTGACCAATTAAATAAATAAATTGATGGATCTGTGTGAAAAACAATTTTCAAAGAAGTTTCAACTCGAGAATGATTACTGGTCTTGTTCTGTCGATTGGGTTATTTATTAATACAGCTTGACCAAAAGTGGGGCAACAATTCCAATTTTGACCTACTAGCCCAACAAGGATGATGCAGGGAAATTGGTCTCCAAATTTAAAATGTTGTTCTTTTTTCTATGTAATGTTGGGCTATTTGCATGAAATTTCACTTGTCCAGCAATGATATTTAGTTGTCCAGGCTTATTGGTCTTGTTTTATTAATAAATAACCCATTTATCAATAGAATTAGATCTATAATTGATACCAACTGGATGTAATTAACCAGCTGAATACAAAATATTGAGCTGAATCCTTTAGGATAATATGATGAAATTATTTACCTTATATCAGAATCAGCATTAAATAAATACATGTACGATGGGGCTGGCAAGCATCAAGGACTACCTATTATCTGTAATTTATATTTTTGTCTAGCCTCTGTTAGTGTGAAGTGTCACATAGCAGTTACTTTTCCAGCGGCATCAGCATCAACAGTTAAGGTTGTGCCTAAAGTGTTTAATTTCCATATATTATCTAAAGCCCTATTTGAGTTTTCTTCATATTCAGGATGAATCATTAGAGGCCACCAAAAAAAATGTGTGTTTCCGGTCGGCCAACCGTCCCTGTTTCTCATTGTTGACCCCTTGCACCTTTTCTGCCCCCCCCCCCCCCCCCCCCCCCGTTTTTTTTTTTTTTTTTTTTAATAAAAAAAATCACATTGTTGAAATTGATTTGTGCATCTAGTTGAGCCGGTTTTGCCCAGATCTTTAAGCACTTGAAATATTATTTGATTTATATATAATGTTTGAAAAGAAAAAAAAAACTCCAAAAAATACAGTGCAATAGGAAACAAATATTTTTGTTGTTGTTGGTCTTATGAAGCAAATATGATAATTATGTGACATGCTTGCTCAGCCATTTGACCTTGGGGTCAAGGTCACATGTTTTACAGCAATGCCTTGATTGTGGGCTTGCTGTGCAGTGCTTGGCTGTCTTATGTTGAATTTGAACACATTTTAAAACCTTAAACTTGTACAAAGTTTCCTCATTAACATATTTATTACTGTCTTGTGTTGAATTTGAACACATTTTAAAACCTTAAACTTGTACAAAATTTCCTCATTAACATACTTTTTACTGTCTTGTGTTGAATTTGAACACATTTTAAAACCTTAAGCTTGTACAAAATTTCCTCATTAACATACTTTTTACTGTCTTGTGTTGAATTTGAACACATTTTAAAACCTTAAACTTGTACAAAATTTCCTCATTAACATACTTTTTACTGTCCTGAAACTTGCACAGTGCAGTTACCGGTACATATAAATGTTGAGTGTAACAAGTACTGTTTATACTTGCATAAAATTCGATACCAACTGCAAACTGCATAGACCCAGATCTGATGTTCCGTAATGCGCCAGCAGATCTGGGTCTATGCAGTTTGTAAGGACTAATCAGTAGAACAAACAACATAGATCCTGATATGCCAGTGCATTATGTGACAGCAGATCAGGGTCTATGTTGTTTGCATTTGTATGCAAGTATATACGGTAGGAATAAAAGTGGAAGAGAAAGATTTGAAATCCTACATACAAGTCTTTTATTGTATAGTTTCAAAAGAAAAAAACTTCCCATGCTACATTTCATTTCAATATTTCTTTTTTTAAGGCTGATGAACAATGTCAAGACTTAAAGTATACAGTCAGCAGATTGGTGAAGGGTCTGGCCTCAGGCAGGAAGTGGGCCCGGCTGGGGTTCTCTGTGGCCCTTTGCCAGGTAAAGAGTTTTAAAAAATGTCAGCTTATTGTCTTTATTGACTTTGACAAATATTTTGATTCTTTTGCATGGCCTTTCCTTAATAACATATGAGACTTTTTAAGTTTTGGAGGTGATTTTAAAAATTGGATAAAACTGTTTTAGAAAAGTATTAAATCATGCGTTATTCTTAATGGATAATGTTTATCTTGGTTTGACATTAAGAGGGGCAGCAGTTAAGATGGTCCCCTCTCTCTGTATGTTATCCTTCTGTTTACAGAGATATTAGCCCATACGAATAAGGAATTTTAAAAAAATCTAATAGAATATCTTGTCTCAGTATGCAGATGATGCGGCACTCACTCTTGAAAAGTTGCTGAAATAAACATTGGATCTTGTTTGTCAATCCTCAAAATTTTTAGGGTTACTCACTCTTGAAAAGTTGCTGAAATAAACATTGGATCTTGTTTGTCAATCCTCAAAATTTTTAGGGTTTAGTATGAATATTGGAAGTAGAACAGGCAGTAATACTGATTACAGCTCAGAATACCATTTTGATCAGGATTCATAAAAATTTATTTACCTAGGCATACATTTTTCCTCAGAGCTGAACAATATGAAAAAATGAAACTTTGATAAAAAAATTAAGGAAAAAAAAAATTCCTTCAGGTGTGGTCAACAGGATGAGTAACCCCATGTAGTAAAATTACGGTTATTTAAAAGTTTGTACAGCTCTCCTCCATTATAACTTGCCTCATTAGAACTTGATTTTGGATATAACCTGGTACTACTATGGACCCCATGACCAAAATCATAGCAATGTATAACAATATGGGTTGAAAGAAAACATGGTGAAACTTAGTCTTATATCTTCATTTCCTTTTCAAAACTCCATTATTTAAAAACTTTTGATAGTGCCTGATATACCACGGTTCTGTATATCACTATTCTCGATATATCGGTTATAGACCCCGACTACCATGTTATAACGAGGAATAGCTGTATTTAAGTCCTAACAGTTGAGTGAATAGGGTTATTTCCCTGGAATTCACACATAGGTTGAAGTGATTGTTTTGATTCAGCGATATATATTTCTTACTGAGCCAATTTGTCATTGAATTTGAGCGATATTCACTCAGTAGTATTCAAATCTAATTTTTAAAATAGTTGCTATTCAAAATAATGCAAATGGGTAGTCCCTTGTTGATATTGGTACCATGAGATTTTTGCTACATAATCTGTGATCCTTGAAAATTTTTGACAAGTCTACTCCAAGTATATTGTAGTACTCTTTTATTTATATATTTGATTTACTTTGAATAAATCAATGAAAAGAAAGTAAATTGTTTCATTTGGACTTCGAACCTTTTATGTTCATGAAGTGTAGAACCTGGCATTGAACCTGTAACTGAAAACAATCTAATCTGGTGAAAAGAGCACTATGCTACCCATTGACCATTTTATATATATATATATATATATATATGTGTGTGTGTGTGTGTCCATATGCCGGTTCATAAATATAATTTTTTTTTAATTCAACAAGAAATCAGTAATATGTTAATATTGTATCCCTTCCTTTATTCCTTATGAAAATATTACAGTTTTCACTGTTGAAATAACACACACACATATATATACACCTCTCCCTCGATAACTTGCGCACAACAGGGTCCAAAAACATAGACCGCACTGTAAGCAAGGGCGCAAGTTGCTGAAGGACCTCAAAAAAATTAAGAAGGGGATGCTATCCCCACTAGACAGCGAGGAAACTGCGGGGGGGGGGGGGTAATCCGACTGTTTAATGGCTGAAAACTCGTTTTATAAATTGCATTGGGAATAATTGTCAATAAGAAGATTTTTTATAATTTAGTTCGCTTTTTTTTGTATAAATTTCCTTTATTTTCAAGATACCGAACCTCTGAACGATCATTAACAATATTAGTCTAAGCGGTTTCAAGAACATGTGTACGCGAAAATATTGTGAATTACGTCACTGCTTTTTGTTGTTATTGATTCACAACAAAACAGGATTCCTTTTTTTAATAAAAAGGGACATTTATTTTGTGAAACAACCGTCACCATCGAAACTCGATTTATTTATTGTTCTATTAATAAAATATGGATGCCGTGATTTTATTGGAAGTAATAGTGAAACTTCTTCTCATCCTGTGACTTCTTATTAAAAGTTGAAAATTTCATGATGTTGATTTAAATTTAACTTCGTCAGTATACTCCAGCATGAGGTGTTCGTCCAACCAGGCTTTTTGTTGAACCTTCACTACCACTCCCTTGGGGATCTTAAGATTTTTTAATTCTCTTTTTCCCCGAAAGATTATCATTGGTGGTAACAAGTCACCGGATGCCAGGCATATCAAGACGCAAGTTAAATGGTGCTTGTCACTGCCAGTACCTCTAACACGCACCTCTTTTGTTCTGACTCTATCAATTATCTTCCCGGGTACCAAGCTGAAATACACGGGTGTTTCATCCATATTTCCAATTAAATGGTCCTCAAATTCCTCCTCCTCCCGCATCCTTCTCATATATTTCGTAAAAGAGTCTATTTTTTCCTCCAGGTCTTGCGGTAGTTTTTGAGATATGGAGGTTCTGCATCTCAGCGCAAGTCCATTTCGCTTGAAAAAGCTATCGACCCATCCTATCGAGCCCTGAAACTTTGGGTTTTCCTCTTGAATAACAATAGCCGCATAATTTTGTAACATTTTAATTGTTACAGGCACATGATGGTCCCGCATACACAGTAACCAGGATAAAATTTCCTGCTCCTTCTCGTACGAATACGTCAAGGGTCGACCAGCACCTGGGATGTATCCTATTTTTGTCCTTCGAATATTTGTCGAAAATTCCATTTTCATCCAGCTGGACAAAGTACTCGGTGTTAGGTGGTACTTAGCAGCTTTGGGCCTAATTCCACATAGTTTCGCCTCCTCAACAATTCTGATTTTATCAGTAATCTCCCATTTCTTGTACTTTCCTCTTACTGGTGACTTGGTAGTACCAGAAAACTGGTCTACTGCATGGTCAGGAACAGCATCATTGGGCTCCTTTTCACTAGCAGTTTTTGGTACGCTGGTTTTATCTACTGCACCTATGTTTAATTTGTGCAGTTCAGCATCGTCTTTTTCTATGGCGATTACCGCAACAGCGAGAACAGACAACTGACTAGCTTCACCGTTGTCTTTTCTATGCCGCCCCGGTCCAATCTTCTGCTTTTTTTTCGGTGGTTCAGCGCATTTAGGTGTTGGTGGAACAAAAGTCTCTCCCTTTGGCAGGTTTTTGAAAAAATTTAATAATGAAGACATCTCCAAGCAAGAACAGTACAAGCACTTAAAATATATTATATAAGAATCGAATTCGCTGAGTCAATGACTTTCGCATTTATGATTAAAAATGACTAGGTTTTTACAGTTTTTATTGCATTGCTATAATGAAACAATGAGACTAATTGCGCATTGGCATGTACTGACACGCTTTAGCATGTACTGAGATATTATTTTTATTGGATAACAAAACATCAAATGGCTTCTGAACTCGTTTTAAAATGCGCGTGGTGCTTTGTTACAGTGACTGACTTAATAAAGAGCACTCATTAACAATGTTGTTTAAGGATTATGTACTGTAAAGGCCATTGTCCAGTTGTTAATGAACAGCAGCAGATATTATAATGACAACAACAGATCATATGCATCAATCATTATATTTTCTCGCTGATAAAGAAGACAAAGAAAGGCTGTTCGATGAATGAGAATAGATTATCAGTTAACAAAACAATTACCCTTTCCAAATGAGATTATCAAAGGCCTTTGTACACGATTATAAATGGTGATTAATTCTTTATTTCTTGATCTCATGTTTCATTATTGGATGCCTCAATTAAACATTTAGGCGAAGTTTGCAACATAAAGCACCTTAATTGTAAATTAGTTTAATCTCTTATTCGTTGTTGTAAAAATAAAAAGGCAGTATTTTCGATATATTTTGCAAACATAAATCTTCACAGCGGATCTTTTTTATGTACGAAAATTTAAAGGATTTATTAAAAATACCAAGTACTATGTACGAAAAAATTAGATACATTTAATTATTTATTATTTTTATAGCTATATGGTGTACGAAAAATTAAAGGGTACGAAAAATAACATGAAATACGCTACCATAGTTTTGTACATAGACTCCAACTACTATGTTAAAACAAGGAAAAGCTGTATGTACACTTTGTTGTTTTTTTTTCTAGTTCTCTCTCCAACAATTTTTGACATATTTATGAAGAGTTGACATATATACATACATATATATATATATATATATATATATATATATATATATATGTATGTATGTATGTATGTATGTATGTATGTATGTATGTATATATATATATATATATATATATATATATATATATATATATATATATATATATATATATATATATATATATATATATATATATATATATATATATATATTTAAATTGACTTATAAATTGCTAATAGTGAGTCCAAGGCCCCCATCTTTGCCATAATGTGTATGGGGTAAAATGGCAAAATGTGTATGGGGTAAAAAGGGAATAATGTGTATGGGGTAAAAAGGGCATAATGTGTATGGGGTAAAAAGGGCATAATGTGTATGGGGTAAAAAAAAACCCAAAAAATAAACATTATAAAAAAAGATGTATAAATAGTGCTTTTTGCTAGATAAGGCATTATATACATTATATACATTTGTTAGTGATTTTACATATAGTGATTCCAGACAAAATTTCCAAAAGAAGGCTTAAATTTATTTTCTCTGTTAGACATTACAAATATACTTAATTTACTCTTAATGTTGAATATGTTAGTCTCTTTGGTATGGTTATTTTTCTTCTTTTCTTGTTGTTATTCATAGACATTTAAGCAAAACAGTGTTTTCTTGTGTATTTTATTGATGTTACAGAATTTGCCATCAAATAGTTTTTGTTCATCAGTACCCTTCTGCTTACACAAAAACCCAATTATATTGTCATTTAACCAATATTTTGGACATACCAAAATAATTACTCTTTTTGCTATCCAGATAATTTGTGTGCAAATGGAAATAAAATTTTCCCAAATATTTTGTATTGAAAATAAATATGTCTATTGTGTACTGATGCACCCAGCACATTCAGTGCCATTTGGAAGTGGGCTAGATAAATTAAGTTGCATTATATCCTTGCTTGCCATAGAAGAACACTTAAATAAATTTTTGCTTTCAAAAAAAGTACAGAATGCTGGACTGACCACAAGCTCATAGTCTCCAAGCTCAATATCCAGATTCAGCTTAGCAGATGACCACAAGGCAAAAAAGTCCCCCAAAAGCACAGTGTGCAGCCAAATAGTAACAATTGATGAACTCCGAGAACATCAATGAAAACGGGGCATCCTTCAGAGACTCTGTGTACTCGGCTGCATTCAAAACCCTTGGTCCCACCACATGTAAACATCAAGATTGGTTTGATGAGAATGATATGGAAACAAGAAACATCGGCTCCAAAAGAGCTGTTTAGAAGACAGCACTTCATCATCTAAGAAGGCAGCCTTCAACAACATCAAGAGGACCATCTAATGTAAACTCTGAGAGTTGCAAGACTCATGGATGAGCAACAAGACAGAAGAGATTCAGTCCTACGCACACTGGAATTACATAAAGAACTTCTATGATGCTTTGAAGACAATCCGTGGGCCATGGTCATCAGGAACATTTCCAATACAGAGTGCTCACTAGATAAGAAGAGATACTACAAAGATGGGCAGAACACTTTAACATCATCCTCAATCAACAATCATCTATAAGTGAGGAGGCAATTGATTTACTGTCCCAAATGGAAATCAACATGTCATTTGCTGATTCTCCAATGCTGACTGAAACTGAGAAAGCAATTAACCTGCTGTCAGTTAGCAAAGCACCTGGAGCAGATGTTATACCAGCAGAAGTCTACAAAGTCAGAGGCTCAGACATGACTGAACTTCACCAGTAAAGTGGACTCAAGGAACTATATCCCAGGAGTACAAGGATACATCATTTACATGTACAAGTGGAAAGGCAACAGACAATCCTGTGACAAAAATTGGGCATCTCCTTGCTATCAGTAGCTGGCAAATCCTTGCCAGAATTCTGCTGAATCGCCTTCTGCATCACATTGATCAAGGGCTTTTGCCTGAGAGTCAGTCATTGTGGCTTCAGGAAAGGACAAGGTACCATAGACATGGTGTTTGTTGCTCATCAGCTGCAGGAGAAATGCCAGGAACAAAACTCTATCTGTACATGACTTTCATTTACCCGACAAAAGCCTTTGACACGGTAATTCATGGGGACCTTTGGAAGATCACGGCAGAATTTGGTTGCCCAGAGATTCATCATAATGTGTCCGCAATTCCATGATGGCATGCATGCTAGCATCGTGGATGACAACATGGATGAAGGTCTACAAAGTCACAGTGTTGCTGACCCTGCTGTATGCATGCAAAACCTTGATGGTGCAAAGATACCATGCCAAAAAGATGAACCATTTTCACATGGGCTACCTGAGGAAACTTGTGAGGATAAAATTGCAGGACAAGGTCCCAGATACTGAAGTTTTCACATGGGCAGACATTCCAAGTATCCACACTGCTGATTAAATCATAGATGAAATGGGCAGGCCACGTCACAAGTATGTCAGACGTGCAACTACCAAAGAGGATCTTCTACAGTGAGCTGATGAGGGAATATGATCTCTGGGAGGTCAGACTGAGAAGAAATGCTTCACAAATTCCGTCAAGTCTTCCTTGAAACACTTCAACATTGACCCTGAGTCTTGAAAAGATCTTGCACAGGCTTGTTCCACCTGGTGTGGTCTCATCCATACCAGAACTACAGACTATGAGCTGAGGAGAATTGCAGAGACAGTGCAGAAGCGTGAGCAGCATAAATCTTGGAACTGCAGTACATCCTCAGTTGATCAAGCAGCTGCAAGTGGCATCTCCTGTCCAGTCTGCAGCAGACAGTTCAGAGCACAAATTGGCCTGATCAACCACTCACATGGTCACAGAAACCAAACCAGTTAGTGATGTCACTTGAAGGATGAACAACATGATATTCTTGTTTGCAGATAAATAACACTTACATGATAATGTTTTGCTGTTTTCTTTTTCAAGTAAAAAATACTGGTTGAAGTTCTGGTATTTTTATTGTTGTACATGTTGATATACGTGTGCACAAAGGTCTAGTTGTTTTAGATGTCGGTTCTAACTGAGTTACTTTTTCTGTTAAGAGTGACATCCCCTTTTTCACACAAGTACCTGCAGAGTCAAAAGAATGGCAATGGTAAACAGAACTGTTAAGCCTCAATCCAAACAATTTGATGGCCCCTACATAGGAAAGGAAGTACAATTTGATTCTTGATGTAGTATGTATTTATGTATTGAAAATAAAATTATTGTGACCCTCTCAATGTAGTACTTCATGCGTATAAATTATTTAGCTAATGCGACAGAGTGGCAAGAATATGGTGATCTCTCAGAGAAATATAAATCTTCAGATTACCTGCTTATCTCTGGCCCTCTCAGTCAGTAGAAAGATTTAATTAAGCCGGGAAGACCTAAAAACTCGGTCTATAATTAGGGTAATCAAAGCAGTTTCAAAGTGTAGGATCATTTTTTCAATTATTCGTTTTCAAGTATGGGTTAAACATTCTTTAGTTTATGTTTCAACTTTCTGTGTTTTAGTCAGTTTAAAATGTATGTTCTTGGAGTTTGGATATTTTATGTATTAATTCTGGTAGCAGCCAGGAATGCATGATAATTCATTCCTAACAAAAATAGTGAATTTACACTGTTTCCAAGTCCAGGGATCTCTGTTACCCTTTTAATGTACAAAAATGTTGGTCTTCTTTGGTTATACAAATTTATGACACCAAAATTAGTTTTGAATAGGCAAAAAAAAAAATATGTTTCTTATTGCACAGGTTTTTAAGATTAGTGTAGGCAGGTATTTTTTAATTTTTATCTTAAACATTATATATAAATCAAATAATATTTCAAGCGCTTCAAAGTACTGGGCAAAACCGGTTCAATTAGTTGCACAAATCAATTTCGGCAATGTGATTTTTTTTATTTTTGGGTGGGTGGGGTGGGTGGGGAAAAAGTGCTAGGGTCGGAAATGAGAAACGGGGACAGTCGGCAAACACACATATTTTGTTGTTGTTGGCCTAATGGTATATTGTGTGTGTTTCTGTAACAGGTGTTGAGAAAACTGGAAGATGTAGCTGTAGAAGATGTTCTGCAGAAAATGAAAGAAAATCTCAAACCAGTCCAAAGTTCTCAGTCCAAATCTGTAAGTAATTGTCATTTGTCATACAGTCTCATTTTCAGGGAGGATTAATCAACTTGTACTTTTGAATTTTTAATGATTGTCTCCATGAATTAGTACACCTGTCCATTGTAGAACACTTTTTACCTAGTATACTTTGAACATATTGAAATGAATGTATTTCTGGATTCATGGAGAAAGACAGAGCTTATCCCAATTATTGGTTTTATAGATAATTGATAAGAATAACAAATTCAGAGTGTAGGAACACATTTTTGACTTGATTTTGTTGTAAGGACTTGCTAATTAGTGTCCAGATCAATAAATGTTTTTTTTATATATTTTAAACTCTTTTTTTTCACACTAGGTTCCTATTTGTCATTATGTAAAATAAACATCGAATGACACACTGTTATTAAACTTGGCAGTGTCACTTGGTAACATTATTCATAGATACAAAATTTTCAGTTATATGTAGTGTTTTCCACAGAATACGTGAAAGGCATGGTAATCATCCTCTCCAGAGGGCACTTTCAGAACACAGGGCAGCCTTTTTTATCGCAATGTAGCGTTTAGTTTATAATAATAATAATAATAATAATAATATTAACAACAATATTAACAATAATTATAATACTGATAACAGTTTATTATTAATATTATTATTATTATTATTATTATTATTATTATTATTATTATTATTATTCTGTTACTCATTGATTACGTTGAATAAGTACTTTTAGGAGAAAATTTTTTGCATAATAAATGTGTTCCAGACAATTTCATTTTTAATCCATTTATAAATAGCATACATAGCTTTAACTATTAAAAGTCATGATATGTTTGATTATGATTTATACATTCATGTTTATAGTCTGCAATATTTGCCGTTTCCATTTTCTCCATTTCTTTCAATCTTCTTTTCATAGACGGTATTTTGTCATAAAGTTGCTAATCAGTGTGAGAGTCTATTGAAGGTTTACACAGTTATATACTCGTGGAGAGGATGTAATTTACCTTTATTTAATTGCTGCAATTGGTTGTGGCTTCTCCAATGAATGGCTAATAATTCGAGAGTCATTTAGAATAAAGAAATTTGACAAGATCAAGCCATTGGCCGCAAAGACAGTTAAATTGGAAAAGATACTTCAGTTAATAATACCTACTCACCAGCATGTCAAATATTGTCCAGTGAGTGTAAGCACTGCCACGAGCTGTTCAGATAAACAAAGACTGACTTTATGCATCATAATGTGGTGTTAATCAGTGGATACAATGAGTAGCCTCAGATATGGTCACAGATGTATTACCACATATGATCATAGATGTATTACCACATATGATCATAGATGTATTACCACATATGATCATAGATCTATTACCACATATGATCATAGATGTATTACCACATATGATCATAGATGTATTACCACATATGATCATAGGAATGATATCAAGCACATAAGCGACCGTTTCTGTTACCGAGACATGAAGAGGGCAATTATAGTTGGAAAAATAATACATATTATCATATCTGCTCACCAGTCTGTCAAATGCTGTTCAACAAATGGACACACTGCCATGAGCATTCAGGTTTGCAAATAAACAAAGACCTCTGCTGCTTACGATCATAGAAATTATACCAAGCTTACAAGTGGCCGTTTTTGTGAGAGAGATATGAAAGGGAATTTTTCATCAGAAAAAAGGGCAAATTGTTACAACAAAGGCCAGGTGGAATATTAAAGACAGCATGGTGCGGAAAAATAACGTCATAACGTGTGAATAAAACAGTGGTGCAATGCCGTTCTAAAATGTCCTGTGTGAAACACTATGTATGATAGATAGAATATCAGACTTACATTCATTTGCATGAATTTTTTGGTGTAATACAAAAAATGCTTTTAGCTGGAAGATACACATGTAGTATAAATACAGTGAAACCTCTTGAGACAGAAATCACATGGGACCAAGTAAAGTTTAATTTTGAGAGGTTTTCAGTTGATTTAGGTTCTTAGATTTCACCTAAAATGAGATACAATTATTTACATCCTCTTTAGTTCATAATGTGTATAGTGATTACTGCCTACTTTACATTGTATTCATGTAATAATCTTGTTTCTTGGACTTTGTCTGCAAAAATGACAAAAGTGAACATATGAGCCATTTTTAAAGTCCAAAAGCCAGTTGAATGAAGATTATTTAGGCAAATTCCATGTATTTGTACACACACTGGTACTTTATTACAAAGAATTACCTTTAAGTGATCTCCACAGAAATTTTTTGATAGCATCGGGGTAAGTGCGTTAGGGTAATAAATTGTTTTAAAAAGTGCGCGTTAACGTCATAAAAGTGAAATAAATTAACTTGTTAAATCTGGCAGTGGAAATTCCAAGAAAAATCATGATCTTTCCTCTCAAGCAACCTTGACAGCAGGAGTTTCATCCAAACCCAGATATATTGAATTTCCATGTCTGGATCATATCAGACAAGCCCTCAGGGGCAAACAGTTCTCAAAACAAGTGGAGAGAATTGTTTCGGGTGAGAAGGTCCACCACTTTGAAAGCATATGAGGGGAAGAAGTTACCACCCATCACTATTAAAGGGTACCACTCCACAATCTCAGACAGGATATAGGACAGAGACCTATCCGACCTTCTGAAATGGAATCTACCATGGGTTACAGTGATCTCAACAGAAATTTTGATAGCATAGAGGTAAGCGTGTTGGGGTCATGAAATGTTTTAAAAAGCGCGCATTAATGTCATAAAAGTGAGATAAATTAAGATCAACGAAGTAAAAAAGAAGTGCATATATTTACATAGTATTCTTTATTTACCTAGGTTATAACAAGACTTAATGTCCATCTCATTTGTTTCTTAATTTAAATAAATGATATACGTCTCTTCGTCTCTTCTTCTTTTCGCCATATATACTGACTGCCACGTCAAAATTAAAGTCTTTTAAGGATTGTCCTTCAGTACTGCTTGTTATCAGATTGTTCAGTACCCTCTGTGTCAACCTATTCCTTAAAACTCTCTTAATTCGATTCACTGAGGAGAATGACCTTTCACAATCTAAAAAAAAATGGCACATAAAATTTATGAATAGATGTACAAAAAGAGACAAAACTACCTGAATCCTTGTTGTATTGTTTAATTTCTTCACTGAATCAATGTCAGAGAGCTTAAATGTTGTTCAAAAGTGTAAATTGTTTTATTTACCTGCTGTTGACACAGTTAGCCCCCCACTCCCCAATAGATCTGAACCATAATAAAACTTGCCATCCGATCCAAAAATTTCCATCCAAGGGTATAATGTCTTCCATTTATTGTTAAATCCTGTCCTTCATTTCTTTATATCTTTCTTTGTGGAAATCATGCTGACTCAATCGGAATCTGAATCACTGCCACTATTGACGATGCCAATTTCTGATTTTCGTAATCAGGCCAACATGGGGCTAGCCAGGTGCTGGATAATTTTACGTTTCTTGGAAGGTGGCGTGTTCATTTTTCACAAAAAAATTTAATGTAATATGTGTAACTTCTTTGGCTGGTAGTGAAAATGACTGAAATATATATAACACACTACCAGTAGACTCCATCGTTGCTGGCCAATCACGTGACTATGTCTGTGCAGATGAAACACGCACCAATGATCGTGCACCGGCTGTCACACAAGCCAGGTACAAAAGATAATGGTTAAGTGAGTTCGTAATTATCCTGAATTATCTTAATAAAATACCCGAGAAGAGGTAAGAACAGGTGTCATTTGAGTAATAGGGCTCTGAATTAGGTGACAGGATGTTTGTTTAACCGATTCATTTTATATGGGTAGTGGGAAATATAAAAGTGTAGTGGCACAAGAGCATAGCGTAGCGGCAGGTTCTAAAGCATCGGGGTAATCGGGGGTTGAAACGATAGCGTAGTGGGCCTGCTACAGTAAAAGGCCCTGGGGAGAATACTGACTTTGAAGGCAGTCACTTCATTCAAGTGTGAAAACTTAGGCTAATTGTTTATACAGTCTGTAGTCTCTGCTGTTGTGTGGGCCAAGTTTTGTTTTACTTAATGCATGGCCCTAAGCTACTTCCAGACTGTTGGCCAACCTCATAGCTGGGATCTGGCAGCCTCCTGACCATGTTTTGGGTAAGTTCTGATTTTATTGAGTTCATTTCAGTGTAAAATTGAAATTTGGTACCACAAATTTGTTTCAGTTTTCAGAGTTGGGGATTTTTGTTTACTGAGTAATTTTTATTGAAGTTGAAGAAGGACAAATTCTGGACCAGAAACATGTTTTGGTTTCAAGAAGATTTTGGTTTAGTGAGGTTTTGGTCTTGAGAGGTTTTAGTATAATTACTCATCTTGTTTCATAAATTCAGATACAGTGAACACTTGTGCAATATTCGTTGTTCACAAGCAGATGATCTATGATGCCTGTCAGATTATATAAATTGTTCTATTTGATTCATTATTTGCTTATTTATTTAATTTTGTATTGAAGGAGGTGGGAAATATCCTGATGGGGAAGGTCTTTGCTTACCTCGCACTGATTCAGTCGGGCAGAATAACGACAGTAAGTAGAAAATGATAAGATTTCCAGCATGGTATTTTTGAAGTTATTGTAACTTGCATGACTTATTTGGATTATGAATATTATCAAGACGTGTGTTTCATGGAACAGGGTGTCACACCTTTTTACTTTTTAGTTATTGTTAGAGTTATTGGCTCGGAAAAATAACTTTAACATTGGCTTGACACCACTGCTACTAATGCTGGTACATGACATCATGCTCATTTTGCATTTTTCTCCATATGTTCATTCACATCATATATTAAACTCATTGTTAAAGTTTTCTAGATAATGGTCAATGGTATAGTTTTTTGCTTTGTAATTAAATAGAAGGAGGACTTGACAAAATGAGGGTCTTTTTTTATTGTCTTTTTATTATAAAATGGGGGTCTTTTGTTATTGTCTTTTTATTATAAAATGAGGGTCTTTTGTTATTGTCTTTTTGTTATATATTGATCAACACTTAAATAGTGTAATGTTCTCCGTTATACCCATGATGTACATGATAAATAAAAAACTGTCAAAATTTTAATGTTTCTCCATCAAATACATTACCCATTCACATTAACATTAGCATTAGAAAATTGATCTCTGCCTCCAAATCCAGCCCTTCCTGAAAGGCAAATAAACTTTCCATCTATATATCATGTAGACAAAGGTCAATAACTTTTACAGATTAACTCCCCTTGTTCCCACTAGGTGGTCACTTGTATCCAGGATGTCACCAACTGTGAACACTGCAATTTTAAAATCAATATAGACCATCCCAACATTTATTTTCAGTGCTATAGTCAGTCAAAAGGTTGATATACTTGGTGTATACAACATTTGCATTTTTCCTGGTGAATTTATTCATATTTATGCATTTTTTTACCTGTCGTTAATGTCTATGTGATATTGATTGGTAACACTAAAGTTTTTACTGGTGGAATTGTATTGCACTTTTAAATTTCTGTTTGATATGCCCTTCTTAGGTTGTCTCTGTAACACGAGTTTGTCTATTATAACAATTTGTATATTTGTTGTATGCACTTGTTTGTTTTTTCTTCTCTCATTCATTACAGAGATGTCAATCAAGTGCAAGAAATGCAGACACTTGAAATTCGTGGAGCACAACCACGAGATGTGTCTTGCCTGCACAAAATGTTATTCCTCACACCCATTTAGTGTATTTGCAATGTTGGCAGAAGACATTTGGTCCAATGTCTTGAAAAAGCCAGTTGAAGAGCCGCAAAAAAGGTCACGCTCAAAATCTTCCAAAAGCAAGGTATTAAGCATTTATCTGAATTCAGAATTATTGACCAGTTTTATGGGGGAAGTTGAGATGACACCCCCATCCCCGATGAAGATGCTTAAAACAGCGCCTGTGGTGATGATCACTTCAGATCTAATCAAAGCCATGCCAACCGAGTCCACTCAAGGTTTATTGGAATCACATTTGATACGCATGCTACAGCAAGATCTGTCATCTAGAATGTCGGTGAGCCAACTGGTTGAAATTAGGACCTTTTCCCCCTATCCCCGCCTGTGCATGGACTTAGGAACATTGAAGTCAGGTGTGCGGGATTACCTTCCAACTTTGCTGGTCAGACCGGCTTGCAAGTTATATATCATTTGCTGTACGTCATCCCAGCTGCTGACCAACCGTTCCAGCTGTCCGGACAATTAGTCTAAGGTTTTGGCGGTCATGAATCTCATCTCAGATTGGTGAACAGCATGTTGCTTGACAGTTCCTACAGCGATGGCATCCTACGCTCAGCAGACTGCCCTGGCTGAATGATCAGCTGAACCTTCCATAACCATGATACTGGTGAACTGATGAACTGGCATCATAGTTGGAGCTGTTCGTCCAGCCTGGCCTAACTGACCACACAGTGTACCACGCTCTACGCTGGACATGACTCAGCTGGCAATACTGGCATATCTGACAGGCAGAACCTTTTTACGTATGGTGACAATTCTGTGTCATCACTACCATGCTATACCCCTGGATGCAGAGCATACAGGAGGACAGTCCTACCCCAACCCTGTTGATGAAAGGGGCAAGACAGACTTGCCTGAACATTCCGAGGACAAATTAAGTTTTATGGTGGCAATCAAGGAGATCAACAGAATTTAACCTCCATTGCAATGCCCTCCTCCACCAGCAGTCAATATTACATACAAGGTCAAGGCCTTGATGGATGTTGATGAAGATGATAAACATCTGTCCTTCATAATTCTACCACAATTGTCCAAGATTGCAGAAATTATCAGGTGTCTCTCAGATACAATTTGCAGTCCCGCTAATTCGAGGGCCTTCTTTTTGGTGTGTCATTTGACTGCAATGTTCTTACCACACTAGTACAAATCACATATTGATGTTTATCATTTGGGTGTACCTGACCTAGACAAGGATATTACTGCTGTCAGCATGCCTGGTCCACTTTGTTATAGAGTGGACAGACAAATTATTTAACGCCATGTCTGAGTTGATCAGGAATGTCTTGTTAATTTCCTCCCTACTTGGCCTGGTGTCTCTTGCGATCTTTTGCATAGCCGAGAAGGTTGGAAGTGATCATGCCTGGAAATTGGTATACCATATTGCTAAGGTAGTCAGTAGGGCTGGTGAATGGTGGCTGCTCCTCACGATGGTGAATGCCCTAATGGCCTCTTGTAACCTTGAATTGATAAGTTGAGACGCACTCCTGTGATCTTCTCTTTAAACTGCACCATCCGGTGACCCTGCGCTCCCTCCTTTTCAGGTCCATCCGTCTGTTCGGAGGTCAAATTGAGAAGTTGAGAAAGCAGGTGGCACAGGAGTTGCCCCGCCAGCTTTCCTTGCAAGCCCCTATCTCTGCGTGACCCTATCGGGGGACATACCAGAGAAGGAATGATCATCGACAGAAAGACTACAGGGTTAATGGCCAGGAGAGTTATAGGTGGCCATATGCCCCTAACTTCTGCAGGTAGGCTGAGGGGGGGGGGGAAAGAGAAAACAAGGTTTCTCTTCCCCCAAGCCTCACACCAACTGTCAATGACTTACATTCTCTCCTGCCCGCTGGCAACCCTCCTGTGGGCACCAGACTCCTTGGATCATCCCATTTCCCACAAATGATTGGGTCATCCAAGTCATTTCAGAGGGATCTCTGGATCTCATTCATCCAGCTCCCTCCACTTTTGTCATCCCCCTTCATGATAAAGATTTCAAGCGATCACACGAAGGTGGGCATTTTAGAGGAGATAGAGCTTTTGCTTATAAAGCTGGCAGTGGAGGTAGTCTAAAAGTCTGACTATTGGGTTTCTGTTCCAGACTTTTTATGGTTACAAAAACCCATGGAAAAATTGGACCTGTAAATGACTTGAGCTGAATCAATCAGTTTATTACTGCCGTGAAGTTCAAGATGGAGACGGCAAGTTCCGTCTGTCTGTCTGTGTGATGTGACAAATACACAATCAGTCTCGACCTATCCGATTTCATATATGCACATGGTATCACGCAAATATCTTCACTTTGGCTGTGGTGGGGTAGTGTACCAATTCTGCACACTTCCATTCGATCTCAGTCTCAGCCCTTGGGCCTTCTCTAAGGTGTTGGACTACACCATATTCCACTTCAGGATGTCCTCCTCCACAGTGACAGTAGTGTACCTGGACAATATAATGCAAAAACATTCACTAAGTTCAGTTTTGGTTCTCAATATTAACAGCCTTCTCTACTTCATTCGTTGTTTAGGGTAGATAGTCAATGTAGAGAAGTCAGATCTTGTCCCTTCTCAACATTTTGTTCATCTAGGTATGGAGTTTCTAACTTATATAAACCTGGTTCATCTTCCTCCCAAAAGCATCGATAATATCGTTCATGTGTTGGAGAAGGCATCTGCCAAGGTGTTCATTTTGGTGAGGCAGTCTCTTCAACTTCTTTGACTGCTCAGTGTTGCAGCTGATCTGGTATACCTTGGCCGCCTTTACATGTGCCCTCAGCATATAGCCCTTCTGGCACATTGGCACCCAATTTGGGTCATTTAGATCAACAGATTATGATCACGACCAAAATCAATCACATCCTGCTTCAATGGCATGACAGGGAGTGACTGGCAGCGGGAATACCTTTAGAATCCTGACAACTGGAAATCACAATCTGTAGTTTGTTGGGTTGAGGGCACACTTGCTACTGGACTTTGTGACAGTCATCGGCAAGTGGACATTGCAGGAGAAGGCTCTTCACGTCAGTCTCTTGGAAATGAAAGCCATTCTCCCACGCTTGTGTGGAATGATGGTGCTGATAATTTCTGACAATTTGGTCATAGCGAACTACCTCCTCAAATGGGGGGGGGGGGGGGCGAAATCATCTTACTATTGCATTATGATATATGAGTACCTTCATTGGTGTGCCCAATATCATATAACATCAAGTCATACAAGTCTGACACATCCCAGGCAGGCTTAATGTCCTGGCTGACTCATTATCAGGAGAGGGCAACTGCTTCATAGAGTGGTCTCTCTGTCTGTCCATCTTCCATCGAGTCTGTGCCCTATGGGACCGACCAATGCTAGACCTATTCTTGACACGGTGGAACAACAAACTGCTGACCGTCATCTCCATTTACAGACTCAGAGGCATGGGCCGTTGACACTCTTTCAATCAGCTATGAGTGAATATGGGCATATGCCTTCCCTCCAGAAGTTCTTATACCAAAACCAATCCAGAAATGAGGGGCAGGGCTTGCAAAATAATTCTGAGTGCCCCTCTCTGAAGGGACAGATTCTTGATCAGCACTCTGCTTGATCTGGTGATGGACTTAGCCAGGAAAATATTAGAGACCCCCATGCTACGCAAGCAGCCGAGGTAGCCGTTATTCCATCCATGTCTGGAGAAACTGCTTCATGCCTGGCTCTTGTCATGAATGCCCTGTGTGAAAAGGAGTTCTGTGGTTCGATTGTGGAGAGGATCATGACAGCTAGATGGCCCTACACTTTGAAGGCATATGAGGGGAAGTGGCACATTTTCAACGACTGGTGTCACGTTAATGATGTTATACCACTCTCAGCCTTGATTCTCCAGACAAGAAGACAAGAAGCTAGCCCTTATTACAATCAAGGAATACCATTTCATTATATCAGATACATTCAGACATCATGGAAGAGATGATATTGGTTGCCACAGGACCTTTCTGACTTACCCAATTTTGACACATCCAGGCCACACTCATTCACCTTTTCCTGAAATGGGACCTCTTCTGTGTCTTGACATGGCTTAACTTGTCTAATTTCGAGTCCTTGTCTTCCTCCTCACTGAAGCAGTTATCATACAATACTTGCTTCCTGAGAGCAATAGCTTCAGCTTGCAGGGTGATTGAGCTGCATGCGCTGTCCTTGGATCCAAACTACATGCAGTTCCATTCCAACGGCTGAGTTGTACTAAATCACACAACCTGGTTTTGTTTCCATAAACAGGTTCCCATTGATGGCAACCAGCAAATGACTATCTGCTCTCTCTCCTTGATTGGCCCATTGAGAGAGGCGAAGCTGTCAAAGGTTCTTTCCTACTGGTTAAGGCAGGAAAGCAAGAATGAACCCCACAAGTGCTCGCTGCTTGGCTAAAGGGGGTTATTAAATTGGTGTTCTCTGAACTCTCACTGGATCAGGTATGACTCGTGAAGATTTCAGCTTACAAAATATGAGTGATATTCAAGAGCCTGTCCTTCAAACGAAATGTCTCGGTTGGTATGTTCAGTCTTCTATTGCATGACATGGCCTCGCAAAGGAGAGTTTGGTTTGGTTTGGTGCTTTACGGCACAGCAACACAAGTAGGTTATTTAGAGCCGAGGCATTTGGAGTAAAGTGCCTTGCCCAAGGACACACCACCGTAGCTGACCCAGGCTGGTCTTATGGTAGGATTTGAACCTGCACCCTTTTGGTTGTGAGTCCGGCACATTAACCACTGCAGCTCTGTAAAGGAGAGAGCTGAGTCTTGTCAGGCCACTGGTAGCTGCCCAGACAGTTACCATGCCCTTTTCATGACAGCACAACCTCAGCCTGAGGCATGACCTTGCAACTTTAGCTGGATTCACCTGGGAAAGTTTTGAATGTAGTGATCCCAAATGTATAGCCCGTGCATGTGTATAAACACATAATCTTAGGTTGTGCTGACTTCATGTTAGGAGAAGTTATTCTTTCAGTAGAGTAGTCATCATGCTGATACAGGGTGATGTGGGTAGAGCTTGGATGCTCAATCAATACCTCTTCCCCTTATCTATTCTCCAGATGTTAATGTGATTGGGTAATGTATTTGACTGAGAAAGGAAATGTTTTAGTTAATTGTGATTCTCCCAAAATACTTGCCCGATCACATTATCATCAATCTCTCCCTGCCTTCCCAGCAAATGTGAGCATCCTGTTATAGGTTTTGCTGAAGCTTAAACTGATAACATCTGGGATACAGATGGCCACCTAGCTGGAACAAGGGGAGTTAATGTGTAATAGTCACTTGCCTTCGTCTATACGATATATAGATGGAAAGATGTTTTGGGGTCTCTCAGGT
Source organism: Margaritifera margaritifera (assembly GCA_029931535.1). Classification (NCBI taxonomy): domain Eukaryota; kingdom Metazoa; phylum Mollusca; class Bivalvia; order Unionida; family Margaritiferidae; genus Margaritifera; species Margaritifera margaritifera. The sequence continues at coordinate 1,168,078 of JAQPZY010001114.1, read as the reverse complement.
ATCAGAGTAATTTCCTAATGTTAATGTGATCTGGTACATATTTTTGGAAAAACATACTTTATGAGAAAAAAAATTCCTTTTTTTCTTCTGAAATATAAACTATCATTGCATGTTATAGCATTCATATTTCACAGGTACAAGCATCTATTGTACTTAAGTTACCTGTCCAATGCAAACTTGAATATTTGCTCACAAAGAATTCCAAGGAACTTATAAAATATGTATGTTATAAATAGAATTATGCTGTGAAATAAAACAGTTGCATAGTTGCATGATTATTGTATCTGAAAACGATACTTAGTTTTGAGGGCTGTTCCATTTAAACCTACATGGTACCCAGGGAAGGCATTTTTTAAAATATATATGCCACGGTACTCTGATTACTCAAAGAGTTCATATGAAAATGCTACAAAATTCCAAATTGCATCTGCAGGTAACTACTCCACATTAAAAGTGCCTTCCCTGAGTCCCAAGTGTATTTTACTGGAACAGCCCATAACAGATATTTACTAAATCTGTGGTCACCACAAATATGTTTTTATGCATACATATCTTGCAGGATGACACAGGGCAGTTAGGGGAAGTTGTAAAAGGTCTGACAGATCTGAGGAAGACAAAGTCATACCTTCAGCAGTTGTGTGTGACAGGAATTGTACAAATACTTCAGCAGGTAAAAAGAGAATACACACTTGAATTGACACATATTTATGCATCCTGGAAGGATATACCTTGACATTCAGCTCCCCATCATTTAACATTGTAGTTGGGGTCCATAACTACTGACTGTTGCTTACTAACAACAGTTTAGTGAGAACAGCATTATGTGCCAGACCATGGTAACATGAGAACCACATCATGGATTGAAAAAGTATGAAAAGCCATGGTTGTCCCTGGGTAATCAGCTTTGAAAAACAGTTTGACCTTGAGATTTTTCTGGCTGCCTGGTAAGTTACTGCTATTGCCCCCAAGATTGCTGAAATCAAAATTAATCAACAACTTTTGTCATATATTTTAATTGCATACTATACTTGTAATGTACCACCAGTCTTGCTAATGGAAAGTGTCACAAATGTTAACACACTTATTTAATCTATTTGAGATCAGCAAATAAAAGACAATCAAACAATATCCTATATCTTGTGGTGTTTTCTAGTCCAAGAAATCAGTTTCCAAACCTGCAATGGTATTGATGGCTAACCACCCATCGTATGAATACAGGTTTGTTGGCTGATTTATCAGACTAGGTGTCTTGTTGCCCATCAGCTTCATAGTAGTTGGCCATCCATGACCAGATACTTATCTGAATGTTATGTTTATCTGAGTTTGCATCATCTCAGTTCATGTGGTCTCTAATCCCATACTATTATTCCTGTGTCTAAACTGTTAGGTAAATACAAACTTTCCATGTGGGATTTTTTCTTAGCTGTTACCCTACAAGTCAGTATAGTATGCAACAACAATTGAGATTGATTTGATTCTTTATAAAGTTAGCCGACAGAAACAAGTGTCATACTCTACAGTGAGTTCCAATTTCTTAACTGACCAATGGGAAAGTGTACTACTAGATCATATGCATTCAATGCGTCATCTCAAAGATGAAAGATACCGCTACCAGATGTTGGTGTGTTGACAAAAGACTAGCATTCACAAGTCTTGTTTCTGTAAGGGATCAACCCAAGGTTTAGTAGAATGGGATGTGATTACTTAATCAGATAATGAGTAGTCTACACATTTGGATTAGTGTGGCCCCTTACCTGTAGAAATCATCCAACACTCAACTATGGAGTTATATGGAGACAATTCAGCCACTCTGTTACAGGTACCCAGAGGGACAATTAAGGGATTAACTGTTTGTCGCTGGAAAATATATAAACTTCCATTATAATTTCTAACATGATAATTGTTTTAGAATATTTTTTCTAATTGGGAAAAATGGTTGCCCGGCTTTAATTTTTGGTTGTCCTGGGCACCTGTGCAATGGATTTTTCCATGCCTTCATGTACTTACCAAAATACAGTATTATGGTGTTGATAGAAACTTTGATAAATGTGTGCGTGTCAGGTTGAGGGGGGGGGGGAGGAGGAGGAAGAATAACCAAAGTGCCAGTGAAACATATGGTAACAATTTTTGTTTAATTAAATTAAATATATTTTCATTATCATGTTATTTGTGCATTTAATTTTGTCAAATAAAAGTGTCGTTAAAGAAAAAAAAAATGCAATACTCAACTTCATATTGTTTTCTTATTGTCATACATTTGATTGATGAGTTCAAATACATTGGTTTAATTTTGGTTATTGGGTCCATAGCAGTATCACATTATATCTAGATTTGTGTTATAAAGATAGTCATTATAATAAGAGACAGCTTTACTTATTATGAAGCACATAATGTAATTTTTCTGATTTTACTATAAATGTTTCTAAATAACGTAGTAAATTGATTGATAGTTGTAAGTTCAGCAGTGTTTTCATTGTTTGTAAGCATTTGCATTTGGAAAACCATTGCTGGCAGTTTACTATTGGGAGGCTTGTTTTAGAATATCAGTTTAAGATGAGAGGAAGGGATGGTTCAAAAAAGAAATAAATGACAGGTTGGGAATCCATAAATTATACACTTGATGAATTTGCCTGTGAGGTTGTGAAAGAGATACCATATATACCTGCTTATAAGTCGATGCCAAGTGGAAACTTCACATACCCAGATCTGCCATCGCATAATATGCCAGCAGATCTGGCTCTACGCATTTTGTTAGGAGTAATCATTGGAACAAACAACATAGACCCTGATCTGCAGGTGCATTATGCAACAGCAGATCAGGGTCTGTATTGTTTGTGGTATATACTGTAATCATCATTTGATGAATGAAGTGTGACAAGATAAAAATAATAAGTATTATCCATTGCCTTTACCATTGGTGCATTTTGGGTGAATTTATTGATAGTTTTTGCCAGTTGTTTGGACCTGTTTATCAACTGGCACATCATGCATATCACTATACTCACCTGTGCATTTATTGAATTGCATCATATACATTATGGTTCATTTATTCATTTGTGTTATAGGTGTTTTATCTTTGTGAGTTTCCTCTGATTGGTGTGTATTTATTGCATTTTAGTCTTTCTCTATCATTTCAGAGGAAATGTCTTCAAAATGCAAGAATATCAAGCGATTTAAGGTCGCTGAAGACAGCAATATGATGTGCCTACCATGCACCAAGTGTTGTTTTTCTAGTCCATGCAGAGGTCCAATTCATTGGACCCAGACATTTTAAGTCTTCACCCACATTTTGAAGCTGCGAGCATTGTGGGTGAGCCTGTGTCAGTCAATTCCAATGCCACAGATGCTGTCACAATAGACCCTGCCCACATCTTATTAAGACCTGAAATGCATTGCATCATACATCAATCTACATGTGAAATGTTAGCATCTGGGGATTTGGTTGCCAGATTATTGTCATGGTTTTATTCCTATTGGCAGTCCACTGGGCATTAGTCTCCCTGCCTGCCCACACTTGACCTAAGTGCCAGTAAGATTGGGTGCATGGGGTTGCAATTGGACTTTGCTGGCTATTATAGCTTGCAAAACCTGTAACAGCCATGATATGCCATCCCAGTTGCTGACCAATCTGGATGGTTGACCCAGTTATGGGTATATTGATCAAAGATCAGAAAAGTTGGACTGTTGTACCACTCTGTGGTCAACACTTCCGTCCACAGCAGCTGCTTACAGTTTTACATCCACCTGTTCTGGCCTTCATGGCATGAAACAACTTGCCAATCTTCCATACTGCATGAGTTACCCATCCAGCTGGCCTGTCCCATCCATCCATCCTGGCACAGTACTCACCATCTGGACCCCATTCTCTTTTGGAAATGGTGGTACTGGCTTTGCTCATCTATCCATTTGGCGGGTACCACATCACGCATGGTGATGGTACAGTGCCATTGATGGCTTGTGAAATGTTGTATCTGAACATCGAAGGTGTACATGTTGAGGACAACTCCTCTGTTTAGGAAGGTGACAACCTCAAATTGTCACTGCACTCTAATTCAGCTGTGGAATGGAGTTTGGCGTCAAGGCTGCAATTGAAGAAATTTACCATATCTTGTCTATTTCTGAGTGCCCTACCCCAGATGTGGTGAATAGGGCATGTAAGGTAAAGACTTCTATCAACATTGACAAGGTAGACAAACACCTATCATTTAGAATTCTTTTGCAATCATTGAAGATCACAGATATTACCGGGTGTCTTTCTGACAAAATCTCGGACAATGGTAATGCCAACGCATTCTGTTGGCAAGTCAGATGCCCACTTGTACATGTTACGTGTCTGCCCCTTCTGTGTTACAAGATTGAAAGTCAAGTGTTTATGGCGACTTCCTCACTGCTGGACTTGGCATCCTCGACCCATTTCCATTTAGCAGAAAAGCAGGAAGTGATCATCCAGCACAAGGGTCAGTTTACTGTACAGCCAATGTTGTTAATAGGGCTTCGCATCAAACAATGGCTAACACCTTTGCTACTTCCTGTAATTTGGATTTGGTGAGAACAGATACCCACTTGCATTCTTCACTTAAACCACTTCATGCAGCAACCCTATGCTCTCTCCCTATTGGATCACCCCCTCTCTTTGGGTGCCACTTTGAGGAAATTAGGAAGCAGTCGACTAAGGAGTTGCCATTTCAGCTTTCCTTTCCCACCCCTTTCTCTTTTAGGCTACATCAGGGGCAGTACTGGAGAAGGCATGATTGTTTGCAAAATAACAAAACAGGTTTGCCTCAACAGCAACAGTCCTTTCACAGCTAAGTAAATTTTAGGCAACTGCAAGACCCTGCAAGACCCTGCAAGACCCTTGATTTTGCAGGCATGCCAGGAATGGGGACATAAAACCTAGTTTCTCCTCACTCTGGCCTTCTGTTACACAATAATGACACCCTGACCCTCTCACCTCATGGCGACCTTGTTGTGAGCATCAGACTCCTGTTTCAGCAAACTTGGATCAACCTCTTCCCATACAATGATTAGGTGATCCAAGTTTCGGAGGGGCTATGGATCTCGTTTGTTTAGCCTCCACCCCTTTTGTTGTCTCCTTTCATGATAGATATTGCTGTTTTACAAGAGGATATGGAGATAGTTTGGGGGTCTGACTCCCCAGGTTTTACTCTGACTCCTTCTGTTCGCAAAAGTGAACTGGAAACTGAGGCCAGGTATAGACCTGAGCAGGCTCAAATAAATTGCCTCATGTAAGCTCAAAATGGAGATGGCAAGGTCAGTGTGGTGCAATGAATAAGTGATCAGCCTCATCAATCTGACCGACATATATTTCCATATGGGTGTCGATCACTTCTTGCAGATGGCACTACTGTACTGGTACAGTGGTTCCCTATCAGGTCATTTTGATGATCGGGTTATGATCTCAATCAAAATCCACCACTTCCTGCTCCAGTGGCAAGACAGGAATGGTTAATGGCAGGAATACTGCTGGAAGCCCCCCCCCCCCCATTGGAAGTCATATTCATCACAGATGCCAATTTATCAGGTTTGGGGGCACACTTGCTACTTTGCTTCTTCACAGTCATTGGTAAGTAGACAGTGCAGGAGAAGGCACTTCACATCAATCTTTTGGAAATAAAGGTCATTCTCTATGCTTTTGTGCTTGGAGAGACTGGCTACACGGAAGGAGAGTCCTGATAAAGTTGGACAACACTGATGGTGAATTACTTCCTCAAGCAAGAGTGGATGAAATCACCAGAACTTTGTGTTATGGTTTGGGAGTTTCTCTGTTGGTGCGGTCAATACCATATCTCAGTACAAGGCTGGAACATTACAGGCAGGCTCAACATTCTGATCTATTTGCTATTAAGAAAAGACCAACTGTTCTATAGGGAGTGGTCTCTCCATCCATCCATTTTTCATTGAGTTTGCACCCAGTGGGACCATCCGGTGATAAACCTCTTTGCGAAAAGGTGGAACTGCAAACTGCCCGCCTTTGTATCTCCATTCCTGGACCCAGAGGCCTGGGCTGTTGATTCCCTGTTGTTTAGCTGGGGAGGATGTCGGTCTATGCCTTCCTTCCTGCCCCCCCCCCCCAAGTGGTCCTGATCCCAAAAGTATTTTATCTGGTGAGGGACCAGACTTGCAGGCTAGTTCTGATAGCTCATGTCTGAAGGGACAAGTCCTGGGTCAGTGACCTACTCATTCACATGATGGATGTTCTCAGGGAGATTAAGGTGACCCCTGTTGCATGTAAAATATTTCAGCACTTCAATAATGGAGAGGATCTTGACAGCAAAAAGACCTTCCACTTTGAAGGCATACAAGGGAAAGTGGCACGTTTTCATTGACTGATGTCAGGACAATAATGTCATCCACCTTCTTGCTTTGATTACTCAGTTGGCAACCTTCTTCTTTTTCCTCCTTGAGGAGAAGAAGTTGGCTCCTATCAATATCGAAGGGTATTGTTCCATGATTTCTGATACATTCAGACATCATGGGAAAGAAGATATTAATCATAAGGATCTTTCTGACCTGTTATCCATGCCCATGCTTGTGCACCATATTTCTCAAAACGTGTCCTGGGTCATGAAGTGGCTCAACTCGCTACAGTTTGTGGCCATCTTCAGCTTTGCTGAGACTGTTATTTTATAAGACTTGCTTCCTGATAGCTCTAGTTTCAGTGTGTAGGTGAGCAGGCTGCATGCTCAGTCTGTGGACCTGAATTACCTAACGGTTCAGTCCTACTGATGACTCGGTCTGGTTTTATCTAGAATAACAGGTTGCCATCAACAGGCAATCAGAAAATAATCCTTTGCCCTCTCTCTTCAAGCGATTAGTTGAGAAAGGCAAAGCTGCAGGATCTGGTTCAAGCACTGGCCTTATCGCTCAAGTGGGTTTTTTGATTGGCATATTTTGAGCTCGTTCAGGATCAGGGATGCTTTCATGAAGATCTCAGATCATGAAAATCAAGTGATTTCAACAAGTCTGGCATTCGAACATAATATTTCCATTCAAGACATCATATAGTAATTTGGCTGTCATGCTCAGTCCACTTTCTCCAGATTCTGTGTACATAATTTGGTGCCACAAAGGTGATAATTGAACCTCTTTAGGCCTCTTATGGCTGCCCAGATGGTTACCAGGCCTCATTCATAACAGTACAACATTTGGTCCAGCCATGGGATTTATAGCTTGCATTGGATTTGGCCAGGAAACTTTTGTAAGTAAGGCATCATCCATGTGCAGAACCTCACAGGGGTTGACTTGTACAATATTAAGTTCCTAATTTTTGGGTTGTGCTGCCTTCAAGGGTACAGTCATATTGCCCCAGTGGGGTGACGAAAGGTTGGATCTTCTTGCATTTTCTCCTCCACTGAACTATTCTCCTAATGTTCATATAATTGGGTAATGTATATGATGGAGAAAGGAATTTTGTTTTTAAATTATTTTTTTCCGAGAATACTTACCTAATCACATTACTATCAATCCATCCCATCCTTCCCTGCAAACGCAAGCATCCTGTTGTTGGTTTTGCTCAAGCTTAAACTGGTAAACACTTTCAGTATACAGGTGACCACCTAGTGGGTGCAAGGGGTGGCAATTTGTAAGCAATTGTCTATATGATATATACACCTGTCCCTTGATAACTCGCTTACAGCAGGATCCAAAAACACGGATCGCAGTATAAGCGAGGGCGCGAGTTACCTAGGCACCTTTGAAAAATTAAGAAGGGGATGCCATCTCGGCTGGACAATGAGATGGAAAGATGATTTTTCATCTTTTCAGAAGGCTGGATTTGGGAGGTAGTAGAGTTTTCAATGTAATCGTGTAAGTATTATCAGAAAAACATAATTTACTATTAAACAAAATCTTCTACCAAACAGGCAATAGTATTTTTATATCCTTGTAATGGCTGTCATTTGTCTGCCAGTATTGTAATATTATGATTGCCTCAGGCACTGCTTGCTTGCTTTCAATTACTGTTCACAGTATGATCATCTAAGAGTGCTAACATGGTTGAAAAAACAGTTGTGTCCTCTTTTGAGGTTATAGTAACTGCTGTATCTTATGATCAACAAATTAATAGGAACAGATAGAATTGTGATATAATCTGGATCTCAGAAACATCAAACCAACCTATCTGTTGTAACTTTAGTCATACAGATCAGCAATACAAAAAGTTCACATTTTACATACAGAATAAAGGCATGGAGTTCAATCTTTGCTTGTATAGTCTCAATTATATTTTGTACAGAAGTCAATTCTTTTTTCTGCCTCTGCCATATATATGGAGGAGGCATTATACATTTATTGCCCTTGTTATGGGGAGATATGAAAATTTGTTCACCCAAGGCAAGTCATGTTCCATGAAGGCAGAGTCCAAGTGGAACACGACTTGTTGCCAGTGAACAAATCTTCACATCACCTCCTAGCAAGCACAACAAATTGTTTACTTTATCAAATATTGTATATTTTGCAGTGCAGTTTTCCTAAAAAGTGTCCAGTCTGTCTTCTGTGTATCAGCTTAAAATTCTGTCGGGGCAGCATATCCTCATATTTCAAATTTTGTAATCCACTTTCCCTTAAATGATATCTAAAGCACTTAACTGCAGCTGCCATAGATTTCTTTGTGCTCAACAAATCTTTCTGTGGCAAGATTTCATTTATTTCATCCTCATTTGGAATGCAAAAATGGCTAAATGTAGCCATTATCGTCATCTGCTTGTCAATACATACTCGGAACACATTAAAGAGAAATAACTAGAATGGAATTTCTTGCTGGTTTTGCGTGAGGGAGACATTTTTTCCCTAACATGTGACATTCTGTGCACCAATCATTGACACTGTTACTTTTATGAGGTATAATAAATAGTGTTGCTCATATCTGTCCATGTTGTCCTATCCAGTGCAAGTACAATTTTCATGCAGTAACATTTGAAGCACTTAATGGATTGAAACTAAATTGGGTAAGAAACTTTACACTAGGAAGTTCTGGATCAGGTTTAATTTTCAAAATTTTCTGGCACAATTTTACAGAGTTATGGCCCTTGTTTGACCTAGAATTTTGACTGTAAATTGCATTATATTAGCAGCTACATCCGTTTTTCTGATGTTTTAAAACTTTTGTTTTTCCAGGTTGATGACACATTGTTCAGCAAGTATGTTCTGCCAGAGATAGAGTCAGATTTCAAGTGTGGGTGGCTTCAGTGTTCCCCAGACACACTACTGTTGCTTCTTGAGACCAGAAAACACCACAAGGTCAGGTGTATACATGATACTGTGTAGTTACATCAGTATCATATTTCAATTATCTTTTGCAATTCCAAATGCTTCTCAAGGACAGAAGAAAAAAATGTATTCAGGCCAGTTATAAGTGTGATGCTATATGCACTGGTGTTAATCATACCTTAGATTTATTACACACATTGAATGATACAGTACCATGCAATACAGTAGAATACAATACAATACAGTGTTCCTACTTTATTAACGCTGTTAATAATAGCCATACAAGACATCATATTCTGTAGAAAGTTCCAACAAAACTGTGTAGTTATAATACAAAGAACACAAAATATGGTATTTTTATTATGTGAAATCACATTATAATTGGTCCTCAACAACCTCAAACAGCAATCAAGTAAAATGCATAGTGCAGAAATATTTGAACAAAATTTAGTAAAAATATTTATAATAATACATCTTTGAGTTACTCTACGACAGTGATACCCCGCTATAACACGATGGTTGGAGTCCACAAAGTGCTATCGGGCTATATACTGATCCGTGCTATATAAGTCACTTAACTGAAGAAAATATAGATTATATTGAATATGTATCCTCTTAGGTATACAAAATGGGGGTTGGGGTGGCAAAACTATGGACTTCATTGATAGAGTTACCAACTTGATGCATTTTAAATGAGAAATACTTAAAACAGTTATTACATATTTAATTTTTTTTCTGTTGTTGCTGCAGAGAACCATTCATTCTCTACATGCATATATGTGTACAAAACAACTGGCAACTTCAGTCTACTCGCCGATCTCATGGTATCCATAATAATTCCACCGAAAATATGCACAAGGAAGCATAATTTATAGAATTTTTCTGCTCGATTCCATTCTAATCCAAATATTTAATTTCTTGCTAATACACTCACACTAACTTAGGAAACACTGTATTTCCGAAACATTCATATTTGCTGGACATGTCTAAAGGGTCTGATTTTTTTTACCAACAGTAAAAGGCTTATATCAGACAATGGGAGTAAAAAAAAAACAACTTGTATTTAGACTTTAAAAATACTTTAACAGAAAATTCAATGTCAGTAAAATAGATTATACAGAGCTAGTGTTTTATGTATTTTACCCAGACCACTGATGTTAAATACAATTTCATGTATCTTGTATCTAGGTCAGAATTATTGACCATGTAATGTACTTTCTATTAACATTGGAACATTTGTGTATAACTGCCTGGACCCAGTATGGGAGTAAACCATTGAATTTCATGGGTAAAGAGTGATCTGCATAAAAACAGTTGATTCATTCTCTAAAACACAGAGAAGAAAAAAAAATTAAATAAACCAATATTAATTGAAATTTTATGTATAACTATGACTTTGCACTACAGCAGAGGTGAAACAAGGAGTTGTATGTTTGATTATAATAGCAAATTTCTCCACCCCTACAATTTAAATTTTCTGTTCCAGTCAATGGTCCACATTAGTACAAGCTATGTATATGTATGTAACTTTACCATTACATTGGGTTGTGTATATGAGTGATTTGGAACTTCTGTCAACAGGTGTGTATAACGGTTGATTGAGCAGGCATTGGTGAGCTATTGTTTCCCTTAAATACGGGGGTAAATTAATTGATTTATAAATTTGGTGAGAAAGTTTTTAAACCTCCGCATTGTTTGGTGCTTGGTTGAGTATGCCAAATGACTGAGCAAATATTTGTTGGCTATTGTTTACCATGTATTGAGCAACAATTGTTCATAGGATGCATTGAAGATGAATGCAAAGAAGACATAATGGTTTTATTGTTGATGGTTCAGTAATAATCAGATTAACAATTATCAGCTTGTTAAGGAGCTAACGTCTTTTCAAAAATAAGCAAGAAGGTTTTTTTTTTCTTCAAGAATACAACACATCTTGCCAAATTATTAAATCAAACTTTTGTTTATTTTGGCACTAAAGCTTTGTAGTACTTCAAAAATAGGTTAAATTATTGCAAAATGTTGGGAGCCATGTAATGATCGTGCTGTATCCAAATTTGTGCTATAATGAACCGTATTATAGTGGGGTTTCACTGTATATACAAGATTTATAATTCTGCACCTGATTAAAATAAAAGATGAAAATGAACACTAACATACTATCATACATGCACACACAACTGCACCCTTTCACATACACCCCCACCATGCACACATACACACATGGCATCATTAGTGTGATCATGCACTGTACATGAAAGTTCAGCAAAACATGGTAGAATAAATGACATGTACAGACATTTCCTTATTGAGATTTTCTGTGTTCTTACCATATCTAGGTACCTCTGTTTGAACACCTACTGTCTCTGCTGATACTATGTTCGTACACAGAGAATTCTGTATTACTGTACCAATGTATTGGAAGGAGCATTTGAATTGTTCATTGTTTGGTTTAGGTAATTTCAGGCTTTTATGACTAACAGATCTTAAATTGTGGACTGAGCTACTATGCTGAAAAAGTTCTAACAAAAAAAGGAGGTAGTCCATTTATACATTTGTACATCATTAATGCTTTTAATTTAATGGAATCCATTAATACATTTTGTACATCTTTAATGCTTTTAATTTAATGGGATCCATTAATACATATGTACATCATTAATGCTTTTAATTTAATGGGCTCCATTAATACATTTGTATATAATTAATGCTTTTAATTTAATGGGCTCCATAACCCACATTATAAGAGGGGAAACAGTATACTGAGGGACTTTATAGTGAGGAACCACTATATGTAGGGCATTGCTTATAATGTTCAATTCATTTGATACATTTTATATATATTTTATATATCCACTATAGCATATCATTGTAACCAGTGTAGTTCAGGAACCATTCATCATATTCAGATGCAATTTGGTGTGTACAATGTCTCAAAGACCCAGATGTCACTCTTAAGCATTTTGTCTTCTCAGCTTGAACATTTTTTTAGCTCTACTGGTCATAGACCAGAAAAATTTATTGGGATGGCGTGTTGCCCTACACCCATCCTTTAGCAGCAATTTGTTATCACTTCTCCTCCCAAACTACTAAAAGAATTGCCATTAAACTTTAATGACACAATTCATCATCAGGTCTAGTTGGTCCAAAATGAAAATAGTGCTGCTTGGATATCCAATATGGCTGGCACTGTGGCCATCTTGAAAATCTTATTATTGCTACTCCTCATGCATGGATTGTCATATCAACGTACAGTTTTAAATAAGACTTTTCGTGATGTCTAGTTGGTCCTAAATGAAAATGGTACTGATCTGATATCCAATATGGCCACCATGGCAGCCATCATGGAAATCTTGATATTTCTACTCTTCCTAAATGGAAAGTCATTTCGACATGGGGTTTTCACCAGAAGGTTAGGCTGCAACAGTTACCAAAATTTATAAATGTTTAGACGGTATACAGTAACTGAATGATACTGTTTAATCAAACTGATTTGAAACTCAACCTTTCCCCTGATAAAACTTGCACCTGACAGCCATATTTATATAAGGCATTGGCCATGTGCATGCCATACCTCGCTCAACTTTGGTTGTTTCATTTGTTTGTATATCTTTTATCTCTTATCATCACAGGATTCAGTTTGTAAAAGTTGTCTTTGCTGAATATATATGACAATTTAGGTAAAACCTCCATGGTATTGTTGTGATAATTTAGGTAAAACCTCCATGGTGCAGTGACTTACAAACTTAAGGTGTTTCTTTAAATAAAATGTTACTAATCAAAGGATTAATGATCAAAGGCAAATAATGTAGTTGAAATTAATTTGTGCCTGCATTTTGAGTAAATCAACCTGATATGCAATGTTTCGTCACACATGATACAGCCAGTACTTGTAAACTTCAGCTTTTTCCTGGTGATTCCACTATTGATGTGAAAATCATACGTAGTATAAAAGAATTAACACAAAAATTCTGGGAAACAGTCCTCTTTAAGCAAAGATGTGGAAACATTATGTAATTTGAATGAGAAGTTTCAGCATCACTGACGGTCATGTGCATGCTTGTTTACATGGTTACCAATTTGTAAATGTTTACAGGCAATAAACTCAACTAAGCTGTTTACATGTGTAAATGTTGCATCCTCAATGCATGGTCATATTAACATGGTGTTTTTGACATATTGACATGGTGTTTTTAGCAAAAGTCTTATAACATCTAGTTGATCATAAATGTAAATGGTGCTGATCTGACAGCTAATATGACCATCTTGTGATTGCTACACCTTCTGAATGCATGGTCAAATTGACATAGAGTTTTCACCAAAAGACTTGCTATGATGTCTAGTTGGTCCTAAATGAAAATGATGCTGATCTGACAGGCAGTATGACTGACATGGGAGCCATCATGGAAATCTTATTGCCCAAGAATATCAGAGATTTCAACATTCAGCAGTTAAATAGAAGAAACAGTCTTATCTTGGATTCCTGGAATTCCTTTAGTCCAGTAGAGCATCAGTCCCTTTGAAGACTCTTGTTTTTATAGAGTTTTGATCATTGAGAATGATTTTCATCTTCACATTGGATGTTGTCTGTAACAGCATAGCTCTGCAACCCATACACATAACTGGATGCCACTTTACAGATGTGAATTGACAATTACAAGTGGATGTGCCTTTTAAACGTTTTGTCTGTTTAGGTCCAAGTTTGATGGAGCTATTGCCCTTTTTCCATCAATATTACATCGCTACTGGAGAAGATCCTTGTAATCAGCATAGATCAGGAACCGTTCAACATATTCTGCTGCAATTTGGTCAGCACATTGTCCAATTTGTTGTGTACATAGACCTAGATGTCCTGTTATGGGTTTTGTCACAACGACTTCATTTTGCATATAGTTATGGCCCTTGATATTGCTAGAAACCATCGTAGCTCAAGAAGCAACATATTACATATTCAACATATTACAATGCAATTTGATTCAAATATTGTCTCATAGACTTGCCTGTGCGTTATATGGTTTAGTCCTGCTTAGAAGAGTTGTGGCCCACTGATTTCTGATCCTCCTGACATTGGTTTCTGCAAGATTCCAAAACCAAAATTTGTTGGATTTCAGCCAGGTTTGGTTTGTGGATTCTGACTGATGAGACCTTGAGTGAATTTGATTTACAATGTTCCATGACATCATTTACAGGAGTTGTGACCCTTGATTTGATTTACAATGTTCCATGACACCATTTACAGGAGTTTTGACCCTTGATTGCCTGTCCTCCTGACTTGGTTTCTGAAGCGTAACTTTACTAAGCTTTGTTAGATTTCGATCAAATTTGGTTTGTGCCTTTATACTGCTGACACCTTGAATTAATTTAATTTCAGGTTTTCCACATTATCATTTAGAAGGGTTATAGCCCCTGACTGCCTGTCCTCCTCTTTGTTTTTCAGTGTAATTTTACTAAAGAATATTGGATTTCAGCCAAAGTGATTATGCACCTTTATGTTGATGAGACCTTGACTGGGTTGGATTTCCAGCATTTGATGTCATCATTAGAATAGTTATGGCTCTAAATGCTAATCCTCTCTAAATGTTGGTTTTCCAACTGATGTTCTTCTGTTTAATGCTCTTCTGAGCATGTTATTGAGAGTGGGGTCCTTTGTGGTGCACCCATTGTTACAAGCTCAAGTTAAATTGGTCAGGATTCCACATTTAACCCAGACAATATTTTCCACCATGGGTTATTTGGACTAATCATTCTTGCAACAGAGAAGTCCCTATCTGTAGAAATTGTTCATTGATTGCAAGGTAATCATTATAGCAAAGTGCCCTTTGAATACAGATGCTCATTTGGGTTTGAGTTAGATTATATTATAGCCAGAAATTTGTAATGGTAAGGTTTGTTATTATTGCAAGGGACTACTATATATCAATTTTATTCATACTACAGAGTGCAGTCAAGAAGTTCTTAAAGGAATACTGGCTGGATCGAAAGCTAGTGTCCGAGAAGACTTACGCCTTCATTGGGGAGGTTGTCAAGGTAGGGTCTTTCTACTGTCTCTTTTGGATTAATGCAGTGTATTGAGTTCAATGAGCACCTTTTATGTTTTATTTTAAATTTATTTTAAGTTTGTTTTTCTGTTGCAAGTCTGAAGTCATTGTAGTAGTATCTCTGATGTTGAATAAGAAGTAGAATTAGAACTATTAATAATTAAAATGTTTGTTCAGATTATATTTCTGCAATAAGCATATTGGTGCATCATTTTGTCAAAATATCTTAGAAGAATACTGATTTTTTGCAGATAGGAAAAATTTCTGTTAACATGCATGGCTGATCTAATTCAATACAATTATCCTTTACTCTGTCATTTCAGGCATCAACAATCTGCCATCCTCTTGTGCACCCAGTGATTGATCAGCTGATTGATCGTGTGACCTCCAAACCCAAGCTGGATTTGCTGACATTTTGGAACCAAGTTGTCAGTAAGTAGCCCAGCACTTCAAAAGATTGCAGTCAAGTTTGAAAGAGTTGGTTCCCTGGGCATCAGACCATGTAATCACATTGACTGTATTCAGTATTGAAGGCTTTGCATGAAATATTTGGTATTTCCATTACTAGCTCTGCTACAGGTAATGTTAGCTCTTGGCGATAAAAATAAATGTTAATAGTTGAAAGAGTGTGTTTGCTGCATGAAAACAATTAGTTTCACTCCAAGAAGAGTTTGATAGGGAAGATAATTTTAAAGGATTTCTGAGGGTTAGGATAAATTGTTTATGGACATAGCATTTTATTTGCTGTTAATTGTCTCGGGCTAGTTGAGAGCTTATTACTTAAAAATAATGTCTGATTGTATGTTTTCCACCTAAAAAATAATATTTTTATCACAGTAAAGAACTTTTCCTGAAGATCAGAAAAAATTCTGCAGTTATATCAGAATGATCTTCTTTCTGCATGTTAAATTGTTGTAACAAAACAGGCTATTCCACAGTAGTGGACTTCCCTCTGTCATGACATTGCATGTTAAATTGTTTTAACAAAACAGGCTATTCCACAGTAGTGGAGTTCCCTCTGTCATGACATTGCATGTTAAATTGTTTTAACAAAACAGGCTATTCCACAGTAGTGGAGTTCCCTCTGTCATGACATTGCAAAAAAATGTTCATTTGAATGCTGTCATTGCAATTAAAAAAGAAAGCCAATGTTGAGGTATATTAATTATGCTTTCAAGCAATAAAGTATGTGTTAAGGCAACATGGGCTAAACCATTTCTTCGTAGAGATTTTGTCTCAGTGACAGATATGTAGCACTTACTTTCATCATTGGTGATTATGGTTGTCAGTTATACTACACTGGGCCCAACCTTTATATCTCTGTGTTTGATTGTACATATGTGTGTGTTATATATATGGTAATAATGTGAGCAAAGAGAGATAGATATAGATAGAGGTGGAGAGTGTAAATAAAAAAAATTTTGATTACATACCGTGAATTAATTTATTATTTTTTGTATCAATTTTCGTGGTTTAGCGATCAATGATATTTTTGTCAGTGCTTAATTTCTTGGATTGAAGAGAAGTCTTATAGTTTCCATAGAAGAATAATTGTTCATTGGGTCTCTAAATTCATGGCTTGTGATCAATGATATTTTTTTCAGTGCAGAATTTTTTGGATCAGAGAGGTGTTTTGTAGTTTCCATATAAACATAATTGTTCATTGGGTCTTTAAATTCGTTGTTTGTAGCAACTACAAAATCCACACAAATTTGGTACACCATGAAAACTTGTCCACAGCATTTCCAGTCATAAATTATCATTTGCACTGAATTTTATAGCAAGCATAATTTAAAAAGTGTACAGCAATTGGACACAACGGTTCATGTAATTTCTTTCATTATACATAAAAACATTCACTTGATGAAATGTTAATGTCTCTATCTTCATTTTTTTTTTGTCTGGAAAAAAGTCTTTCTTTTTGAGCAATGAATGTCATTGAAATTGATATGGCATATTTGTTAAATTTGATTAAAACTTGACCATATTATTGTCACAATCTGCATTGTATCGCCAACATTTGTTTTTCACATTTTTCTTTTTACTTCCTATACCAGTTTAAAAATTTTTGATTTACAATGAGTAATTTTTTTTAGTGATAATTTTGTTAATGATCTTCATCAACAGGTAGCGAGATAAACGTATATGCCATTAATTGGTTGGTTTTAACAGCACTTTTAACAAATGGTAAAAGGTATTGTCAGTTTCTTCATTGTTATCATCAATGAAGTAAAGATTTTGAATTAAAATTGTATGTTAAGGTTTCAATTTTGAAGTTGTACAATGTATATTATAAAGCAGTTTGAAAGTATCCTCCATGGAAAAAGCAGTTTACAAGTGTGCTCTATTGAACCCAGATAATATTTTTCCTTGCACACTTGTGCCATGATACTAGTCCTTTTTAGCATTTTATTACCATATATACATGCAGATCAGGGTCTATGTTGTTTGTTCTACTGTTTACTCTTAACAAACTACATAAACCCCAATCTGCCGGTGCATTATGCTATGGAAGATCTGGGTCTGTGCAGTTTTCAGTTGGACTCGACTTATAAGCAAGTATATATGTAGACCTTTTTGTGTCTGGTATTTAATATTTACACATTTGTGTTTGACATTTATCCACAACAGAGCCCCTGTTTGACACAAGTCCCTCTAGGAGACAGCTGGGTCTTCATATGTTCCTTCGACTGTTACCCAGCATCCAGACTCCACAACAGGTGGGTACTGCATCGATAGTTTTGCCATGTCAGTCAACCTCACTTTACTCTTTCCTGTGTCACCATTACCAGTAGAATAACCATACATCAGAGCTGGGTGTAAATGAGTACATAATATTAAACTGGCTTGTGTGGCCAGGTCCCACAGACTGGATACCATGTCTCACAGACTAGACACTAGGGGTGAAATGATTAATCGATATATCAATACTTTTTCTATATTGATACCCATATCGATACAAGAGGGGAAGAATCGATAACAAATGATACTTACTCAGTGCAAGTTACTTTAATCTTCAGCAGTTGTGAATAATTATTAGTCATTTGCCTTTTCATTCTTTAAGTTGAGAATTCATCTGAGACAGCCATATCAATTACATGCACTCATTTCTGTCAGTAAAAAATAAAAGCAATTGACAACACCCACTCACCTCCTACAAATTAACACAAGGTGACTAACTCACGTGGTTCGAAATCTGCCCCCTTCTCCTGCCCCAATTCCATGCTAAATTAGTTATCTCGTCTGCATCTTCAGCCACTGATAACATATATCAGTGGAAAGAAGACATTGCAGATTTCTTCCCTATGTATGATTTAAGTACTTTACTGGTCATTTAATAACCACTTTATGCGAAATTTATCTGTTGCATCGCATCTTGTCTACTTGGATTGAATTGAAGGCTACACATCCGGTGTGTCACGCAGTGTTACATGCAATTCTGATTAGTGGTTATTGTTTGTTCAAGTCCAGGGTAAAACAATAACCACCAATCATAACTAACAATAGCGTGTTCACTGCGTGACCTACCAGAAATATTGGCATCCAAACTCTATCCGAATAGATACAAAGCAACATAGAAACTTCACACAAAAGTGACTATTAAATGATATGTGTAAAGGACTTAAATCATACATGGGGAATAAGTTTGGAATATTTCCTTTTACGTTGATATATGTAATCAGTGACCAAGCCTGCCGATGGGATAAAAAAAAAAAAAAAAAAATAGCACAGAATCGGTAAGGGGGCAGATTCCAAACCGCATGAGATATAGCCACCTCGTCAATTTGTAGAATGGGAGTGGGTGTTGTCAATAATTTCCTTTTTCACTGACAGAAACAAATGTCTGTTGCTGCAGCAGTTGATTTGCATCTGCAGGAAGTACAATGTGAAGGATTTGGCTATTAGTCATCTCCGCTCCCACACTCAGACTTGTTATGGATAATAATTTCTTTGCACAATGAAATTGCACTGTTTATTCTGTTTTGAAGATAACACCATAATCTCATCAAAATTTAAGTGAAGACATGAAACTGGTAATAAGATGTTTTAAAAACATTCATTCATTGTAAAACAAAGGGCGTGGTGACCAGGATGAGTCATGCATATGATCGAATGGAGCAGCCTGAAATGGCCTAAAAGGGTGAATAAAAATCACTAACAGCTAGTCTGTTTAGAAGTATTTTTTTTTTTTTAAATCTTGTCAAGGATGAGAATGGCATATGAACAGATGATAAGTTTATGTTTGTTTGTAATCTGCATACTGGAAATACACCCAGTATGTCAACACATAAAAAATGGCACCACCCTACCATTGACAGGCATTCTAAAGATGAAAAGACCATCAAGTTTTTATGTGTATCGATAATGTATCGTATCGTAGGCTGTGTATCAAGAATCATATCAATGCGTTGCAGAGGTGTAACGTTTCACCCCTACTGGACACCAGGTCCCACAAACTCGACAACAGGTTCTACAAACTGCATGGCAGTTCCCATAAAATCGACACCAAGTCTCACAGATTGGATGGCAGGTTCCACAGACTGGACAAAAGGTTCCACAAATGAGACACAAATCATGAAAATATAATATTCTGTAACTTTGAGCTTAAATAATTCAGATGCTGTCTATTAGATTTCACTCATATTTTGAACCTATTTAATTGTGTCATAGCAGTAGGTATGTAAATTTTATTAATTTTATTTAAATTAGGAACTATTTTTTATAGTTGCAAATTAGTGTAAGCAGGGCTTAAAGCAGAAATGGAAGCATGGTGTGAGTTTCTGATGTTAAATTGAAAATACTGATATTTGTGTATTTAATTCTCTTCACTTCCTCCACTTGTTATCACTCAATACAATTTTTGATTGCTGCTCTTAAAATTTCCAGAATAAAAATGTTAGCAGGACTTAATTGGGTGTTAAGTGTTGCATAATAAATGGTAGAGATTTTGGTACCATTGCACCTCACCTAACCCTGGTAGATCAGGTGGATGTGAGTACATCACTATTACTTGCAAATTGATTAACAACTGTAAATTATAAATTGTTCAGAGCATTTTCGTTTAAAAGGCTGTACCATTGTTGGAAGGCAAGCCAAAATGATGACAATGGGTTCATGTTCTTTTGCAGATAGTACTTCTTTGTGCAATAAGTATAGACCCTGAAATGGGTAATGTTACTGGTGAAATGAATGGATAGCTGAATGAATGAAAATGAAATGCAGAAAAGTGATCATTAAATGATGAATACACAATAATGGAACTGGAGAACACAATTGTAGAATGCAGAATGATGATTGATGAAATGAAACTCAAATGCAAACAGATTTTAGAATCTATTACCTTTATTTCAGGCTGCCCCAAAATGTCCATGGATGAAAACCCATTGGCATGATAATCCAGGATGCCCATTGGCATGATAATCCAGGATCAGATTCTTTATTCTTTATAATGACGATGTTTCACTACTTATTATTTGTGAAATTGTTCTAACTGCTACTGATGTGATGACATCATCACTGGTAGTTCTATCTGTACGATTTTTATTTTAATGAAACAAAATAAGAAAATGTACTCTCAGATATTCTATAATTATGTTTTTACATTGAATGCAGTTGCAGTTATACTTTTATTTATCATACATTTAACACTGTCTGCTGAATTTTGGGGCCCCAGGTGGTCGAGTGGTCGAAGGTGCTCGCCTTTACAGCTCTCTCTCACACATCTCACGTGTATCTGCGCGAGTTGGAGTCTCAGCTTGACTAATGTGGGTATGTGAGAAAGCTTCCCAGTAGCTTCCTGCGGGTCATTGATTCTTCCAGAGATCTTCCCAAGTTCTTCCTCAACCAAATATATTGGCTGGCATGTATGGCCTATCATGTGCTGAAAAATGGCATTGAATCCCAAAAAACCAAACCAAACCAAACTTTTTGAATTTTATGCATTCTCTATTTTATGAAAGCAAACTTTTGACAAGACCAGATACAAACAAAATAGTTCCTTCCACTTAATACTATTGTAAATGGAAATCTGACTGGTCAAGGCATTCCAAGTGAATTAAGAAAAAAGGAAACGATGAAAGGAAGATAAAATGACAAAATCAGAATGCATTTCTGAAACGGTAAGTGAAAAATGATGAGATGGTAGCTGAAATGCATATGAAATGTGGATTGAACACAAATAATGAAGCTCAAATGAAAAGTAAAAAAAAAGCAGATTTTGGTAACATTACATGTTTCAGGCTCTGTATCAAAGGATAATCATGTTTGTTGGTTTTGAGTCTTCATGAAATCTGCCTTCCAACCCTGGTATGTCCTTTTTAATGGAACAGCCCTCAAAGAGTTAACAAATACCAAAGCAAAACAGCTAAGATCATACAGGAACTTGTTTTTATTTTATCTTTTTGTGTTCTCCAGATGGAAGGAGTTCTCAACCCTGCCTTGTCTGGTTACCTGTTCAATGCTATGTACAGGAAGGGAGAAGAGGGACTGACTTCTACCAAAATCAAGGAAACAGTAGGTTGTTCTCGTCATGTCAGTTTTTAAAATGGTTTCCTGGGTCAGTCATCCAAATATTGTAAAATTATTTTTGTGGATATCAGTTTTTGTGGTTTTGTGAAACATATTTTCATCAGTTCTTAATTTTGTGGATTAGAGAGGGGGTCCTTTTGTTTGCATAGAAGGATTATTGCTCATCAGGTCTTTAAATATGTGATTTGTTGCACTCACAAAACCCACCAAAAATAGTGAATTCACAATAAAATATGAACATATAAATTAATGCACAGGTAAGGAACATATTGGTTCAAATCATGAATGAAAAAGATGTGCACAGAGTTTAATTTGGTACATTTTGACATGTATTTATGTTGTAAAACCATGAGATCATGTGCACATTTTGGATGCAGAAGTCTCCGCTCGACATTTCTGCAAGAATACTGACTAGGAAACACAGTTTCCATAGTGATGTTAGTCTGTCATAGATAGATATGCAGCAATTGATAGCTTATTATCATAGAAAGTTATCACAAACATCCTTAATAGAAATTACAATTTAAGTGAAAAATTAAATTTGTTACCATATAGTTTTACAAGGTCAGTTAAACTAAAATTCTAGCTTGGCTCTGTGCTTTAAATGTATTGAAGAAATCAATGAACCAGACCACACAATAGTTTTGTGCTTTGCCACTTGTAGTGATACACTGATTTCTATCTAAAAGTGTGTAATTTTGAACACTGAATACTTTATTTTTATAATCAACTTCAACTGATACACATGTACTATACTTTCAGCTAGGAAAACTGGTAGAAGTTGTAAAGATGACCTCTGACCCTAAGATGCAAATGGCTGTTCTTAGAGCCCTGATTCGACGACCCAGTGGTCCAATGTTTGACACAAGAACCAAGTCCTCAACTGTATCAGCCATCATATCTCATGTACACAATTGTTAAATTACTGTGAAATAATTATTCCTGATGTGTGAAGTGATCATTATATAGGATTCACTGTCTGTCTGTCCATTAGTCCCTCCATCTTCCCTCTCTGGGCTGTAGCTTTTTTTTTCCCCATACACCTATTGAGTCCAAAGCTTGTAATGTGAGCGCATCTGGGGATGAAGGTGTTTTGCAGACCAAAACTAGGTTGTAGTAGTCTGTTGTCCAGGGTATATTCAACATTTTGTAAAACCCAACTCCAATACTTGTTCTTATCATGCCATGAAAGTCACAATGTTGGTACATCATGGGATGAAGAGGTGAAAGTGTTTCACACCACAATTTGGTCACTGTGATCTACTTTCCAGGGTTTATTCAACATTCCTTAAAATACTGACCCATGCCGCTGAAGCATTGATGTCTTTTGAAAATGGTTGCAGTTTGATGTCCAATATAGCCACCACAGTTACCATCTTGAAAATATTATCACTACTTCTGAATGAATGGTCCAATCAACATGGGGTTTTAGCTCTATTGGTCATTAGACCAGGAGAACTTATGGGATGGTATGTTGTCCGTTTAACGTTGTCTGTTGTCTGTTGACCATCTGTCCGTTAGCACATGTTTATCTTTACCCCTCCTTAACTACTTGGATGATTGCCACACGCACATTCATTCCATGGTCTAGTTAGTCTAATTGATCCTAAATGAAAATGGTGCTGCTCAGACATCCAGTATGGCCACATCAGCAGCCATCTTGAAAATCTTATTGCTACTCCCCTAAATGGATGATAATGTAAAAGACTTTTTAGATGTCTAGTTGGTCCTAAGTGAAAATAGTGCCTAATGTTCATTATGGCCACCACAGCAGCCATCTTGAAAATCTTGTTATGCTACTCCTTCTGAGCCAAAAGTCATATTGACGTAGGTTTTTCACAAGAAGACTTCTTATGATGTCTAGGTGGTGCTAAATGAAAATTATGCCGATCTGACATCAAGTATGGCTGCCACAGTAGCCATTTTGAAAATCTTATTTCTACTGCACCTCAATGTAAAGAAAGGGGCCCCGGGTGGCCGAGTGGTCAAAGACACTTGCCTTTATAGATCACTCACCCGTCTCACCTCTGTCCATGTGAGTTCAAGTCTTGGCTCGACCAACATGGGTATGTGAGAAAGCTTGCCAGTAGCTTCCCCGTAGGTTGGTGGTTCTTCCCAAGGTCTTCCTGGGTTCTTTCTTCACAAAATATACTGGCCACCATGTGTGGCCTATCATGTGCTGAAAAATGGTGTTAAACCCAATAACAACAACAACAACAACCTAAATGCAAAGTCATATTGACATGGGCTATCACCAGAAGACTTCTTATGATGTCTAGTTGGTCCTAAATGAAAATGGTTCTGATCTGAAGTTCAATATGGTCACCACAGTGGCCATCTTGAAAATCTTGTTATCACTTCTCCAGAATGGATTGTCGTATCAGCATGGTTTTTTCACTAAAAGATTTCTTACAATGTCTAGTTGGTCCTAATTGAAAATGGTGTAAATCTGATGTTCAGTATAGATGTCACAGTTGCCATCTTGAAAATCATGTTATCGCTACTTCATCTAGATGGTTGATCATATCGACATTGTGCTTTCTCCTTTAAATATGTTCCCTGATCACATTAACATTAGGGATATAATCCTGTTACTTCCTGAGTCCAGCCCTACTTAAACACAAAAATTTGTCGTTTCTGTCTATATCATATAGACAAGGGGAATAACTCTTGCCCATTACCTCCCCTTGCCACCACTAGGTGTTGCTAGTTTTTAAGCTTTGCTGCCATACTGTCAACTATGTACATGAAACTTCCCGTCAATCCAAGCCAAATTTGTGTTAACTTCCTACTGTCCATACAGGATTTTGGATTTATTTGGATTAATATTGTTGTTAATCAAGGTTTCGCGCACTCGGCCTATTGCTTGCTCGCCTGGTTAGTAATGGGTGTTGTTTTACTGACTGATTAACATGCTGCATCATAAATTTATAAAATTTTGTTGTGTTTTGTTTTAGCTTGTCGTTTCATTGAAACCTGTCGACGAAGTGTAACAAATGCAACAAGTTCATTGCAAAAGAAGACATGCACGAGTTGTGCCTTGTGTGTACAAAATGTACTTCCTCAGTACCATGCAGTGTGTGCACCATATGGTCCAAGAGTGTATGGATTATGATTTTGCAAAAATTGACCAAGGCAAAGAAAGAGGGTGATTACAACGCAAATTTTAAATTTCTACAAGTAATCACGAATACATTGGAGGAGTATACCCACGTTTTTTTAGGCAGCACAGGTGGTGTAAGTCCCCCCCTCATGTCCAAGCATGGCCTCTGGGTATGTAAGTCCGGACACATGGGGCTTTTAACAGATTCGAAGGATCCATTCTATACTACCGTATAGCTGTCTGGAGCCATCCACGATTGTACAACCAGTTGAGCTGGCCATCCAGCCAGCCCGGCTGTCTCAATCAGGGGATCTTACTAAAAGATCTGTCCATCTTGCCAGGCCGACAGCTTCATTTTTCTACAATTATGGAGATCCTAATGATAGATCTGTGTCCTACCTTGCTATGGCTACATACAATTACAATTATGGGGATCTTGGTGATAGATCCGTACATCTCGCCTGGTCTACAGCTTCATCTCTCTACAATTACAGAGATCTTAATGATAGATTTGTCTGTCCTAACATGCTTATGGCTACATAAAATTACAATTATGGGGATATTGGTGATAAAGCTACATAAACATATTATGACTGGGATTTTAGTGATAGATCTTTCTGTCCAGCCATGTCCACGGCACGAATGGTACCGGCACCAACCGGACCGCCTTCTGCACGGTCAGTAACTGTGCCGACCATACTCCCGTTGAACCAGCCGTCCATACCAGTACGATAAAATCATCTGGCCGAGCCGGCTTGTACTAGATTCACTGCTTACCTGCAGTGTATTGCCCGTGAATTATATAAAGATTATGACATTGCATCATTGTTGCCACATGGAATGGTTTATGCCGAAATAGAAGCAGACCATGAACAGAAGACTTAACACAGTGAGTGTGAAGATACTCCTGAGCAACAGCCCTACTCTGATCCGACCATGGAGAGGATGGAGTTTAGTTTTAAGGCTGTGGTCCAGGAGATATACCAGGTGTTGCCGGCTTTGGAATGCCCTCCACCCCTACCGCCACGTATGATTATAAAGTCAAAGTGTTTGTCGACATTGACGATGAAGAAGTCTCCATCCTTCCAGCTGCTTCTCCAGTCAACAAAAATCAAGGAGATTAATGATAGGCTATCAGGATTTATCTGTGACCTGAAGATTGCTAAGGTTTTCTTTTCTGGGAGTCAAGTAACAGCGACATTTTCATTGCGCTGGTACAAAACGCATTCCACCGCCTACCATACTGAACTCCCGGCATTAGATAAAAATTTAGCTGCAGATAACCTGTCTGCCACACTTTTCATCAAGTGAATAAAAATGTTTTTCTTGTCTCATCGAAGTGGGTTCAGAACACTGTCACTATGTCTTCGATATTGTATTTGATTTCCTTGGCAATTCTCCAACTATTGGAAAAATTGGCCAACCAACATGCCTGGGAATCGACGGCGTGAATTGCTCGAGTCATTAACAGAGCAGTTCACCATTCAATGGCGAATGCATCGACTGCCCCTACCAATGTTGACTTGATATGCCGTGATGCATCATGCTCAGGCTTTAAGGGTCATTCCATTTGGTTTGCCATTGCTGTTTGGTGGAATTATTGAAGAAGTTCAGAGGAGGGCAGTTCAAGAACTACCCCTCCAACATGCCACTAGACCCGTATCCTTGTTTTAAAACCAGTCATCCCTGCCTCAACGGAGGGATGATAAGTGAGCCAAGAAAAAGGGATCTTTTATGCCTCAGCGCCGTTCAGATCTCGATTTTATGCCAGCATACAACAGCCGAACCAGTCTAAGAGGCACCCTTACAGGGGAGATAACAAACCAAGTTTCTCCACCCCCAAGCATCCTGTCTTCCATCAGACAGTCTACCGAAGAGCGCCAGTCTCCTGCAGTTCCGATCACATTGGATGAACCTATTTCTGCAAAATGAATGATCCAAGTCATTTCAGAGGGGCTTTGGATTTTGTTTATCCAACCCTTTTTCTTCCTATCTCCTTCTAACATATGCGAAGCCCGGCAATGTGTGGGCACCCCAACCGTACGTACTGGCATCGGTTCATAACATCATTTCCAATTGGGGTTTCTCCAGAGGGACCCCCATTGTCAGCCAACCTGGGTTGTGCCACTGACACAGAAATGATCGTACCTTGGGCGTGATCATGACTTTTGATCAACTTGAAAAAGGGGCACCATCGGGTTAACAACGTCATATGTAAGGGGTGCATAAAAAGATGGCCTGGTGGGATAAGTCTGCTGCCACATTGAATAATCCGAGAAGTTGCAAGAACTCTCTCGCTGAAATCCACGTCCTGTTGGAAATAGACTATACGAATTTGATGATCCGTATGGCGCAAACATGACGGAAAGATTGAGATTGGTTATAAACTCCATACCCAGGTGGGCAAAACACTGGGATGGGTGAAGGTCAGATTTCTCCCAATTCATGAGAAAACCGAGATTATTCAGAACGGATAGAAGGTCATTTCTGCACTTGAGGAGAATAAAAACTTGCCATATGTTTCTGGAGATCGTCCAGATACGCCGCTGTTGCTGTAGAGGAAGTCGACCGGAAAAGGGTGATAATGCAATCCATAATTTGGTAAAGACCCATGGGTTGATCTTAGGCCAAACAGAAGGACTCGAAATTGGATAACTTGTTGTGGTAAGCAAACCGAAGAAACTTTCGTGATGCCATGTGAATAGGGACATTAAAGTAGGCATCTGTGAGATCGAGACTGATGGTGTACTTGTCCCCTCGGATGGAGAGTCGCATAGATCTCGCTGTCTCTATCTTGAACCTGGGCAGAAGAATGAATTTGTTGATGCAACTCAAGTCTATGATCAGCCTCAACTTGATGTTGGTCTTTTTGGTGAGGAACAGTCATGAATAGAACCCCAGAGATTGTGGTTTTCATACAATCTCCACTGTCCGTTTGTTGATGAGCGACTGTCTCCTGCTGAAGAATATCGTCCTTCTCCCGATCTATAGATCTTGTTACTCCAAAAAAAACCAGAAAGTCATATCAGCATTGGGGTTTTCACCAGAAGACTTCTTAAGATGTCTTGTTGGTCCTATATTAAATGCTGCCAATGTGAAGTCCAATATGACCACCATGGTGGCCATCTTGAAAATCTTGTTATTGCTACTCTTAAATGGAAAGTCATTTTGACTTGGGCTTTTCATCAGAAGTGTTGTTTGGGGTGTCTGGTTGCCCCTAAATGAAAATGATTTGAACTAACCCTCAATATGGCCACCATGGTGACTATCTTGAAAACATCATCTCTACTTTTCCCAAATGGATGGCTATATCAACATGGGGTTTTCACAGATTGACTTCTTATGATACCTAGTTGGTCCTAAATGAAAATGGTGCAAATTGTACAGCCCTATTGCCATGATGGCCATCTTAAAAATCTTGTTGTCACTACTCCACCTGGATGGATGGTCATATTGACATGGGGTTTTTACCAAAAGACTTCCAATGATGTCATCTTGGTCCTAAATGAAAATGTTGACAATCTGACATCCAATATTGGCACCAGAGGTGCTAATTTGAAAATCTTGTTATCACTGAAGAATATCGGAGATACTTTCAAGACGCAATTAAAAGGAAGAAATGGTCCTATCTTGAAATTTTGGAAGTTCTTTTCGGTCAGTAGAGAGTCAGTCCCTTCAAGGAACTCTTTTTTTTTTCTTTCTATGTACGAATAGTGATCATACATGTTGTTTTTTCAGGTATCAACATTTATTGAATCCTACAGGCCTTTCGGGCTCTGGCTTCAATAACCCCATCAGGATTCAGCAGATATTGATAGCAGAAGAAACATGTATGATCCCTATATTAGTATCTACTTCATGGTATAGTACACTTTTCAAAGTCAAGGCATATATATTATATGGGCCATTTTTGGTCCAGGTAATATAATTTTTAAACATGCACACAGATATGTAATTTTTACATCATTTCATAGGAGACAGTTTGAACTCTGACTCTTTTTAGTAAATAGAGGCATCTAATCCATATATTAACTTTGTAGAAGTTAAAATTTAAAACTACAAAATGATGTACAAACTATATATTTGTACATGTTTTGAAAAAATGACCAATTTCCAAAAATGGCCCAGATATGTCCTGATTTATGTGCTTTTGCTTTTGCACTGATACAGATTTTAGAAACTGAAAAAGCTCCTAATATATTAGGATTGTAATAATTGAATTCATCATGTTTTTGTAGATGTATCATTCAATTTCATCAATACAATGTGAGAAGATAACAAACTCAATTTAACTTTGACTTGATCATACAAATAATTTGATTCACTAAGCATCATTTCAGTTTTACCTTTTGCACAAAAAAATCTTTTTGTCTTCATCAGCTGAGTGCAGAACCTGCCCAGAAGTTAAGCCAAGAGTTGATGTGTGTCCTGGATGGCCGTAAAACTTGGATGTAAGTGCCTTTTGATCATGTATGCATCTGCTGAATGAATGACTAAAGTAAATAGAGTGTGTAATAGTAGAATTTATATTTTTATATTTAAATTTTGTATTCAAATACATTACCCAATCATAATAAGTTGGGAGTACATCCACTACCTTGCAAAACCAGCCCTCCTGCGCTACATGGATGTTCACCACATCTTTTGGCTTGTTTCAGTAACAGAAGTGCTGAAGTCATCTGTTTGCCAAGGTGGAAGTCAGACAAGACTGGTGTCCCCATGGATGGAGGGATTGGTGCCCAAATCACATCAGTCATCAATTAGTTACACTCGTGCTTGGAAGCATGATCTTTTTTGAGGCCTTGCAGATACCAAATTCTTTTCTGCTTTTTCATCAGTTGAGGAAATCTTAGGGCTGTTCCATTCAAACATACATGGTACCCAGGGAAGGCACTTTTTAAAAAAAATATATGCCAGGGTACTCTGATTACTGAAGAAGTTCATATAAAAACTCCACATTAAACATGCCTTCCCTGGGTCCCAAGTATATTTTACTGGATCAACCCTTTAGAGTCTTCTCACATAAGAGAAATACTTTCCATCTATTTTTCTATTTCTTTTTTCTGTCTTCATGGTAGATGAATATTTTAATTCATCAAGTATTTGTTGTGTAATTACATGTTGTAAGGTCATGCATGTAATTTCCCTCTACATTTTTCTTTCTCTGTGTCCCCTTCAAAGGGAGTTCAATGTAACAAATAATGGATTTCACCTGCGTATGCCATTATTCTGCTCTATCTATTTACAGGTTCTAACTCGATGGGTAAATGAGTCAGGCTGGCTAAAGACAATCACCATACCTTTCTAAATGGTAGGAGGTGCCATGTAGGCCATGTGTATAATGTGCTCAGTCTGAGGATGTATGTGTGACCTTCACATCCAAAGAACTAACTCTGATGAATGAGAGAGAGCTAAGAAGCAAATGATGAAAGATGTGGATGCCATCAATGCTGCCTCCATAGACATCTTCCTTTTGTCTGAACCCTGAATATAGAAAGGTTGCCAGTTGGCAATCCAGGCCATCACGAGCTTATCACATAGCATCAGCACCACCATTGTACTTGTTGCTGGATCAGATTTTTTCGGCACTAACTATTGGGTCAGAACTGACGCGGTACAGTGGCCCATCTGGACAAACCCCAGAAATGTCTACAGCAATCTTTTCTAGGATAGCCAGTACTGGACACCAAACATATGCAGACCACATGAGCTGTAGAAAAGCTTAGTCCTATACCTTTGACTTCCAGGACTGGGTACAGTGATCTGTTTTCTCAGTATACTCAGTCCTGGCTTCAAGACACTGTTATTGCCTGGCACCCAGTCAGTACTGATATAGTACAGCAACCGACACAAACCATTCCTAGACTTTCAATCACCTCATATAGATCCTGGTATTGACTATGGTGATCATTTCCTTGATAGCTGGTGTCAGACTTGTGCACCAGAAGTCACCAAGCTCCAGACCATGTCTCTAGCTCTAGCACAGCCTTGACCTATGTTGTCTACAACCGGGACTGAGTATGGTGTTCGATTTTACTGGTATACACAGTCCACAATGCAACAACCAGAGCATTCCATCACAGCAGAAACTTTTAGGACAGTACTGACATTGTACATTGGCCCACCTGAACCATTCCTGGACATTCAGTCACCTCATACAGACCCCAGTATAGTCCGAGTGACCTCTTACCTTTCCCACCCAGTTCTAGATATTTTGACATTTATACTGGGGTATGAGGTCAGAGCATATTTCTTATAGAATAAATGACTGACACCACCCAGTAGCAGCATGGGGTAGTCACTTTAAACGGACTAGCTAAATTAAGCGACATTGTATTGAACCCTATCTGCATCATATTGATAAGTAGAATATTTATCTTCTCAGACAAAGCACTTGACATGTAATTTGTAACTCTAATAAGCTAACAAATGAGCCAGGTATCTAGTATTTATGAACAGATTACTTTTCCATGCAGCATTGCTTAGTCACATGATCACCAAATCTCACGACATCAGTATTTGATTGCAGTTTCCTTACATGTGTTTATATCACATGATCCTTTGACCTCAGACATCTATAAAAATGTAGGCCACAAAACTTGGATCTTGTAACCATGGAATGTAAGATATGGTAAAGTACGGTGTCCAGTTTGTAAACGCTGTACATTTGGCTGGTGCATATGGTTTTTAAAGAATAAGTTTTAATTGCTATGAATGAGAAGGTAAATAGTTTCCTTATCGATATGAGGCAGGTGGGTTTGATACAATGTTGCTTAATTTTGTGATTCCATTTAAAGAGCCTACCCCATGCCACTACAGCTTGTTTTTGTTGAATTCCATGTTTTCAATAGGAAATACACTCTGACCTCACACCCCAACATAAATGTACAAATATCTAAAAAAGGGGTGAGAAAGACCAGAGGAAACTTGGATTAACTCCACTACTGGCTATGGTGATCATTCCCTGGACCACATCTCCAGCTCTGGCACAGCCTCGATCCTATGCCATCTATCACAGTGATCTGTCTTCCTGATAAACTCAGTCCTGGTCCCAAAACATGGTGTCAGAGACCAGTCCTGGCTCAGTCACAGACACCCAGCACAACCAGCATCGCATTTATTGAGCCTTTTTCCCCACACTATCCAGTACCCAACCCATGGTAGCATTATGAATCGACACCAGACAGGTCCATCTGTGATCTCTGCTCCATCACGGACCAGTACTGGTTACACGACTGAAGATTCCTGAACACCTCATACTTGCCTCAGACTTCTTAATGAAACTCGAGGGAATGCTTGGAGATCACCTTGTCCCAACATGGAGGGACTCCCAGTTTCATTTCGTGTCTCTGGCAGTCCACTTTGCCTGTTTAGTCACTGCCTTTTCTTGCCATTCCATTCTTACAAGTTCGAAGATACGTACATCCAGTGAGTCATAATTTGTTTCTGCTTAGGGTACAAAATTTAATTTTCCATTCATTATTTTCTAAGGATGAATTTTTGGCAGGAATTCCATAGATAGCATTTATGATAATCAGATTAGCACCAAAATCGACTACAGAACATACAACTTTTTTTTCCTAACTTTCCCCCTTCCTCTTTATGAGGAAAACTGACACAAAAGTCAACATTTTCCTATGATTATTAATGTATTGTATTGAAACAACAAAATGGGGAGGTGGGATTACTTCAAATCAAGAAATGCAAAGTGAACTTTGCTTTTTGATGAAATGACAGACTTGATGGCAACTGTTGTGCCCAAATTGCCACTTGCTCCTAATGTAATACAATCATCTAATGTATTTGAAGAAGTAAACAAATTCTAGAGCAGAAAAAGTTCTTTGATAATACATTCCCATTTGTAATGTGGGCACACCCTACCAAGCCCTCTTTGCAGTCCCATTCCTGGAAGAGCATGCACATCTGCTGTAGTAGTAAATGACGGAATTTGATGATGGTCCCTATATCCATGGGGTGACCAATTGATTTCCACCTTGGCAAGCACATACTTTTTTTTAGCATGGGAGGGCTGGATTTGCTAGGTAGTGGATTTATTCCTAATGTATTATGATTGGGTAAGTATTATTGTGGAAAACATTTTTTATTCCAAATATTTGTTTCTCATTACCTATTACATATAGACCTATAAAAGTATTCATATTTATGTAGGTCTTGAAGAGAAGAGTGCATCTCAGTCAAGAAAGTCGTCACTGCCTTCCGGAGACTTTATTTTAATTCAGATTTAAATTTCTTGAAGAAATTTCAAACATTTTTGTCAAGTGTACTTTGTTGGAAACTTGACATTGCAATGACTTTGGCATCTGTGTGAGTGTCCATTGGAAACTTGACATTGTAATGACTTTGGCATATGTGTGAGTGTCCATTGGAAACTTGACATTGCAATGACTTTGGCATCTGTGTGAGTGTCCATCTATATGTCCCTAGATCAAGGTCAGCGGTAAAATGTCTTGGATTAAGCTCACTGTTGAATTTGTTTACTTTATAGCTAAATGAAAGGCGGGGCTTACCGAGAAGAGGTCTTTTGTTAAACATAAGTGTCTCAAATACTGTTATATTATAGATCTATACAGAAACTATTGAATTATTTCAGGGATTTCTTTTATATGGCTTAGATATGAAATAACAAGGATTTCAACCCTGAATGTGTTGTACTTTTTGAAAAATTAAATTTCTTCTATAAACTCAGCTGTAATATGAAAACAATGTTTTATACAAAATCCCAAACATAGTTCACTAGAACGTGCATCTATCAACAAAAGCATAACATTTAGTGCGTACATGTATATGTTTTTAGATGGTAGAGGAACATTTTATTGATAGAAACTTTTTTAATGTTTGAAACTCAAATTTTAAAATATTTTCTCTCCTTGTGAGAAAAGTTGGCTAATGTATGATTTATTACATATGTATTAGTTTACAGAGAAACATTATAACATTTACA
Source organism: Margaritifera margaritifera (assembly GCA_029931535.1). Classification (NCBI taxonomy): domain Eukaryota; kingdom Metazoa; phylum Mollusca; class Bivalvia; order Unionida; family Margaritiferidae; genus Margaritifera; species Margaritifera margaritifera. The sequence goes on along the minus strand of JAQPZY010001114.1, from coordinate 1,134,222 downwards.
AGATGAAAATGTTTTGAGCTTTCAATCAGCCACCCTTGTCTAAAGGAGATCTTTTGTTGATATTGATTGCATAATATCTCAACATTCAACCATTTCTCCTTCAGATACGTTCCCCTATAACATTAACGTTAGGGATAAAAGCTTGCTACCTCCTAAATCCAGCGCTACTAAAAGACGAAAAATTGTCTTTCTGTCTATCTCATATATACAAAGGGCAATAACTCTTGCCCCTACCTCCCCTTGCCACCACCAGGTGTCACTAGTTTTCAAGCTTCGCTTGTACTGATACGTGGACAGAGGAAATCTGGGCAACAGTAGTCCGGAAGGCAGCAAAAGGGAGGGAAAGACGGAATAAGTCGAGGAAAGATAGTGTTGACGTCCTCAGTATACATCTAAAGTCAACCTCCATTGCGAGTCCATTGCCCCCCCCCCCCATGTAAAGTTCATCGTTTGCAACTGGTATAATCGTTCGTCTTCGAACAGATGCATTGTCTGGTCCAGGAAACGATGATGCAACTATTGACATCAGGCCAGATATTACTTTTATTTCCCATGCTCGCTTCCACAGCTTTTTCCGACTTGTTGGGGGAGTGTCCCCCCAATAATAGGCTGCCCAGTGGGCGTAAGTCCCCCCGCATGTCCGAGCATTGCCTTTGCACCTGTAAGTCAAGATGCATGGGTTTTTTGCCGGATCCATTGGATCCATTTCATTATACAACCTCACCGTCACCAGCTGTCCAGCCGTCCCAGCATGGGGACTTTATTGATAAAACGGTCTGTCCAGCTAGGATTTACGGGGATCTTAGTGACAGATCCGTCCATCTAGCCATACCGTCGGTGACATACCCATACTATGACGGAGATTTTAGTGAGAAATCTGTCCGTCCAGCCAGACCCTTGGAGTGGCCGGTACCAGTGAGAGCCGGACCGTCGCCAACATCCAGGCCGACCATATGCCAGGCAAACCAGCTGACCATTCCGGCAGTGCCGGCCTTCCATATGTTCATGGCTTATCCACAAGGGAGAGTTAGTGACATTTTCAAAGATGATGGAATTGCTTCATCTATGCCACCTGGTATGGTGTATCCAGAGGTGCAAGCTGTATCAGAACAGGAGTTGACACAGTGAGTGTGACGAAGCTCCTGCAAATCAGCCGTACTCAGATTCAACCATTTATAGGATGTTGGCAACTTCAGAATGCCTTCCACCTCCTACTGCCACTCAAGACTACAAAGTTAAGGCATCAGTGGATCTCGATGAGGAGGAAGAGATGCTGTTCTTCCCGATCCTTCACCAATCTGCAAAAATTAAGGAGATCAGTGATCATCTGTCAGGACGAATAGGTGATCTGGGGAATGCTAAGAGAATGTCGCTGGTACAAAACTCACTCAGATGTCTTCAGTACTGATCTCCTGGCCCTTGACAAAATCTAGCAGCAGTTCACATGTCCGTTTCACTGTTTTATAAAGTGGACAAAAATGTGTTCCATGCCACATCAAGGTAAGTCTGAAACGTAGTCGCTATGTCTTCAATGTTAGACATAGCTTCATTGTCCATTTTCCAACTCGCTGGTAAATCTGGCAATGACCACGCTTGGGAGGCGATGACCGGATTGCTAGAGTCATTAACAGAGCAGCTCACCATTACATGGCCAATGTGTTGACTGCTTCTGCCACTTGAGACCTGATACGACATGACACATGTCTGCGGTCCACGTCGCTCAAGCCCCATCATACCCTGGCTTTGTGGATGCCCCCATTTGGGTCACCTTTACTCTTTGGATGAAAAATTGAAGAAGTTCGGAGGCAGGCAGCTCAGGAACTGCCCCTCCAACTCGCCGCTCAACCCAACAATCGGCCCCTGCCACAGCTGGAGTGATGATAGGCGGACCAGGGACAAGGGATCTTTTCAAGCAAATATAAGTATAGATCTCAGCCCAGAGCCAGGATAAAACAGTCTAACCAAGCTAGGAGGCAACCATACAGAGGTGGCAAGAAAGTTTCTCCACCTTCAAGCCTTCTAACAAGATGTTGATCTGCCAACCCCATCATCCGCAGACAGCCTACTGGTGGGCGGCAGATTCCTACATTTCATTCTCATCTATCATCATCTATCTGATGATTGATCTTTTTGTGACAAGGTGGAATCCCAAGTTGCCCAACTTCGTCTCTCCAGTTCCAGACCCAGAAGCTTGGGTGGACGCACTGTCAATCAGCTGGGAAGGGTGGGCCTTTCGCCTTCCCTCCCACTGTCATGGTACTGAAAATAATCCAGAAGTTGTGGGGTCTGAACTGCAAAATGATTCTGACAGCCCCTCTCCGATGAGACAAATCCTGGTTCACCGATCTACTCGATCTTGCAGTAGATCTGCCCAGGAAGATTGGCCAACCCGAATCTTCTCAAACAACTATGGTTGTGGGTGTTCCAACCCTGCCTGGACCATCTTCTTCACACCTGGCTCTTGTCTGGACAGCCTTGTGAGACGAAGAATTTAAACCTTCAATTGTGGAGAGGATCTCGTGAGCAAGAAGGCCCTCCACTAGGAAGGCTTGCAAGGGAAAGTGGCATGTTTTCAGGGTGCCAAATCAATAACATCATCCCTTTGAGTGCCTCAATCCCTCAACTGGCCGACTTTTTTATATGGCTCTTTGAGGAGAAACAGTTGGCCCCAATTACTATCAAAGGCTAACGCTCCACGATATCTGACATATTCAGGCATTATGGCAGATGAGATATCGGTCATGATAAAGACCTATCTGATCTGTTAGCCAATTTTGATCTGAATCAGCCAAAATCCCTCATGTTGTTCCCAAAATGCAATCTGTCCTGGTCTTAAAATGGCTCAATTCAGATAAATTTGAGCCTTTAGCCTGCACTTTGCTGAAGCTACTATCATATAAAACATGTTTCCTGATAACCTTAGACTCAGCATGAAGGGTGAGCGAGTTACATGCCCTTTCCATCGACCTGAACTATCTTCAGTTCAGATCGGATGGTTTGTTGGTCCTTTTGATGCAATCAGGCTTCATAGCCAAAAATAGATTACTGTCAGTCAGCAATCAAAGAGTCATCATATGCTCACTCTCTTCCATAGACGTGTCGAGAGCTGCGACCATGCAAGACCCTGTTCATGCCCTCAAGCACTTCTTGAAGCGCACAGAGGCAAGTCGTGGCATGTGCAAGCGCCTCTTTCTTCTGGTGAAAGCCGGGAAACAGGATATCACCCCACAAGCCCTTACCTCTTGGCTGAAGTGGGTTATATGCTTGGTGTACTCTGAGGTCTCGAAAGATCAGAGTTGCCTCATGAAGATTTCTGCTTATGAGGTTAGAGCGATCTTTGCGAGCCTTGCATTTGAACATAATCTTTGGATCCAAGACATGATAGAAGCTGTTGGCTGGAATGCAGAGTCATCCTTCTCAAGTTTTTATCTCAGAGATTTAGCTTCACAGAGTCAAATTTTGAATCTGGTGGGTCCTGTGGTATCGGCCCAGATGACCACTGTACCCAGTTAAAAGTCAACACAACCTATTATCTTTGTTGGATTTGCCAGTGAAATTTTGTTGGTAAGAAGATTTCAATAATCATCTTCTTAACCGTATATAGGGGTCACAGATCACGTGACCCTAGGCTGTGTTGTTTATCAAATCAGGAGAATGGGTTATCGTTCACATGGGGAATCCAGCCATCATTCCCTTGCAGGATACCCAAGGTAGAGGTTGGATGCTCAGCATTCCCGCCTCTCCTATTCTCATAACATTACTGTTATCAGGGAACGTATTTGAAGGAGAAAGCAAACTTTTAAGTAAATTATGTTTCTCTGAGAATACTTACCCAATCACATTTCTTAAAAACCCTCTCAACCACCCCACCATGCGAGTATCCTCGTTAGTATATTGCTCAGCTTAAAAACTAGCGACACCTTGTGGTGGCAAGGGGAGGTAAGGGCAGGAGTTATTGCTCTTTGTCTATATGAGTTAGACAGAAAAGAAAATTGTTCGTCTTTTAGCAGGGCTGGATTCAGGAGGTAGCAGGCTTATATCCCTAATGTTAATGTCTTTGGGTAAGTATTCTTGGAGAAATACCTTTTTACTTAAAATTTGCTTTCTCTTTCAAATACGTTACCCGATCGCATTAATGTTAGGGATATAAGCCTGCTACCTCCTGAATCCAACCCTACTAAAAAGACCAAAATTTGTCTTTTCTCTCTCTTATATACAAAGGTCAATAACTCTTGCCCATTACCTCTCCTTGCCAACTCCAGGTGTCGCAAATTATTAGGTTTCGCTGCAGTATGGTAAACGTACACGATAAACCTCCAAGATAATTCTTGCCAATATAGGGTAAAATTCAACCATCCACCTTGGAATTTGGATTTTTTGTCTAGGAAAATCATTCCTCTACGGGTTATAGACATTATTTTTACACTTTTTCGTCCATTTAAGACCACGTTACAACACGCTATCGTGAACATGGGATGTAATTCACAGTTTAGTTAACAATATTTTTGCTTACTCCGTTAGTAACGGGGGTGATATTAGTGACTTATTCACACGCTGAATAGCTAATTTATGCTTTTTTTCTATTCTTGTGTCATTTTGGTACAATGTTAACCAAGTGAATAAAATGCAAAAAGTTCAAGGCAAGAGAAGACATTCATGATTCTTGTCTTGTGTGTACAAAGTGTACATCTTCTCTGCTGTGCAGCGTGTGTACGACAAGGTCAGAAGAAGTCTGGGCTGCAGTTGACCAGAAGGCAGCCAAATAAAGGGACAAGAGAAATAAATCTAAGAAAGATAGTATAGACATCTTGAGTATTCATCGCAAGTCAGCATCTGTTGCGAGTCTGGTGGGGGATGCTGCTGGCCCCCCCTTCCAAAGTACAACGTCTACAACCATCCACTACAGTAACTTATGCAGAAATGATGGAGCAAAATGTTGAGATATTGCAACCTGATGCCTTTGAACAGATGCGTCGTTTGTTCAGGAGATGACACAATTATTAACGTCGGGCAAAATTGTCCCTTTGATCCCATCTATGGCTTCAACTTCAACGGGTTGAGCAATAGACCTCTACCTTGGGTATCCTTTTAGGGAATGATGGCTGGATTCCCCATGTGAACGATAACCCGTTCTCCTAATTTGATAAGCAACACAGCGTATAACCCACTTAAGTCATGAAGCAAGGGCTTGAGGGGTGATATCCCATTCCCTGGCTTTCACCGGAAGAAAGAGGCATTTGCGTGTGTCATGACTTGCCTCTGTGCGTTTTCCCTAATGTTAATGTGTATGGGTAAGTATTCTCGGAGAAACATAATTTACTTAACAATTTGCTTTTTTTTTCTTCACCTAATATTTAGACATTTCATGTTTTTCTTGTGAAAATAGTTATTACTGTTGTCATTGCTATTATTATTGTTGTCATTGCTGTTATTACTGTTGTCATTACTGTATTTCTTGTCAGCAGTAGTGTGAGAACTGTTGTTATAAATTATATAAATACAGGTAATATTGTCATGACTGCAAATAAGCATCTACAGTGGTCCCCTCTTTTAAGACCACCCCTTCTGCAGCAGGAAAGTGTCCTTATAAGAGGGGTGGTCTTTCTAGAGGCGGATCACACAGATGTGAGTAATAACTACATATAAAGTATGAAAGGCGTAACTAATTTTTATATATTTAATATTTTCATTTAAAAATCACAGGAATATTATCAGATTATGGACTTAATGTGATAAACTAATATCAGTGTTATTTTTAAAACAAATATGAATAATCATCAATCATGGTGCAAAACCACCTTGTCATTAAATCTGGGCACAGACATTTGGTTGTAATTATCCCTGTATGTCTGATTCGGTCTTCCCACTCACTGCAGTTGAATGTATATTAATGATGTTTATTTGAATCTTTCTGACATGAAATTTCTCAGTAGTGATCAAAGGAAATTCTCCCTTTTTTTTTTAGTCTCATTGCTTTCACTTGTTCTAAACTGAGAATGTCTGACATCTTGCATGTTTGCGACAACTTATTCCTTCGTGGGCAGTATGTAGTTATCACACGAGATGCTCAGTGTTTACAAAGGAAGTGAGCTCGTCACATGATGGACTTCTGGTGACCAGATGTCATGCTGACTTGAGCTGAACAATACTGTGCTTCTCAGCTGTTAGCTTTTGTCATCTTGATAATTATTGGTGGTAATAATAGCCAGTAATTATCAAGGTGACAAAAGCTAACATCTAAGGAACACACGTCAGTAAGGATTATCGGATTACTTATCTCTTTGTATGGATTAAAGTTACTTTATTGGCATGTTGGAACAAATGTCCATGTGTTGAATTGAGAAATTAATAATATTAGTTTGATATATCAATCTGTAAACAACCATTATGTGGCCACTCACGAGGGGTAAATTTCACAGTTTTTACACTAAAATGCCGGCTGCTGGTCGCGTTAGATGGGTGGCCGTCCTTGAGGGGTATTTTTGAACACAAACTCATCAGTGCCAAGGGATTCTGGCCATATAAAGTGGGTTGCCACTGGTCAGGGGGGCCGTCCAAGAGGGGGACCACTGTATCAACATAACATGAACTTTTGGTAATTAAAAGACTCTCTCCTGCAACAGCAGATTGTAAGTTGAATTTCCATATTAGTTAATCAGATGACATGGAAGAGTCCTATTCCAGGGTCTATTCAAAGATGCTCGATTACAGGATTTATGTTGATTTCAAAAAGTCAACCAAATGCATGAAAATCACACATTATATTTTCAAGCCGTACCTTTATTTGTTCCTTAAATCCCCCCCCCCCCCCCCAGCCCGCATTTGTTTCAAGTGGAGGGGTGAATTTACTCTCTAAACTGGAAATTCTAGAAAAGACCCAGCATTGGTTGATGTACCAAAAGTTCAAAGGTCAGATTTACAACATTGGTCTTGGATGAAACATTTATTAGTTTTTATTGTATACTTTAAAATTATTTTGATCAGAAAAGATCGTAAGCTTGGAGATGAGTTGAAGCGCTGGGCTGTGACACAGTTGCGGGTCTTGGTGGCAACAGGGGGTGCAGGTAGCAATGACTGGCAGTTGGACTTGTTGAAATATATGTTCTGCAGAGCTTTCTTCACTCTTACACAGACAACTACAGATGTACCTCATGTGAGTCACTTCACGATATTAATAAACTAAGCATGTTATGTATATATAATTACACGTTTTTACCAATCCTTTGTAGCACTCATTGCATTGGTTAAAGTGCATGATGTGACTGTGAAAACTATATGTTATTAGTTCATAACACCAGAAAGGAACTACTTCTGTATTCATGCCATATACTTTGGGGCTGTAAAGATATCAATGAGAGAGGGAAGTGGATAGAAGACTTTGTTTCAATGACAAGTTGTATATCTGCCTGCATTCTGCCACAGGATCCTACTTATCCTTTGATTTGACTATCTGCATTCCATATCTTAAAGTTGACTTCTCTTGGGAAGTTAGTGAAGACCTATGGGGTAGTGATCACTTTCCAAAATATTTAAGAAGTAATATTCCCAAACCTTAAGGGCTCAGGCAGAGATGGAAATTGAGCAAGACAGATTGGGAAACATTTCAATCCTTCTGCGAATAAAATCTGATGGCTGATTATTTTGACAACATAGTGGATCCGATACTCCTATTTACAAAGATGCTTTAGGATGTTGCTGGGGATACAATACCAACAACTTTTGTGATTCCTAAAAGTGTCAACAAACCATGGTTTGATGATGTATGCAGAGACACCATCAGGAAACGGAAAAAGGTCCTTCAGCATTTCAGTGCCAATCCAACAGCTGAAAATATGAATAAATACCGTCTATACGTCATCATACCATTAGAGAGAGCAAGAGGAAATCAGGTTCTATAACTCTAGATAGAACTCTCTTTGTTCTATTAAATCGGTATGGAATATGGCATGAAAAATCATTTGCAAAAATAAAAAGAGTTATATGAAGCATATAAAGAAATCTGATGAAATGGTGACAATCTCAAACACATTGGACAAAACATTCTCGAAGAGCTCCTCACACGCGAATTATTATGAAACTTATGCCGTGTCAAAAACTCGAAAGAAAAGGTTCCTCTTAATTTCAGATCTGCTAATGCTGAAGATTACAATAAACCTTTCACTCTCAGCAAGTTAGTAGACTCTCTTGATAGAGCCCATGACACTTCATCAGGACCAGATGATACTCACTATCAGCTTCTGAAACACTTACCTGTCACAGCTCTAAATACATCGCTAAACATTTTCAGTAAAATTTGGGAAACTGTCTACTTCTTGTTGTCTTGGCAAGAAGCAACAGTGATACCATCACCCAAACCTGGAAAGAACCAAACTGACCCCTCCAACTTTTGTTCCATATCATTAACAAGGTGTATTTACACAACCATGGAATGCATGATAAATGATAGACTACTCTGGTAATTTCGAATCCAGCAAAATTCTATCAGACGATCAGTGTGGATTCGTATGCCAAAGAAGCACAACAGACCATCTTGTCAGATTTAAAGCATTTATTAGAAAGGTTTTTATTAAAAAAGAACATATAGTTGCCATCTTTTTGACTTGGAGAAAGCTTATGACACCACATGGAAGTATGACATAATGAATGACCTATTCAACATAGGTTAGAGGGGCTGTCTACCTAATTTTATCTCAGATTTTATGAAAGATAGAAATTTTAGATTCAAGGTAGGCAGCACCATTTCTGAAAGCTATCCTCAAGAGATGGGTGTACCTCGGGGCAGCATATTGTCAGTCACTCTAATCAACATCAAAGTTAACAGTATTGTGAAATGCCCTAATCCAGGAACTGACTGCTCATTATATATTGATGACTTTTTTTTGATCTGCTATAGATTAAAGAGTATGCATACTATTGGTCATTAACTACAAATAAACATAAATAAAGTTTAGAAATCAGCAGAAGAAAACGGGTTTAAATTGTCAGAATAAAGAACTAACTACACCTCTCCCTCGATAACTTGCACACAACGGGGTCCAAAAACATAGACCGCACTATAAGCGAGGGTGTGAGTTACCGAGGGACCTCAACAAATTTAAGGGGATGCCATCCTCGCTGGACATCGAGAAAACTGCAGTGGGGGGGGGGGGGGGAGGGGGTAACAGGGCTGTTTAATGGCTGAATACACGTTTTATAATTGCATTGGGAATAATTGTCAATAAAGAGCTTTTTTCTAATGTAGTTGGTTGCTTTTTTATATAAATTACCTTTATTTTCAAGATACCCGAACTCTGAAAGATCGTTAACAACATTAGTCCAAGCGGTTTCAACAACACGTGTACGTGAAAACATTGTGTATTATGTCGCTGCTTTTTGTTGTTGTTGATTCACAACAAAACAAGATTCCTTTTTTTCAAAAACTAGGGACATTTATTTCGTGAAACAACTGTCAACGTATAAACTCTATTTATTTATAGTTTTGTTAATAAGATATGGATGCTGTGATTTAATTTTAAGTAAGTGAAACTTCTCATCCTTGAGGAAATCTCTGAGTGGGAATTTAGAAATTTTAAGTTCAATACAAACTCTGGCACTCGCTTCTCTGTAATGAACTGTATCTGTGAAATATCTATTTATTCACCGTACTCATTTCACTTGGTTGCTTTACTATCTTTGATTACACTTGTGAATGAGTAGGCTAATTTAAGGTAGTTTAATTATATTACTTCGATAATAATATTTATAACAGTGTTCGATTGATCAATTGAAATCAGTTGACGTGACACACGTCAGTGACTGCTAGCACTTAACGCCTTTTAACTTTTCTTTTATTCCACCGCCTTTATTTGATTTGATACAAAAGACGTATATAACGTGATAATACAAAACAGGTCTTTTGCAAGTTGGAGATCAAAAAATGGTTGGCACTTAATTAGGTTCTCATGGAAACGCTCATGGACATAGCTCTGATGGTTGAATATTTTACATGTTTGAATACAAGAGGGCATATTGCATTTATGATGATTACACTGAAACCGAATTAAAAGATAGAACTAAAACACAAATTTCACTTGACAAAACTTATTTATTTGGTATTTATTTTTTAAAGTGTTGCCACCAGTAGGCATTAGTGACATTATCTTTGATTGAAATTTCATCAAATAGTTGTTTACAGTGTACTGAGAATGTTGTTTGGAAAGAAAATTGAACAAAATATATGACTTTTTATTAAAAGTTGAAAATTTCATGATGTTGATTAAAATTTCCGGCTAATAACCACTGTTTTCAACGATAAAACAAGCGATATATCAAGATTTCATTTACTAATTTTGATTGCAATTTTTTCATGTTTAACAAATAGGGGCATATTTGTGTGTATTTTCTAGTTTTAAAATGGGATCCACGCCTGACCCCGCGTTATAAGCGGGTTCATGAGTTATCCGGGCACGAGTTATCAAGGGAGCAGTGTATGCATTTCTGCAGATTACATCTTATTCATGATGTCCCAAGGTTCTATTTTGACAGTTGTCTTAGTGCTGTTGTAGAGGAGACCAAATTCTTAGGGCTTATTTTCAATTGTACATTAACATTTCTTTCGCATATTAGATAACTCAGGGACAAATGTCAAAAAGCCCTGGATTTAATATGAGTCATGGCAAATACAGATTGGGCAGCAGATTGGAAGGTATTGCTCCGGTTATACAAGTCATTAGTAAAATCAAAACTTGACTATGGCTCGATTGTGTTTGGATCAGCTTGTAAATCTTACCTGCAGATGCTTGATCTGATACACAATCAGGGACTTAGACTTTGTCTGGGTGCATTTACAACTTCCTCATCAGAAATCCCCTATGTTGAGGCAAGTGAGTAATACATTTTTTGTGGAATTCCAGCTCTTCAAGATTACAGTAAAAATTTGAATTGAAAGACAGCAGTTTGGATGACCATTTATCATTTATGACCTAATATTTAATGCATTGCTCACTTTTGTTATACAAGTATAATATGATAACCTCTGAGAAACTGCCTTTCTGGGAAATGATATTTTGATGGCAAAAGTGATGATATCTGAAGACAAATTTTAGTGAATATTTTACAACTTTATATCAATGTGGTGGCAGAGAAAAACTGCATGTGGTGTTGTAAATTTTTGTCGTAAACTGTACCATATATAGTCATTTCCAGGTAGAGTCAAACTGTAAACAACATAGACCCTGATCTTCATCACATAATGCTCCAGCAGATCAGGGTCTATGTTGTTTGTTCTACTGATTGTTCTTAACAAACTGCATAGACCCAGATCTGGCAGCGCATTATGCTACAGTCGATTTAGGTTTGTGCACTTTGCCTCAACTTATAAGTGAGTAAATACAGTGTTCCACATTTTGTGTTATTCATGATTTTACATATTGTTACATCGTCTGCATTAAAAGAATTAACCAGTGTGTGTCAAAATGAATCAGAACCAGGACTGTTTTGAATAAGGAAAGTGGTACCTGACGGATTTGTATTGTTGAAACATTAGCTTCTTAAGATGACCAGTTAGTGTGTGGCAATCGAAGAAAAGACAATTGGTGAGGTAGGTAGATATCTTCATGAAAAGTATGCCAATATGGTTTCACTGGTTGAAGAGTTCTTTAGGGAAGATTATTTGTGAATAATGTGGGTCACCTGGCCCGCTCTGCCATTTATTGCTGTTCAGTACAAACTGGAACCAGGCTTGGAGGAAAAGAGGAAGTAAAACTGAAAGCAATGGACCCCAAAATGTTAGATTGTAAATGGCATTGTTATTGTTGACTATAGTACAACAATAAAAGGAGTGACAATAAAACATAACAACTCATAACTCCATGGTATACATAAATAAAAATTATATTTTTTCATAAGAATATTTTCAGTTAAATTCAGTTTTATTTTGTCATAGCATCATGGCTGACCTGTCATGTATGATGTCATAATTTCGGCTTTTTCTGTAGGAATAAAGTAAACCATATCTGCTTGCAGTAAAATATCCACAGTAAACTTTTTCTGTTTCTCCTTGTACCGATATGTGCAAAGTTTCATGGCAGACAAAGTCTGGTCAGGCCATGACTGATTTGAGAAAGACTTGGAGGACATAGTTTTGACTCCTAATTCTGTCCACTTTAAATATTCAGAATTATTCAATACCTTTTACTCATTGATACTATTTGATGTCTTGTTTTAGTGTTTATTGTCTTTATTTCTAAATCAATATAGTTTACATTTAATTTATAAATCTTTAAAAAATCTCTACAAACTTAAGGCACTGTCTTTATTGTTGTTGGCTGCCATAATGAAAATGTATCCTCGGTGCTGGTTGTTCAGTAGATCCTACATGCCTTTTATCCTAACAGTGCACAGGGTTTATTGTTATTCATGCAGATCAGTTCTATATGTGACACCAGTGTCCTCAATTAGTGTTGTTTGTAGTGCAATTTTGTTGGCATGCAGTATTTTACATGCAGTGTTGGAGAAATTTCCTCAGTATTTTATTTCCACATTTAATAGATATTGTACACTTGCATGTGCCTTATAAATGCATTCAGAGAGGTTCTACCCTCATTCCTTGCTTATATAGTATAATATATTATTTGATCCCCATTGGTCCATATGATAATGAGAAATTGTTTCATGGTCATTAGTGTAAAAATTTTTGTTTTGTGAAAAATGACATTGTTGCTAAAGGTTTGTAAAATATTGTGCATGGGTGGGTGTGGGTGTGGATGGGGAGGGCACATTATCAGGCATGGGTGGGTGTGGGTGTGGATGAGGAGGGCACATTATCAGGCATGGGGGTGTGTGGGTGTGGATGGGGAGGGCACATTATCAGGCATGGGTGGGTGTGGGTGTGGATGGGGAGGGCACATTATCAGGCATAGGTGGGTGTGGGTGTGGATGGGGAGGGCACATTATCAGTCAAGGTTCTTGTTGCCATAGAAATATGACATAGAAAAGGTAAGAACATTTGAGCATATTGTTATGGGACAGAAAGATTTAAGTTGGGACAAAGAGTTTTTGATCATCTTTTATCATCATTAATGAGTAGATCCAATGTTTTGTACCTTAACATTAAAGTGTTGACTAGTGGACTATATTTCCTTCCACCATTTGTCATAGTGACTCGTGTATTTTTTATTTTGAACTTTCAGTGTGGTGCTATGATAACTGCTATGTCAGTTCCAGTAAAGCTGCATTTGAGAATGAACTTCTTCAAAATCCTCAACAACCATGCTTCTTTCCATGCTTCAGGTATTTGATGGCAAATTTAAGCTTATCTGATTTAAGAGGGAAAACAAAGTGTTCTGAATAGATTTAATTTTGTGATAAACTGAATAAAAATAGTGATAATATTGAACAATGGTTACCCTTGAAATTCATTTTTCATTGGTTACAAATTGTTGAAATTTTTTATGTATTGGTTTAAAAATTTTGAAACTTCTCCAAAAAGTTTTATTTTGATCTCGTTAAAGTTCACTGTTTTTACCTAATATAAAGTATTTCCAAATATTTAGGATTCATACAGTAGCTTAATTCATTTGGATAAGCTAAGGTGTAAATCATGCCTGTCTTTGCCTCATACTGCTAGGTTAGAGATAAATCTTTGTTAAATTGTATCGGAAGTGTCATAAGGGGAGGTAATACATTTTTTTACAATCAGTGATCTTGAACTTGGAATGACCATTTTCACATGAAAGCTTCAGTTTTTGCCCAGACAGACAAGACATAATCTTAGATTTGTCAAAACTTTGAATGTTCTATGTCATTGGAAAGTGTATCTGTCATTTGTTTTTATTTTCCTTTCAGGTGTCAGTAAAACTTCACAAGTAAATAAATTCCTAGACACTGCATATGAGATTTTTGAATATGCCTTGGTAAGTCAAATTAATTTATTTTATCTTCTGTTGGGGAAAAATATGCATAATTAAGAATTTTTTTTCCAAACAAAATCTTCTGAATCATTATTATTATGTAGTTGATGAGTTAGCCCCCCATCTCTCTCCCACTGATCTTGTTATTGGTTCTTCTCTTGAATGGATGGTCGTATTGACATGGGGTTTTCATTAAAAAATACCTTATAATGTCTAGTTGGTCCTACTGAAAATGGTGTCATCTGACATCCAATATGGCTACCATGGTAGACATCTTGAAAATCTTATTGCTACTCTGCCAGAATGGATGGTCATATGAACATGGGTTTTTTACTAAAAGACTTTGATGGCGGAATGTAACTTCTATAGAAGATGACCCTATACTGAAAATGAATGAATGTTCTGATTTTTTCAACTAGCCAAAGATAAGAGTTAACCTTTTCTGAAGCATGTTTGATGTAAATGGACCAAGTTATATTGTTATCTACAAATACACCGAGAATTTTATCACGAGGGGTCATATTAAGGTTCTCATTGTCAGATAGAACTTGGAGTTTGTCATCTAGCCTTGCTCTTGTTTGTTTTGTTATAACTAGTAGGGCTTTTGTTTTTTCTGTATTTATCAGGGGTCAAGCTCGACTTGAATTTTAGGGTAAAGTGACTTCCCTTTTAGGATAGAATAAGGAGAAGTGAGAGCTGAACAGGGAGAAGCGGAAGCAAAGCAAGAATGCAATATATATCTCATTATCGATTTTTGCATTTAACATTGGTTTTAAGCAATACTTTATCTTCAAGTAGAAAATTCTCTAATTTGTATGTATATTTATGAATACATTTTGTAAGTGTATGAATGTATCATATTCATATGCAGTGTATTCGTTCTTGAAAATATGTATGTTTGGATGGAGAAATAGTATGCAATGTATTTTGTCCATATGACTTCAAAAAAACACTGCAGAAACTATTCATTGTAATTAATTTTAACTGATATGAATACCTAGATTACAGTATTGTTAATGAGAGAGAAAGAGAAAAAGAGAGGTGGCATATGATCCTTGTGCATGATTGTTGGATACAGTATCATAATGTGTATTTTGTCTATAATTTCTGACAACAGCATTAAACGGCACTGTGTTTAGAAAGGAAAGTTTTGTGTATTGTTCATTGTGTTTGCTTTGTTTACTTGCAGTTGCTTTTGGAGAAGAAGGAAGTTGTAAGTCCGGACGAGGCTTTTTCTGATCAGGTAATGCGCAGAATTCCAAACAATACAATAATTGCTGTTTTTAGCTCACCTGGCCATATAGCCAAGTGTCCATCATCCGTCGTCTGTCCATCAACATTTGCTTGTTACCACTCTGGAGGCCATGTTTTTGATCCAGGTTTGATAAAAAAAACATGGAATATATTTTTATATCATCAATATCTTGGACAAGTTCAAATATTGGTGGTGTCTATGCATATTAATGAGGTGATCTTGCATCAGATTGGCTGAGCTTGTCAATACTCTGGAAGCTACATTTCTGATCTGATTTTGACTGAACTTGGAATTTTTACTTATATCATCAAGATCTTGAACACGTTTGATAATGAGAGAGATCCATGCATATTAATAAGGTTATCTTGCATTTAACTGGCAGAGCTTGTAACCACTTTGAGTCCACATTTCTGATCTGAATGTTATCAAACTTGGAATAGTTACTAATATCATCACGATCTTGGACAAGTTCAATCCATGCATATTAATGAGATTATCTTGCATCTGATTGGCTGAGGTTATTATGACTCTGGAGTCCATATGTCTGATTAAGTTTTGATCAAATTTTCTTGGGTGAGTTTGATATTGAATGAGATTTATGCATATTAATGAGGTGATCTTTGCATCTGATTGGCAGAGCTTGTTACCACTCTGGAGGCCATATTTCTGATCAGATTTTGATAAAACTCAAGAGTTTGATCAAGATCTCACATGAGTTCAATAATGAGAGAGACCCACACATATTAATGAGGTGATCTTGCATCAGATTGGCTGAACTTGTTGCCACTCTTGAGACTGTATCTTTAACCTGATTTTGAGTAAAAGTGGTAAATAATCTTAAATCATATAGATGTACAGTTAGTTTTATTAATGTAAAAGTTTTGCACATGAATGAAATTCAGTACAGTTAGAAATAGTTCTCAAGTCATACGCAATTTAAACTATTTTTTTTGTTTTTAAAGACCAGTTGTTTCTCTCAAAATGAAAGCAAAACAAAGGAAGTAACCATGATATTGACTATTGAAAATCACAGGTTTGGGGTTACAGAATTCTCCCCATTGCAAAAATGATAAAAACCAGTACAAAATAAATTTAGAATACAAGATGTGTAGTAAATTTAGAAAGAAAGGTTGATAAAAATGAGCAAAATAATATACCTTACGGATTAAAATGAATAATTTGTAATTTATAACTAAAGAAAACAGTATAAAACAGAAATATTGTTTCAGAAAATGTATAATTGCAGGCTAGCATAAACTCTGTGCAGTGCTGTAAAAAAAGGAACAGAATTTCTGTACACAATTATAGATATTTCCTTGTGAATAATTGTGTTTTTGTTCTGATATTTATTTTGCTCCAATAAAGACATATTTCTTGTAAAAGTCATGTCTAAGTTAATAAATTTATTGCAGAGAATAAATTTTAAAACTTTGTCACATTTGAAATTCTTAAATATTTGCAAGCAAGTTTGATGTTTTGTGAAATAGAGTTTGACAGTTGCTGGTATTGCCATGTTAAAGTGCCTGAAACATTTTTCATTGATTTGTTATCATCAGTATTGTGCATTGTTCTATTGCATATTCAATGTCAGTACTTGCAAATTATTTGGAATTTATATTTTGTATTTCTAGCTTTTAATAAAATAATACCCCATCATGCTTCCAAATGTCATTACCAAGAATAAAGAAACAAGTGGCCTAAAATAAAAATCTTACCTGTGAATTATAATTTCACTTTGTGTGATAGACTCTGTCAACCATGAATTAAAGCTTCGTCTGTAAACTTAACTTGTAACATCTTGGATGACTTTGATTATTGGCAAGTGACTATACATAAAAATTATGCTTTTATCTTTGGAAATAATTTTTATCAGACTATAATAAATTAGGTAAAATCGACATCACATAAAGTTTGGGAGATAGTTTGCATAGGTTGTGTTTTTACAATACTACATAAGCCTGTTTAGTGTAATGGTCAACTGTTAATCTATGTAAGTCAGGTAATTGATGTCAGGCCCACTTGAGCCTCTTCTTTGTAGTAAAAATTTTGAGTCATTTGTAGTTTTGTTTTTGTAAGTTATTTGAAGGAAGTGTATATTATAGCACTGTTTACAGGCAATGCATACTAGTATGTGGAATAATTTTTATCACCTGGCCAAAGGCCAAATGACCTTATGGTTTAGCCGTTAGTCCATTGCATGTCGTCCTTTGTCCATCCATCAGTCAACATTTGTTTATGAACACTCATTAGGCTTCATTTCTGTTGAGATTTTCATCAGATTTGGTATGTAAGCTTATATCGTCAAGATCTTGGGTAAATCGGATTATAATCGACTTCCACACATATTAATAATACTGCACTGCGTCAGATTGGCTGTGCTTTTGAACACTTTATTTTTATCAGATTTGGTATGTAATGGTATGTAAGCTTATACAGTGAAACCCTGCTATAACATGATGGCTGTGGTCCACAAAGTGCTATCATGCCATGTACCAAACCATGCTATATCCAACCAAGTCAGTTAACTGAAGAAAATATTGAATATGAATCCTCTTAGGTATACAGTATGGGGGGGGGGAGGGTGCAAAACAACAGATTTCATTGATGCAGTTACCAACTTTATGCATTTTAAAGGAGAAATACGTAAAACAGTTGTTACATATTTAATTTTTGTTGTTGTTGTTGCAGAGAACCGTTCATTGATACATATATGTACAAGAAAACTGGCAACTTAAGTGTACTCACCAGCTGATCTCATGGTATCCATAATAATAATTCCATCAAAAATATGCACAAAGAAGCATAATTTATAGAATTTTTCTGCTACATTCCATTTGAAACCAAATATTTAATTTCTTGCTAATACACTCACACTAACTTAGGAAACACTGTATTTCTAAAATGTTCATATTTGCTGGACATGTCCAAAGGGTCTGATATTTTTTACTGACAATAAAATGCAGTTTCTATAAAAAAATGTGTACTTAGGCTTGAAAAATACTTTAACTGAAAATGCATGCAATGTCAGTAAAAATAGCTTATGCAAAGCTAGTGTTTGATGTATTTTACCCAGACCACCGACTGTTAATAAAATTTCTTGTATCTTGTATCTAGGTCAGAGGTATTGACCTTGTAATGTACTTTTGATTAACACTGGAACAGTTATGTATAATTGCCTGGACCCAGTATGGGAGTAAACCATTGAATTTCATAGGTAAAAAATGATCTTCATAAAAACAGTTGAGTCATTATCTAAAAGACAGATAAAAAAATATACAATAAAACCAATATTAATTGAAATGTTATTTAAATGGTTCGTTTCCAGTCAATGGTCCACATCACTACAAGCTCTGTATATGCATATAACTTTACCACTACAGTGGGTTGTGTATATGAGTGATTTGGAGCTTCTGTCAACAGGTGTGTATAACGGTTGATTGAGCAGGCATTGGTGGGCTATTGTTTCCCTTAAATAGGCGGGTAAATTAATTGATTGATAAATTCGGGTGAGAAACTTTTGAGACCTCCGCCTTGTTTGGTGCTTGGTCGAGTTAGCCAAATGACTGAGCAAATATTTGTGGCTGTTGTTTACCCAGAATTGAGCAACAGTTGTTCACAGGATGCATTGAAGACAAATGCAAAGAAGACCTAATAGCTTTATTGTGGATGGTTCAATAATAATAAGATTAACAATTATCAGCTTGTTAAGGAGCTCAAGTCTTTTTTTAAAAAAAAGCAAGACTATTTTTTTTTCTTCCAGAATAGAACACATATCTTGCCAAATTATTAAATCAAACTCTGGTTTATTTTGGCACTAAAGCTTTGTAGTACTTAACAAAATTGGTGAAATTATTGCAAAATTTCGGGAACCACGTAATGATCGTGCTATATCTGAATTCCATGCTATAGTGAAGCGTGTTATAGCGGCATCTCACTGTACAATCAAGCTCTTGGATGAGTTCAGTTATGTGCAGTATCCATGCATATTAATGAGATGATCTTGCATCTGATTTGGCTGAGTTTGTGAACACTCTACAGACCATATTTTCTTATCAGTTTTCGATCAGACCTGATATGTAAGCTTTGATCATTAAGATCTTGGATGAGTTCGATTATGAGCTACAACAATGCATATTAATGAGATGGTCTTGCATCTGATTTGCCAAGCTTGCGAACAAACTAGAGACAATATTTCTGAACAGATTTTAATCAGACTTGCTATGTAAGTGTGTATCATCAAGATCTCATGAGTTTGATTACGAGCAAGATCCAGACATTAGTGAGAATCTAGACTGAACCTTCTGGTCATGAGTCCAATGCCTTAATCACTGAGCCACTGAGCAATGGTTTCCAAGTTATGACTCCAGGGCCACTGCTTCAGGGGTGTATGGACAGACCCAGGAATCAATGTGGACTGCACCAATTACCTCCACTTATAATGCCAAGTAAGTGTATGTACCTTAAGGGTGGGGCTATAAACAGTTTCCAAGTTATGAATTAGGGCCTAGTACCCAGGAACAGGGAGATATCCCTGGAGAAAATGCTGGTTGTTTAAATGACTTGTCCTTTTTATGCTTAGAAATGATCCTATAAATATAGTTTAGGAAAAGATAAATTACACCAACATTAATGTACAATCTTACAACTATGTGCTCCAAGCTTTTTCTTCCCATATAGAGTCTCAGTATGTGTGTGAATTTGCATTCACAAGGTGACATATGTCAACTACCCAGGTGAACAATATCAGGCCCACTTGTGCCTCTTGTTTTTGTATCTGTATTTGGGTATACTAATCTGTCCTCTACAACTAACAATTTGTATCTTGAGGCAAGTGGTATATTGTTTTAGAAACAATTCATATAACTCTGGTTGCAGATTTTATTGTCACACTTGCAGTTTGATGTCTGATCAGGCAATTTAATTTGGACACATATAGGACAAAGAGTCAACCAGTAAAAGAATTCTCTGACTTTGGAAAACCATGGATTTCTAAAATACTTGTCTTCTACAACTCATTTGTCCACATCAAGAATGAGTCTGCATTCCTATGGTATCACATCATCATTGATAACTGCTTTTATGTCTTTCTCTTTTCATGTTCACAGGTTTCAGAAGAATGGACCAAGCTTGTCTCTATCATAAGAAAAGTGGAGAAAAAGGTAATATCTGTAGGGCATAGTGAGGGAAGTTTGAAATGCCATTTAAGTTGACAATTACATCTAAGTAAACAGAACTTTCTTAACATTTTTTGAGATCCAATTTCACAACAGATAAATCTTTAATAAGGAGGCACTAGTTGACAATATGTCAGTTGGTCCATTGACACCATGATCTGCCTGAACTGAGAGATTTGTTTTTTTTTTCTTCAAAAGAATTCACTTTAAATACTTCATCAATGAAACTACAGTAAACGTCATGTATAGCAAGAGCTGATATGGTGAGAAATTGGGTAGAACAAGCATGAAAATATGTATATAACAAGCTGTTCTATGTACTTGGCAAGGTATGTGGAATGAAAACTCCACAAACAAGCTTCAGAACATCGAACCCATTATTGGAGAGTCGCATCCCTTCTGTAGAAGAAATCGTTGAGAAGAGGTGGTGTTGTTTCGCCAGCATAAAAGACATGCATACCTAACCATGCTTACCTCTTGAAGGGTGAACCTCAACCAGTGTATCAGTTTTGCCCGTGTCAAATGACAGTGGAGCACATTCTTGCCAAGTGTATTGACTTACATTGAACAAGACAAATTTTTTTTAACGTGAAGTCGATTAGGAAGCTTTATTGATTATATGCCACAAGAGAAAATCTTTGACTGTAAAAGATTGTAGTTTGTATAAAATAGACTATTTTTAGGATTCTACCATTTTACTGTTATTTGTATCTTGTTGACTTTTGAAAGATTTTTGTTGTCATCATTACCTTTTATCTTACATGAACACTTTTTTTTAGTTGGAAGGGTTTATTTTATTTTAAAGATTTTAGCAATTTCTTTTTTTTGCTACCTTTGACTCGTCATTATATAACCAGGATTGAGCTGATGTTCTGTTTAAACTCTGTACATACATTGATACATACAGGCTAAATTTTAGTGTGCCCTGGACTTTGTTATATACATTATATACAAAGTTTACTGTTTTGCAGCAGAGTTGCGAATACATCAAAGTCCAGGGGAAGTATTATGAAAACAGTGGTTGAAGAAAGGTTTCAGAAGATGTTTAAAGGACACATGAATTTTTGTGAAATACTATACAGATATCAACATGTAGACTGTGCTTTAAATTTCTAAATTACAGTACCAAAATTTCCACAAGAATCCAGACTATGGACACTTTAATAGCATGCAAATCCTCATGTTTTCCTTCTAGATTTCAGTTTGTTTGAATTTGCAAAACATAAATATACATTAAAATACAGTAAACTTTAGATATAATGATACACAAGGGACCCTAATGTTATCACCTACTTTCCTGGCTTTATTCTACATTGCCAGAATTTTTTCTACATTGCTTAGATAATTTGTCTTGGCTCTTAATTCCTATACTATTTCATTGATTGCCATAAGAGTGTTCAGTGGATGTACTATAGGATTAATGCGTCTTCTGCACCAAAAGAGAGTTGCTATGAGCCAATTTCCATGGTTTGTTCAACATTGCTTCAGTGTTTTATCCAGCTTTCCAAGAAAAGGGGCTCCTGGTTGAATTTAGATGGCCTTTTTACTTTCAGGTGGGCTTTGCTCACTATTTTTTCATTGGCTGTGAACTTATTACGTCCTTTTTATCTGATGAAATTATTGAACGTTTACTTGAAATTCCTTTAAATTACTGCAATAATCTTCTAGTAGTATTTTCATTAAAACTTAATTATTATTACATTATTTTCAAATGTTCCTATTCAGTATTCACTCGAAGGATACAAGTTGAAAAAAAAGACATAATGCCTATACATAATTCCATCATGAGTGTTTTCTTTTAAATTGATGCATAGTTGTAAAAAACATCTGAAATCTTGTGTTTCATTTCAGTCATTTTAAAGCCATCCTTTTTATTTAGGATCATAAGTTGTATGATTAGTCCATTTTCTTGTGCATTCATTACTCTTGATCGTTCAAACTGTCACTGCCAGTACTAGCATCTGATGGGGCAGTTTCCCCATTTTTATAGTCATTAGTGTCAATTCAGTCATTTCCTCTAATCATGTAATACTTGCATTTATATCAGATCATTACTTGTTATCATCTTCAATGACTTAAGTACACAGCTTTTAATTCTGAAGGATTCTCTGACTTTTAGGTATGTCAAAGCATGAGCTAATCTTGATCAATGAGAAACTTGCCACATGGCCTGAGTTGATAAAATCAAGTGTCTTGATGACTTAATTGACTTTCCTAATAGCAGAGACACAGAGCAAATGATATAGATGGTTATTTTTGGTGTCCTTTTATGTGCTGCTCATGTTTATGTATGCCATTTCAAAGCTTACTGTCCTTGAAACATGCAAGGGTGAAGCATGGAGTAAACACTTGCTTAAAACTCGTATACATATTGTAATTCTAATACTTGTTTACCTATTGCAACCAATGTTGTAATATTTTTCATCATGGGAGAATTGTGTTGTGCATCAAACCTGCATCACTGTGGCCTGCTTTTCAGAGTTTACTTTACATTACTTGAAACTGTCTTATTGATTTGTGCCACAGAAGTATCATGTGAGCTCCAACTCGCCAACAACTTTAGTAAATTTGATGCATATCAAGTTCTCCAGGGACAGAGCTAAAAAGTATGTTTTCCTTTGCACATTGTCACTACATTCAGTTTGGTAAATATAATAATGTGTTTGGTGCAATTCTGCCCAAATACAATGGACAGATTGAAGGATGGATGAACATCAGAAAGACATTTTTGGAGAGTATCATTTCTTCTCCAAATATGTTTTCCGATCATGTTAAGCTAGGAGTACATCCACTACCTCACAGATCCAGCCCTCCCAAGTTAAAAAGACCTTCACCACATCTTTTGGTTTGCAGACTAGAGTTCTTAAAATTCATTTCTGTACTTGACCCATTTGTATGGCATAAATAATAAGATCATTTCAGCATTTTTCTCTTGCACTTATTTCATAGTGTCCACATCACAGTAAGTTCAGTGCGATGCTTGATTTCATTTGTGTATTTTCCAATGTCTTGCTGTCTCTAATTACAGATGTCAACAACAATGGGCAGGGTTAAGTTTGCAGGATGCGTTTCAAGCTAATTGGGAATAATCACCCCACCTGTATTAATTGTATGGGGTGCAATTTGAACCATACATGCGATGTATGCTCACACTGGTCTGAGACAAGATGGGTAACTCATGGCCAAGCATTTGACTTGGACAAATGAGAGAGTCAATAAATGCATGCACATGGATGTCACTGAAGCTTCCTCTGTTGCCACTTCTCTGATGTCTGAATCTCTGCAGTCGGAAAGATGATTGCCTATTCAGAAGAAAAGTCAGTAGTCTCTGCCATCACAGTTTTTTACACAGCTGCAAACTCACTATTGTTCCCAGTGCCGAAACCGAACAATATCATCATGGCACAACCTATGGGGCTAATACTGTTTTGTTATGCTGGCACAACCAGACCAGCCATGGATACTCCGTCATCACAGGTAGACCCCAGTACTTGCTACTAGGGCTGCAACATTTACAAATATTTCTAAAGGTGTATATGGCACACAATAATGAAATTGATGCCATTTAATCAAACCGATTTGAAACTCAACCTCTCACCCAATGCATGTTAGGCTTACAGCTGACCTCTAAGCCATTGACAATGTGCATGTCATACCTCACTCAGCTTGTGATTGTTTCATTTGCTGTACGTCTTTTACCTCTTATTATGATAAGATTCAGGTCATGGTTGGTCTGGGTGGGTATTGAAACCACAACAATAATGCAACCAGACATACAGCTTGGACATAAGCTGACACCAGATGTACCAAGTGCATGTTTGTTTACCAATTTTGTAAACATTTACAGGAAGTAAACTTATCTAAGCCATTTACACATATAAGCATTGCAGCCTTGCTGACTATGTCAATCTTCCCAAGGTAGCCAGTACTGGACTTTGGCTCCAGACACCAACCAGCACCAAGACCAGGTTCACTCAAGCTCTGGCACAGCCTCAACCTATGTCTTAGACTACTGGGACTGTGTACAGTGATCTATCTTCCTGTTATACTCTGCCCACAGTACTGCAACCAGAGCATTCCATCATGGCACAGACTGCCAAGCTATTACTGACATGGTGCAGCAGTCTACCTGGAGCAGTTTTGGACATTTCATCACCTCATACAGACTCCTTTACTGGTCTTGATGATCATTCCTTCGATACCTGATAATGTACTTAGGCACCAGAAGTTAGCTGGCCCCAGACCACAACTCCAGCTCTGGCACAGCCTCTACCTATGCTATCTACCTCTAGGACTGGGTATGGTGATCAGTCTTCCCAGTATAACCAGTCCAAGATCCAAAACGCAGACAGCATCTGGCACTTTGTTATGTCAGGTTCAGCCCTGACTCTGTCATGAATGTCCAGCATAACTGGCACCAAATTTGGTGAACCATTCTCCCACACTACCAGTACTGCACCTATGGAAGTATCGCAGACCAGCACCGGACAGTTCCATCACCTGTCCTGGCTCCACTGTAACCCAGTATTGACTATGGGGAATCCCCAAACTTTAACCCAGCTTTGTACAAGACACATGCAGATATTTTGCACTCAAGTTACAACTGATTTTTCGGTTCGAACAATCAGCCTCATCAGTCACCCAAGCAAGGTTATGCTTAAGATCATCCTCAATAGACTGAAACCCCAAGCAGAGCACATCATTGCGGAAGAACAGGCAGGTTTCAGAGCAGGACGTAGCACTACAGAACAGATATTCAATCTTAGAATCCTCTGTGAAAAGTATCTCCAGCATCAACAGAACCTCTGTCATGTCTTCATTGACTTCAAGAAGGCTTTCGACAAGGTATGGCATGCAGCCTTGTGTGCCACCATGCGGATATACAACATAAACGCAAAACTAATCCGCACTATAGAAACCCTGTATGACAAGGCGACTAGTACAGTTCTCGTCAATGGCAACATAGGAGACTGGTTCAGAACCACAGTGGGAGTAAGACAGGGGTGCGTTCTCTCACCCACTCTTCAACATCTACCTGGAAAGGATCATGTCCGACGCCTTGGAAGACCATGAGGGCAGTGTCAGTGTTGGAGGCAGAACAATCACCAACCTGTGCTTTGCTGATGATATCGATGGCTTAGCAGGAGAGGAAGAAGAAATGGAAACCTTAGTGAACCGTCTCAATCAAGCATCACTAAGATATGGGATGGAGATCAACGCTGAAGAGACAAAGCTAATGACAAACAACCCAAGTGGCATCCAAAAGGAAATAAGAGTGAATGGACAGAAGCTGGGCACAGTAACAAGCTTCAAGTACCTAGGGCGGTCGCCTCTGATGAAGGTTCAAAACCTGAGGTTCTTTCCAGGATTGCGCAGACAACCGCTGCTCTGGCTAGGCTGAAGAATATTTGGAAAGACAGCAACATCATGCTTGGGTCCAAGATCAAGCTTATGCGCTCTCTCATCATGTCCATATTCCTATATGCATGTGAGACATGGACCCTAACAGCAAAATTAGAGAGAAGAATCCATGCCTTAGAGATGAGATGTTATCGAAGGATCCTGAAAATCTTATACTTAGACCACATCTCTAATGCGGAGGTGCGCACTAAAATCCAAGGTGCAATTGGACCTTATGAAAATCTGCTCACCACTGTAAAGAAACGCAAACTAAGATGGTATGGTCACATCTCACGCTCAACTGGCCTGTCAAAGACAATCCTACAGGGCACAGTGAGAGGAAAGAGAAAACGATGGAGACAGAAGAAGAGATGGGAAGACAATATCAAAGAGTGGACAGGCATGGACTTTGCAAAGTCCCAAAGAGCAGTGGAGAACAGGGCAAAATGGAAAGAGATTGTCGCAAAGTCATCAGCGGCGCCCCTACGACCAGCAAGGTTACGGGAGAAATTAAATGAATGAAAAGTTACAACTGTCAACAAAGACATCACGGGCCTGTGAATGTCAAAACATTTTTCTTTGTGCACGGACCAGAAACTCTTTTTCAACATGCAACAATCAGCAATTTGCTCCATGTTCGACTTGGTCTTGATTGCTCGACCTCAGCAATCTGAACATAGCCTAGACCTCTCCATTGAGAACCCTGCCAATTGAGAACCCTGCCAATAGACACATCCAGGACTCAGTCTCACATTGGGCCAGCTCTTTAATCATCTGGGCATGATATTCCAAGTTTCCATATTTTTTTAGTTTGTTTCCCCAGAGAACTTACCTTGAGAATTACCTCAGTGGTATCCATCCTCCAGTTGGAGAGTCAAAATTTAGCCTGGGAGTCTCTTTACCTTTGGGTCTTCTGAATGCAGCCATGAACACTCTTGCCCTGTGCTGCTGGTTTGAGAGACCCCGTCAGATCACCTTTCTACCCCAATGTCCAACAAACCTTTGCCTCCCAGACACAATGATCAAAGTTTCAGACTATATAAGGTTCCATCTCAGCAAATGGGAGGACATCCCGCTATCTGGCAGAAGAACCAACCACCAGAAATTACAATCTGCACTGACACCAGCACAAAAGGCTGTGGTATCCACCTCCTGTCCTCATGAGACTGGAGTTTGGCCACTTCTGAAATGCTCCACAGATTTTAATCCAGTGGAGATGAAGGCCATCGCCACAACTGATGCCAGTTACTTCAGAAGGCAAGGGAGAATCAAGTGCACGGATCTCTACCTTCCTGTTTGGCATTTGTCAGAGTGGTGTCTTTGTTAACAAATCCACATTCAAGTCTATCATACCCCAGGCAGGTTCAGATTCTTAGTAGACTTGTGTCTTGATGGAATTAGCTAATCCACACTACATGAACCTTTTACTCTCTGTCTTAAGTTGAATCTGTACTTTCTGGAGTCCTCCCCATTGTGGACCACCTTACAATGAGGTTGAATGCTATGATTTTGATGGCCACAAATCCACTGACTCCCCCCCCCAATCCCAAATGATTTTGATAAACATGCCTTTCCCCAATCCCATCTGATGCCCATAGTCTTGCAGAATGCAAGAGAATCAGAGTCTATCTAATCCTGTTTGCATCCCTCAAGTGGGAAAAATCATGGATCAATGACCTCTTGAACGTAGCAGCAGGAAATCCCAGAAAGATTCCTGCTTTCTCCTCGCCAGCTGAAACAACTGTGAATGCATGTTTTCCATCCAAACCCAGAGATGTTGAACCAGCATGCCTAGCTGATGTCAAACAAGCCTTAGAAAGAAACAGTTTTTGGAACAAGTGATGGAGAGAATTTCTTGGGCCAGAAGACTCACCATTTTGAAAGCCTATGAGGGGAAATCGAGAATTTTCTTCTAGTGGTGTGAGCAGAAAGACATCTTCCTTACAAACTTCAGTACCACAAATAGCTAACTTCCTCCTATGCCTCTACAAGGCAAAGTTTGCTCCCATCACAAACAAGGGATACTGCTCTGCAATCTCAGATATGTTGCAGCATCATAGAAGGGAAGATATAGGCCAGAATAAAAACCTCTTCAACCTGTTTTTAAAATTTTGACTTGTTCCAACAGGAGGCCTTGGCTCTTTGTTAAAAATGGAATCTTCTTCTTTTGTGGGTGAATAAGACACCTTTGAACCACCATCCAGAGCCTCTTTTATAAGACCTGCTTCCAAGTTTTTAGCTACAGTAAGCTGAATCAATGAGATAGATGCCTTATCAGTTGACCTGAACTATCTGCAGTTCCATCACAATGGTTCAGTTTCTCATGATGGCTTCTGCTTTAATTGCCAAGAACTCACTCCTGCTCATGAGGAATCAGTCCTTTTTCTTGAAGCTGCATTTTTTTTTGACCTTTTCATCCCAGGGGCATGTGCAGAGCCCTATCATGGAATTGAAGTGGTACCTGAAGTGGACAGAGTTCTCATCACATACAAAAGGAAGGGATGATATTTCTGCTCAGACTCTGTTGATTTGGATATGATGGATTATTTGCTCAGCATTCAAGAAACTAACCCAAGATCATATGAATTTTTTAAGAGTCAAAAGAAGTGTTCAATGTATTATTTTTGATTTGGAGGGCTAGATTTTCAAAGTGGTAAATGTACTTCTAAGATATTATGATTGGGTAAGTATTATTGAGGGAACATATTTTACTTTTAAAATTACTTTTCCTGATTCAGGGAAAACATAATATAAAAATAACATGAAATTTATGGACATGCCATTGATCACAGTGGAGTCCGGGTTATATCACATGTGGAACAGGTTTACATTAGGTCTTGAAATTTGTGGTTTGAAATTGGTACCAACAAATAAAATTGAATCCACACTTTCTTTCTTTATCTAAATGCAAAATTTTAGTCCAGAACAAATGGAGTACTAAGCAGTGTATAGATGGAATATAGATTTTTCTTTACATTGATTGTTTTCTACTTTCAGAGGCAGAAGAATGAGAGGATTGGACAGGATCATGCTTTTGAACTGCTGTTTCTGTACATGGCCTTTCAACTCTTCATGAGTCAGAAAGAGGCAGGAGATGTTTTGGGTGTATGTTGACATCTATTTACATAATACATGATGATATCTGTTACTTCTATATAAAATCCTATAGCATGCTTCAGAAACTTTTTCTCACACATGTCAAGTGAGTTTTGGCTTTTGTTCGGAAGAGTTATCAAAAAATTAACAGGCCACTTGGGTAAGTAGCTGTCCAGAGGGGCCCATCTAAGAGTTAGACCCAGGGTGTAAAGGCTATCTTGTTTTTGGAGCACTACCTATATCTGACTTCTCTTAGAATAAAAGACAGAACTTAGTTAATGCAGCATTGTCTTGATAGTGAAGGGAAATATTTTTATTGGTTTTGAAAAGTTTACCTTAAGGATGATCACTTGTGAAGGGTTGGAGTATTTAACTTTCTTTTTATAATTTTTTTTTTTACATAGCTAATGGTCAAAACAAAACAAAATCACTAAAAGAGTATATTCTGGTGTGCATTTTATTGTGCTGAATATTTATCCCCAAGTAAGGATCATTACATTGGAAAGTATGGGAAAAGTACCATGTCACTAATTGCCCATACAATAATTGCTCAGTGAGTTTTTAAAAATTCATAAAATTTACTCGGGTTGAAGATCATAGACTCCGTTTATCAAATACACAAAGACAAGTGTATGTTGGTGACTGACCTATTTAGCTCACCTGGTCATATGGCTTTGTGGTATGGCCTGTTGTGCATTGTACATAGTGCCATAGTGCATCCATCAACAATCACTATTTTCAACTTCTCAAAAACTGCCAGACCGATTTCAACCAAAACTTGGTACAGAGCATTCTGGCATAAAAACCTTTCAAATTTGTAAAAATGATGCTAGTCTGCCATCATGTATGGCCACTGTTGTCATAATAGAAGAACATTTAATCACCTGGATGAAAACTGCCATCAGGTATGGCCACTGTTGTCATAATAGAAGAACATTTAATCACCTGGATGAAAACTGCCATCAGGTATGGCCACTGTTGTCATAATAGAAGAACATTTAATCACCTGGATGAAAACTGCCATCAGGTATGGCCACTGTTGTCATAATAGAAGAACATTTAATCACCTGGATGAAAACTGCCATCAGGTATGGCCACTGTTGTCATAATAGAAGAACATTTAATCACCTGGATGAAAACTGCCATCAGGTATGGCCACTGTTGTCATAATAGAAGAACATTTAATCACCTGGATGAAAACTGCCATCAGGTATGGCCACTGTTGTCATAATAGAAGAACATTTAATCACCTGGATGAAAACTGCCATCAGGTATGGCCACTGTTGTCATAATAGAAGAACATTTAATCACCTGGATGAAAACTGCCATCAGGTATGGCCACTGTTGTCATAATAGAAGAACATTTAATCACCTGGATGAAAACTGCCATCAGGTATGGCCACTGTTGTCATAATAGAAGAACATTTAATCACCTGGATGAAAACTGCCATCAGGTATGGCCACTGTTGTTAATAATAGAAGAACATTTAATCACCTGGATGAAAACTGCCATCAGGTATGGCCACTGTTGTCATAATAGAAGAACATTTAATCACCTGGATGAAAACTGCCATCAGGTATGGCCACTGTTGTTAATAATAGAAGAACATTTAATCACCTGGATGAAAACTGCCATCAGGTATGGCCACTGTTGTTAATAATAGAAGAACATTTAATCACCTGGATGAAAACTGCTGAACAGAGTTTGATCAAATTTGACCGAAAGCATCCTGGTATGAAGACCATTCAAACTTGTACCATTGGTGCTGATCTGTCATTAAATATGGTCAGCATTACCAAAAACAGTTAACATGTATATCATCCATCAATAATTGCTATTTTCAGCTTCTTAAAAGCTGCCTGACTAATTTCAACCAAACTTCGCACAAAGCATCCTGACATAAAGGCCTTCCAGGATTATACATATGATGCCAGTGTGCCATCAAATATGGCCATTGTTACTAAAAATTGAAAACCTTAAATGTGGTCTTTCCCCAAAACCCCTTTAAAAAAATTGGATCAAAATTGACATCGCATTCTGGTATTGAGGGCTTTTAAATTTATACAAATGACGTCGATTTGCCATCAAAAATGGTCACTGTTGCTAAAAATTAAAAATCCTTTAAATGACTTCTCAAAAGTGCGACCAAATTTAACTGAAAGCATTCTGGCTGCTGTTACTAAAAATGGAAAAATCTTTAAGAACTTATTCTAAATAACCACTGAACAGAATTTGAGTAAATTTGATAGAAATAATCACGTGAGAAGGCCCTCCACTTTGAAAGCTTATTAGGGAAATTGAGAATTTTTTCACATTGGTGTGAGCATGAACACATTTTTTCCGCTCAAGGCATCAATACCCCAAATAGCTAACTTTCTACTGTGCCTTGCAGAAAAGAAATAGCTCCAATACGGATACACCCTCCCACTCTCCCTGCAGTTACATCCTATCAGGAAAGAGTGCATTCTTCCCCAGTAGTAACTGAGGTATAAACGGAATTTGACACCAATCCCTATATCAAGGGGATATCACTCTGTCTGACTGCCATATATGTGGCCAGACAATGTGTAGCTCTTATAGCTAAAGATTTAGCTATGAGTGCTTGATTTATGAGGTAGTGGTAGTACTCCAAAGGTATTACGATCAGGTAAGTATTATCAAATAAACATATTTTACTTGAAAAATTGGTTTTCATCAGTTTGGGCGATCCTTTGGAGTTTTCTCATTACATGAAAGTATACTCCATCCATTTTCTTCCTGCATCTTACTCTATCATCTTCATAGATGAATATTTTGCCCTTCAGTTGTCCTCTTCATCATATGATAAGCAAATTTGGTTTCATCTTAATTGCCTGCCCAGTGGACAATAGTAAGTTCTATCTGGTAAATGATCATTTAATCTTAATAAGATTATTCTTGTAATTTTCTCTGGCATTTATCTTTAATGCATGGCATTCACTTCACTGTAAGCTTAGCATGATTCTTGACCCATTTCACCTGTATATGCGGTTGTTTTGTTCTCTCTACAGGTAACAGTGTGCAGAGTTAAGTGTGGGGTCTGTAACAAATTCAAACTGGCTGAAGATAATCACCCAATCTCAATGAGCTGAATGGGGTGTCGTTTTGATCATACTACTGGCATTTGTTGAGACAGATCAGAAGAGAGGTGGGTGACAGTAACAGCCAAACAGCTAATTCAGGAAGTGAGAGAGCCAAGAATGCTCCAGTAAGGCTGTAGATGCCAACATTATTACTGCTGATGCTGCCTCTGTTGCCATCTTTATTATGTCTTAGTCACTTGAGGCAGAAACATTGCCAATTCTTGAGTGGGTCTGGCAATCTTTGCTATCTGGGATCTCACATACAGCCTTAGCTCTGTCATCACCACAGTGCCACAGCCAGATCATATCAGCACTAAACAGATTTCCGGGCTAGTACTGATATAGTATTCCATATGTTCCACATGGTCTAGTCCTGGACAGTCCATCACTGCATATAGGCCCCAGTACTGACTATGATGATCAGCCCCTTGACTACAAATACTGGACCTCGGCACCAGATGTCACTACAGTTCCAGCACAGTCTCAGTCTACACCCTTTACCATTGGGACAAAGTATGGTGATTTTGTGGCATACCGAGTCCCAAACTTGAGGTTTGCATAGCATCTGGCTTCTGGTCATGCCTCTTCCAGCACTGGTTCTGTTGTGGATACCAAGGGCATGTGACACAGGATTTGGCGAACAAGTCTCCCACAGTATCCAGTGCTGGACTTTAGAAATCATCACTGACCAGCACCAGAAAGGCCCCTCAATTGTTTCAAGCTGGTCCGCTATTCCCTGCCGCTATGTACCAACCTTGGATTTTTTATAACACTCAAAGAGAATGCCTGTAGATCACTGCATTTCAACAGGGATGGACTCACAGCAATTTTCATTGTCTCTGGCCACCTATTTGACAGCTCAATAGTCATTACCATCACAGGAGACTTCTTTGCCACCCCGTTTTGACGACATATGCTCACTGGTACCATCTCCTCTACCCGATCTGACAATGTCCAGGGAAGACTTAACCATCCACTCATCCATTGAAGAAGCCTTCTGACTTCTGCCTGCAAGGTTCTGTTAACCTCCTCCAGTTCCAACTATAGCCTCTTATAGTGGTCTCACATTATCTACCGCTTAACTATGAAAGACCAGCCTTCTTTCAAACATTTACTGAAGTCTGGTCGAGTCTCAGATGCCTTACACTGCTTTGAACGGCACTTTCATGACCCAAGTGTTGACAGGCCTTATTTTTGCAACAGTGACTCCCATCTAAATTCAGCCTGGCCTTGTACCAAAACCATACACAGTGGTATTCCACACTGAAGTCCTAGCTGTTGTCACGTATATTGCAGGCCTGGGAATGTTGTACCTTCTGTGCATTCACCAGAAATGCTTTCCTATCACACAACAAGTTTTAACTTTTTTGCAATGTCATTGCTATTGGCTGCATGCATGACCTAGTCTCTGGTTATATTGCAGCAATCTGAGTATAATCTTGACTTCTCCATTGAGACTCCAGTAAATCAGCTTAACATTCATAGTCCAATGCCATATTTGGCTCTCTAAACCTCCAGCATGCAGAGAGAGATGCATTCCTATCCATGTTAGAGCTGCTAAATGACCACCTCAAATCTATCCTCAGATCTCAACCATAACCTTTCAACCTTCTATTCAACAGCCACATAGAGGTCATGAAACAGGTCACCAAAGAGGCAAACCTCACACAGGCCCAGCGACCTTTAGCCTTGCCCTTG
The DNA here is from genome assembly GCA_029931535.1 of Margaritifera margaritifera. NCBI lineage: Eukaryota > Metazoa > Mollusca > Bivalvia > Unionida > Margaritiferidae > Margaritifera > Margaritifera margaritifera. The sequence continues at coordinate 1,100,608 of JAQPZY010001114.1, read as the reverse complement.
TTTCCCATGAAGGACGAAAGAAGTAGGAAGGACCCCTCTAAGGCAGGCCAGATGGGGAAACCCTCCTGCTAACCTTACTCCTTGGTGAGGGCACAGTTTCCCAGAGCAACTGATGACAATACATGGGGAAAGAAGGACCAGTTTTGGCCCCATTTATTTCCTCAGCCTTACCACAGAAAATGATGCCATTTTCATGCTGCCCTTTTTCCATATCCTGGTGGAGGAAGACTTAAACATTTTACCACAGAATAAGAGAGACTCTGGCCAAACAACCTGTGGGTCTTACAAATCATTTCTAAGGGTCCCAAGATCACATTCTCAAACCTCCATGGTTGTCAAGGGTTCCCTTTACTACACGTGTCTAAATACCCATGCAAGACAGACATCCTTGCAGCAGGAAATAAGCACTTTCCTCATGAAAAGGGCAGTTTAAATCGCTCACAATACAAACTCGGCGGGATTTTTCTCTAGACTTTTCCTAGTTTCCAAGGGCAATGGCAGGTTCCTACCAGTCATGGATCTAAGGTCTCTCAACCAACACATTTGGACACCCAAGTTCAGAATGGAGAAGCTGTAATTGGTTTTCAGCACCATTTAGGAGGAAATTTTTGCTGTCAGCCTAGACATCCAAAACTCGTTCCTTCATATTCCCATTCACAGGTCTTAGTGGAAATTCCTGAGGTTCTCTTTCACAGAGACAATTTGTACCAGTTGAAGGCACTCACTTTTGGTCTGAATATCAGTTCCTGGGTCTGCATGAGATTCATGGATGTAGTTGTGTCTCACTTCAGAACCATGTCCATGTCTGCAACATTGAACTACATGGATGACATTTTCCTAAAAAGTGCAAGGTCAACAATCTTTTATATGAAAACATGAATTCCCTTTTTTTGCTTTTTGATTGCATTCTATCCCAGCACTTATTCATCTGGGCAGGAATTCAAAACCTCTTTGAATTGTGTTTGTCTTCCTCAAGGATTTTCCCTGATCATTATCTTAGTGCTGTCTTCCATCCACTCAGTGAGTCAGATTTCAGCCTAGGAATGGGATTCCTAATGCAGCTGTGGACCTTCTCATTTTGGGCCAAATGTTCATGATACATCTGCAGATGATCCTTTTATCTCAGTGGTGGCCAAACCTTTCCATACTAGATGAAATTATCAAAGTTTCGGACTACATGAAGTACCATCTCAAACAATGGGAGGACCTCTCTTGGCTTACAGCAGGCATCCCTATGCAGGATCAACTGCTGGAAATTATTATCTGCATGTATGCCAGCACAACTGGCTGGGGGGCCCCATCTTCTGCCCTCCTTTCAAGATGAGAGCAGGATGTAATCCCTTCAGGAGTGCTCCATGCACATAAAACTCCAAGAGATGAAAACCATAGTGAATGTCTTTTGATTTGGGCAAGAGATGTTATTTGGAAAGGGCATCATGATTCATTTGGATGACTTGACTGTCAGCAATTATCTCAGAAGTCACAGTGTCGTAGAGGGAAGCAGATCTTTGCCTTGCAGTTTCAGATTTTGTCAGGTGGTCTGTTTGTAAAAAGATCCACATTTAAGTCCACCACATCTCAGGCAGGCACAGTGTCATAGTGGAGTCACTGTCCATACAGGACCAACCAATTCACATAGAAGGGTCCATTTGCTCCTCATTGTTCAGTCAAATCTGCACCTGCTGTGGTTGACCTCTTGTGGACCTCATTGTGATGAAGTGGAACACCAAGCCCCCAATCTTTGTCTAGCCAGTCCCAGATCCAAAATCCAAAGGCCTGGGTAGTTGATGCCCTTTCTCAGAACTGGAACAGAACTGTTTTTAAACACATCTGCAATATATTCCTTGTATCGATTTATCTACACAGCCTGAGAACGTATCTAACTGTACCTTTTTATGTGTTGTTTTTATTTGTTAACTTCTTTATACTTGTTGACCAATTTTTACACCTCTTTTATCTTTTGACTACATAAACCCACTAATGGCACTACATAGCATATACTGTGCCGATGTTATGTTAAATATCAAACAATCAATCAATCTTTCAGTCATGAACTGAAATGGTCTCAATGCATATGCCTTTTCCCCCATCATCATGATTGCCAGTGGCTTGCAGAAAGCAAGGAAATCCAACTCCAGACTGAATCCTGATTGCTCCCCTTAAGTAGGCAAAATAATGGATGAATAACCTTCTGAATCTAACAGTGGAGATTAACAGGAAAATCCTGTCTTCTCCTTGCATACTGAATCAACCACACATGCAGGCTTTCCACCCAAACTGAGGAATGCTGCACCAGCTCATATCAAACAAGTTCTCAGAAAGAAATACCGGTATTTCAGCAAACAAGTCATGCACAGAATTGCTTGGGCTAGAAGTTCCACCACTTTGAAAGCCTAAGAGGGGAAATGGAGAGTTTTCTCTCAGTTGTGTGTGTAGAGGAATCTTCTTTCCCTTAAGATCCTTGGCACCACAAATAGCTAATTTCTCACTACTGCTCTTCGAGGAGAAGAAGTAACTCCAGTTACAATCAGTGGTTACCATTCCACAATTTCAGACATATTTTGCCATCAAGGATTGGAGGACATAGGTTACAACAAAGACCTCTCCAACCTTCTAGTCAGTTTTGACTTGTCTCGATCTAAGATCTAGGCTTATTGTCTGAAATAAAATCTACCATGGGTTCTGATGTGGTTAAACAAGGCACCAATTGATTGACTGTAGCCTCACTAACTCACCTGTTATATATTACCTGCTTCCTAGTCACTCAGGCTACAGCAGGCACAATGAGTGAAATTCATTCCTCATCAGTCGACCAAAACTATCTTCAATTGCATCTCGATGGTTCAGTTTCTTTCATGATGACTGCTGTTTTCATTGCTAAGAACAGGCTGTTGCTCAGGGGAAATCAGTCCTTTATCTTGAAACTGCTGCCTTTTTTGGATCCTTTATCCCAGGGGTAGGACCCTTTTATGATATTGTTGATTAGAAGAAAGATATTGCTTTTTCCTGCCACTGGAAGAAGTAAGAGACAATCATTCCACTCAGACACAGTTGTCCTGGATCCATTGGATTATCCTCTCAGTCTGCAAGGAACTAGCCCAAGGACAAATTCATTTCTTGTACATACTAGCTCATGAGGTCAGGGCAGTTGCCATCAGCATAGCATTGGAATGCAGTTTTTTCCTGACTGGCATCAATCAAGCTGTGGGATGGCAGTCAGGGATTCATCCCAAAGGACCTGTTGGAACCAGTATCAGCAGTGCAACAGGCTGCCTTCCCAGATCACTGAGCAACTTCATTATGATGCAGGTTACTCTACTTTCACAGGATTTGCAGTAGCAAACATTATTTCTAAAGACCGAGTCCATTCATTGACCTGTGCTAACCCTAGTCCTATATCACATGTTCAGTCCTAGTCCTATATCACATGTTCAGTCCTATATCACATGTTTTAAGCTGCTTCACATATGTTAGGAGACTGAAACCAGGGCCAACTCCGGGATAATGGGATATAACTCGCTCTTCTTCTTACCTAATCTCCAAACGTATTATGATTGGGTAAGATGTTTGCAGTACATAAAAAAAATTCAGTCAATTTCAAATATTTTTACGTTTTTATGCGACTATTCTCATCCAGAAATGCATTTATGGTATGCACTGTGTTTATCCATTTTATTACAGTATTCATTACACGATACTTTTATGTACGTTTATTTGGATTTTAATAATTTGAAAATATTTAATTAAATATTACCCACCACAAAGTGAAGTGTTCATCTATGTTGTTTACCATTGGTGTTTACAAAGTATATTGCTTCCAATTTCATGCAAGTCCGAAGAACCCGTATTTTTATTATATTTTGTGTTTTGCTGTAAAAACACTGTGTTTGATGCAATAAAAGTTTTGATTTGATTTATATTTACCTTTTTCATAAGCCAGATCTAATTACCAAGTGATATTTCCTAAGTTAACTGCCAGTACACGTGGACCGATAAGCCCTTGGCTTTTAAAGGCAGCACCCACTTTGTTTTATCATTTGACAATCCTTTGACAAAGCCATGAATTTGATACTTGTTTAGTGCCAAGTAGAGTCCTTATTTGAACCCCCTGTGATGATGCCGCACAAATGACACCTATTCAGTTGCATCCTGTAATAGATTTCACTTTATGATCAAATTGTCACTTACAGAGCCCAAGCTCAGTCTCCACATAAGCAGCCACAGATGACAGTAAAGATGATCAGAAAATGATGGAGGATTTCAGAACTTTATTTGGTGACTCAGATGATAAAAATGAATTGTTGGGCTTTGTACTAGATGGCATTAGACGGTGACATTTATTGGATACTGTGAATCACAAAAGTGTGGACTTTACTTTCATTGTTTATTTGTAAGACATATGGAATTAACATATTACGGGATATTGTGAATCAGATCATTCTGGGCTACAATTTTTATACCCATATGTTGTCGCTTATGCGATTGCTTAGGCATAGTTTATACACAGCAATAGGCGACCCATTCGCTACCATTCCTGCAAATAGTCCACATTAATATGCATGAGCTGTATTAATACATCACTCGCCAGCCAATCAAACCATTCCCAGCTGTCATGTGCAGCGTCTTTGTTCAATTGTTCTTGGTTGGAGTGGAGAGCGACAGCACGCATATTTCTGTCGAATTGCGCTTCACAACTTTTATTCGCGTGTGCATCTCTTGCTTATTTTCACAACACGGACTTTCCTTAGCAGAGCTACAATTCCCCATTTGTTTCCTCTTCACATTCCATGAATTCATCAGTAGTTATCGTAACCGTTCGTTGGACACTCAAGGCCGTTCCTTTGTCTGCAAACAATGGCGTCACGCTCTTCAAGAAGTCGGAGGTCAGTCCCATACAACTTGGACAATCCATTCAAATGGACTACTCTCCGTTTAAAGCAGAAACTTGAATCAATAGGTATTAAAGTGTCTGCTGTTCTCCCGAAGCACGCCTTAAGACAGTTATACATGGATAATGCCCCTTCCACCAGTTCATGGCCTCCTGATCGTTTGACGAGACAGAAGAGGAACAACCCAGCTCAATTGCAACCAAGCACACTTCAGTCTGAAGAAGAAGTTGCATCCCTCAATCCACATTCAACTCCACGTCGACGTAGCCGTAGTGCGACAATTGTTCGCGATGATTTGGCAGAGGGATTCACTTCGGCGGAAGTCAGTGAAGCGGCAACAGCAGTGCGGTGCAATGTTCCGGATGTAGGAACTAGTTCCAACATGGCCGCCATAGATGTAAACGCAGAGTCTAACGCCAACATAATGACCTCAATCCACTCCATTCAGCGTTCTATCGTGGACCTCAATAACTCCATTACTCACATCATGGCACGACAACTGGCGTCTTCTCTGGATTTATTCTTAGGCGACTCAATACATCTGTCATCGCCGCCAGTAGCCCAGCTTGTGACGCCGATCAATCGGCTGATGCAGTTGCCGGGAGTTTCGCCGGAAATACTTCCAGCTATCGACGTGGTATCCGAAATCCAGCAGAAGCAGATAATCGATGGTAAGCACGTCAATCTTGCCACTCTTTAGCTACCACACTTTGCATCGGATCTATCAAATCAAGATGACAAGGCTGGGAAGAATGATCCCCGGTTACTTAAGCGTCTTAGTATTAGTGAGTTCATAACGGCTTTCGGAAAGTTTAAAAGAATCATCTGTTCTGTTTACCCCAACAGACGCCATGAATTGGACATTTACGAGGCCGACATTATCAAAATTGCCAATGCCTATGGGGACATATTCTATGACTATCACAATGTCTACTCCAGTCAGGCGGCTATTGCCCTGCGTGACTACAAACTCAAAGTCAGCTGGGCTCTGAGGGACCAGGCAGCTCTTCAGCTATTGATTGGAGGCCACAAAACAACAACATGCGACATTTGCAATTCTGTTACTCACCCAACCGACTTTTGCCCACAAAAAATGTTCACTGCCACACCCATTGGTAACATAGCCAACAGAAGGCAAATGGATATTGACAAGTACAGCCGTCCTAGACATATGATGGATGGAAAGGAACTTTGTAACAATTTTAATTCCAGACAGGGTTGCCACCGAACGACTTGCCACTTATTTCATACCTGCAATCAGTGCAGGGCCAAAACGCATGGGGCGACCACCTGCCCAAAGAACCCATTGCACAGTTTTTCCAGCACTGGTACGCGCAATGTCCATACCCATCGTAAATCAGTGCCAGACAAGACGCAACAAATCTGACCAACTTTCTCGCCACATGCTTCCACCCCAATTGACATCAACAGATTGCAGCTTGAACTCGTTAATCATCCTGATCAGGACTTCGTTCAATATTTGTCTTCCAGTCTGAAACATGGTTTCGACACTATGGTGCATAAAACTCGCTTGCCTACAAAAGAGTGCAAAAACTAGCTTTCTGCTTCTAAACAACCGAATATTGTGGATCAGTTATTAGCAAAGGAATGTGCCAAAGGTTTCATGCTGGGCCCTTTTTCATCTCCACCATATCCAAATTACAGAGTTAGTCCTGTCAGTATCGCGGAAGGTAAATATTCAAAACAGAAGAGACTTATCATTGACCTGTCATCTCCCCATGGCGACCTCGTTCATGCAAGTATCAATGAACTTATTGACAAGGATAAATGCTCGCTAAGATTGATGATGCCATCCAAATCATTCAGAGTTATGGTAAGGGAGCTATTATGTGCAAAACTGACTTTTCAGATGCTTTCAAACAGATTCCCATTGCGCCTTCGCAATGGCACTTGTTCTGCGTAAAATGGAGAGGATACTATTACGTTTGCATTCACCTCCCCTTCGGGTCACGTTCAAGTCCAAAATTATTTGATACCTTATCTCAGGCGATTTTTTGGATAGCCGAACATAATTATGGTGTTGATGTCATCTTGCACCTCCTTGACGACTTTCTTACAATAGATCCTCCTTCTACATGTGGTGAGAGAACTATGGCTTTGTTGACTTTAATTTTCAACAGATTGAAGATTCCCATGGCTCCAAACAAGACCATTGGCCCTTGTACAGTTTTAGAATATTTGGGAATAATTCTGGACTCGGAACAAAATGCAAGCACGTTTACTGCAGGATAAAGTGGAACGTATTGTGAACTACATAAAGAACTTTCTTAATAAACGTAGTGTCTGCAAGCGAGAACTGCTCCAGTTACTCGGCCACTTAAATTTTGCTACCCGTGTTATCCTACCAGGGTGTGCGTTTGTGTCATACCTCATTCGACTATCTACCAAAATCAGGGAACTGCATCATTACGTACACTTTGATGCAAATTGCAGAGAGGAACTATATATGTGGCACCGATTCCTGGCTACGTGGAATGGAGTTTCTATGTTTCTTGACAATCAGTCCACAACATCGGACAAACTGGAATTATGCACAGATGCTTCATCCACGGTAGGGTATGGAGGTTACTTCAAAACCCACTGGTTTGCAGCTGCATGGTCTGATGATCTTAAAATGATTTTTTCTGTGGAGAATGATTTCTCTATGGCATTCAGGGAGTTGTACCCCATTGTTGTTGCTGCTATTATTTGGGGTGCAGAATGGGCAGGCAAACGCATAATATTTATAAGTGATAATATGACCACGGTGAATATACTTCTAAAGGGATGATCAAAATGTATGCATATAATGAAATTAATGCGTAAACTTACATGGTGTGCGGCTTCTTGTAACTTTTATTTTTCTGCTAAACACATTCCTGGAGTTGTCAACAATACAGCTGATGCCTTGTCCCGCCTTCAATTTCAGAAATTTCATGCACTGGCTCTGGACGCGGATCTACAACCCAGCACATGCCCCCCACCCTCGGAAGTCTTGTGGACCTGGATACAGAGGTAGAGATTTTGTGGAACCAGGCTTTAAGCCCTGTGACACAAATCGCCTACAATACTGCATTCAACACTTTTAGGACCTTCATGCTGATGTGTGGCTTCGCCTCAAACATGCAACTTTTGCCAGCTATTACGGAGGACACCTTAATCTACTTTGCGACACATTGCTATAGAGTCCTCCACTTAAAGCATTTGTGCATATCCATCATCTTCATTGCCATATGTGCTTTCAGTGCATTCAGTTCATGGAGGTGTTTGTGCATTCTCAGGGTCTTCTTCTGCCCATTTCATGGATGTGATCATCTTGCTTCCTGCCTGAGTTGGATGTGATCATTGATTCGTTTCCATTCTCAATTTCCCACGGATTTATCGTTGCCATCTTCCAAGATGTATCTTTCTCATGCTATGCCACCATCGTCCTACTCGGATTGGTACGCAATTATTTCACATAATGCTGTCGATACATGATCAGATGTCTTTGCAACACTGCAGTGTTTTCAGCACACATGGAACCACTCTCAGCCATTCATTCGCACAAGACTTTAAATTTACATATATCATAGACTTGCAATTCAAGTGACTTTGCTTTGATAATTGCAATAGTCTGGTGTCGGAGTGGTGATATCGGTCTTCTTGTAGTAATTGCATGCTGTTTCTTGCCATTGTCGATTTTTCTTTTTCCTACCTGTACGTATACCTATCTTTTCCATTATGTTTGCATTGACTGCTGTGAAATAGTGCAGTGTTTTGAGCGCGCATGGAACCACTCCGAGACATTCACACAAGATTTGACATTTTTCATACATCATAGACTTATTGCAGTTCATGTGACTTTGTCTTCATAGGTGCGAGTCTGGTGTTGCAGTTGTAATACCAGTCTACTCATAGTAATTGCATGCTGTTTCTTACCATTGTCGATTTATTTCTACATGTATGTATACCTTTCTTTCCATTATTGTTGATATGCTGCTGTTGTATAAACAAACATTTTTTTTCTTTCCCTTCATTGAACACTGAAGGCTTCCTCATCTTATTACATTCTTGGGGGACAACATCTGCTACACATATGTTCTCTTGGGGCATTCACTTCATTCCATTCCGTTATTCACCCAAGAATCTAATGTCAGCGCTATTTGGTGTATTCAAGCTAAACCCATTGAGTGAAGTACACACAGTTGCTGCTGTCATCCCAACCTTCGTTGGACAGTCCAGTCTTCGCTGGGCTCCTTCAGTTTCCGTTGAAGAAACTTTACTCAAGGGTTATCCATAACATTCTGTCAGGGAGTTCACAGCCCAGCTGTGACCTCTGTACAACCACGTTGTGCCATTCAGTAACCGCTGAATCACTCACTGACAGAATGAACCAAAACAGTTTCATCAGTCGCAGCAGACGGTCCCCCTAGGCAAACATTATAATTATAAATAAAAACTTAACTGGATCTGTGTTTTCTTGTGTATAAATTGCTGCTTATGAGATTGCTTAGGCATAGTTTATACACAGCAATAGGTGACCCATTCACTACCATTCCTGCAAATAGTCCGCATTAATATGCATGAGCTGTATCAATACATCACTCGCCAGCCAATCAAAGCATTCCCAGCTGTCACGTGCAGCGTCTTTGTTCAATTGTTCTTGGTTGGAGTGGAGAGCGACAGCACACATATTTCTGTTGAACCGCTGCCATCCCCGCCTCAACGCCTGCAGTGTTCAATGGACATGGGAAAGTCTGTGCTGCTGCATGTTACTTACCATAAATAAAGGGCATTCACTTCATTCCATTCCGTTATTCACCCAAGAATCTAATGTCAGCGCTATATGGCGTATTCAAACTAAACCCATTGAGTGTTGTCCACACAGTTGCCGCTGTCATCCCAACCTTCGTTGGACAGTCCAGTCTTCGCTGGGCTCCTTCAGTTTCCGCTGAAGAAACTTCACTCAAGGGTTGTCCATAACATTCTGTCAGGGAGTTTCACAGCCCAGCTGAGACCTCTGTACAACCACGTTGTGCCATTCAGTAACCGCTGAATCACTCACTGACAGAATGAACCAAAACAGTTTCATCAGTAGCAGCAGATGGTCCCCCTAGGCAAACATTATAATTATAAATAAAAACTTAACTGGATCTGTGTTTTGTTGTGTATAAATGATCCATAATAGAATTTATGGATTTATCATTTAAAATGTCAAGTATTATGTATTTCTATGGATTTTATTACACAAAGATGAACAAAATGTAAGTTGTCAATTTATCTTGTAACATATTCCACTCAGTAAAATAATTGTCTTTATTTTACAGCGATTTCATCTTTATTTTTCCTATCTATCTATTCATCCATCCAGTTTGGCTTGTTTATTCTTTTTCAAAATGCAGCTTTGACTTTCTGATGACAAGTCATCCCATACAGATGGATCTGACTTGCAAAATACAGGATATAGGAGGGTCAAGGAGAAATTTAGCTTTTTGCAGCCCTAAAAAAAAGGGTGGGGGAGGGGTCGCCTTATAGTAGAGTCTTCTTATAAGCTAGTATATGCAGTATGTTTCTTCAATAATGCTAACCCAATCATAATATGGGCACACCCTCCCAAACCCTCACTGCAGTTACATCTCTGGAAGAGTATTCACATCCACTTTAGTAGTAACTGATGATTGATGGGATTTAGTTTTTGGGAGGGCTGTATTTGTGAAGTAGTTGATGTTCTAATGTATTATGATTGGGTAGGCATCATGGAAGAAACATATTTTACTCCAAAAATTAGTATCTCTTGTCATGCCAAATAACCCATTTTGCATGTTTCCCTTGTTATACACTGTATGCATATATCACCACAGGACCTCCATGTATGTTATGAGAAGGCAGGACAGAAAAGGCGAAAGTCAGTGTCAAAGAAAGAGAAGGATGGTAATTGGATTTTTTTTTACTTATTTACAAAGTTGTATACTTATAGGACAAAGTATTTCAGTCAAACCAGCTCTAAACGACACCTTAGTAAAGTAGACCCAACATAAATATTCTATATAAAATTAATCTCCATGTAAACAGCCACCTTTCTATTACAGACAGTTTGAGTCTGTCCCATAGGTGGCTTGCTTATTCAGGTTTCAGTGTACATGTTCTAAGTTCTTCCTCGTAAACCACAGTGACTCCGTGGTTAATGCATTGGACACATGACCAGAAGGGTGCGGGTTAATTTCCCACTATCAGACTAGCCCAGATCAGCTGCCATTGTGTGTTCTTGGGCAAGGCATTTTAATTGCCTTTGCATGATATAACATTTAAGTGTTGCTGTGCGTTTGCATGATATAACATTTAAGTGTTGCTGTGCATTTGCATGATATAACATTTAAGTGGTGTTGCTGTGCCTTTGTGTGATATAACATTTAAGTGTTGCTGTGCATTTGCATGATATAACATTTAAGTTTTGCTGTGCGTTTGCATGATATAACATTTAAGTGGTGTTGCTGTGCCTTTGTGTGATATAACATTTAAGTGTTGCTGTGCATTTGCATGATATAACATTTAAGTGTTGCTGTGCATTTGCATGATATAACATTTAAGTATTGCTGTGCATTTGCATGATATAACATTTAAGTGGTGTTGCTGTGCCTTTGTGTGATATAACATTTAAGTGTTGCTGTGCCTTTGCATGATATAACATTTAAGTGTTGCTGTGCATTTGCATGATGTAACATTTAAGTATTGCTGTGTGTTTGCATGATATAACATTTAAGTGTTGCTGTGCATTTGCATGATATAACATTTAAGTGTTGCTGTGCATTTGCATGATATAACATTTAAGTGTTGCTGTGCATTTGCATGATATAACATTTAAGTATTGCTGTGCATTTGCATGATATAACATTTAAGTTGCTGTACATTTGCATGATATAACATTTAAGTATTGCTGTGCATTTGTATGATATAACATTTAAGTGTTGCTGTGCCTTTGCATGATATAACATTTAAGTGTTGCTGTGCCTTTGTGTGATATAACATTTAAGTGTTGCTGTGCCTTTGCATGATATAACATTTAAGTGTTGCTGTGCCTTTGCGTGATATAACATTTAAGTGTTGCTGTGCGTTAAACACAAAAAAAATGTAAAAATGCAACTATGTCAGTTTCATTGAGTCCATCACCTTATTATAGAACCATAAATTGTATGCTTGTTATGTTAACCCTGTATGTTGACCTCTTATGTATATCTTTTAAATATCTCAGCATTTGCATATCATTATATTAACTTTAATACAGTATAAGCTTGTTAATCCAAACTGGATTTATTCATTTTCAAAATGCAACCTAATTGAGCTGACAGTATTGTAGATATTTAAATTGATATCCTTAAAACCATGGTACCTGTGTTTCACTTTTGGATAAAGTGGTCAGATTCATGAGACTAGAATGTGCCAACATGTTGCTTATACGCTGCTTTCTGACAGCTGAATATGTAAGTGTATGGTTAGTATACAGTGACTTTGTCATTGGATATTTGTATAAATGTTGGGTAGTTTTATAACTGTTGATTTGAGCAGATATCAGCCACAACCCCCCCCCCATCCCACCCCACCACAAAGATAGTGAAGATTAATGATGGGGATTTTGTCTAGGTCATTTGTTCTAGTGTCCACTCGTAGATTTAGCTTTATGTGAGAATGCATCCATGTCAAGGTTTTAATAAACTTTCCATGCATGTGTTAGAAAAAAAATACTTAAAATGTTAAAATTTGTGGATCAAAATTTGCACCTTTCAGTACATGTAAAAGAAGTCATTACAGTATTACTTGTATATACTTGCGTATAAGCCAGTACCAACTGCAAACTGCATAGACCCAGATCTGCTGTCGCATAATGTGCAGGCAGATCTGGTTCTATGCAGTTTGTAACGACTAATCAGTAGAACAAACAACATAGACCCTGATCTGTTGGCGCATTATGTGACGGCAGATCGGGGTCTATGTTGTTTGCATTTGGACCGGGGTTATACGAGATTATATACAGTATGCAATTAAAAAATGTTGTTATCCAAGACATGCAAGCACAAATGGATCACTGTAGAATTAGGTCATTGACAAATTTTCAGTTAAATGCGGGACTTTTACATGTATGTCTTGTTCAAAATTTGGTTTTGAAAGAAAACAGAACACATGATCAAACCATCTTGTATTTGTTCATGCATCACACTGCAACTCGAGGAAATTTTTGGCATAATTTAAACTCAGAGACTGTAAGATTGCGCATAAACTGAGATTTTATCATGCAAAGTAAGATATCACAGGTATGAGGAAATTAAAGATTTGTTGAGATTTTACGATACAGAGTGAGAAGTACAGGTGTGAAGACATCAAAGATTTTGTGGGATTTTACCTTACAGAGTGGGATATCACACACACGAGGATATCAAAGAATGATTTATCATACACTGAGATATATCAGATGTGAGGCAATCAAAGACTTTGTGAGATTTTATCATACAGAGTGAGCAATCACAAGTATGAAAAATATTAAAGACTTTAGTTTGTACATGTATTGCTGTTGACCACAGACAGTGGATTTTGTCTGCTGTATCTTTTTGATGACTCAGTTTATTTTTGTTTGGTAATGAGGGAATAAATTATCAGAGGAGCCAGTAGTATATACTTCTTAAATGACTTCAGCAAATGCTGAGAAAATACCATCTATACTCGCATATAATCTGATACCAACTGGAACTGCATAGACCCAGATCTACCATTGCATAATGTGCTGGCAGATCTAGGTCTATGCAGTTTTTAAGGACTAATCAGTAGAACAAACAACATGGACCATGATCTGTTGGCGCATTATGCGATGGCAGATCAGGGTCTATGTTGTTTGCATTTGAACCCGGCTTATACGTGAGTACATACAGTAAGGCAATGACAAAACCAAGGATGAGTATCTTGCAGTAAGCTGTAATTCCTATATTTCATTATCAATTGCAGAACCTGAGTGGATTGAAGTGACAGTAGAGCTGATACTCGGTCTGATGTCACGAGGATCACATTTAGCACGAGTCATAGCCAACTCGTTCTTTGCTACCCTGACTTCCCACATCACACCAAAGGCACTCTCCCTCATTTTGGATGTAAGAACCCTTCTTGTCTTACACATATCTATGTAGGTAGAGTCCCAACAGTCAACAGATGCACATGAAGCAATTACTGATCAAAGTGGTACTCAAGATATTTTACTTTTGGCGTACATTGACTGGACTTGGATTGTTGGAGTAAACCATAATGGCTTAAGTAAAGATGATAAACAGCTTCATGGAATCCCTGAATACAGTGATTGAGATGAATTTTAATTAATGAGGAATTTCTTTATTATATATATTACTCATATGTCAGTTATTATGTAATTTTGTTATTTTTCAGTCAAGTAGATTTAAATACAGATTACATGCTTACCATTGCATAGGTTTCTACATGTTTGGTTGATATAAATTTGACTAATTCTGAAGTTTTCATGTGAGCATGTGATATAGTCAGAGAAGCAACCTCAAGTATATAGAGTATCTTTCATGAGTGCTCATTTCAAATAAAATGTATAATGTGAGTCAAATGAAATTATTAAGCGAGTCAAATGAATGTATGATGCAAGTCAAATGAAATGTATAATGTATGAAGTGAGTCAAATGAAATGTATGATGCAAGTCAAATGAAATGTATGAAGTAAGTCAAATGAAATGTATGAAGTAAGTCAAATGAAGTGTATGATGTGAGTCAAATGAAATGTATGAAGTGAGTCAAATGAAATTATGAAGCGAATCAAATGAATGTATGATGCAAGTCAAATGAAATGTATGAAGCGAGTCAAATGAAATGTATGATGCAAGTCAAATGAAATGTATGAAGTAAGTCAAATGAAATGTATGAAGTAAGTCAAATGAAGTGTATGATGTGAGTCAAATGAAATGTATGAAGTGAGTCAAATGAAATGTATGATGCAAGTCAGATGAAATGCATGATGTGAGTTAAATGAAATGTATGATGTGAGTCAAATGAAATGTATGATGTGAGTCAAATGAAATGTATGATGCAAGTCAAATGAAATGTATGATGCGAGTCAGATGAAAAGTATGAAGTAAGTCAAATGAAATGTATGATGTAAGTCAAATGAAATGTATGATGCGAGTTAAATGTATAATGTGAGTCAGATGAAATGTATGAAGTGAGTCAGATGAAATGTTTGATGCAAGTCAGATGAAATGTATGAAGTGACTCAAATGAAATGTATGATGTGAGTCAAATGAAATGTATAAACCTTGGTGAGCATAAGATTGACATTATTTAATGAGTTTCATAAATATAATTGAAATTAACATGAATGTAAGATTTTATTTATCACATGATGAAAATACTGATTTTATTTGACCAGACTGCATAATAATGTTGTGAAATGACTTTGAAATCCATTCCAATGCCTCGGTTGATACACCCTTTCCTTTGCATAATGTGATGTAATTTGTGATGTCATGAGGTGTTATTAAATGTGTTACATATCTGAAAATTTTGATTTGTATATGTTAACATATTAGTAATGTGATAAATTGTATTGACTTGGGACCAAGTAGATTTTTGTTACAGTGCAAATGTTTATTGAACAGTCTGCCTTAAGAAAGTTAAGGTTTGTTCAAACTTTCTCAGCGCCTTTCTCAAGATTAATCTGTTGATTTTGATTTAAACAAGATTTATTTTCAGACGTTATCATGGAAAGTACATAAAATACAATGAGATGTAGAGGATTGACCAACAAGCATAAGCTTATTTTGAACTCTCTACTAATTATAAATAATATTTACTTTTATAATATGATCGACATGAGTAATGAAGGCACAGGATTATAGACATTGAAAAATGCTAATGAGATATTAAAAGAAAATTGTACTTACAATATTGTAATAATATCAAACTGTAACTTATAAGCATTTATAGCAGAAACATGTTACAGTATACTTGAAAGACCAAAAAATAAAAATAAAAATATGAAGATGTTGGTGTTGATGGAGGTTGGGGAAGGGGTAGGTAAAGGTCTTCAAGCTTCAGCTAAGTGGAATATATGTACTAAGTAAATACATACTAGAGATATAACAGCTCAGTGGAATATATGTAGTAAGTAAATACATACTAGAGATATAACAGCTATGTGGAATATATGTAGTAAGTAAATACATACTAGTGATCTAACAGGTCAGTGGAATAGATGTAATAAGTAAATACATACTAGAGATCCAACAGCTCAGTGGAATAGATGTAATAAGTAAATACATACTAGAGATATAACAACTCAGTGGAATAGATGTAATAAGTAAATACATACTAGAGATCCAACAGCTCAGTGGAATAGATGTAATAAGTAAATACATACTAGAGATATAACAGTTCAGTGGAATAGATGTGAGTAAATACATACTAGAGATAAAACAGCTAAGTGGAATATATGTTATAAGTAAATACATACTAGAGATATAACAGTTCAGTGGAATAGATGTAATAAGTAAATACATACTAGAGATATAACAACTCAGTGGAATAGATGTAATAAGTAAATACATGCTAGAGATATAACAATTCAGTGGAATAGATGTAATAAGTAAATACATGCTAGAGATATAACAACTCAGTGGAATAGATGTAATAAGTAAATACATACTAGAAATATAACAGTTCAGTGGAATAGATGTAGTAAGTAAATACATACTAGAGATATAACAACTCAGTTTAATAGATGTAATAAGTAAATACATACTAGAAATATAACAGTTCAGTGGAATATATGAAATAAGTAAATACATACTAGAGATATAACAACTCAGTGGAATAGATGTAATAAGTAAATACATGCTAGAGATATAACAGTTCAGTGGAATATATGTAATAAGTAAATACATACTAGAGATCTAACAGGTCAGTGGAATATATGTAGTAAGTAAATACATACTAGAGATATAACAGCTCAGTGGAATAGATGTAGTAAGTAAATACATACTAGAGATATAACAGCTTAGTGTGAAGACATAAGCATTGATTATACAAATCTCTTAATTGCAATTATTTACTTTTGGACCACTTTAAAAATTTGTTTTTTTTGCATCCATGGGACCTCACTAGTTGATTTAAAGAATATCAGATAAATATACAATTGTTTCTTTATATTTTCATTTTGTCCATTGTAGGTCCTTCAAACTCCCAAAAGTGGAGAGGAGGGACAACTTGAGTTTGAAGGAGAGGAGGGAGATTTAGAGGAGAAGGAGGGGAAGGTGGAGAAAGAAGGTAAAGGAGCCCAAAACTTAATAAGCTTTTTTATTGTTTCATCTATTCTAGCAGCTAGCTGTGTCATTAAGATCTTGAAGTAGTTTGATTTTGAACAGCAACATATTCTGTTATTGAGGTGTTCTGGCATCTGATTAGCAGAGCTTATTACCACTCCAGAGACTATTTCTGAACAGGTTTTGATCAAACTTGATATGTATACATACATCATCAAGATGTCAGACAGGTTTGGGTGTAAGAGACATTTGGGCCATTAACGAGATCTTGTGACATACAGTAGCTGAAAACTATCTCAGAAAAAGGGTAAATAACCTTACATGAATGAGGCATTATTTAGTTTTGAGGATGAGCAAAAATGGTGAAAATCAGTAGGTGTAACCATTGACATGTAGACTGATAATGACTTTAGCAGAGATGCTCCCAGGCCACAGGATCATGGGAAACTCACATGCAACTTTGAAAACCCAGTGGTGGAAAGATAATGTAAATTATTTGTGATTCCCATGATTTGTCATACCTGTTGTATGATTTTTTTTTTAAATATAGAAAAATAGGTTATCAAATCATCATCTTTTGTCTTTTGTCCATGATCTCAATCAATTTATACTTTGGGTAGAATTAGTGTTTGAATACAAGCACCTTTATGATCATGATCTGCTGTTGTGTAGATGAAACTATTATGGGTTCTGATTGAATTGTCTGCTGGAGGTGAATAGCAAATTGATCCATTGATCAGCCATGAGGAAAATTTATAGAGAGTAACTGCAGTGAGTCATGTTGAAACAGGATAACTGATGGAAAGATCATCGGCTAAGGATGAAACTAGGGAAGAGGAAAGGTCGGATGTTCAGACACTAACTGAAGATAGTGCTGAAAGTGGTGATACAGAAATATCTGGCATCTTGTCATCTAGGCCTTGATCCTTGGACAGAAATATCCTAGGAACAACATGCATGAATTATGGATAATTAGGTTTGGATATCCTGAAGATCAGTTCCCAAAATTATTCAGACTGGTCAAAATTGCTGTAGTTCTGCCTTTAAAAACAGCTGATTGTGAGAGGGGATTTAGATCTCGTAGCAGAATTCACACTTCTCTGAGGAACAAGATAACATCTGAAACAGTAAATAAACTGATGACTTACAGATAAAAGGGGGTCCAGTAAATGTTTTTAAGTTTGCAGAGGCTTTTAAGAAGTGAAGTGGTACGAAAAGGAGAATATTTACTAGCTGAAAAGACTGAAATAGGTATGCAGATACATTATATAGTTTGTTGTTAAAGAAGTGATACAAAGTCATTGAATGCTTGTTTTAAATTAGGTATGCATATACCTTATAACAGTGTTGTCAAAGAAGTGAAACAGAGTTATTCAATGCTTATTTTGCACTCTTCAGCTTTCATTCAGCATTGTTCTCCCCCTCCTCTACCCATGATTCTCCTTCTTTGGAGGGGAAGGGGACATACCCCTAATAAGAAAATTTTTGGCAGCATCTCTGCTTTAGCTGCTGCCCATCCAAATGCCTCTATACCTGAATGAAATTAGACTCAGGCTCACTAGTTCAGCTTATAGTAACAAGATCTTGGTATTCCTGCATTGTATTGAGACAAAGAAAACTAAAAGGTATAAAATTACATAGTTGTAGTAACATAAATTGAGTGATATCAGGCACACTTATGCCTTTTGTTAATTATTATCAGGTGTTGAGATGGATGAAGAAGGAAAGGAGAATAAGGAAAAGGAGGAGGATGAATCCAGTGAAAGTGATGATGAAGATGATGATGATAATGAAGAAGAGGAGGAAGGAGAAGTAGATGAAAATTTCAGACAGGCAGTGAAAGCAGCTTTGGGTGATGCAGCTGCTGGCAGTGATGATGATGATGATGAGGTACATATATAGCTTTGTGTCTTGTGCATGATATTTTAAATTCCCAACATTCGGTGCAAATATTAAGTGCAGAGTATGCATTAGCTGACCTTTCAGATAACCATTTAGTTTGTACATGTACCATCATAATATTGCATTAATATTTGCATACTGAAATTACATATATGTTACATAAGTAATTAATAAGCACAGGTCGCTTATTTATTATTGTGTGATACCTCTGCAGATTTTTGAAAAATCTTTGTTTTTTGGCAGCTAAATATCTGTTGGAAATGTCCTAGCCCTTTTCTCATTCATTGACTCACCACCCTTCCCATGAGCCCTTGCTTCATCAGCAAGGGTAGATTGAATTCTAATTCTATAATGCAAATCTTTAAAGTACATGTTATATCACATTGGTTGAAGCCCCATGTGATATTATAATGCATATGTTATTAACACACAAACACTCAAACAAATATGTAAACCCAAATGGACAGTTTCATCCAGTCCATGCTTTCTTTTTAAAAGCTGATAGATAACTGGAAAGTGTATAATAAGGAAAGATTTACATGGGAAATTTGTAGTGTTCAGTTTTAAGTTCTGCATGATGGACTGTTAGTTCTAGCATCAGGAAATTATTGACAGATAACTCAACGCAAGTAAGTATAGTTTGTGTTACGGACTTATGTATCATTTCTTGAAATAGTTTTATTAGTTTATGACCTCTGTATAATAATCTCATAGGTGTCGTTTTGCAGAGTGCACATATACGGTAATTTTAATGTGACTCAGGACATTGGTCTTGGGGAAAATATTGTCGGTTGAAGCATAAGTCATATCATGCAATTCTAGCGCGTGCTAACATGTATTATTTTGACCTGCATTCAATGTTCTGACCAAGATTTTGACATTACAAAGAATGATTCATTTTGTTGACCAGAAATTAGAGTTTAAGATCACAATTCTGATGTGTTTGTTTGAGACTTAGAATAATTGGGTTTTTATTTGATTTGCACAGTCAGAGACTATAAATAAGATGTAATCGGAGCGTTCATCATTCTGTCATAGTTCATCAGCTTGAGAGGTCATAAATGAGATTGGTTCATTTTGTGTGGTATTCTGCTTCAGAGATATATTATTATACAGTGCATTCTGGATTTAGTACTGCTACTTAAACTTTGAGAATTATACAGCTTTTTTGGAATTATCGGAAACATATCTAGAACTTGTGTGATATTCCATATTCACAAGGATTATTTGGAATTAATAATATTTGGATATAACTGATTCTTGTTAGTACATCAACACTTTAGTACAGTTGGACCCCACTATAGCACGATGGTCGGGGTCCACAAAACAGGATCGTGCTATGTCCCGAACTGTGCTATAACCAACCTAGACAAAACCAAGTCATTTAGCTGAAGAAATTGATGCATGCACCAAAAAAAGGGAGGGGGTGTAAATTGTGTGCTCAAAACAAAGTACTTCATTGGTACAGTTACCATCTTAAATCAATGCATAATAAACGATAAATACACGTGCACTGAAAACAGAGATTGCACATATAATATTTTACTTTATTCAGAGAACCATGCATTGGTACATTTATATGTACATGTCTATTGTATAGCATGAATAGTTAAAGGATCAACACGTGTACTCACCAGCTGATCTCATGGCATGCGTAGGAGTGAGTCCATAATAATTCCATCGAAAATATGCACACAGAAGTATAATATCATTGTCTGATAAAGTTCTGAAATCCTACATCGTCGTCTAGTCATTGTAAATCATCATCGTCTAGTCATCGTAAATCATGTCCGACTCCGATTCCTCAGCTGTACTGTCATATGCGGGTGCTTATGCAGAGACTGACCTTGCGCTCTTGCAAGTAACATTTTGATCATAAAGTCAGAAATCTATTAAAAGATGCAACTGGACACGTGTCAATTGTGCGGCAAGATCAAAGGGTGTTCAAATAACCACCCTCTGTTACTTGGCACTGAACAAGTATCAAACTCGTGGCTTGATCAAAGGGTTGTCACGTGGGAAAACAAAGAGTGTGGTGCCTTTACAAGCTAAGGGATTAAGGTCAAAGTATATACACAGGAAGTTGTAGAACTCTACTTGAAAACAAAGTGAGTGCTTTTACAAGCCAGAGGCTTATCGGCCCACATGCACTGGCATATAACTTGGGAAATATCACTTGGGAATTAAATCTGACTTGTGGAAACACCGGACTTAATCCTGTCCATGGCTTCAAGGTTCTCTTTAACAGAAAAAGCTTAACGTTTCCGTGTACTGTTATCCATTGTAAATAACTACTAATTAAAACTCTGACACCTATTTGTTTGAACGACTACAGCAAGAATAATTGTTAATCAACAATGGGGTCATTTTTATAGGGAATGTACAATATTATTCACTGGTCAACTGATTGTGTGGCGATTGTCTAACTACACCGCCAAGCCACGTGTGCGCGTTGGCGGTTTTCGTTTTTTTGATGTTTTATAAATCATTGCCGCATGGTTTGAACAACTTTTTGCTTTGAGATTGACTTTGATGATTGTCAATGACTTAAATTAATTGATTTATAAATTCAGGTGCAAATCTTTTATCAACCACCGCGTTGTTTGGTGCTTGGCTGTGTATGCAGTTGAATGAGCAAACATATGTCGGCTATTGTTTGAGCAACGATTGTACACAGAATGTATTGAAGACAAACACAAAGAAGACTTAATGACCTTATTGTTCATGTATCAGTAATAATAAGATTAACACTTATCAGCTTTTAAATGAGCTGACATCTTTCAAAAATAAACTAAGATCAAAGTGCAGTGACTGACTACTGACACATTTGAAATGAACAGTCACAAATAGAAATGTTCAGCATCTTTATTCATATAATGAAAGATGCAATCATAAGACACTTTTTTTTCAAGAATACAATACAGCTTGCCAAATTATTAAATCAAACTTTTGTTTATTTTGGCACAAAACTTTGCAGTAGTTCAAGAAATTGGCGAAATTATTGTAAAATTTTCGGTAGCCATGCCATGTTCATATTATATCTGAATTCATACACGATCTCTTCCCCAAAATGATCATTAATTTTTTACACATTATTTTTCATACTTTGAAAAAATAATTTTTTTTCTTGTACGAAAAAAAAGATAACATTTCAGGAGCCATGCCACGATCGTGTTATATCCGAATTCGTGCTATAACGAAGCGTGCTATGGGGGGTCCTATTGTATTTTCATTCGGAATACTCTTCATTCGGAATATTTGGATTAACTTCTGGATCAGTGAACTTTAGAACAATTTAGGACTTTTAAGGATATTCTATACAGTAAGTTATTTTTAATTCTTTCACTTTGATTGTTTGTTGAAATATTTTAATATTTTAGGAAATTAAATATTTGTGTTTTAAATCTTGAAAGCTTGTTTGAGTCTTTTCTTTTGTTACATTTACCCCTAGTTGTAACATTTGTGTTTCATTCACTGAAGAGTTTGATTGGGAAGATGTTTTACAGAGGTGTCAAGGTCTTTGACATTTCCGATTATGGAACTAGAATTTCATGCACTGTTAATATTTGGCACTGTTTACTTGACTTTACTGAATCAAGAGACATTTGCTGAAAGCTAAAAACATAGTTTAAAGATTTGGAAAATAGTCTGTCCAGTGCCTGCATGATTGTTGATTTTGTATGCCATGTGTTAAATATCAAAACAGGACCGGCAGTTAAAATGGAACTTAATTCAGTTATAACATTGCAAACTTCATTCCTATTGAATGACACCTTGTATGTGCTATTCAGGATGTACCAGATCTGAGTGACTCGGAGATGTTCAAACTTGATGCTATCCTTGCTGAAGCATTCAAGAGCATGAAGAGGGAAAAAGGTGAAAAAGAACAGAAGGAAAAGGCTAAGCTTGTGACAGACTTTAAATTAAGGTTTGTGGAGAGAGTAATATGTGACAGAGAAAATGCTCAATTTTAAAATGCAACCAAATGTATAGTACATAGCTTTACATTGTAACCAAATATATAGTGCATAGATTTACAATGCAACCAAATGTATATTATATCTATAACTATAATCTTGGTTTAAATAGTATTTTTTGACACACCTGAGATAGAGATAGGGAGATGAATACATCTTTTTTTTCTCTTCATTTTTTTCAGTAACTTCATTGTTGTCATAGATTTACAATGCAACCAAATGTATAGTATATCTATAACTATAATCTTGGTTTAAATAGTATTTTTTGACACACCTGAGATAGAGATACGGAGATGAATGCATCTTTTTTTTCTCTTCATTTTTTTCAGTAACTTCATTGTTGTCATCAACAACATCACTATTTTGTGCCAGAGTATTAGAGAAAGTTTGATGATGCATGTTAATAGTAAACTTTGCAGGGGAGGTTACTTGTTCTGTAGAATCCTTGCATGAACTAAATAAACTAAATTCAGACATGATTTTTTTCTGTTTTAAAGCGGAATTCTGTTTTTATCCAGACCTGAATCCACTTTTCCTTGATATGGTCTGTTTTTTTTATATCATCTCTGATCTGGTTTTCAAATAATGGTCTGTCCAGTTCCATTCTGCAATGATCCTTATAATAGTATTCATTCTGTATATTATTTAACAGATCATCATTGTAAAGAACTTTTTGATTGATCAAAAGTTGGTACTCATCCAATGAATCTTCGTGTAATGGAAACTGATGGAAATAAGCATGCTTGCCAAACATGGCTTCTTGAATTATCGATAGAAGCACAGACAGAGAAAGTTTGAATAAAGGTTTGAAAAATATGTGGAAATGGGAATGGCTTGAACGCAAAGTCGATAGGAATGTAGTTGGTCAATTTGCAAGACAACTGAGCACCAGATGACTAGAATTTGGTGGCATGAGTTTCTATTTTTGTGTTACTAACAGTAGCCACATTAAGCTGCTTTTCATTTCCTATTTATCACAGGCCTCTCACATAACGGACAAACCATTTCATTTTCAGAGTGTGTGTGTGTGTTTGGGGGGCCTGGGATGTTCTTTCCAACTAGGATCTTTTTTTATTATCAAGATAAATTTTTTCAGCATATATGATCGTTGTTGCCCAGAACCACAAATTTAAATACCCAACAAAAAATTTGCCATGTATGATGATGGTGGCACCACCCCCACCCCACCCGCTCATTTTCTTGCGTTGTTCCTAGAGATTAAGGAACCTACTTGTATTTCATAAATCAACGTCAATACTGTAATTTGGAAATAAAATTTTAGCTTTTGCACGTGTTTGTTTTGTTTTAAACCTTTAAAAAAGAATTATAAAGCATTTTATATTGTTTCAATGTACACGTGTCAATAAGATATCCGATAGCTGTAATTTCCACTCACTGCCTTAAATCGGTATGCGAGATAGGTAAGGATAGAGAGAAACGAGAAAAAGCATAAGGTATTCAAACACTAGTAATGTTGAAAATGAAAGAAAGAATAATAAAAAATAATAGTATATAAAAATTAAATTAAATACTTGTTCAAATCGATCCTTCACTCGAGTACAACTCTAGTTGAACAATTTAAATCCTCCTGAAACCACATTTCATTTTATCCATGCATTTTTAATCCAAAAGAACAACAAGCCTGTAAAATACTAGAACTATTGCTTGAAGCACTATTATTAATGGAACACTACGTATATACACTAATTGCAGCAGAGTATTAAAGCTCACACTTCACTGATTTTCGGACAAAGCCACTGTATCAACATCATGTCAATCAAGTCTCAATGTACACACAAATTCTTGTCAGCTAAATAATCCCCAAATTACAGAATTAAACAATTCCAGCTGTGTTGTTGTCTGCGTCAGCTTCCATTGATGTTATTCACTTGGACAAAAACACTGTGTCAGTATTGAACTTGTCAGGTTTTATATTTGTGCTCATACATGTGAAACTATTGTTATAAACATTCAAGTGACCGCAGTTTGCATCCTCAGAGTTTTATTTTTTTGTATTCTTTATTTTGGGTATTTGTAGAGGTTAAACCACGAAATTAAACACTTAGTAATATGCAAACTTTGACAGGCAAAATCACGAATTTAAGTACCCACGAAAATGTCTTTTTTTTACAAAACCACTAAAATTGAGCCCCATGAAAATAAATGATACTACAGTATGCATCACAACTTTTCACCAGATTGTATTCAATTTCAGGGTGCTGGATCTTTTGACGACTCTAGTAAAAAATGAACCTGAAGCCATGCATGTACAGGTAAGACCAACTCATATTCTGCAACTCGTGCAGGCATGTGGCTTATCTCTAATTCCTATAAAGATATGACACATTTTGCCTCTCAGAGATAGCCTGTATTGATATGTTAATTTCACACAAGCACACTTCTGTGAAGTATTTGATCTATTCAGGCCCCAAGTTACAGTCATCTTAAAATCTTTGATGTATTTAGGCCCCAAGTTACAGTCATCTTAAAATCTTTGAACTACATTGAAACTTCTCAAGAAACAGTTTTCATCATCTTTCTGGATTCCCTTTCCATGCTGAAAGCCTTGCTAAACCTTAAATATGACAACTCGTTAGTTTCCCAAATCTGACAAAAACATGATTTGCTCAAACAATCTGGAAAAAGTATTCTACATTGTTGGCTACCTAGTTACATTAGTATCAAGGGTAATGAAAGGGCAAATATGGCAACCAAAAGCTGCCCTGCTATCATCAGTTTTCAAATAAAAGATTCCATATACCGACTTTAAATATTATATAAATCGTTATGTTCTATTTATTGTCCAAAATGTGTAGAATAAAAACTCCACAAACAAGCTTCAGAACATCCAACTTGTCTTTGGAGAGTGCCATCCCTCATATTGAACAAATCACAGAGACAAGATAGTACTGTGACCATTGAGTATAGGACACACATACATGACTCGTGCATATCTCCAGAAGGGTGAAACTGTACTTGATTTCTTGCCTGACAGATGAGTTCTGAATTTTATATGAACTCGGTTCAGAAACTTTATTATGATGTACCATCAGAGAAATTCTTGGACCTTTTGAGGGAATATGGTTTATATAAAAAATTGCAACCCTTCATTTTAAGGTTTTTGTGTTGTTTACCTTTATTTTTTATTTTATATAACTTTTACAGAATTTTAATATCTTTAAATTTTATCTTTTATATTGTGGTACTTCATGTTTACATTTATTTTAATAGTGTGTATCTTCCAGTTTTTTTTTTGCAATTCATTATCTTACCTTTTTAATCAACACTATATAGCCAGTATTGTGCTGATGGGTGAGTTCCGAGTTGAAATTTTTACAACTTGAGTTGACACTGTTTCCCTTTCATGAATTTTACCCAAAAAACCCAGAACAAAATGTATTCTAAGAACAAACCTTTTTAAAACATTTATCCTCAAACGAAATCAATTTCCTGGCCGAAAAGTGTGGCATCAGCATGTCACCTGTCAGATGTTTTGTTACCCCTTTGCTTGCTAACAACTACCCTTTGCAATATACAGACATCAGCAGGGTCCAATATGTCAATGACATTCCAAAAATAAGTTTTCAAATCAAACTTATTTACTGTATTTTGTTTTGGCACTGTCAGACAGGTAGAAATACACAACTACATTTAGAATATATTTGCTAAATGGTTAGGACTCGTTTTTGTCAATTTGTCATGGCTGAAGATGAATTGTAATATTTTCCTGGAACAGGAAAAAGTTATGTTTGGAATCATTTTGACTTTAGAAAAACTGTTGCTGACACTGTAAAATTTGAATATCAGTATACAGGAAACACCACTTCACCGATCACTCATCTCTTCAAGAAACATGCTGCAGAAACTAGTATGCCAAAAACTGGAACAGCGAGCGGAAATCAGCCAACTTTAGTGCAAGTTCTAAACAGGTCACAGACATTGGCATTTAATTCAGAGGGAGCCTCTCTACTCAATAAAGCAGTGTTTTACTTTTTAGTGAAGGACTTGTACCCACTGTCAACTGTGAAGCATGATGCATTTAAGCTTATGTTACACACATTTGAAACCAGGTATAAACTTCCATCAGACATCTGGTTCACTGAGACTTTGCTTCCCCCAATTTGATAGGACTGAAGTTGAATAGGACTTCGGGGACCAAATATCTGTTGGCTAAACAACAGACTTTTGGACTTTTGCACTCTAAACCCTGGATTAATTTACAGCGACCATCCATTACATTTTAAGGAAAGAGAGATGAAGTTCAAAAACATACTGACCCGAGACTTTAGTGATTCCAGGTTCAACTCCGAGTCTGAGCAGCAGGACTATTCGCATACTAGTGAGAATATTGCTGCATCTTAAAGGACATATCTTTTGAGTAGAAGCTTCTTGAATTTGTTGGCATAACCTCTGACAATGCATCAGATTTTGTCAAAGCTCTGAAACTTATGTCCTGGAGGTGGTTGAGGTGCCTTGTCCATACACTCGATCTAGCAGTAATAGCAACCTTGGGTAGAAGTGGCAAAGCTGCACTCATTCCAGAGCTCCATGCTGTACCAGCCGTAGTCTGTGCAGTTGTAAAGTACTTTTGAAAAAGCACACAAGCTTCTCGTGTTTTAGAAGAGAAGCAAAAATCTCTGAATATGGCTAAGTGCAAGGTAATTTTTGAATGTGAAAACAAGGTGGAACTCAACATTTTACATGCTGGAGAGATATATTCAACAATAACCTGCATCTGAAGCAGCTCTACTTGACCCTCATTTGAAGAGGGAGGCTAGATTCTGGCTTCTTGATGAGAAATATGTTAGGATTGTGCAGCAGATTCTTGCAGCTCTGAAAGACTTAAAAAGAGCATCAGTTGCTGCATGTCAACAAACATGCCCCTCAGTTGGACTGGTCTTGCTTCTTCTTGCAAAATTGAGGGCCAAGCTCACTATCTTTGAGACTGATGAACCCATGATTTAAAAAAGAAATCAAACAGAAAATAAATGCCAACATGGAAACAAAGTATAAGAGGATGAAGTTCACAACTTGCTGCTGTTTGGCACCCTTGGTTGACTGTAGATTCAAGAGCATGCAATTTCTTCCAAAATAAATTGGAACTCCACCTGATCAGATGGATGTATAAACATGGGGTTTTCACTACAAGATTCCTTATGATGTCTAGTTGGTCCTAAATGGAAATGGTACTGATCAGAGATCTTCTTACCACTACTTCTTCTGAACAGATGATCATATTGACATAGGGTTTTCACTAAAAGACTTTTCATCATATGTAGCTGATCCTAAATGAAAATGGTGCTGATCAGATCCTCAATCTTGTTATCACTACTTCTCCAGAATGGATGGTATACTGAAATGGTGTTTTCACTAAAAGACATCTTATAATATCAAGTTGGTCCAAAATAAAAATGGTACCAATTAGACCTCCAACATGGCAACCATGGTGGCCATCTTGGAACTCTTCTAAATGAGTGATAGTATCAACATGGTGTTCTCACTAAAAGATGCCTTGTGCTATAGAGTTGGTCCTAAATGAAAATGGTGCAGATCACACCTCCAGTGTGACCACCTTGAAAACCTTGTTAGCATTAGTCCTCCAGAATGTATTGTCATATTTGCATGGAGTTTTCATTAAAAGATTTCTTATATCTGATTGGTCCTCCATGAAAATGGTGCCATCAGACTTTCAACATGATGGCCATGGCAGCGATCTTGAACAGCTTGTTATTGCTATTCCTCTTGAAGGGGTGGTCATATTGACATGCGCTTTTCACCAAAACACTTATCACTATTTTGTATTTGGTCCTAATTGGAAATGATGTCAATATTACCTCAAAATGTGGCTGTCACAGCAGCCATTGTGAAAAATTTCATTATAGTTAGGGATTGTTGTACTGATATTATTTTAATAAAAACCTCACTTTTTTCATGATGGTAAATTGAGTCTAGGTTAACAAGGCTTCACTTTGCTAGGAAACTGGTTCATGCAATAAATTATTCATACATAATAACAAAATTATTCCTATTATAGAATACACTGTTTTAAATTTCTGCTTAAGATATTCTCTATTAATCTCTGTGTTTTGATCAGTTTGATTTTTAGCTCTACTGGTCATAGACGAGAAGAGCTTATGTGATAGCCTGTTCTTTGTCATTTGTCTGTCATCTGTTGTCCAACATCAATCCATCCGTTAGCACAGTTATTGTTACTCCTCCTAAACTACTTGGAGGATTGCCATAAAACTGTACACACACATTCATTCCAAGGTCTAGTTGGTACTAAATGAAAGTGGTGCTGCTGCTGAGACATCCAGTATGGCCACCACAGTGGCCATCTTGAAAATCTTGTTATTACTACTACTCTTGAATGGATGATCATATCAACAAGGGAGTTTTCACAAAAAGATTTCTTACAATGTCTATCTGGTCCTGCAAGAAAATGGTGCTGTTCTGACCAGTATGGCCACCACAGCAGCCATCTTGAAAATCTTGTTATTGCTACTATTCCTGAATGGAAAGTCATATCAGCATGGCATTTTCACTGGAAGACTTCTTATGGAGTCTAGGTAGTCTTAAATACAAATTGTGATGATCTGATATCTAATATGACCCAAGGCTATCTTCAAAATCTTATTGCTACTCTTCCTAGATGAAAAGTCGTATCGACATTAGGCTTTCAGCAGAAGTCTTCTTTCTAAATGAAATGGTGCCCATCTGACATCCACTATGGCTACCACAGTGGCCATCGTAAAAATCTTGTTATTGCTACTTCTAAATTAAAAGTCGTCGACATGTGCTTTTCATTAAAGGACTAATTATGATATCTTCTTGTTGCTATTCCTCCTAAATGGAAAGTCATATTTACATGGGGTTTTTACTAGAAGACTTTTTATGGTGCCTAGTTGGTCATGAATGAAAATGATGCAGATTAGAAAATCTTGTTATCACTACTCCTCCAGAATTGATGGTCATATCAACATAGGGTTTTCACAAGATGACTTCTTATAATATCTAGTTGGTTTTAAATGAAAATTGTGCCCCGCAGACATCCAATATGGTTGCCACAATAAAAATATTGAAAATCTTGTCACTAATTCTCCTGAATGAGTGGTCATATTGGCATGGGGTTTTCACCAAAAGTCTTCTAATGGTGTCTAGCTTGTCCTAAATGAAATTGGTGCTGATCTTATGTCCAATATGGCTGCCACAGAAACTGATTTGAAAATCTTTTCACTCAAGAATATCCGAGATGATATCAACATGCAGCGCTTAAAAAGAAAAAATGGTCTTAAAAAGAAGAAATGGTCATGTCTTGAATTCCTGGAAGGAAAATATTTCTGATAGTAGAACGTCAGTCCTCTTTAGGGATCATACCACTAATTCATTTCCCATAGAAATTAATGTAAATATACTAAAAATTAAAAATAATTTTTGCATTAGGTTGGCATACAAACCACACATGCTTCCATTCATCGGAGTTAGAGAAATGTTTTTAAGCCTTAAAATACAGGTGTTTCACAGCATTTTTTTTACGCTCGTGCTCCTAAACGGGGACTCCCTGGTCTGCACCTAATAACATAGTCTTCTACCAAGAGTCCATGTGCTATTTTGTCACTTTTCTAGAGATTAAATACAGGATATCAAAATAAAAGTAAATATTTTGTTGTCAACTCTAGTAGATAGATTGAAGTTCATGAAGTGTATAATGGAGAAAAAAATTAAATCCATTTACTAGCCAATGGGTGCATCTCAAAATATTTAGTACTCTATTTATTATTCCCACAACAGTAGACTGGTTCTCTAGCTGTGAAATAATTAGTGGTCCGATACTTTGAGGGACTCTTGTTTTTGAATACATTTCACTGATCCTTAGCAGTTTGCTATTGACTGAATCTCCAATATTTGGACTATAAATTTATTCTCACCATACTTTGAAGTCAGTACCATCATTCTGATTGTGTCTTGCTCAAGAATAGTGCCATCTTAGACAGCAGGCTTAGCATGTAGGCACAGGTCTTGAAGGTATTTCTTTTCACCCCCTGACCAACAAAGTTGGATGTGGAGGTAGAAATGGGTTTTGCCTGTTACTCATTCATTCATCAGTCAATCTGTCCATCACACTTTGTTTCTGGAGCATAACTCTGAAACCATTCAAGATATCTTTATGAAACTTGGTACACATATTAGACTAGTGGATCAAATTTGCCATCTGCTATTCACAGTTCTTCAGTTTCAATATTTTAATGTTTTTGTCCATTTGTATGTTCATCCATCCATCCATTATCCACACTTCTGTTTTCCAGGGCAAAACTCAAGACTGTGTAACATGTCCCTATGAAATTTGGTACACATATAATACTAATGGTGTAGATGTGACTTTTACTATTCACAGTTCTTCAATATCATTATAGTTTTCATCCATTTATCAGTTCATCTATCCATCATTCACACATTCATTTCTGGAGCAAAACTCCAAAATCATTCAAAATGCTTTTCTCTTCTAATAAACATTTTGGCAGGGTGGGAGATATAGATACTACTCTCTTTTTTTTTGTCTCTTTGTTTGTTTGTAGGCCCTTGTCCAGCCATTGTTGGAGCTGATGGAAGCTGGTAACAAGAATAGAGAGGAGAAGGTCCTGGGAAGTAGGGCCAGCAATGTATTTAACCTTTTGTTCAAAATAAAGAAGGTACATTTCTCTTACTGATTATCTCTTTCTATGCATGTCTGTCAGTCTGTCTGACAATATATTTATATACTATTTTTTATCTGAGTTTTTTTTTTATGTCTGTTACCTGCTTTTAAATCTAAATTTGAGTGCAAAAAGTTGATGCATTGTTTCCTTATCCCAATAGTTTTTGTCCATAGAAAGGCAGAGACTGTGTTCTCATACTGATGTTTTCATGTTTGTAGTTTTTGTAATATGGGCTGCTTTTAAAAAAATATTGTATGGGGTGGGGTGGAAATGGAAGGCATATAAACAGCAGGGCTATCAGGGACCCAAGCTTCCGGGTCAGATAATGTGTGAAATTCTCAGAGGATGCACCATTTCTTGTTGTAATGTGTCCCCATGACATTCCTCATTTTCCCCCGTGATGCTTCCCTTTTATATTTTTGGTCAGCCATTCCTTCTCTGATGTGATGACTTTAAGAAACCGATATTCTATTGAATGTGTATGTAAGCACCTGCTATTGTTTGGCAAATAAACCATGCCTTTTGTTGTTTTAATGGTGTTTAATTTGGTGACACATATATATATCATAAAAGTAATCAAAGCTTTCTCAGAGTTTGAGTGGGCAATACTGTCAGATCATTAATATGCAATAATAATAATAATAATAATAATTACTACTTCAGTACGTGTGAATTAGAGTTGGGCACTACAGGATCAGTAGAAACTTTTTAAAGGAGTGCAGAAAAGTACTTTAACTTGTAAAATTGAGTCACAAAAATCTATTTTAATTTTTTGGGAAATGGACTTGAGATGAAAATGACACTAATGCTAATTAAAGGCAAAAAATAGAAGAAAGTGAGAACAAAAGTGAAGACACTAAAGAAAATTCAAACTCGGAATGTATATTTAATGCTGACTCTGTCTCGACTACAGCGAAGGACACTGATACAAATCATGCTGGCAGAATTACGAATGTGAGAACTTAGAGACCTGAGTGGGAGAAGCAGTTCTCATGATTGAAAAGAGTGGAATCAGATAGTACATTAAAAGCAATTTGTGAGTGGTGTAAGACTGCTGGAAAGCAAAATCCTTTCATTTGAAATGGAAATACTAACTTGCAGCTATCAACCTTTAGCGATCATGAATTTAACCCAGATCATTTAATTGTTGCTGAGGGTTGCCGTGCTATGCAAAAAGGACACACAATCCTGTTTGCTGTTGAGAAAACTCGAGAAATTAGTGTGAAAAATGATGACTGCAAAGCAGCAGAGTTCCTTACAATGAAACAGTGAATAAATTAATCAAAATAAGGGAGGAGCATCCAATACTTGAAGACTTTGATAACCAGAATGCCATACATATATTTGGCAAGTCGAAGAACACGAAAAAGTAAAGAAACTAACTCATTTGAAAAACTAGTTTGCAGATGGTAGAGTGCAGTATGATATAAAGTTTTTTGGGCAGTTACTGAAAAATAGTTTCTCTCTAATGTGATCTTATGAGATTCTGATCCCAATAGGTAATACAATAATGATCATGTACTTTTTTATTTTCCTTTCTATCCTTTTTGAAAGTGAGGGACTTGCAAGTTTATGCCAGGGACTCTCAGAAATAGGCTGGTGACTCCTGAGTTCCATGAGTGAAGAGTCCAGGACTCCTCATCTTGAAACTCTTTTGAGAGTCCTGAATGGTTATAAGGGTACTGGAGTAATACAGACACTTCTGTTGTGAATTTTATGTTGACCATTGCAATTAAAATTTGATAGTTTAGTATGATCTGAACTTGACTTTGGCATGATTGTTTGCATCAGCTTGTAAATCTTACCTGCAGATACTAGATCCAATACACAGTCAGGGATGCAGATTTTGTCTGGGAGCATTTAGAACTTCCCCTTGAGAAAGCCTCTATGTTGAAGCAAAAGCACCATCACTTTATCTGAGATGAATCAAATTGGCTCTTCAATATACTACCAAACTACCTTCTAATCCATCTGATCCTGCTTATGATGTAGTCATTAGGCTCAGATATCTAACCTTGTATACTCGGAACCAGATTTAATTCCACCTTTTTGGCAGATGAATTTGTCCTCACCCGGAAACAGCAAAAATCATTGTTGGCAATACTGCAAAATTCTATGTTCCCAAATCACCGCCTTGGTTAACAAAGCCCCACAAAATAATATTTGATCATTCTTAATAAAAAAAAAATCCTCAACAAATCCACTCATTTTTCAGAGTAAATTTAATGAAATCGGAGCCTCGTATTGTGGCCATATGTCCCTGTATACAGACAGTTCGAAAAATATAGACAAGGTTGGAGCTGCCATTGCAACATCCCATAATGTCATCTTGAGCAAGCTAGCGGTTACAGCCTCCATTTTTTACAGCATAAATTATGGCTGTACTAAAATCTTTGGAGTACATTGAAACTTCTCAAAAAACTAATTTCATCGTCTTTTCGGATTCCCTTTCCACACTGAAATTCTTCAAGTATTGTTTAAAGTTGTGTAAGTTTGTTATTTTTCAAATGATTTCTTTTGTTGGAATGAAGTAACAACTTTGCAAAATATTATGATAATAAGGGCCACCAGGAGCAATTTTGTATGTTCTCAGAGTCTAAAATGCATATTTGGACCCCCTGATCAGGGGCACTGTCCCTTGAGACCCCACTGGGGGAGGAACCCTAGATTTCCCTTCTCAATTTCAGGTTTTTCTCTCAAGAACCAAAATCGTGTCTGATAAAGAAGTCAAAGCTGCCTTGCTGTCATCTGTATACAAATGGAAGATTCCATATGCTGACTTTATATATTTTTTAATTGGCATGTTCTGTATTCTTGACAAAATATGTGGGATAAAAACTCAACAATCAAGCTTTGGAACATCCATCCCATCTTTGGAGAGTGCATCCCTCATATGTGACAAACAACAGAGATGAGGTGGTATTGTTCCAATTACACATAGAACATGCATGCCTGACTCCTGCATACCTACTGAAGGGTGAAGCTCGACCAGAGAACATACCCTGCCAGTGTCCACTGACACTGGAACTCATTTTGTCGGGTGTATCAACTTTCACCCAGAGAGGCAGAAGTTCTTTGATGTGAAGTCAATTAAGGAATTTCATGATGATGTACTACCTGAGTAATTCCTGGACATTTTGAGGAAATGCAGTTTAAATAACAGATTATGACCTAATATTTGAAGCTCTATATATATATATATATATATATATATTACCTTTGTCTTTTATTTATATACATTTTACAGAATTGTAACATCTTTTCATCTTTTATCTTGTAGTACTTTATGTTCACATTTTTTTGGGGAGGGTTTATCTTCTGAAAGTATTTGTGCAATTCTTCATTTTCGCATATTTAGAACTTTCCTTTTAATTGGCACCATGAAGCCATTAATGTGCAGATGTAGTGTTAAACTTGAATACATCCATACATACATTGATGGATGGGGGATTAAGATATGCCCTTCTCACTTTTGAGACCCCGGGTGGCTGAATGGTCTAAAGGTGCTCACCTTTACAGATCACTCACACATCTCACATCTGTCTGCGAGAGTTAGAGTCTCGGCTTAACCAATGTGGGTATGTGTGAAAGCTTGCCAGTAGCTTCCCGTGGGTTGGTGGTTTTTCCTGGATCTTCCTGGGCTCTTCCTCTACCAAATATACTGACTGCCATGTATAGCCTATCATGCTGAAAAATGGCATTAAACCCCACAAAACCAAAACCAAAACCCTTCCTTTTACTTCTGGAGCAGCCCTGATATTATTCCTAATGAGGTGTGACACATTTTGTCTGTGAGAAGAAGCAGTATGGGATACATCTTCCTCAGGAGACCTGGTGGCTCATTGGTTAGCATGCTGGACTCATAACTGAAAAGGGTGCAGGTTCACATTCTATTATCATATCAGCTCAGAAAGACTACTGTGGTGTGATCTTAGGTAAGGCACTTTACTGCAATTGCCTTAGCACTAAATAACCTACTTGTGATGCTGTTAAACACCAAATCAAACAAAC
This sequence comes from Margaritifera margaritifera, assembly GCA_029931535.1. Taxonomy (NCBI): domain Eukaryota; kingdom Metazoa; phylum Mollusca; class Bivalvia; order Unionida; family Margaritiferidae; genus Margaritifera; species Margaritifera margaritifera. The sequence goes on along the minus strand of JAQPZY010001114.1, from coordinate 1,064,834 downwards.
AAAAAGTTCTCACCCACTTAAATAGAAATGTTATACCAAAGAGGTAGGTATGTTCATGTGTTACCATTGTGACATTGTTTACTTGATGTCATTGATGTACATAATGTAACAAGCAGATTCTACAGACATTTCATATTCTTCGATGTTTTTATTGAAAAATAATGCATGGGGTGGGTCGAAAAATTTGTTTCCCTTCCATCTATATGTATAGGATAGGGAAGTCTAACCCACATACACGGGGAAGATTTTGTTATTCCCGTACTTGATATTGGACATAGTTAGGCCAATGATTGTTATATAGTATTTTATATATTTTTTATTATTTTAATATCCCAAAATATGTTGCTGTATATGAACATCATTCCCAGTACAAGCAATGCTTCCCTGCAAAGAATGGATTGATTTGGTGTTTTACGGCACAGCAATACAAATAGGTTATTTAGTGCCAAGGCAATTGGATTAAAGTGTCTTGCCTGAGGACACACCATGGTAGCCAACCCAGGCTGATCCGATGGTAGGATTTGAACCTGCACCCATTTGGTTCTGAGCCTGGCACGCTAACCATTGAGCCACTGAGACTCATTTTTTGCAAGGAACATTTTTTTTGCATGTTCTCTAAACAAAGATGCAAAAAATATGTTGTATTTTTTAAGATGTTTTGCCATTTGTTTGCTTTTGACATCTACTTCTGCATCAAGGATGTAAGTAAAATAACATATGCAGTAGGTATGGGATGAGAAATTCCACCCTCAGGGTCAGAATTCTTGTGCAGAAACAAGGTTTTACTGACTTCCTGCTCGTTAATTCAAACTTTAAGGATGAAATTTCTCAATCCCATACCAATGCATGAGATTGATTTGTTTCATCTCCTCAGACTCTATCAGAGATACAGGCTTTAACTTCAGGTTATCATTTGAGAACACAAGTGTAAAAATATGATTTGTCTTGGGAGTTCAGGGCTGGCAGGGAAAGAGTTAATGGTGCTAAGATTACATTGGGGAAATAAATAGTTTTAAAAAGTGTCAGAAATCATAATGGAATAGAATTATTGTTCGCATCTTTTTTAATACTAAGTACAGTGAAACACCACTTAATGACCATCACAGTTTTAAGACCATCCAAAGAAAACAATTGAAAGTTCACAGAATTGAACTTTTCCTTCACTATATTTAGAAACACTTATTACTAAGACCATACTGCTAGTAAGACCACTTGTTCAAGTCCCATAAATAGTTTAATCAGTGAGCTTTTATTTTATGTCATGCCTCTGTATACGTGAGGTCTCTCAAACAATGAATACTGAAATATCAGCTACTGTGTTCTCATTTGCAACTGGCAAACCTCCTTTAAAAATTGTAACATTGTAGCTGTCTACTTGGACAACACTGTTACATTTGTTTGTGACATTGTTTCCATTATTGTCCCACCCTTGTACTTTGAATTTGAGTCAGTCTCTTGAAAGGATAAAAAGAAGACTGACTGCTATATTTGCTCATGTATGATGTATAAAACTGTAGTGGCTCAGTGGTTAGCATTGCCAGACTCACATGGCAAAGGTTTGGATTGTGTCCAGATCAGACCAGGTCAGCTGCTGTTGCATGTCTCTGGTTACGGCACTGTACTCCCATTGCCTTGGCACTATAACGCCTTTCAGGTCTTGATTTGCCATTAAACACTGAACAGACAAATGCAATATGTACACCTGACTTCAAAAACAGCACAGGGCCACATCGGCCATTGCATCTGAGACAATGCTGCTCACTTGAAATTCCCATTGGAGCAGTGTAAACCCTGATCTGCTGGCACCTTATCTGAAGCAGATCGGGGTCTAAACTATTTTGCTGTTGAGTGTGCTTAATGCATTAACACACTATAGTAGAAGAAAAAAGTTTTGATTTTATTCTTTTTAAGTGAATGAAGAATGAAATGCAACCTGACATGACTTAAAAAAGATGTATATCGGCAAGCTTGCATCTTGAGGAATTGTTACAAGACTAAAGTCAGATTGATAATTCATGGTGGTTACTGTAGCATCACTATCATTATAAACTTGAAAAATACAATTATCGACATTACAGTATAATTAAAAATTTTAAACTTCAGATTACAGCCACAACTGATGTGAACAAGGAGGAGCTTGTTAATACAATTAAAGAGCTAATTCAGTACTCGAAAACAGGTAGGTCCTTTTGTTTTACGAGCCAGCAATGCATTTACAAAGATTGGAAGGTATATACCCCTTCATTGTAGTAACTGTTGCCTCAAAATATAGGTGGACATAGGGATCACATTTACAATTGTATTGTCATACATGTCACTTTTGGCCTAGGCATTAATGTTAAGTTTTTACATTTACTTGATATATGTACAGTCATGAAACTTGATGGGTGTATTCATCTTAAAGAGTACAAGTCACAGTGACCTACTTTTTACGCTGCAGTGATTATGTATAGTTTTTGCATTTAGCTCAGTTTCTCTGACAATGTTGTATGTACAGTTATGAAACTTGATGGGTGTAGTCATCTCGGAGGGTAGTACTCCCCATAGGCAACTTCAATATCAGCAAAAAATATAGATCAGAAATTTGAGATACACACACCCTACCCCAATTCCAGCTCCTGTATATGTTTCCAATTCACTGAAATACAGAGTAACATATTTACCTGAGCAGTACTACATTTCTTTCTCAGATTTGTTACTCAATCAAATACGCTTGGAGGAGTACATCCATCACCTTACAAGTCCTGCCTTCTCATGCTGAAAAAGATGTTTAAATTATGTTTTGGCTTGCTTTAGCACTAAAAGTGTTTAAAAGTCATCTGCTTGCTGAGCTGGAATTCAGATCAGATTATTCTCCTCAATGGTAAAGGGATAGATGAACAGATTATTCTCCTCAATGGTAAAGGGATTGGTGCCAAAGAACAGATTATTCTCCTCAATGGTAAAGGGATTGGTGCCAAAGAACAGATTATTCTCCACAATGGTAAAGGGATAGATGAACAGATTATTCTCCTCAATGGTAAAGGGATAGATGAACAGATTATTCTCCTCAATGGTAAAGGGATAGATGAACAGATTATTCTCCTCAATGGTAAAGGGATAGATGTTCAGATTATTCTCCTCAATGTTAAAGGGATAGATGAACAGATTATTCTCCTCAATGGTAAAGGGATAGATGATCAGATTATTCTCCTCAATGGTAAAGGGATAGATGATCAGATTATTCTCCTCAATGGTAAAGGGATAGATGAACAGATTATTCTCCTCAATGGTAAAGGGATTGGTGCCAAATTCTGTAAATCATCAGTTACTACTTATGCTCATGCATGCTTGCAATTATTGTTCACTTTGTGCCTTTGCACAAGTTTGAGTGATTCTTTGGAGTTTTCTCACAATGGGGAAGTATATTCCTGCTGTTGTTTTTCTTTACGAAATCTTGCTCTTTTATCACGTTTTTATATCAGAGCTTCGAAAATAATCTTTTAGGGCCCCCAACCCCCGCTCCCCACCCAACAAAAAAAGAGGGTGGGATACATTGGTTTTGTGCTGTCCTATGGCCGTCATCCATTCATCACATTTTCTTGTAAGCAAGATAACTCTGACAGTATTGAGCCAAACCAGGTGAAATTTTATCTTTAGATACTTGAGGGGTCCCAAGATCTTGTTAGGTTCTGGTGACTTCGACCTTATTATTATTTTTTGTGTGTGCACATTTTTTAACTATTTAAACTATTTTGACCAATGCCTTGTAAGCATGTTTAAGCAAAAATTATTTGTGACAGACAAATTAAATTTGCTTGTCCATATTTGTATTCATATACAGATGACCTGATTAGATTTTCAGGCCATTGTATAAAAAAAATTCCTTTTTGTTTTTGTACATATTTTTGGATCACCTGGCCATAAGGCAAAGTGAGCTTATGGTGTGGCCATGTGGCCATTGTGCATCATCCATCATACGCCTGTCCATCAACAATTGCTTGTTACCACTCTGGAGTCCATATTTCTGATTTGATTTCAATCAGTTATGGAATATGGGTTTATATCATCAAAATCTCAGGCTAGTTTGATAATGAGTGAGAACCATGCATATTAATGAGATGATCTTGCATCTGGTTGGTTAACCCTGATGCCACTCTGGAGGTTATATTTCTGAACTGATTTTGATCAAACTTGGAATATGTGCTTATATCATACTATGAGGTGATCATGCTTCAGATTGGCTGAGCTTGTTACCACTCTGGAGGGCACATTTTTTATCCAATTTTTGCGAAACTTGGAATATATGCTTGTATCATTAAGGTATAGGATGAGATCGATAATGAGCAAGATTCACATATGAATTACATGATCTGGCATCCTATTGTCTGAGCTTATTACACTTCTGGAAACCATATTTCTGATCAAATTTTGATCAGACATGAAATATGGGCTTATATCATCAAGATTTTGCATTGGGTTTGATAATGAGCGAGATCCTTGCATATTAATGAGGTGATCTTGCATCTGATTGGCTGACCTTGTTGTCACTCAGGAGGCCATATATTTGATCTGATTTTGATCAAACTTGGAATATATGCTTATATCATCAAGATCTTGTACAAGTTTGATAATGAGCAAGATGCACATATATTAATGAGTTGGTCTTACGTTTGATTGGCTGAATTTGTTGGCGCTCTGGTAACCATATTTCTGTTCCTGTTTTGATCAAATATGGGCATGCATCATAAAGATTTTGAATGGGTTCAATAATGAGTGAGATCTGCACATGTTAATGATGTAATTTTGGATCAGATTTGCTGATTTTGTTCCTGCTTTGGATGCCATATTTGTGATCCGATTTTGACCAAACTTGGAATATATGCTTATATCATCAAGATCTTGGACTGTCAATAATGAGCGAGATCCATGCAGATTTATAAGGTGATGTTGCATGGGATTGGCTGGGATTATTACCTCTCTGGAAGCCATAATTCTGATCCAATTTTTATCAAAATAGGAATATGGGCTAATAACATCAAGATCTTGGTGCAGTTTCAAAAGTTGGCAGTATACATGCTCATTATTGAACTTGTACAAGATCTGTATGATATAAGCATATATTCCAAGTTTGATCAAAATCAGATCAGAAGTACACTCATTTTTTGGTCTGCAGTGTTTTACAAACACAAATCTTCTTTTGTTTTGCTCCAAGATTTCAGCCTCCTGGCCCATCTTTTGGAAAAATGTCAAACTTATTGGAATTTTTGCAAATCTGAGGCTTTTTGTTAAGGATTCAGATTGACTGAACTGTTTTTGATTTTACAAGAGGAAGGCTAAAATTGTGACCTCAAAAGGGACCTTGTATATCACATTGTTAACAAAGTTTCATTTTATTCTTTTCGCTAGATTTTTTTTACTTCCATGTGTCAAGTACCAGAGTCACAGAGTTACATTAATTGTTGAGACATGTTTTTACTTTTAATAACAAATCTGTCCTATTTAATTTTCTGAACCTCTGTCAGAAAATGTTACTGCCCACACCTATGATACAAATTGTCAGCCATCTTTGGTTTTTGTTTTTGTAACATTTTCTTAATTGTGGCTTTTTATACAAAAAAATCAACAAAAAACAAACAAATAACCTAAACTTTTCATTCAACTTTTCATGCCAATGACTTGAAGTCTTTTACATGATGCTGTTATGTTTTCCATCATCTTCAGCCTTACACTTACACATGTTAAGCTTAAAACTATCTTCCAAGAATTAAGATTATAATAATGTTGTCTGTTGTGAATTGAAAATCGAAATAAATGGTCAGACAAAAGAAAAAGTCTAATAAGATACTTTGACTGCACTGAATATATTCTTACTTGGCCAGTACTGTTGAGAACTTGGCATGGAAAATAAAAGAGATAAATAGAAGATTTTTTCTTTTTCTACATTAATACTCGATATATTTCATCGTGTGGTACAAAAAAAGCATGATAATTTAACAAGTGGCAAAGCCATGAGTAAAAATGTTAAGTTTTGTACCACAAGATGAAATATATCTGGTATTTATGCAGGAAAAGAAACATTTTCTTTTTATTATATACCAAACTTCTGAATCGAAGCTTTGAAGATTAAATTCACTCAGCTCACCACCCCCACCACCGCTTTTTTGTAAGTTTTCCTCAATTTCAATTGCATTGCTGATCATCAAAAAAACGTCAGCAGTTTGAGAGAACAGTAGGTTTGGGATTACCTAATCTGTTTCAATAAATCAAATTTTTGACATTCTGTTAACTATTTTACAAAAGCAAGTCCAATTGAGAGATGCAGACCACCAGGTTTTTTACATTGTTGTCAAAGTCATTACAGGGACATAACTTTGTAATGAAGCCAATCTTCAACAAAAATTAATTTCCATGCCTGAAAGGTAATGCAGTTTCTTTTTGTTGTTCAAGCTTACAAAATAGTTTTTCTTGCTGCAAGTATAACTTCTCTAGGCACACACAATCAAGTGTATCATGGCATGATGGGAAACCTTGTATTTTCCGATATGAAAATATAAGTATGTATTTTTCACTTGTGAAAATATAGAAATTAAAAAAATGAAAAATATTCCGCCAGTAATTTTCTATATTTCACACTGAAGTTAATAATAATGAGAGGTATTTTCTTGAGTTTTGCTCCTGGACAATGTTTGAAAATACCAGACATGCCTGGTAATTTAAACCAGTTTTTTTATCCCCCTTATATATATATATATATCATATTTTCATGTTTTTACTTTTTCAGTGACTGGTGTACCCATGGTTAAGGAAGTAGCAAAAGGTTGCATATTGCTGGTAGGTTTGGTATTGATTAACAGCCTGTCCATGTTTTAATGTTATACTTCAGTTACAAAAAGTGCTTGTATTTGCTAAGCCAGATAAGAGTTGTGAAGTTTTCACAGTTTTCATCTTTATACAAATCGATCTATTCTTGGCCATAAGTTTGTTCACACGAGGTATCCAAACATTCATCAGGCTAGTGATGGTAACTGATAAGAATCAAAGCAGGTCAGGGAAAGTCCTAATTGTCGAGCCCACCTTGGCAGAAGATCATATTTGTGATCACTTTGGCAAGTATGTCCCCCATATCCCATCCACACCCTAGATTAAACCTAATATTAAATATTTTTTCTTTCCTTTTTATTTCAATACCATTCTTTCCTACCCTTTTCAGATTTGGAATTTAGATGCAGTATGCAATTATCTCTATCTTTTATCATAATGGTTTTTGGGTGAGGATTTTTTACCTTTATCTGTAGAGGTGAGGGTGATTAGTGATCCTTGTGTCCATCCGTCCCTCTGTCCTTTTCTCTAGCACAATTTCCTTAGCACAACTAGTCCTGCAGTTTCTGATGGATTGCCATGAACTTAAATAATATGGTCATCACCTGATGATGCACATGTCCACAAATCACTTTGCAGCTGCAGATTTGTTAAAATTATTGCCCTTTTTGTCTAATAACATGACACAATCTCATTAGTGCAACAAGACCCACAGTTTTTGATGGATTGCCATGAAACTTATAAAATATTATGGTCATCACCTGCAGATGTGCATATCGACAAATCTCTTTACTCTTGGAATTTTTTAAAGTTTTTTGTCTTGTAGCTTAATGCAGTATGTGACAAGTTTTATCAGTGCAAGTAGTCCTGCAGATTTTGATGGATTGCCATAAAACTTGGTAAATATTAGTCATAACTGAAACTGCACATATTAATGAATAACTTCACTCCCACAATTTTTCTTATTGTCCTTTTTGTCTTGTAGCTAAATGCAGTGTATGACAAAATCTCGTTAGTGTAACTAGTCCCACAGGTTTTGATTGATTGCCATAAAAGTTGGTAAATATTATGTTCATCACCTGAAGATGCACATATTGACAAATCACTTTGCTCCTGCAATTAGTGTTAGAGATATTTTCCAGTTTGTCCTACAGCTGTATGCAGCATAAAACTGAATTTTGTGAATGCAACATGTCTTGCAGTTTTATATGGAGTGCTCTGAAACTTTGTACATATTATGGTTATCATTTAAAGATGCACATATTGACAGATCTTTTTGCTTCCTTCATTTTTGGCTGTACTCGTCATATACCAGAAGAGCTTATGGGATGGCCTGTTGTCCGTCGTCTCTGGTCTGAGGTCTGTCCTTCCATTAGCACAAATTTGTTATTGCTCCTCCTCCTAAACTACTTGGTGGATTGCAATGAAACTTGACACGTTCATCCCAAGGTCTAGTTGCTCCTAAATGAAAATGGTGCTGCTCAGACATCTAATATGGCTGCTATAGCAGCCATCTTAAAAATCTTGTCATTGCTACTTCTCCTGAATGGAGGGTCATATCAACATGGGTTTTTTACTAAAAGACTTCATATGATGTCCAGTTGGTTCTGAATGAAAATGGTGCTGATCTGATGTCCAATGGCAGCCATCTTGAAAATCTTGTTATTGCTACTCCTGAACAGAAATGACATGGGGTTTTCACCAGAAGAATTCTTTAGATATCTAGTTGGTCCTAAAGGAAAATAGTGCTGCTCAAACATCCAGTATGACTGCTACAGCAGCCATTGGGAAAATCTTGTTATTGCTACTCTTCATGAATGGATTGTCATATCAACATGGTGTTTTCACTGAAAGACTTCTTATGATGTCCAGTTGGTCCTAAATGAAATAGTGCCAATATGACATCCAATATGACCACCATGACAGCCATCTTCAAAATCATGTTATTATAACTCCTACTCAATGGAAAGTCATATGAGCATCATGATGTTTCATTTGTTCTGAATGAAAATGGTGTCGATCTTACATCCAATATGGCTAATTTGAAAATCTTATCTCTCAGGAATATCAGAGATGGTTTCAGCACCCAGCAGTTAAAAAGAAGAAATTGTCTTATATTGAATTCCTGGAAATTCCTTTCATACAGTATAGCATTAGTCCCTTCAAGGGACTCTTGTAAGAGTTATTGCCCTTTTTTTGATACAGTTGTATGCATCGTATGACAGAAGTTTGTGAATGCATCTACTCTTACTCTTTTTTTATTCGTTTATTATAATACTAAATATTTAACAATGAATGAGCATTAGCAATCTGATGACATATATATCTGTGACACAACAATCTACACATGTTCTGAATTATTGCATGGAAAAAAAAGTGTCGTTATTGGGACTCATAGCTTTAGGACTGGGACTGCAACACTGCAACTTCTTCCAAGGAGACCTGGACTGCAACTTTTAAAATCCTATGGAGAACCCTTATATATATATTTTATTGTGTGAACTTGAAAGCTCCAAACTAATTTCTCCTTGGAGAATTTGTTGACAGGTAAATCGGGGGATTCCATGCTTGCGGCTGGCACAAAGGTATTATGCTGTTTTCCTTTAAATGACACAGCAGGCTGTTTTGAAAACATCGAACAGCCCTTCCGCCTTCTGTTTACACTAATTACAGCACTGGTATTAAACTTGTTTGATTTTAAATGTGCAAAAGGATGTTGGCATCTTCGATTCAGATCTCTGCATTTACATTAGCAATGAATCCGATTACTACAGTATGGATTAAGCCTGTTTGCTTGGAAATTCTTGGAGACGAATGATAGTATAATCGTTTAGAGAGATACCATATATACTCGCTTAAGTCAACGTTTATTTACTGAAAATTTGATTCATGCAGAGTAGGGGTCGTCTTATAAGCGCGACATACAAATTTTTAAAAAAAATCTTCCCTTACTTCCTTAGCTTGTAAGGGCAAACTTATTTTGTTTTCCCAGTTCACAATTTTTTGATCGAGCTACTAATTTGATAAATCTGCTAATTTGATAAATCTTACCTTAATCACTTAGCTTGTAAAAGAAGCACTGCTTTGTTTTCCCCAGTGGACAATCCTTTGATTACACCACTGATTTGATACTTGTTCAATGCCATGTTGAATCCCTTTGATCATACAGCACAATTGACACCTGCTCAGTTGCAGCGATCCTTTAATGAGATTTCAAAGACTGTATTATCAAAGTGTCTCTTACAGAGCCCAAGCTCAGTCTCTACATAAATATGGTCCAAGTTTATGAATTGTCATTGTTTGTCAGTTACTGTGTACTTTGTCACTTAGATATCATACATCGTGAATTGCTAAACTTAGGTACTTTCACTAATATGGGGAAAAGACAATGTAATGTGTACAATGGAGCATTTAAGTTAAAAGTTATAGACTTTGCAGAGAATAATAACAATTGCACCACAGATATGCAAACTGTGAGTTTAGTTTCAATGCATGTGTTCTAGAGAAGAGTCAAAATGGGCATGCAGTCACTAGAAATGCCATTAGGTTGAAGGCCCTTTCTACTGCCATGGCTAACAGTGATGAATGTTTTAAAGCTTCAGCTGGATGGTGTACACGATTTATGCAACATCACAGGCTTTCACTAACTCTCATGTTTTTTTTATATGCCGGGAAATTAAAACTGTACACCCAGTTGGGGACAAAACTGTGACTATAAGGACTTTTGGAAATGAGAAACAACATTTCACAATCGTATTAAGTTGTTTAGCGAATGGCACAAAACTAAAGCTGCTACTTGTGTTTAAACACAAAACGATGCCAAAAAAAAAGATGTCAAGTGGAGTGGTTGTAACTGTTAACCATACTGGGGATGGGTAGACAAGGCAATTTGTTTGGTCTGGATTGAAAAAGTATGGAACACGAGGCCAGGTGCATTGTTGAAATATAAGGCATTGCTTGTGTGGGACATGTTTTGGGTGCATTTGAGGCATTCTGTGAAACAGAAGTTGTGGCAACATTGAACATACCAAGCTGTGATCCCTGGTGGCACCACATCTGTACTGTAACCATTGGATGTTTGTCTAAACAAGTCGTTTAAGGCTCATGTGTAAACAGTGGCTCAAGTGGATTGTAGATGGGCTCAATAATTGACAAAGGCAGGAAATCTGAAGCATCCAGGGATTGAGTTAGTAACTCAGTGAGTGTTTAATGCATGGGAGGAAAGTCCAAATGAGATGGTGGTCAAATCATGTAAGAAAAGTGGTATTTCCAATGCAATGGATGTGACAGAGGACAGCGGACTTTTCAATTATTTCATTAGCGACAAGACCAACACCGAAGCACCCACTGATAACAGTAAATACAAAGAATCAGAGTGGGATGATGAAACGGACTAGGAATCTGAGTCGGACGATGTTTACGATGACCGTATGATAGTGGAGGAATTCATAACTTTATTTGGTAACTGCGATGATGAGGATGAATTCTTGGGCTTTGAACCAGATGACATTAGACAGTGGCATTTATAGGATACTGTGAATCACAAAAGTGTGGACTTGATATTAATTGTTTATTTATAAGACTTTTGGAATTAATATATCATGAGATATTGTGAATTTCATCATTCTGGACCACCAATTTTATACCTGTATGTGACCTATAATCCAATGCATGGATTTATTATATAAATGGATTAAAAATGTTAATCCTTACGATTTTATTACATGAAGATGGACAGAATGTAAGTTGTCAATTTATTTGTACATATTCAACTCAATAATACAACTGTATTTATTCTACATTTTTTTTGTCATTATCTATCTATCTATCTATCTATCTATCTATCTATCTATCTATCTATCTATCTATCTATCTGTCTGTCTGTCTGTCTATCTGTCTGTCTGTCTCTCCAGTTTGACTTGTTTATTTTTATGAAGTGCAACTCTGACTCACTGATGACATGTCACCCCTTGCAGACGGATTTGATTTGCAAAAAACACCTCGACTTATATGAGGGTCAAAGAGAAATTAACTTTTTGTGGTCGTAAAAAGGGGTGGTTGACTTATAGTTGAGTCGACTTATAATCGAGTATATACGGTATATACATTGTTGCTCAATTTTTTTTTTAATGAAAAAAATCCATGAAAATAAGTAGTACAAATATGAATTTATTAATCAAACTGAAATTTGATACCCATGAATTTTAGTGAATCAAGGTATCGACATTGAAAGCAGCAGTGATGGTTACAGGGGCATTGTACTGAAGATTAACAATTTGTATTCCAGTTTTGGGTCAATGCAGTTGGCAGTAGAGATGAACTGTTTTGTAGAACCCTTGTTTTCAGGGAATATACAATTATTTCTAGATCATAATACCATAGGAGTACGACCACTACCTCGCAAATCCAGCCCTCCCAAGCAGAAATTTTAGCTATAAAAGCTAAAAGTTATCTGCCCACTTAGGTGAGAGTCAGACAGGCTGATCTCCCCCTTAGATATAGAGATTTTTGACAAATCCTGTCTATACTTCAGTGACTGCTTCTTCTCGTGCTAGGTAGCACGCTTTTTAGAGACCTTGCAAAAATCCGATGTAAAGAGTTACTTGTCACACTACATAGCAAGTTGGAGGAGTTTCTCAAATAAGGAAAGTATACTCCATCAATATTTCGAACTATTTCTTGTTCTTTTCTGTCTGAGACTAAGTTGTTCTAATTTTATTAGAACAACAGTTTTATTGTACATTACACATTTTTTGTTACCTGCCCTGGTCTCTAGTATGTGCATTCAATAAAGTATACTTGACCTTTTGTATTATTTGGTCAGTGACCATATAAATTACAGACCATTATGTTATGCTGGTAATTTTTATGGTGGAGACTTGTAAGATAGAGGGCTCACCAGCGAATAAGAAAATCAGGTGAATCTTTTCAAGTACAGCTACACGTACAGCCTCGGCTCCAACTTCGTCTTCTCAACTGGAAAAGACGCCTTTGTTGATACTAATAGGACTTGTACTGTAATTGTATGACAGCCAGTCTACTCATCCTATGATATACGAGACAGATCAATAGCAGGTGAATCCAGCGCAGACACTGTCTCACCTAATACAGGGTGGACTTTTTGTTGATCCAGTATCTCATAACCTGTCCTGGCATCACGAGCCTGGCACTGATAGGGAGGAAAAGATGGCCCTGTTCCATCAGGATTGTACTCTGCGATCAGATTTAGGATGCATGAGGTCAACACTGAAGCTGATCTTGCCTGTAATATTGAATGATGTGACCGCTTACATTGATCAAATATCTCGTATTCTGTCCCGACATCAGAACATCGGTATTCATAGGGATCAGCCTACCCAGGTTGCTCTATGACAAGTTTAGTGCCACAGTACCCACTTGATATGATGGACTTAACTTGACCGAAAGTCATGAACTGGTCCATACCATTTATGGAGTCAGGTTGGCCTGGTACCTCTACAGTTCTGTCTCATTCCTATGGCATCAAAGATCAACATTGAATGGCCCTAAGACAGCCCAACACAACTTTTATGGTTCTGGTTACAGAATTGTTTCGGTTCTGGATGCCCAATACCATAATAGGACTATGGATGATTAACTTAGTGATCGCCTTAAAGTTACTGTATCGGCAAGCTTAACCAAGATTTCACAAGAGGTGTCTGCATCGACATACTCTTCAAGACTGTTTTTGGTAGCAAAGGCCAATGGCACTATTTCACCAGTTACAGACTATCTGAACCTTTTCATACAGGCACCATGGTTCAGAATGAAAACACTGAGACTGGTTCTAAATGCCGTTCAGGAGAGAGTCTTCGCAATTAGTTTAGATCTACAAGATGCATACTTACATGTTCCAATTGACGAGTCCTCCAGGAAATTCCTACAGTTCTTTCTCAGGGATACAGTATACCAATTCAGGCACTCCCTTTTGGTCTCAACATCAGTCACTAGGTCTTCACAAGAATTATGGACAGAGTAGTGTCTCACTTCAGGACCATCTCCATCTTCATGTTTGTGTCCGTGACATCCATCTACCTGGATGACATACTACAAAAACACGTGGTGAGTTATATTATATTTCAGGACATGAATTCCCTTGTTTCGCTCATACCCAGCCATGGATTCCTTGTCAACAAGGACAAATCTGATATCATCCCATCTCAAGTTTTCACCCATTAGTGTATGGAGTTCAAAACAGATGATCAGAGTCTGTCTTCCTCAGGAATGTGCTTTGAAAATCATTTTGACTGGCTTCAATTCTTGCAAAGAATTGCATCTCGGCCTGAGAATTCCTTCACCTATCAGGATCGACACCACTCATCAATGTCCTAGAGATGAATGTCACAGCGAAAGCATTTTGTTGGTGGCAGGAGACACTTTATAGAAAAGATGTACTCATTGTATCTGACAACTCCACTGTGGTGAATTATCTCGGAAGGAAAGGGGGCGGGAACCAAATCCCAAACCTCTGCCTCCTCGTTTGGGATTTTCTAAGGTGGTGTCATCAACAACAAATCCACATTCAAGTCCGTCACATTCAGGGCAGACTAACTCATTGTTCTGAAGCGAATCAACAAATACAAACCAAATGGTCACTTCATTCCTTGGTATTCAGTCGAATTTGTACCTACACCTGCTGGGATTGACCACTGGGGGATCTGTTTGCGACAAGGTGGAATGCAAAACTCTCTCCAGTCCCAGACCTCAAAGCCTGAGAAGTCAATACTTTTTCCAATGATTGGAATGATTTGGATGCCTGTGCTTTTCCTCCAACACCCCTGATCCCAAAAATCTTGCAAAAAGTGAGGGAATCAGAGTGCCATCTTATCCTGATTGCTTCCCACAAATGGGAATAATCATGGATAAACGACTTGTTAAATCTGGCAGTGGAAATTCGAAGAAAAATCATGATTTTTCCTCTCAAGCAACCTTGACAGCAGGAGTTTCATCCGAACCCAGATATATTGAATTTCCATGTCTGGATCATATCAGACAAGCCCTCAGGGGCAAACAGTTCTCAAAACAAGTGGAGAGAATTGTTCGAGTGAGAAGGTCCACCACTTTGAAAGCATATGAGGGGAAGAAGTTACCACCCATCACTATTAAAGGGTACCACTCCACAATCTCAGACAGGATATAGGACAGAGACCTATCCCACCTTCTGAAATGGAATCTACCATGGATTACAGTGATCTCAACAGAAATTTTTGATAGCATAGAGGTAAGCGCATTAGGGTCATGAAATGTTTTAAAAAGTTAATGTCATAAAAGTGAAATAAATTAAGATCAGTGAAAATAAAAAAGAAGTACATAGTATTCTTTATTACCTAGGTCCATCTCATTTGTTTCTTAATTCAAATAAATGATATACATCTCTTCTTCTTTTCGCCTTATATACTGACTGCCACATCAAAATTAAAGTCTTTTAAGGATTGTCCTTCAGTACTGCTTGTCATCAGGTTGTTCAGTACCCTCTGTGTCAACCTGTTCCTTAAAACACTCTTAATTTGATTCACTGAGGAGAATGACCTTTCACAATCTCAAAAAAATGGATATTAAAATTTATGAATAGATGTACAAAAAGAGACAAAACTACCTGAATCCTTGTTGAATTGTTTAATTTCTTCACTGAATCAATGTCAGAGAGCTTAAATGTTGTTCAAAAGTTTAAATTGTTTTATTTACCTGCTGTTGACACAGTTAGCTTCCCACCCCTAGTAGATCTGAACCATAATAA
The DNA here is from genome assembly GCA_029931535.1 of Margaritifera margaritifera. NCBI lineage: Eukaryota > Metazoa > Mollusca > Bivalvia > Unionida > Margaritiferidae > Margaritifera > Margaritifera margaritifera. Next base: position 1,049,278 of record JAQPZY010001114.1, on the reverse strand, counting down.
AACTTGCCATCCGATCCAGCAATTTCCACCCAAGGGTATAATGTCTTCCATTTATTGTTAAATCCCGTCCTTCATTTCTTGATATCTTTCTTTGTGGAATCATGCTGATGCTATCGGAATCGGAATCACTGCCACTATTAGTGGTGCCAATTTCAGATTTTCGTAATCAGGCCAACATGGGGCTAGCCGGGCGCTGGATATTTTTATGTTTCTTGGAAGGTGGTGTGTTCATTTTTCACACAAATTTTTAATGTAATATGTGTAACTGCTTTGGCTGGTAGTGAAAATGACTGAAATATATATATATATATATATATATATATATATATATATATATATATATATATATATATATATAACACTACCAATAGACTCAATCATCACTGGCCAATCACATGACTATGTCTGTGCAGACGAAATGTCGTGCACCGGCAGTTGCGCAAGCCAGGTACAAAATATAATGGTTAAGTGAGTGGGTAATTACCCTGAATTATCTTAATAAAATACCCTAGAGGAGGTACGAGTAGGTGTCATTTGAGTAATAGGGCTCTGAATTAGGTGACGGAATATTTGTTTAACAGATTAATTTTATATGGGTAGTGGGAAACATTAAAGTGTAGCGGCACAAGAGCATAGCATAGTGGCAGGTTCTAAAGCATCGGGGGTTATTGGGGGTTGAAACAATAGCGTAGTGGGCTCGCTACGGTAAAAGGCCTGGGGAGAACACGGGGTTCTGACATGGTTGAATAAGGCACCATTTGCACTGCTTTCTGGAGTATCATTGGTTCATGTCCTATATAAGACCTGCTTCCTGCTTGTTCTAGCTACAGCAGGCAGGATCAGTGAAATACATGCCTTATCGACAGTTCTGTCGGGATGGTTTGATTTCACTTGAGATGGCCCCTGCTGTCAATGCTAAGAACAGACTGCTGCTCATGGGCAATCAGTCTTTCATGGTGAGACCTTGTTTCATGTTGGACCCTTTGCCTCATGACCGTCTACAGGACCCGGTAAGGACTTTGAAGTGGTAACTAAAATAAACCAAGCTGGTGCAAAGAGGGAGATCTTGTATTTTTTTACCTTTGAAAGATGGAAAGGTCAATATCTCAGCTCAGACTCTATTGTACTGGATAAGATGGATTATTTGCTCTGCATACAGAGAATTACCCCAAGATCAAATGAAATTATGCATTTTGGCTCATGCGGTTAGGACAGTTGCTACCAGTATTGCATTTGAGTGCAACTGTTCCCTAACTGATATTATACAAGCTGTTGGATGGAGGTCAGAGTTGACTTTTCTCTAGCTTTTACCTACAAAATCTTTAATCCCAAAAGGCTCAGTTCGACCTGGTGGAACCTATAGTGGCAGCACCACAGACGGCTTTCCCAAGTCATTCAGGAGCTTTTTTTGGATCTGACACTTTGACTTTTGCTGGATTTTCCTGGGGGGAAGATTTTTCCCAATAGCTGTGTCTTGGCATTTGGAGTCACTACTCTAGCCGGGATGTATCAAAGAGTTAGAAGCTGCCTCACATACTTTTGAAGAAGAAATCAAGTTTTGGAGTGAAACATGTTTCTACAATAAAATACTTACCCGATCATAATACAGATGCACCCTCCCAACCTCCACGCAGGTACATCCTACTGACAGAGCATGCATTCCGCGCCAGTAGTAACTGAAGTATAGATGGGATTTGTCGCCAATCCCTTTATTTAAAGGGAGATCACTCTGTCTGACTGTCCTATGAGGGCAGACAACTTTTAGCTTTTATAGCTAAAATTTTAGCTTGGGAGGGATTTATTTGCGAGGTTGTAGTCCTACTCTTAAGGTATTATAATCAGGTAAGTATTATTGAAGAAACATATTGTACACCAAAAATTGATTTTATTGCAGATACGACTCTTACTAAATCTTGAAACCAATGTAGAGCCATCTCCCATTAGAACACGGGCCCAGACTGTTGTCAAGGAACAGAAGAAAAATGAAGCTAAGGAGAAGGTCTGTAGCCTGGCAATGTTATAGTGTATACATATATGTTTATTGTATGTTGCATTCAATTTGTCCGCTTTGTTATTAAGAAGTACACTGTATTGATATCAACCTTTCTTTGACTTTCTTCATGGATAACCTCCATAATAATTTCATAATTATTACCAAAATGTTAGGTTTTAGGTAGTACTTGTATTGTATTAGTTACAACCTCTTGCAAGTTAAACAGTTTGGTTTGATGTTTTATGGTAAAGCACTCGAGTTGATTATTTAGTGCCAAGGCAATTGCAGTAAAGTGCCTTACCCAAGGACATACCACTGTAGCCGATCTGGGCTGATCCGATCGTGGAATTTGAAACTTCGTCCTTTTGATCGAGAGTCCAGCACACTAACCACTGATGCACTGTGGCTTCTAAAAAAGTTAAATGGAATATAAGAATTTTTTGTCTTTTATAATGGCATTGGTTTCAGATTCTGCAAAGAAAATGTACATTAGCTGTCGGACCTTGTTCTCGTTGGTTCTAAAGCAAGTGACTGTAGATGTATGTGGCCACCCAAAGATGTTGATCCCAAGAACTAGGAGTATGTGTTTTTGATATATTGAATAAAACTTGAATTTTGTTTTCATTGGTAGTGCTCAAGGTACTGTCAGAATCTGATGGAGGACTTGTATGATTTGGAAAATCATTTATATTTGATTATTGTATTGCCATTGTGTCTAGGAACATTAGATGTTTCATTGAATATTTCATAGTAAGTATAATGGTGAAGTGGAATTTTTGTAGTGGCTAATAAATTCATGGTGTTAGTGTTCTATTTCAGTCCAGATCTTAATTATGTCATTAATAAGACCAGACTTTAATCCAGCTTGATAGTTAAGATCTCACTGTTTTTTACACAGCAGAAGGATCTAGGGCGTGAACTCAACTATTTCACTCTTTTTTTTGGGGGGGGGGGGGAATTGACATTCTGGTTTGTCCAGATTTCATTTTTTGGATAGTTTGTGTACTATAACAGTTATGTTGGAGCTTGATTAGCTGCTGCCACTAGCAAGCTTAAAGTCACTCCTAGCTCTTGTGGAATATGTAGGTTATATAGAGGCTGCAGTCTTGGTCCAGGTTCCCATTGGTAAAACTGAGAAAATGTCTAAATATTTGGCCTGGACTGGTCATCCTTTTAAGAACTTGAGTTAGTGCTTTTCCATAAAATAAGTGGTAACCCAATAAGTTTCATTGAAAAGTAGGCCTCTTCAGGGGTCATGTAGTGAAAGTATTCTAATATATGTTGGAGCTGCCTGCTACCGGCATTTTCCAGTTTTGTTTTTCTGTATAGGCTTATCCAGACAGCAGATAGAAAACCTAAACTCATCATATCTCCAAACACCAGCTTACTTGTTAATGAATTCTCATCACAATGACCTTATCAACACAATAACCAAATGAAAACTAAAGCTGACGAGAGTATTCCATTGATCACCACCACTACTAGTAAAAAAACAAACCTCGGCTGTCAACAGATGGTTCAAGGCAGACAATAAAAGAGGGCATACCAGTTGTGTGATCTTTATCAATGAGGTCATTCGGTTTTTCTTAGATACCATCTTTCTCTTCTATTACCGTCCTACAATTTTTTTCACATAAAATCTTGCACTCAATACAGTTGAGAACTGGCTGCCAGTAGCCATTGCTGGTGGCTTGTTGTCAGTGTCAGTAGGTGGTAGCCAGTGACCTGCTTTCCACAATCCAATGATTATGTAATGTTTTTGCATTTAGTTCAATATCTCTGATACTGATGTATGTACAGTCATGAAGCTCGATGTGTGTATTAATCTGAGCAGGTACAATGATCTAAGATTTTCTACAACAATAGCCATTGCCAGTGACAATAGCTGGTACTGTCTGTCTGTCATTTGACTTTGTTGACTGTGAGAAGATGCAAATGGTGCAGATCTTACATCCAATATAGCTGCCACAGTGGCTAATTTGAAAATCTTATTGCTGAAGAATATCATAAATGGTTTCAACACTGGCAGTTAAAAAGAAGAAGTGGTCCTATCCTGAATTCCTGTAAATTCTTTTCAACTGTAGAGCATCAGTCCTTTCAAGGGACCCTTGTTTCACATGAAACCTTTTCACACTCCATACAGCTGAGAACTGGCTGCTAGCAGCTGTTACCGGTGGCTTGTAGCTGGTACTAATAGGTGGTAGCTGGTGCTGTAGGTGGTAACCAGTAATTGGTGCTGGTAAACAGTAGCCGGTGGCTGCAGCATATATAAGGGCTGATGGAGATAATGTAGGATTTTAAAAGTGCCTAGATATTTGGGCATGAGTTTAGGGTCTTTTATAAATGGTTACCAAAAACTGAAAAATACTTGAACTTGAGGGTACCTAGGCTAAATATTCAGACACTTTGTTTCATTGCCTCCTTAAAGAGCTAAGAATAGATCCATTGATACTTGTGTTTTAAATGCAGGTAGTTATGGGTTTATGAGCATACAGACCCAGGTCAATAAGATGTATGCAGGTTCTAGTCCTGTCCTCTGCATGTCATTAAGTGAGGTGTTTCGCCCAAGGCATATTTTAACTTCTACTACATTACTTTAGTCATCATTGTAAGTCAGTAATTTATTTTCTCTTTTTTTTCCTCAATTTAACTCCATTGCTCTGAAACTTTTGCATCTGCAGTCATGCTGCGGAATGGACACAGCCACATTCAAGACTCATTGCATCTCTTTGGCAATAGTGGGTCGCAGAGACATACTTTTCATGCTTCATTCCTTACATTTAGGTTTTGCAATTAGTTCAGTCAGTTGAATGTACAGTTTTCAAACTTGATAAGCACATTCAGTTTGATAACTAATATCCACAGTTTTAAAACGTGTGTAACAGCAACCTACTTTTTTTGCCACAACCTACTTTTCTTGGGATTCCTTAGTGATGTATCAGTTGGGACTTAACATTCCATGGAATTCTCATCTTTTCTATAGGATCAAGGGTACTACCAACAGCAGGTGGTTGACATTGTACGGGAAGGTCTGAAGAAGGTCTTGTATACCAGGTGAGATAGTATATGTGTATCTATACGATAAATATATAATTACACTCCAGTGAGAAAGCATGTCGGTCCATTATATATATATATATACACACACACACACCTCTTGTTAACTAATGCACAGTGGGGTCCAAACACAAATTGGGATCCCAAAACAGTGACCACAGCTTAAATGAGGGGGCAAGTTACAGAGGGACCTCCACAAAATTCAGAAGGGCATGAACATCAACAGTGAGAAGTGGGTGGGGAGTTGAGGCAGGTTAACTGGTTGAATACTCGTTTTATAATTGTGTTGGGAATAATTGTCAATAAATAGCTTTTCTAGTGAAGTTGTTTGCTTTTCTTTATTACCTTTAAATTACCTTTATTTTCAAGATAACCAATCTCTGAAAGATCATTAAAAACATTACTCCAAAAGGTTTCAATGCACTTCACATGCATACTAGCGAAAACATTGTACATTACGTCACTGCTTTTCAAGACACAATGTCGAAACTCAATGTTTTATTGTTCTGTTAGTAAAATATTGATGCTGTGATTTCATTACAAGTAAAAGCAAAATTTCTGCTCATCCTTGAGCAAACCTCTAAGCGCTACTTTGGTTATTTTAAGTTCACTATAAAGTTTGGAACTTGCTTCTCTGTCATGAACCGTATCTATGAAACTAAGCTTTTCAGGCACCAAGAACACCTTTTGCTTGGTTCCTTTGCTGTCCTTGATGACATTTGGTAAAGAATATGATAAACCACTGATTAATGTTAGGTACTTTAATTTTGTTACTTACATTATAATATTTAAAACTGTGTTTGATTGGTTGATTGAAATCGGTTGACCTGACACATGGCCATGACTTCTAGCTCTTAGACAGTTAGGTTTGCATGCCTTTTACTTTCTTTTATTCTGCGATCTTTACTTGATTTGATACAAAAGTTATAACTAACATGATAATACAAAGCAGATTGTAACAATACAACAAACATTTCCGCAAGTAGATCAGAACAGAGTTGGCACTTAATTAGGTTTTCATGGAAATGCTCTCAGGCAACACTGTGATAGTAAGTTGACACTTTTCACGTTTGAATACAAGAGAGCATACGACATTTATGATGATTACACTGAAACCGAATTAAAAGATAAAATTGAAACACAAATTTCACGTGACAAGATTTATTGAATTGGTATTTATTTTTATAAGTGTTAAGCATTACTGATGTTTTAATTTATCAATATTTCATTGTATATTGTTATTGACAGCATTATGAGATTTTTAAAAAAAGAAAATTGAGCAAACTATATGAGTTCATGTTAAAAGTTGTGAATTTCATGATCCTGATTAAAATTTCCGTGCATTAACTGCTGTTTTCGACAATAAAATGAGTGATATATCAATTGAATTTACCAATTTTGATCACAATTTTATTCTTGTTCAACAAATAGGAGCCTATCCATGGCTGAGCAAATTTTTTTTTCATCCATTTGCCCAGGACAAGTGGTTTCAGAAAATTCACTTGTCCCACCTACCTTTTCACTTGTCCCAAATTTAAATCACTTGTCAAGATTTGATGAGATGTTTGAACTTTAATCCATAGAAAGAACAAACGAAATAATGTACAGCATATTTATTTCATAAAAGAATTTAATTTTTCAAAAACATAGGTTGATATTATACATTTTGTTACATCAGAGGTTTTCAGTTTTCAATTTTCCAGATATCTTATATGTACTATTTCTTTCTCCAATGCATATACTTCCATCAGCAAGAATGGAAAGGAATTTACTAGAATTCAGACTTTCCCTAACTGGACAGGCCTTGTGAGATCATGAGACTTGATTGGGTTTAATCCTGAATTTGTCAGTTCCATTAACAAATACACTGGTTGAATTTTTAACCTGTGCCAGTTTGGGATATTGTTTGCAATAACTGTAAAACATTTTCACTTCTGAGTCAATGAATTCAATCCAGGGATAACTAAAAACCCAATGTGACTAAAAATTTCTCAGTCTCTTAGTAGTGTCATATTTGACATTTTTTTTGGCCACAGAGTCTGGCTTATATCTCTTTGGAAAAATAGTTACCTCATGCTCAGTGGCAGTCTTGAGATCTGTTTTTGATATGACGTGTAAATGCTCATAAAGAATATCAGGTGTGTCACACTGAACTTTTAGGTTCAGTCTAATGTCTGCTATGCTATCTAGAACCTTACTAGCTATGGGTACAATGGCTGGTACTGAATCATCATCATCCTCATCACTTCCAGTAGCAGAAATTTTGGTTGCTTCCTGGTGATCACTAATTGCACAAACAATATCCTCAATTGTCGGTATCACAGATGTGACGGTGTCACAATCAGAATTAACACAATCCAAGAACTTAACATCCTTGTTACCAGACCCATCTCTCCAGAAACAGTTACACTTTTGATTTTTTTCATGATTACACCAAATAGTTCCAATCGTTAAAAGTGGCAACTCGAACACATTGGACACATCCTTTCATGAATGCCCTGCTTCTATTCCTCGAGTCATTTGTAGCTTTGTGTCTAAAGAGACATTTTTTCTTTTTCTGAGCAGCAAATTTTCAGGTATTTTCACAACAGTCAGAATTCAGAATGAACACAAGGGAGATTTACATGTATAGAACGATAGCTAAAGGATATTTTAAACTATTTAGTAAAAAAAGTACAAAACGAAACATTTCTTTTCATGCTTTAATTGCATTGAACCAGCAACCTGTGATTCTAAAGTACAGATTATGAATGAGGTGTGATTATCTTGCCTTTGCTATTTACCGATTATGAATGACGTGTCATTATCATGCTTTTGTTACCTGGTGCCTTTTTTGCTACACCTTTGTTATTTAAATGACTGCCATTGTTTATTTGGCTTATTTAAATGACTGCCATTGTTTATCTGGCTTATTTAAATGACTGCCATTGTTTATCTGGCTTTGGCTCATCAGGTGACAAAAAAAGTTAAAATTGAGCTAATTTTCTCAGGCAGACCACTCATCAAATGCTATGACCAATTAAATGTTGTAACAAAGGAACATTATAACAAAGCCTTTTGGAATACTGTAGTATCATTTAATTTCGTGGGGCTCAATTTTCGTGGTTTTGCAAAAAAAGACATTTTCGTGGGTACTTAAATTCGTGGTTTTGCCTGTCAAAGTTTGCATATTACTAAGTGTTTAATTTCGTGGTTTAACGTCTACAAATATCCAAATAAAGAATAAAAAAGAATAAAACTCTGCCGACGTAAACGGCGGTCACTTGAATGTTTATAACAATACTTTCACATGTATGAGCACAAATCAAAAACCTGACAAGTTCAATACTGACACCGTGTTTTTGTCCAAGTGAACAACATCAATGGAAGCTGACGCAACCAACAGCACTAAAATAATACTACCGCCTCTATGATCACAAATACGCAGACTACAACACTAAGTCAATCGGTTATTAAAGTAACCTGTATGATCACTAACTTAAACCACTATCCATAAAGGAACAAAACACGTGACCGGCTGACCTTTGCTCAATGCAATCAGCAGACAGTTGCAATTTTGGGATTATTTACCTGACAAGCATTTGTGTGTACATTGAGCCTTGTATGACACGATGTTGATACAGTGGCTTTGTCCGAAACTCAGCGAAGTGTGACCTTTAATACTCTGCTGTAATTAGTGTATATACATAGTGTTTCATTAATAATAGTGCTTCAAGCAGTGCAATAGTTCTAGTATTTTACAGGCTTGTTGTTCTTTTGGATTAAAAATGCATGGCTAAAATGAAGTGTGGATTCAGGAGGATTTAAATTGTTCAACAACAGTTGTACTTGAGTGAAGGATCGATTTGAATAAGTATTTAATTTAATTTTCATATACTATTATTTTTTGTTATTCTTTCTTTCATTTTCAACATTACTAGTGTTTGAATACCTTATGCATTTTCTCGTTTCTCTCTATCCTTACTTATCTCGCATATCGATTTAAGGCAGTGAGTGGAAATTACAGATATCGGATATCTTATCGACACGTGTGCATTGAATCAATATAAAATGCTTTATAATTCTTTTTTCAAAGGTTTAAAATAAAATAAACACATGTAAAAGCTAATATTTTATTACCAAATTACATTATTAACATTGATTTATTAAATACTAGTAGGTTCCTTAATCTCTAGGAACGACACAGTAATAAAATGAGCGGGGGGGGGGCATCATCATTATATGTGGCTAATTTTTCGTTGGGTATTTAAATTCATGGTTCGGGGCAACAACGAAAACCACGAAAATTGATGATACTACAGTACATAGTAATTAGGAATTTGGCCGGAGAAATTAAACTCAAACATTCCAACAGAGAAAATGTATCCAAGAATGTAACAACCTTTACTGTTTAATTGCTGGATGCCTCGGCGTATCCTCATCTTGGTAGAGTCAATAATATGTTGAAAGGACCTTATATGTATAGACATGAAATCAAAGAAAATTTATATAGCAGTGTTTCTAACAAGGTTAAAGTTAAAATTTTCCTGGTGTATCTTTTATTTTAAATGTGCCTGTTCCAAATTTTAGCTGTTATAAATGGACTTATAAGTGCTAAATTTCTTCAAATTGTTACAATAAACCTTTGCAGTAAATATATGAACATTTTCAGTTCACAGAGGTAATCTTCTTAGTATGAATTATTCAGTTGAAATTTTATTTGGGCTGTTCCAGAATTAAAGTGGGGGGGTTGTAGTTGTTGGAAGGCAATACATTTAATCGAAGCAGAGTGCTGGGGGTAATCTAGACTTTGTGTTTTATGTTGACCAATATAGTTAAAATTTGATGGGTGGTAGAGTCTTTAAGAAAAAGTGCCTTCTACCCACCCTATTAATCCCCAACATTTATGTCTGCAACAGGCCCACAAAAAAAGAGAGACTTAAATTGAAAAAATGCAGTCTGGAGTCTGGCCACATACTTGAGTTAATAGTTTGTCTGATTACTTTTTTTGCAGAGATCATCGCCTGAGTCCTCCCTTTTTCTTTGCCATGTTGGAGAGATATCCAGTAAGTAACATTGACAGATATTTTGCTCTAGAGAAGGATTTAAGAAATTGGGTATTTTACTCCCTGGATTGGAAACAGTTGTGTTTTTTGATGGTGTATTTTACTCCCTGGATTGGAACCAGTTGTGTTGCTTGATGGGGTATTTTGTGAATGCTGCAAAATGCAAACTTACTATTGCAGGCTGAATCTTAATCATCAAGGTGTTAATGATGCCTTTCTGAATGCATCAGATGGCTTAGTGATCAAGACTACTTCAAGGTACATTTGATTGTATGGCTTACTTTTGAGCAAGTGTTCGGAAATTGAGCAAGTTCTATTATTCCAAACAGGCACAAACATCTGGAACTTGTACCAGTAGCATAATTTATATTGATCAAGCACACCATCATAAAACAGTGTACTTAAGGCAGAAGCAGTATATGCTGTAAACTTTTCACTACGATCTGAATGCTTAGAATTAAACTACTTTGTATAATTTGAATGCACTACAAATTGTATTTATACATTTTAGTCAATTTGTCTGCATAAAATATCCAAATACTTGGCTTCTTTAGAGCTCTGTGCATAATTTCAATTCATATATTACAATACATACAATACAATTGTAACTTTATTTATATTATGAATTTGCTGTTGTTTTACAAGATTCGGTTACTTAAATAGGCAATAAGTGATCAGTTATATTAAAATAATTTGTATGGGATATAGCTTCTTCTACTTCCAGTCATGCAACATTAACCTTTGCAAAGTGTACATGCTATGACTAGAATCCAGTTAGAAGGCAAACTGTTAACCTTTGCAAAGTGTACATGCTACAACTAGAATCCAGTTAGAAGGCAAACTGTTAAACTTTCCAAAGTGTACATGCTATGACTAGAATCCAGTTAGAAGGCAAACCATTAGCCTAGTAAAGTGTATGTGCCATGGTTAGAGTCCACTTAGAAGGCAAACTGTTAACCTTTGCAAAGTGTAAGTGCTATGGTTAGAGTCCAGTTAGAAGGCAAACTGTTAACCTTTGCAAAGTGTAAGTGCTATGGTTAGAGTCCAGTTAGAAGGCAAACCATTAACCTTTGTAAAGTGTACGTGCTATGGCTAGAATCCAGTTAGAAGGCAAATTTAGTGTAATATTGTACAACAATTATTGTTAGTAAAGAAATTTTGTTGTATCAATTTCCATCATCTTGCAGAATTTTTATTACATATTTCATAATGAGATACTGAAATAAATCAGTAGGAGAAAAATGATATCACCACAGTGGTGATACTACTTTTATCGCCAAAGTGGCGGTATCAATTTTGGAATTTCTTTCGTTTTCCATTTAGGAAGTATATCTGCCATTTAGGATGTTTGTAGACCTGTATTTCCATATTTAGGCCTGTTTTATTTTTTCTTCTTTCCCTTCTCTCTTTCTCTCCCACCCTTCCTCTCTTTCTTCCCATCAGGATGAATAGATCAAAATGTATCAAGACTGTTGACCCATTACAGTAACTTTGTTTATATTATGAAGTAGTGATTTTGACTTATGATAATCATAATCATATATAAAAATAATGGAGAAATCAGGCATTGTATAGTGTCGATTGCAAACCGAAATTAAGTGCCAAGCAAAATTTGGGTGCAGCGTCTATTACCGAAATAGACTGCAAGCCTGCCAAAAAAAAAAATTCATGTCTGAATGCAGAAATAGAGAATAATAGCAGCCAAAATCCTTACAAGTAAACTCACAATCATTAAAATCTGTTGTTTAATGATGTTATGCTCTGAAGCCTGTTGGAGCATTCTGTCATATTACTGTAGTACCTCCACCCCAGCAATGTTCACTGTTTCAATCCACTCAAGAAATGTGTTAATGGAAAAAAAATCGCTTCATTTTCGCATGAAAACGTTCATTATTTTGACAAAATATACAATTTGAAGCATTATATGTACAATCTAAATTTGTAAAAAGTCTGTCCTAAAATGATTGTAAAATTGTTCTAAACTTCTTTTCATAGATGTAGTAAGGCAGCAGTTAATCACATTGACATAGAATGGAGAACCAAATCCATGCAAATCAAAGGTTTTTGCCTTAAAAAATATATATAATAAAAAGGAAATCTACAATTTTTGAGTAGATATAAGGAAATATTTGACTTGTGAAGTGGAAACATTTTGTATTGTCACGAGTGGCTTCATGGGAATACAATGTTTCCACTTCACTTGTGAAATATTTGCTTTTGTCTACTCAAAAAATGGAGATATCCTCTATATATTAAGCAGCACATGATAAAGATAGAACTCTTATAAAAATCCTATTGCCTTTATAGCTTTTGAAATCTATTATTTAGCTAAATGAATTTTTTTTATTTTACCAATTGACATAATTTCTTACTTGCATGTTGCAGATGAAAGTTTTTTTTTCTTTGTTGAAACAAATGTTGTTTGCTACATCATTTTGATATTGTTTTGTATGCAGCAAGGTATGAACCAACCATTATCATAAGACTTATTATGTTAAATGTACTTTTGCCAAGTGAATATACATGACGTGAAAAACATTCGTACTGCTTCCTTCTAGGTGTTTTTCTGGCCTCTGTCAGACACCCTAGTGCAGGCCGTCAGCAGTGATGATGTTCGCTTCTTCAGTAAGGTAAGTAGCAACTTAAGGAAAACTGTATAGCAGAACTTTTTTGCAGCAGTAAAACATAGTGATTTTGTCCAAAATGCTGGTTGCAAAATGTTGGCAATTTATATTTTATTGGTTGCTGATGTTGGGAGGTAATCATATGTAGGATGATAAATTTGGATGGGATTTATTTTTGCAATGTGACTCTTAGACCGCTAAATTGCTAAAATTTTCCATCACTACAAATTTTAGCTATGCATTAGTTAGAGTTGTTTGTTGTTTGTCACTATGTGGTGCCTTTGTTTGGCCTATCTCCAGGGTACCAACATTTGCACATATAAACAGCTTTAGTTAACTGCATGTCAACAAATATTAATGTAATGCATCTTGAGTTGGCTGATGAGCATATCCTGGAGGTACGTTCGATTGCTTTGTTGATTTTTTTTCATCACGTAGATATATATGTAGCAGTATGAAACAATATCATGACAATTCTAAGCAGATATATTCAACAAAGACGTGGCTTACAAACTGAATTCTGTCATAACAAGAGGTCAAGTGAGGTACAACATGCACGTTGTGAATAGCACACACATAAATAGTTGTTGGCACTAAACCTAACTTGCAGATCGGTGAAAGGTTGAGTTTCAAATTGGTTTGATTAAATGGCGTTGTATTACAGACATTTTTGGAAAAAGTTAAAGCCTTACTAACCATGTATGGGTAGTGAGAGTCTTAGGTTTTCTTCAGAGCTGCAATGTTTGTTTCATATGTCATATTTTTTCACCTGATAATACAAAACATATGGACACACTGAAATTGTTTTTTCTTTCTCTTTTCCTTTTAAAAGATAGAATAAATTTATGTAAAATAATCCTCAGGATTACATGGTTTGTGGCCAATAAGTGCCTATATTTTCATTAGTCTGCATGTGTGTTACAGATAATTTAGGGGCTTTCTGTGTACTGCTCTATGAAAAATACATGTAGCTTGACAATATTTTGTATGTATATATATTATATATATCTTACAAACAGCAGATTAATGTGTGTCTATGAAGTCCATCAAATTGTCAAGTTGAACTCTGCACATTTTAAATAAAAACCACTTTATTACCTGATAAAAGAAACTGTGTTAAAATAAAGGGCTTTATAATGAGGAAGTGCTGTACCAGTACTTCAAACTATCTTTACCAAATTAGTACCTATGTTTCGTATGGAGAGATAATAATACTAATACTAACAAATTGTACTAATTTATTGACAGCAAAGGGAATAAATCAATACAAATTCAGCAGATCAACTTGTACATGTATATTTCTGCAGAAAGGATTGGTCAGTGGGCAGACTACAAGCCATTTAGATATTCAGTTAGTACCCATTTTGAGAGAGAGAGAGAGAGAGAGAGAGAGAGAGAGAGAGAGAGAGAGAGAGAGAGAGAATGTTCATCACCTGAATTCAAGTAAAACAAATTTTTTTTCAAGTAAAAGAGTTTAAGATACCCATGCCAGGTGATCACCCTCTAGAGTCTAGACAAAATGAGATGGTCAGTGACATATAAATAATAATAATAATTTATTTTCAGAGGGTACAACTCATTTAGCTAAATATTAGCTAATCTCTTCTGAGCCTATTGGTGACATACAGTATTTTATATATGAACACAATATTTATAAAAGAAAAGAAAGGATTAATTAGAGGGTTGTCACACAAATATTTCACATAAACTTATGTGCATATATGTACATCATTGTATCATATTTAGGACTAAATAAATATTTACTGAGAGATATTATATCCATAGATATCTGAAACATTCCACTTTGAACATGGTAAGATTGTCAGTTTGCTTTAGTTCAAGTGTTGAGTGATTCAAGCCATTAGATCCAGCATATGTAAATTACTTTTACAATGCATTAGTTCTTGGTTGTGGTAGTTTTATGTATAGGTTTGGTGTTGATCTTAAAGAGTACATAGAGATGTATTGCTGATTTGGACAACCATTTCACTGAAGTAAAAAGATGTTAAATTATAGAGGGCTTTATAAACCAAAATACAACTGCGATACAAAATTCTTTTGTCTAAAAGAAACCAGCTTAAAGACATTTGATCAACGTCAAATTCTAGCTGCATGCTTTTGAAGATTGATTATAGGCTTAATATTAGTCTGTGCATTAACCCCATACTGTGGAACAATAGTCCATATTAGGTAATACATAAGTTGAATAGAATACAGTCAAACCTGTTAATAGCGGCCACCCATGGGAAGAAACTAAACTGGCCTTTGTTCTCAGGTGACCTTTGTATGCAGGTTCACCTTTCAAACTTGGTTTTTAAACAATACCATGCACCGAATACCATTATTATTAGTATTGTTATCATTACTTTTCTTTTTCTTCTTCTTGATATTATTATTTTTATTATTATTATTATTATAAACATATAATTAGTGCAGTATTCAACAAAATCATACAATACATGTATATGTTCTCTTCCAAAGTTATGTTCCACACAATATTACTGTATCTTGCTCTCTTTCATCCATCCTGTAAATTAAATAATCACTGATGCTTAAAACAAACATAGAAAATAAATGACTGATCTTAGTTTGTATTGTGCATTATGACAAAACACAAATGTCACTACTAATTGACAGCTTACATGTGATTGTGAAACAGAGGATTAACTCTTTGTTTGGCCAACTTGCATAATTAGGCTTAGGAACAGCTGTTCACATTTCAAACAATATCTGGATTAATTAGTTGCTCAGCTTACTGAGATCAAAAGGGTCAGCTTACATATGAGGCCTGTGATGAAAAAGGAAGGAAAAGAAGCTTAATGTGGCTATTGTTATTAACACATAAACTGAAATTTTGCCTCCCTTTACAGACAAGTTTTTTTTTCTTCAAATATTTAATGACCCTTGACCCTAATGAAATGGGATGAATTCACATCCCTCCTCATAGATTAACTATTTTCATCTGATATAAAAATTAAAATTTAAAACAATACCTGTCACACTGTCACAAAAGGCGACTTATTTTTGCTGTGACTATATGACTACTTTTCCCACCATCCAGCTAACAATTGTTTTTAGCCTCTCCCTCTAATGATAAAAATCGCTTCACTTTCTAATTTTACATATTGACACCTTTGAGTTACACTGACTGTGAGACTGGAGTACCGCAAGTAAATGCAAGATAAGAAATGTTTGCACATTGATTCACAAGCTATTCCTTTATCTAAACAATGCCTTCCTCATCAAAGTTTAATTTGCATGCACAGGGCAGTTTATATGCTCTAGTGACTGCTTAAAGCAGGGAGAAAAACGATTATTTCATTAAAAACTCCTGGCTGCTGACTGTAGAAAGCTGGTGACCATTTTGTACATGACTTTTATATTGAAAATGTGCATGGGGGAAATTAGACCAGGTGGTCACTATATAAAGGTGATCATTTCTACAAGTTTGTTTACTTGATTTAGTAGATATTTCTTCAGTCTTTGTAGAAATGCTAGTTTGGAAGCTAGATTGTTATAGAATTGATCAGTATGAATGTTCCATGATAGTTTATCATTAGCATATACTTCTAGGAGTTTGTGATATTCTGCATTAGATATATATTCATCATTTACATATGAGAAAATGGGGTTTTTGCAAGGATAATCTGTTTGATGTACCCAGTAGCATTACCATGGTCGTTTTGGTATTTATATACATTCCAAAGCCTGTCAACATTTACTGATATGATTAAGATAATGCTGAAGCTGTTCTTGGATTGCATTGCTGTTTTTTCCTGATGTGTGGAATGTTGCATTATCTGCATTCATGTCAGTTTCATTGTTCTCTGTATACAATAGCAGGTTTTGTTAATGTACAAGAGAAATAAGATAGGTCATAGAATTGACCCCTGAGGCACACCATATTTTGTTTGATCTGGACTTGATAGAATGCTGTTGAGTTGTACTTGCTGGGTTCAGTCACAAAGATAAGACAGTATCCAGGAAGTAGTATTTTCACTGAAATTGTCATAGAAGAGCTTTTCAGTAAGTGTGTTAAGTCCAAGGACTTCTTTATATCTAAAAATATTGATCTTATGATGTAGCCATTATGTGTATCTTTAAGCCATTTATTAATTGTCTTTATCAGCACAGTATGACGTGAGTTGGTTTGATTAACTGCTTGATATTGATCTCCAAACTTTCTAGCAGTTTGATTTCCTTAGTATACTAATGAGGCTGTCTGTGTGTGTTTATTCTTTTATACTTTTGTGGAGTATACTTATCAGTTATATCTTAGAATTTTGAGTAAAATGTATCATGACCATTATCCGGGTCCTGACATTTCAGAGTTTTATCAAACGATGCAGCAGATCAATTTTGTAGAAAATGATTCTGATTAAATTTGTTACAACATTTGTGTATCGTTTATAAAGGCTTTCTCTCCTTGGGGTGTGTGAACCTGTCTTTTGAGTGAGACACATTAGATGGTGGTCACTTATGGTTGGTAACAGCACTAATAACTCTGTGATTTATTTCTGATCAGGTACACTTTTTTTTGTCTTGTTGCAGTTTTCACAAGCTGCATAGATTATATTTTGGTGTAATTTTTAACCATTGGCTATTTATACGAAAAGGATGAAAGTTGATATTATAATACCCCCACCCAAAAAAAATAATATATATATATATATATATATATATATATATATATATATATATATATATATATATATATATATATATATATATATATATATATATATACGATTCCAAGTTTCTGGATGCAGCCTTGATTATTTGACCTTCAGATTGACCAATCCATGCAGATTAGGTGCTTGGTGGATGATATACAAAGCAGGTCAGAACTTACCTAGTGTGGAGAAATGTAATTTCAAGCTAAACAGTTTCCAAATCACTGCATTCTAAATCTAGGCATTGTTTCTAATTTAGACCATTTCTCACATATACGTGAAGCTCCCCTTAAGATATGCCTGTTATATTCTTTCATTCAAACACAAACGCATTCTCTTTCAGTTATGCATTGATTAGAAAGAATTTTACACAATCCATGAACTTGTCAGTTGCAGTCTTGATGTAGGGCTGTATTAATTTCATCTAATTTTGGAAGTAAAGTAGCATAAATTTCAGGCTCCAATTCCAAAACATCTTTTTACTGATTAATATTATCTTGGTCATTCAGTACTAGAGATATTTCATTTTGTAGAACTATTGTCATGTTGAAGATTACCATAAGTGGGATTTGTACATACAGATTCCTTTTCAACATTGACATCATGATGTTCGTAACGATCATAAATTATCATGCACTGTGCCTCAGGGTTTTCATTATCAGTATAACAGTATGTGAAGGAAAACATTATGCGAAGGAAAACATTATGTTAAGGAAAACATTCTGCAAAGGAAAACATTATGCGAAGGAAAACATTATGCGAAGGAAAACAATACATAGTAAGTGAATAAAAAAGCAAATGTAAGCGAGCATGTGGATATACTATAGTCATGTCATAGTGCTAGACTGGCTTTTAATAGCAGTGATTTCTTTCATTCAATTCACATAAACAATAAACAAATCATTTCGACAAGTGTCAAATTCTGATATTGAGGAAAGAATGTCATAGATATTTTCAGATTGAAAATATTTGGCTACTACTTCCTTGCCAAGTTTCTAATCTTGCAAAGATGGCCTCTGCTTATGACCATATCTATTACAGCTGTAACATGTTTTCTGTGGTTACACAAATTTAAAATTGTTACATTCCATTCTCGCTACAGTAGTGACAGTTATCTTCATATTGTGACTGCACATTGTTCCATTTAAGAATGAGTACATATTTGTGAGTGCTCTTCAAAATGTTGATGTTCCATTCTTATTGAAGTGAATACCATCCTTGGAATACACACCATTCCTTAGATATCCATCTTTGTCCACAAACACATCATAGCTGAGGATGAAATCTATGCCATATTCCTTGCACATCTCTTCCAAGGTAAAATTCATTGGCTGCACATCACAGTCTGTCATAGGGCTAATTTTCAGATGCAGTATATACGTGTCGCTGTTGATTGATATAATGTACTGTATATACTCACGTATGAGACGGTACCGACTGCAAACTGCATAGACCCAGATCTGCTGTTGCATAGTATGCCAGCAGGTCTGGGTCTATGCAGTTTGTAAGGACTATTCAGTAGAACAAACAACATAGACCCTGATCTGTTGGCGTATTATGCAATGGCAGATCAGGGTATATGTTGTTTGCATTTGGACCCGGCTTATATGCGAGTATAGATAGTAGTTAGTTAAATCTTGGATACAATTCAGAACATTCCACAAATGAAGCCCACAGCTAACATTATTCCCACCTATATGAATTATGAATTTGACAATCAGGACTTCTACTGTGATTTGGGTCTACTGATTAGAGATTTTTTGGCACATATGTATTATCTTGGATTTTCAGTTTCAGTTGTTGCAATGTGTGTGTGACATTACTTTCCTGAGTATTATTCTCACTGAACATAATTTTCTATGGCACTGTGACTTGCATTGTTTTAAAAAAAAATATTACAAGTGTCACAAGTTTTTTTAGATCATTGCCTGTACATCACTGAAATGTCACTTGTCATATATGCTTTACAAATAGGATGGAAATCTACTCTTGCCACCCTCACACATAATACTCTATAATTATCATGATTAGTGCCATTGTCCTCTACACTTTGATAATTTGTATCTGAGTCTACCTGGGCTTGGGGTGAGGGAGATATTAGGTATTTAAGCATTGCATGTCTTGTATCTACCTGTGCAAGTGAAGATATAAAGAACTGGGGTCTTGTTTGACTGTCATTTTCTGGGGTGGCTGTAAAGACACAGTGCTTGTGTTAGATCAGTTGTTTATTGTTTCACACAGTTCAAGTAAGCCATTGTAAGTTCAAGCCAGACATCCATTTCTTGGAATTATAAAGGTATTTATTGATGGGAATACAGTGGGGTTTTTTCATCCTTTTTCATGTAAAGAACTGATTTTGTACACATACCCATGTTGCTCTGCATATCTTTAGAGTTGGGAATTTGTTTAAAGTTTATTTAACTGCTGCAGTGATGAGTTATTATGGACAATATCTATATTATATTGTCTCATTTACAGTGATGAGTTATTATGGACAATATCTATATTATATTGTCTCATTTACAGTGATGAGTTATTATGGACAATATCTATATTATATTGTCTCATTTACAGTGATGAGATATTATGGACAATATCTATATTATATTGTCTCATTTACAGTGATGAGATATTATGGACAATATCTATATTATATTGTCTCATTTACAGTGATGAGTTATTATGGACAATATCAATATTATATTGTCTCATTTACAGTGATGAGTTATTATGGACAATATCTATATTATATTGTCTCATTTACAGTGATGAGTTATTATGGACAATATCTATATTATATTGTCTCATTTACAGTGATGAGTTATTATGGACAATATCTATATTATATTGTCTCATTTACAGTACTCATTTGTTTGCCTTTTAACTGTGAGATTGTATGTACTGCCATATTATTATTATTATTATTATAATAATAATTTATTTTCAGCGGGTACAACTCGTTCAGCTAAATATTAGCTAATCTCTTATGATGCCCTCAGCGACGTACAATATTTATAAAAGAAAACACTGAATGCATTAATTTGTCGGTTGTCACACAAATATTTCATATAAACTGCATTCATGTACATCATTGTATCATGTTCACCTTTCAAACTTGGCTTTTAAACAATGCCATGCACCAAATACCATTATTGTTAGTATTGTTATTATTACTTTTGTTATTATTCTTCTTCTTCTTATTATTATTATTAACAGATTTAATTAGTGCACTATTCAACAAAGTCCTAAAATACATGTATATGTTTTCTCCCAAAGTTACGTTTCATAATATTACTGTATCCTGCTCACATTTATCCATCCTATAAATTAAATAATCACTGATGCTTAAACAAAACCTAGAAAAACGACCGATCTTAATTTATATTGTGCACTATGACAAAACACAAATTTCACTACTAATTGACAGCTTACATTTGATTGTGAAACAGAGGATTGACTCTTTGTTTGTCCAACTTGCATAATTAGGCTTAAGAACAGCTCTTGACATTTCAAACAATATCTGGATTAATTAGTTGCTCAGCTTGCGAAGATCAAAAGAGTCAGCTTACATGTGAGGCCTGTGATGAATGGGGATTGAAACTGTTGCCAATGTTATTACTTTTAGCACAATGCATTTAAATTCACTAAAAACTGCGTCACACTCCAGTGTTTGTGATACATCAGATAACTATCATCCTCCAGTTAAACCATTTAAACAACCATTTCTCTTGTCAGAATGATTTTAAATTTAACAAAAGCTGTATAGTTGGCATTGGATAGATATTTTTTATTGGTAATAGTCCTACCCATTTATCTTGACATCCTTGGTATCGAGGTAATATTGTCGACATAATTGGATGTTGAGATAAGTGTTGGGGGGGCTGAAAAAGTCAAATTTCTGTTTGACTCGCATACAAGTGAAATTTGTCTGTAAGGGGTGACCTGTCGTCAGTGAGTAGGATTTGCACTTTGAGAAAATAAACAATGGATATTGTGATTAAATGAAGACAAAACCAGTGTGAAATACACTTGTATATTGAATACTTTATTTTTCTTACCACTGTGTAATAAAACCCATAATATGTCAAGTACATGTATGTGAAAAATCCATGAATTAAAATATAGGTCATATGTTAGAAAATTTATGTATCAGTCACATCCTATCAGAAACCACATGTATAAAAAATAGCAGTCCTCGTTTGATCTATATGCCACTGTCAACCAACACGTGTGACTAAACAATTCACTATGATATTCATTGTCGCCACGTGGCTGTAGAGTTGTTATTTACATGCTAATTAAATTGGCCTAGATTTTGGTCTGACTGAGAAACAGACGTAATCATATTACTGAGGCTACCAAAGGGATGAGGCTATTCATAAGGAAATGAAAACCTATCAACAAGTTATGAATTCTGCAAAATGGCACTAAAAATGTTAATGACAAATGATTGCAAAACATTTAATGACATTTTTGTAAAAAAAAGTTTTAATTAAACACAAATATAACTAGTAAAACACTCACAAATTCCAGAATACGCAGGACCAAACAAATGCCTGTTTGTAATGCGACTGCAACATTAAAGCCTGGTGGCAATATCGAATAATTGAAGAATAAATTATGGGTTAGAACTGGCAGCACCAAACAAATGCCTGTTTGTTAATGTGACTGCAACATGAAATCCTGGTGGCAACATTAAATAATTGTAGAACAAAATATGGGTCAGAACTGGCAGCTTGTCGACATAAACTATTAGAAAACAAAGGATATTATCAAGTTTGGACCATGTGGTTCTGTCGACATATGCATTTGGTTTTTTATCTCGACATGATCTTGACAAATTTGGTAGTAACAAAAGACCATGGGCCCAAGACTTTGCATTTTTGTTGACATAGATCAGGGGTCTCCAAACTTTGTAAGATGAGGGCCATGTTAGATTTTTGAAGGGGGTTTGCAGGCCGAAGCGACTGTGAAAAATTTTAATATATGCAAAATCGTTTTAAAAAAGTACAACACTTTGCGGGCCGGACAAATCAAAGCTGCAGGCCGGATTCGGCCTGCGGCCGTAGTTTGGAGACCCCTGACATAGATGATTTGTTAACATGAGCGATGTTGATATAAGTGGGTAGGACTGTAGAAGCTACAAATTGAAATGATTGATAATAACTAGTAATTGCCATTTATTCAGACTAAACATACACAAGACAGGACATCCTTTGAATTACTTTATACATAATCTCTACTCATTTGTAAATATGATACATCAGTGATGTTGAGAGCCGAAATTACTAAGACTCTCCAATAAACAATAAGATCTTCATGCCCATGTCTCGTTGAAAAAAACCCAATAAGATCTTTAAGGTTACATTACAGGACCTGTCTGCTACAGTCTTCATAACCTAATAAAAACAGGACAGTGTGACCAATATTTAGTAGAAAAATATGATTTTAGATTAAGTTATGCTGAAGTCAGGGTTAATTAGTCTACAAATCCTGTATTAAATTCATTCTCATTAGTATGCTGTGTAATTAAAATGTTTCTTGGTATGTATTAGTTTGATATTATACCTGATGGTTAGAAATAAGTTGTAATATGACATATACTGTAATATGACATATACTGTAATATGACATATACTGTAATATGACATATACTCTAATATGACATATACTGTAATATGACATATACTCTAATATGACATATACTGTTTTCCTTTTAGACTCAGGCTTGTTCCATTCTGGTTGCCATCATCAACAAAAGTGTGGTATGTACTGAACATTTACAATTACAAGATTTGTATAAAAAAATTTACATTTAGAAGACTTTGCTTAACGTAAAGTTCTCTTTTGCAAATGAATTAAAGGAAAGCAAACTCTTTTTTTTCATATGTGCTTTGAATGAATAGACTAAGTAAATGAAAATATATTAAATTTTAAAAAAATAAAATCCATAGAGAATTTTATATGGCCGATTAACATCAAACTTTTGCGTCAATAGTCTACGCAAAGAAAGTTGTCATGATCAATATAGTTATGACATCAGTAAGTTGCATCTGGTTTATTGCCGATAGCTTAGATCTACTAATTTGCTGTTGTCATAAAGTTCATTTTGGAACTGTTTAGAAAATTTCACAGAACAACGATGTTAAATTATATAGTAAATAATGATGGAGGTACATGAAGAACCAGTTTATAAGGCTGTCAGATCTGTGCAACCTATTCTGAGAACCTACCACTCTTCACTATCGCAAGATAACTATAAATGATTCCTTATATAACCTCTATATTTTATTGAGATACCCCCCAAAATTTTCTACACATTTTACCATTAATAAAATAGGTTTGTCACAATTAGTTTGTTTCCTTAAAAATCGACATTAGAAGTCGTGACTTAACCTCAAGTTCTCCTATGAAAAGGAATTAATTGTTTGCTTATTTGAAACTAGCTCACTCCTATTTTTCTTTATTGGTTTATTATTATCAAATATGCATTTAAAGGTAGGAATGTTATCTAGTCTTTTGTTTCAAGTAAAGAGTATCAAATATGCATTTAAAGGTAGGAATGTTATCTAGTCTTTTGTTTCAAGTAAAGAGTATCAAATATGCATTTAAAGGTAGGAATGTTATCTAGTCTTTTGTTTCAAGTAAAGAGTATCAAATATGCATTTAAAGGTAGGAATGTTATCTAGTCTTTTGTTTCAAGTAAAGAGTATCAAATATGCATTTAAAGGTAGGAATGTTATCTAGTCTTTTGTTTCAAGATAAGAGTATCAGATATGCATTTAAAGGTAGGAATGTTATCTAGTCTTTTCCTACATTAAAAATGCCACACATACCATATATACTCTCATATAAGCCAGATCCAAATGCAAACAACATAGACCCTGATCTGCCGTCGAATAATGTGCCGGCAGATCAGGGTCTATGTTTGTTTTACTGATTGGTCCATACAAACTGCATAGACCCAGATCTGCCGGCACATTATGCGACGACAGGTCTTGGTGTATGCAGTTTGCAGTTGGTATCGGCTTATACACGAGTATACACAAGGGCAAATTAATATGGGAATACATAAATAAAAACATTTCTTTCTAGAAGGAATTCTGGAACTTTACATTCATCACGGTAAAGCCTCTATTTATCCAACTTTTTGGTTTATCATGTCCCACTCAAACATGTGTGATACTTGCATATACAAACGCAATTTTTAGATGTATACAGACCCTGAAATGGACAATTTTACCTGTAAAATGAAAATGGAATGCAGAATGAATACAAACAAAATGTTGAATGGAATTTGAAAGAAACAGAATCAAAATGAAAAATGATTAATGATAAATGAAAAAAAAATGAATTGCGAATGAAGGTAGTAGAACTCCCCCTCAGTCCCTCCATGGCTTGAAATTTTTGTTTGTTTTTAGACAATGAATGAAATATTTTTGTGTGTTTTTAGACAGAAAAATAGTAATTATTTTTTTTTACACCCGAAAACATCCACAAAATACAATAATTATATTCCCCTTTCTGATTCCCAGGTAGACAGTATGGGACTTGAGGAGTGGCACATATTTTTGGAGAAGCTGAAGGTTGCTGTCCACAAGGTATGTTGGCGGACATGAGTAATATTTTATTTATTTATTCATTCATTTATTTTTTCCATGATGGAATTGATCCATTGACACATGATACTAGAGCAGTGAAACCTTTCCCTTGTGTATGAGTATGATGAAGGAAATACTGCGGAAGGAAATAAGATTTTATGTGAGAGACCAGGCTTGCTTAGACTCTAATACAAAATCTTAATTTCAAAAGGTTAGGTTTTCCAATTCCAGCCTACAGGCAGAAATTAAATGGGTACTTTTACCAGTGAAATGAAAATTCTATGCAAAAGGAAAGCAGAATGAATGTAAAGGAATGCAGAATGAATACAAACAAAATTAAATCTGGAATGAAGCAAACAAAATAATAGTGCATTGTGAAGAAAAAAGAGTGCAAATACAGCTTGATAAATTATAAATGAAAATGGAACAAAGGAAGAACGCATTTCATGACTGAATATGAAAATCGATAATTTTCAAGCTGCCACTAAAATCCCATGGTTGCAAGCCTTTCCACATGATAATCAAAGATCAGATTATTTTTGCTAAAAATGTTTTTCCCCTTGCAAGCTGTGACATTGTTCTTGTTGAGGCAGGC
This sequence comes from Margaritifera margaritifera, assembly GCA_029931535.1. Taxonomy (NCBI): domain Eukaryota; kingdom Metazoa; phylum Mollusca; class Bivalvia; order Unionida; family Margaritiferidae; genus Margaritifera; species Margaritifera margaritifera. The sequence goes on along the minus strand of JAQPZY010001114.1, from coordinate 1,023,690 downwards.
ATGGAATTACAACTGCCATTGATGTGATGACATCATCATTGGTGGTTGTATTTGTACAATCTTTATTTGAATGAAATGTAAATAAAAAAAATCTGCAAACTCTACCCTTATTGCAGTTTTATATTTTGTCGTAAATTCAATGTGGTCTTTTGTATTTTATCCAATTTTCACTTTGAATAAGACAAGATATGAAAACTAGTTCTCTAACTTTGCAATAACAATTACAAAAACAGTTAAATTCAATTCCATTTCGTTCCAAACAAGTGAAATCAAAGGAAATTATGGATGAAAGTGATAAACACGAAATATGAATGCATTTATGTGACCATAAATGAAAAATGGCAAGATGATACATTAAATGCAGAAAGGAATTGAATGCAAATGGAACTCTGATGGAATGTAAATGAAATGTGATTTGGTAAAATTACCAGTTTCTGGGTTTGTTCACATCGTAAAGATCCTTTATCTCATGCATTAGGTTTTAGCTCACAAAGTAGAGAGGAGCTATTTTGCTACCCCCTGCAGTGGTGTTAGGATCAGCACAGATAAAAGCATAAAAAAAATGTGCATCATCACTGAATCTAAACAAATCTTTCTTCATATGAGTGGATTTTATGGTACCTACCCCCAGGGGAGTTGCTGAGGGAGCTAAATACATACAAGTACATACGTTGTACAATCTTGGTTAAGTTTTGTGTTTAGCTCAGGTTTTTTGGAAACTTGGTAATGAGATGCATCTCTATGAATATTACACCTTCATAACTAGGTCGCTATGACCCATATTTCATACTTCTCTGACTTTGGATACATTTTGTGTTTGATGTTCATTTCTCAAGCTTTGTTAATGATAAAATAATCAAAATAGATGATTGTATGCAACTCCATTAGTACCACCCTTATAACAAAAGAAGGTCACTGATTAACGTTTCATATCTTTTGGGCTTTGGTTACTTTTTGTATTAAGCTCATGACCACATAAATTTGTTGCACCCTGTGTATTTATGGTTATTCATGTACCTATAATTATGAAACATGGTGATATCAATGCATATTGATGCATACTTCACGATCATCACAAAAATTGGTCACACAGGGTTTGCTCCGAATGATCAATAAATTAATGAATGTCAGTATTTATTATGAAAGTTTCTGGTCTGTATCATTCAGGTGCTTAGTGTCTTGACAGTAAAAGATCTGAGGAGCAAGTACCTACATGAGCTGCTGCTGATAGTTGTAAGAGTTGCCAGCGTATCAACCCAGGATGCACAAAAGGTTGGTCTTCTCATTATATCTATTAGTTTTTAGCTCACCTGGCTGTAAGGCTAAGAGAACTTATGGTATAGCCCTGCATGCATCATATGTCATCCATCATCCATTGTCCATCCATCGACAATTGCTGTTTTCAGCTTCTCAAAAACCACTAAACCAATTTCAACCAAACTTGGCAGGCAGCATCTGGGCATGAAATAATGCAGATCTGATATCAAGTGTTGTTGCCTTTATTAAATATATTAAAAAAACTTCTCATAAAACTGCTAAACAGAATTTGAGAAAAGTTGACGAAGCTTCCTGGCATGAAGGCCTTTCAATTTTTATCAAGCTCGCTTTGACTGAAGCCTGACATTGTGATTACTTTCATATCCATTTGTGTGTGTTGAGACATCCATCCATCTGTACATCTGTATGTGTGTCCACACTATAGATAACGGTCAGTGTTAAAAATATCTAGCTAAATAAAGGGGTTCTTGAGAAAAGTGGGTATCTTGTGTACAAATGATCCTGATCTGCCATCAGATATGGCCACCATGACTAAAAATAGAAAACCTTTAAAAATGACTTCTCAAAAAGTACACAACAGAATTTGTCCAAATTTGGTAGAAAACCTCCTGGCATAAAAGCTTTTTACAAATGAAGCTGTTCCACCATCAAATATAGCTGCCATTACTAAAAATTGTAGAAAACATCATGACATAAAAGCTTTTTACAAATGATGCTGTTCCACCGTCAAATATAGCTGCCATTACTAAAAATAAAAAAAAACTTTAAATGTCTTCTCAAAAGTAGTAGAACAGAATTTGTCCAAGATTGACCGAAAGCATCCTGGCATATAGTCATTTCAAATACTTTATAAATCATGCCAATCTGCCATCAAATATGGATGTTGTTACTAAAACTAGATAAACCTTTATAGAATTTTATAGAAATGATGTCGATTCACCATTCAATATAGCCATCATACTAAAAATATGAAATTCTCAAAACTACTTTTTCTCAAAAACCACGTAACAGAATTTGACCCAAATTAGACCTTAAGCATCTTAAGTACAAATGATCACAATCCACGATCAGATATAACTGCTGTTGCTAAAAATAGAAATACCTTTTATAACTTCTCAATCTGCTCAACAGAATGTGACCAAATTTAATAGAAAGCATCCTAGCTTGAAGGCCTTTATAATTTATACAATGATACTTATCCACCATCAAATATGGTCACCATTACCAAGAACAAATAAGCAGCTTTGTTAACTTTTTGGCAGAAAGCATCCTGGCATTGGGGTCTTTCACTGTTGGGCAAATGATACTGGCGTGCCATCAAAATATGGATGAAGATTCTAAAAATGGAAAAATCTTAAAGCAGTTGTTTTCTTAACAACAGCAATCAACATTGGCAGAAGAAATTTCTGCAGAAAGCATCCACAAGATCCAGATTTCATGGCCAGCATCTCGTGCATTTGGGTGTTAGGCAGATGTCAACCATGTGAGAGATCTGAGGCTTACATGGGCCTCTTGTTCTTTTAACCTTTCATTCATCCTGACTTTCTGGCTATGGAGACTCAGTGGTTAGTGTGCTGGATTCGTGACCAAAAGGGTGTAAGTTTGAATCCTGCCATGGTGTGCCATTGGGCAAGGCACTTTACTCGAATTGCCTTGGCAGTAAATAACCCACTTGTGTTGCTATGGCTATAAAACCTCAAACAAAACCAATCACTTTCTGGCTTTTGCTAACTGAAACTAAAGTTTTTGTTAGGTTTGTACCTTCATTTGTGTTAGCTTCAAAGGAATGAAAAGGTTTGTCAAGAAGCAACATCTCAAACAAAGTTGAGCATTTTTTAAATTTAGAATCACAGCAGATATTGACTAATTTGATTTCTACATGTTGCAGGTCATCACAGTTGAAATGCTATCCAGACTTGAGAGTTTGAAAGAAGCATTCAGTAGAGACCTCCGGAAAATCCATCGGCGGCTGCAGAGAGTGCACAGAGGAGAAGGCATTCCAGAACCAGGCCAAGGGTACTTTTCTTTATTTATGATTTTCTATATTGTTGCACCCACTTTAGTGGAAAGCGAGACATAGTAGTCACCTTACCATCATCGTCAACAGTTAAGGTTTTGGTTTTTCATTTGCATACACATGTATTTCCTAAGCTGCTTGATTGGTGTGAATCATTATGAAGCTAAGACAGTTCATTCCATGACATGCTAGTATGCCCCACTTATCTTGGGGTCAAAGTCACAGTTCTAGAAAATGTTTGTTTAGGTTTTAATTAAAGTCATTTCATTTACTTATATTTTCTTAAACCCCTTGATGGATTTCTTTATACTTTAGGTGCCACATTATGAAACTAAGAAAATTCATTTTGCGACATGCTTACCTTTCCATATGACCTTGGTGTCAATGTCACAGTCATAGAAGATTTGCCTTAAGGTTTTAGATAAAGCTTTTTCATTTGCTTGTATTTTCTAAACCCCTTGATGTATTTTTTTCATAAATATTCACTATGAAGCTAAGAATATTCATTCTGTGAAACACTTACTCACCCCTATAATCTTGGGGTACAGATCACATTCATATACAATTTTTGTTAGGATTTTGGTTAAACTTTTGCTTATATTTCCTAAACTCCTTGATGGATTGTTTTTTTCTTCATATTTGGGGTGAATCATTATCAAGCTATGACTATTCATTCTACATCACACTTGCTTGCCCCTTTTTATCTTGGATTCAAGATAATGCTTTACAGTAATGCTTTGATCATTGGCTTGATATGCAGGCCCCAATCTTCTTGTTTTCTTATAATTATTGTCAGTGAAATATTAGAGAGTGCTAAATACTTCTGTAGACTCCAAATATAATTTGGTGCAGCCTGAGAATATTCATGTCTGTCTATCTGTTGGTTTGTCTGTGTGACTGTCAGTTTATTTCCACAACCACAGTTTTGTTAAAATCATCAAATACCAGCAACCATTTGACCCATTTTGAACTTTTATACATGTGGATGTTCCTTATTTATGGTAGCATTTATTTTTGGTTATTTTTTTTTTGGTTTGGTGGTCTGTTTTGGTCATGTTCATGGTCCTGTCATTTGGTGGTCTATTTTGGTCATGTTCATGGTCCTGTTATTACTAATTGTCCAGTATAAATTACCAATTAGGCAAGAGAGGACATTCAGAAATAAAACATTAAGTTCATGAAATAGTGTTATTTGACAAATTGATTTGTTTGTGTGCAGGAAGAAGAAGAATAGGCGAAAGAAAAGGAAGCAAAAGCAGAGAGATGTGGAGAATTTCCTACATGATGGTGCTAGTCCTCCAAAACAGGCAAAGTTACAGCATCAGATAGAAAGTGACTCATCAGAAAATCAGTCTGCTACCCCTGTCAGAGGGCATCAGAGTGTACTCATGGTGAATGGGGAGTTGGATAGTAAAAAAGACAAATCTGCACAGATAATGAAGACACAGGATAAGAATTCCAAAGAGACAAAAGAGAAAATTGGAGAAACTAGTGATTCAGGAAATACTAAGCGACAGCACAATATTGAATCTTCTTTCCCTTCTCCCAAGAAGAAAAAGGCAGAGCAAGATGATTGAAAATTGTGTATATCTATATACATTTTACTTTCCTTGTGGGAATTACATTTTGCCATCAGATACATTGACTACAATGATTTCAGGACTGTTTGTATTGATGATGTTAAATCATTTCAATTTATTATATAGGTGTAGATTGTAAATTCAGTATTATATTGCAATTGTCAGACATTAATTAAAATATGTAAAACACTACTGGTGTTCTACCACTTTATGTCAATACCAAAACATTACAATTAGTTTGCTAATTTATCTAGAAGAAAGTACCACCTATATTGATCTTTTACAAATAGCTTGCCAATTAAGCCATTTCTAAAGATAGCCTGATTGGAGCAGAGGTCCTCACCTTACTGAATCAATTTTCATCATCCACCTTTTTGGTTCTGTAATATATATATATTTGAGTGATTTGTTTTATTTTGGTAAGTGGATTTCCTGCTACAGCTTTATACCTAGTATCTTAGCAGTGATTAAAAATTTAGGATGCACTGTTGATCTAGAAATGACACCACAACTTGTGTCAATGGCTGTCCACATATTCCCTAAGTATGTCAAAATAACATTATCCTTGAAATTAATGCAGTTGCTACACATATTGAATTTTATTCATAAATACGTTATTTATGTATTCATCAATGACATGTACATATAAAAAAATAATGGTTTGTGATTATCTCCCCTTATTGGTCTCCCTATGCGCACACATGAACTTGGTGTGTTCTGTCTGTCCATCTGTTTCCAATTTCATTTCTGCACAATAACTTGACTTGATCTTCATCAACAGTTGCCAAATTTTGTGGATGGCTTGCACTTTGGGTAAGGTTATAGTCAAAAGGTCACTGTGACTAGTAGAAGATAAATGGTTACAGTTCAATAACTCGAGTTCTCCACCATCTGCAGTTAAAAAATTTTGTGGATGGCTTGCACTTGGGTAAGAAAGACGACTGTCAACTGTCAAGGCCAAAAGGTCAAAGTCACTGACTGAAAGAAGAAAAATGGTTTCTGCACAATAACTTGTGTTCACCACCATCTAGATCTACCAAACTTTTATGCATGGCTTGAACTTCGGATAAGGAAGAAGCCTATTGATTTTGAGGTCAGAGGTCAAGGTCACAGACTGAAAGAAGAAAAATGGTTTCCACATGATAGCATAAGTTTTACATCTCATACCTGGACCAAACTTTGTGGATTGCTTGCACATGGGGTAAGGAAGAAGCCTATCAATTTTGACAAATGTCAGGGTCACTGTGACTGAAAGAAATATGGTTTCTGCATATTAACATTAGTTCTATATCACAAACTTGGACCAGTCTTTGAGGATGGCTTGCACATGTGGTAATGAAGTAGCCTGTTGATGTTGGGGTCAAAAGGTGAAAGGTCAAAGTCAATGTGACGGAAAGAAGAAAAATAATTTCTGCACGAAGATTTCAGGTTTCTACGTATAGGATGTTTAAACATGGGGCAGACATATATTGTGCGGCAGGCATATAAGTGCATTTACAAGTCAATGTTGATTGTTGCTCTTCAGACTGATTTTAAAAGCAACTAAAGACTTAGGCAACACAAGTAATTCAAGTTTCAACCATATCAGGTATTGGTAGGATGCCCAAACTATGTAAAAATAATTTGATCTCTACTTTTAAAAATATGTGTTTAATCTTTATTTCAGCACTTCCTCACTATAACACCCTTCATTATAACACCATGTCTGTTATAAGGTGGGCATGGTCATGGATCCCATTTTATTATGTAGTAGAAATGATATGTATAATGCACTAAATTTTAAAGTGGTCGGAGGCTCCCATGGACAGTGTTATGATGAAGGAGCACTGTGTCTACATTTTACAGTACAATCAGTGGATATTTAAATTTGTTCTCATGAGATAAAAAGCTTTTAGTGGAAATCTGGGTTAATGGGCAGTTAATATTATAATTATTTTTCTTATACACCTATGAAGTTTTTGCCCAAGAATCAGAATTTTACTGTTATTTGCTAGAAGTAGGAAAACTATACTGTTGTTTTCTGATTCTGTATCACCATCCTCTCAAACGAGGCTGGAACTACTTTTTCCTCTAGGTTTTCTGGTACAACTGAACAAGCATGAGTAAATATGCTGTAGCCTCACTTGACATACAAAAGGAAATGAGTAACATTCTCTAACAAATCTGTATCATCAAATTCCAGCAATTGTTCTAATCCCATTGTAAATAAATAACTCAAAATAATGCTGTCATTCCCATGCCAAGTCCCCATTGGAGCTTCTCACAATGTTCCGCCAAAAACAGTTCAACTGCTATTAGCCTTGCCACAGAGAAAAACTTTCAGTCATTCAGCAGCTGAAATCTTCCGTGATGCAAAATTTGACAGCTGCACAATATAACTGTGAATAACATATATGGGTCTAACAGTGATTGTAGTGAAAATGAGGGACTGTTGTTTTATGTGCTTTATTCATAAACCGCGATATTCATGCACATATCAGCTGATCCATATGGAATTTGGTTCATGATTTAGGATGAACTTCGTATTAAAAAGGTTGAAACATTAAGCAATTTCTTTTGTTTTTTAGTTAAGTATATTGATTTTATTTAAATTATCTGAAAATTGAAAGATATATAACAAAAATATCATTATCATAGTAATTTGATCTTGATTGCTAGATCATGTCTTGTTGTCAGCATCATAAATCTGGATCATGACTTGACACTGCGTCTTGTAATGATGTAGATTTTATGATGCTGATAACTCGATGTGATCTAGAAATCTTAATCTCATTACTATATATATATATATATCTGTGAATGTGTGGAAATATTTTTATTCACTTTCACAGCAAGATAAGCTAACTCATTGAAAAGCATACAGACTATTACACGAAGCATGCTATAACACAAATCATGGTATAACACAAAGCGTGCTATAACACAAATCATGGTATATTTTGACCATGCTGTGTCAAAATAGTGTACAAAACACAAAAAGTAAGGTATTTAGTGATTAAAGATCACATTAAGTTTGCTTGGCAACTGCCAAGAATTAAAATCAAGTGGAATAAATCAAGTGGCAGCAATAGAACATTTTTCCAATGTAATGGCATCCATGAGCAAACCGGTGTTATAGGAAGGACAGTGGTATTGAAACCAGACTGTTGCTTATGACACAGCATTACAAATTTTATACAAGTCGGGGCAAGCTGACTGGATAATTGAACTTGCCTTGCTGAGATTTGAGCTTGCCCATAAATATGATAACAAATATCACAACAAAAGTTAAAAAATAAGGTAAAATAAAATATTGTACATTTTATGGAAATTGCACTATATTTATTTTACAAGTAAAGAACTTCTGGTTTTTTTAATCTTTATTTGTACCTTAAAACTACGTTCAGATAATTAAAGTTATCAGAAAAGATTTATGTAAATGGTAAATTTCAATAGATATGTAGATGAGAAAATAAAGGAAGGGTTAGAATGCATATATCATAGATGAACAAAGACATTTATATATATATATATATATATATATATATATATATATATATGATAAAGAATAAATGGATAGATAAGAGTTAGATAGAAAGATAAATGGATAGATACGAGTTTTGGGAATAACTAAAGTCCTAAGAGTGAGAGGTAGATGTTTAGGTTAAAGATGTTGAACTGAAAAATTCAACATAACCAATAACAGAACTGTGTTAACTTAATTTAATCATGTTTTAATATATCATAACATTTTTCTTGATATACTTTTTAGATTTGTTTGTGGAAACTTGATCAAGATATGCTAGCAGACTGATCTCTTCAACTACATCAACAGTGATGAAAGCTAGACTTTATGTAATAGTTTATTTATACTCAAAACTGAATGATTTGAGGACACTTAGTTTTATCCATTTACTTAACAATTATCACCAAGTCACCTTGAAATTGGCAATGTGCATCAAAACAAATTTGAGAATGATTTTAGAACACTCATTGTTATCCATTTAATTATTTGTAAACATTAAGTATGTATTGGTCTCCTGTAGTAATCACGTAAACAATAGATGATAAACACAGCTTGTGGTGCTAGAGTTTCAGTACATCAATCACCTTGTCAAAGAAATAAAGGTGGCTAATTATTAGAGATCAGTTCCAAACACACCTGTCAAAGACCTCTCATGAGTTCTATTATTAACAATTATGACCTAGTCACCTTGAAATTGGTGACATACATCAAAACAATCTTTGACAAGCCAACTTGTGAGAGTCATCAAGCTCAGCACAATTTGGAGTCAACTCACAAACTGACCATGGCTAGGTTAGGACTTGAAAGTCCTGTATACTTGCAAATATTATGAATAAAAGGAAACTAAGGAGTTAAAATGAAAATATTTATTCCCTATTTGTCAACTTGCTTCAAATAGTAAATATTCACATTATCATATCTGCATGAGAAAATGTGAGACTGACCTTGACATTGACTACAAGATGGAAATGACAGACTTTGACATTGTTTCATGCGAAATAAAGGAACGATAGATGAAAAAACTGTTTAGGGGGCGCTCTACAGATAATACATGCTTCTGAGAGAGTGACAGGTGTAAGATGAAGTATTTTGCATTTGCAACATGCACACTGGAGAGAATGTTGGCATACCTCTATGTTCCTTTCATGTACTGTGGCTGAAATTTCTTTACATATTGTACTTGTGGAAACTGGACATGATCTAAGCACATAGCAGACAAAATGGCCACTCCAAAGTACTCGAAAAATCAGCCTGAATTAGTCAAAAGTGCACTATTTTCAGCAGTTATTAAAATAGGAAAAACGAATTTTTCCAGTGCAGACAATACCAGCCTCTGAAAGTACTATGAATGAATTACAAAATATCTAAAAAGTCAAAAAAGGTATCGACTCTTTTTCTTTTTCTTTACTTTTGAAGTCCAGGAAGTAAAAATGACCAAGTAGAGCTAGCAGTTTTTTGAGAGGTGCACATCTTAAGTAAGACCAAGCTGTATACTCTATAACCTAAATTTCACCCATCAATTATACACCAAATTAAAGGGAATTCAAAGTTCTTTTAACAATACCTAAGATATACAAGGTCTTTTTTAAATAGCCAGGACAGCCAGTGAGGAAAACCTGGGTAATTCTTTTTCTTTAAAAATCTAACCCTATACAAAGTACGAAACTGGAGAGTGAAAAATTTTTTTTATTGATATTTGTTCAATAATTGATACTCTTATTGGAAGAAAATGTAGCAATATGCCTGAAGTACTTTCAAACAATCAAACACAAGCTGGCAGGTGGAAATATCATTGATTTTTCTTCTTTAACTGGAATTGCCACCTTAAAACAAATATGAAAATTTGTGCAATTGCTTTTCTCTTTCTCATATAATTATGTATGCATTTCTCAACAAAATGGTATATTAACATTGATGTTATGCATGAAAATAAGCTAATTATGCCTATTTTGCTCTTGCTTACACAATATGCCATGTGGCAGTATTTTGTGTGCAATGACCTAAATTATGGGGAAATTAGAAGTCTTCGAACATAGGAGTAAAGTCAACTTAAATTTAAAACTGTTGTATTAAGTCAAAGAAAAATATAGCAAAAATATTTCTTTTTATTCGCCTGTAATAAAATTCTGGAAAATGATGATAAAGCAGATTCGCTTTCTTCCATATACTAGTGTTAGAAGAATTAGCAAACTTTGTACCCTTTGACCTTTGACCTCTGTGAACCTGAACTCTTCCATCCCTGTTCAGTCTGTAAATTTTATTAGTGACATTTCATGAATAATTGTAGCAAGTTTCATGTTCCTGTCTTTTACCAAAACATTGGTTGCTATTGTTGAAAAAATGCAAGGTGTAGTTTTAAAATGGCCCACTTTTCATCATGGGAGAGGGGGGGGGGGCTGGGCTTGTTTATGACTTTTCTACAAATGAATACTGTTCTGTGGGAAAATACATGAGAATTATTCAAAAGGACTGTTTAGATGCTTGCGGCTTAAATGTTTCAGCTATACAATCAAAATTAAATCGTATAATAATGCATATGTTGTCTTTATGGGGGCGCTCTACAGATAATACATGCTTCTGAGAGAGTGGCAGGTGTAAGATGAAGTATTTTGCATTTGCTACATGCACACTGGAGAGAATGTTGGCATACCTCTATGTTCCTTTCATATACTGTGGCTGAAATTTCTTTACATATTGTACTTGTGGAAGCTGGACATGATCTAAGCACATAGCAGACAAAATGGCCACTCCAAAGTACTCGAAAAATCAGCCTGAATTAGTCAAAAGTGCACTATTTTCAGCAGTTACTAAAATAGGAAAAACGAATTTTGCCAGAGCAGACAATACCAGCCTCTGAAAAAGTACTATGAATGAATAACAAAATATCTAAAAAGTCAAAAAAGTTATCGACTCTTTTTCTTTTTCTTTACTTTTGAAGTCCAGGAAGTGAAAATGACCAAGCAGAGCTAGCAGTTTTTTGAGAGGTGCACATCTTAAGTAAGACCAAGCTGTCTACTCTATAACCCAAATTTCACCCATTAATCATACACCAAAATAAAGGGAAATCAAAGTTCTTTTAACATGACCTAAGATATTCAAGGTCTTTTTTAAATAGCCAGGAGAGCCAGTGAGGAAAACCTGGGTAATTCTTTTTCTTTAAAAATCTAACCCTATGCAAAGTACGAAACTGGAGAGTGCCACCTTATATAATAGAAGAAGGGGTACATGAAAACACTAAATAAAGGTGCTCAGAAATGTACTGAGGCAAGACTGCAGAGTATTAAACTTGCAGAACATAAAGCATTATGAACTGAATATGACCCTCTCTCCCTCTCTTTCTATCTCTCACACACTCGCACTCTCTCTCTCTCTCTCAATTATTTGGACTCGCCTGTGGGCAAGTACCTTGAAAAACTTGAGCTTGAATTTGAACTTGATCTTGTTTCTTGTGTCGGGCAAGTGGATTTGTATTGCCATGCTTAATGACAAATGGTCATGAGAGATTTATAGTCATGGACCTCTATATACTGTAAAATCAAAATTTTTCACGGTTGCTAAAAGCCATGATTTAATAGCAGTAATACAACACCTTATATTATTACATTGCTATATCTTCTCCTGGTGCTAGTCCCAGTCTGAGGTAGTTATTAGCTCCTCCAGTTAGTAATTGGAGGTCTAGAATAAAAAACAAGATCCAAGTCTGATATTTTTAGTAAACTTCTGTGGGAGATTGATTAGTTCCTACATTTTCAGCATTCGCCATTTACTGAAATTTAGACTAAATTGTGGCAGAATTGTCCTGGTTCAATTTTTTCACGTCACGAAATCTTCTCCTGGCCTCATTCAATGGGAACTCGATTTCCTCCAAGGATCGAATTGTATCCTGCACCAAAGGAGATTCGAGATGTGAATCAATACAGTTTAATCTTCCCGCCATTTTTTTTACATACTTGCTGTCTCTGGAACGCTTAACACATTATGATTTTTACAGGCAAATTTTTGAGAGACTCATCAAAGGGCCAAGTATTATATTCCGCAGAGGGAATATCACCCATCACCAGTAGATGGCTATGAGTTTTATATACTACCAAATCAGTTATTTTATAATATTTAAAAAAATCAGTTATTTATAATATTTGAGAACGATCTTACAATTTTAGAAAAGATTTTTTAATATCTGAGAATCCCCATTTTTGTCCACGAGGGCGTGCCAAAATTATCCACCTTAATCTGCTCTACGCTTACTATGCCGTAAGAATTGAAACAGACTCAACTAACTGAGTTATTATGATTAACTCGAGGCATCATTGGATAGCATTAGGCGACTCACTCGTGACCAGACTCTGTAACAGGAATCGTTTCTCCACGATACCTGACACCTGTCTCGTGCATTCCTCCCTATAACACAGCTAGGGAAAACTAGCTAAAGTAGATCGAATAATATTTGAGTGCATTAGTAGGCCTGTTGGTAGTATTTTTGATCTGAAGTGTAGACACGGCAACAAAGTGGATTAAAGAGTCATAGTCGGGAGTTTAAAGTAAATTTATACTAGTCCCTGCATCGATCACTATGATTATAGATCATTTTCGTCCCTCTTGTTTTCATAATTCATACCCACATTATCTTTTTAAATTCAATCGTTTATCCTTAGACAAATTGTTATTTACTGCTTATCAGATGTCGGAATCATATCCTTTACTACATCGGCTATTATGACAGTGTTTAGTCCAACTTTAAATTTGTCTGATGGCTTTTCAAGCTGTTGTTGTAGCCACAAATGATTTCCGTTTTTATTACCATATCATTTGGTAATAAAGATGTGCCATCACCGCTAACACCATATTATAGCCCAATTTTTAATTTTAAGTACATTGCTCAAATCTGGCTCTTTTCATCTGATTCATAGTCTTGTTCGCCCAAATTATTTTTCGAATAACTGTTTAAAAGTGCCTTGAAGAGTTGATGCAAATTGTACAAGTCCTGGGAAGTTTTGAACTTCAGCGCATACATTGCATATCATATATGACCTGATACCTCCATTCAATCTTGCTATTCTCTTTTTTTGTGAGACCATTACTATTGGTTACAACAAATATAACCATCCATCTTGTCATTACTGTTTTCCCATTGGCTTAAATGTTTTTAGTAATGACTTGGTGGAATGTGAAAGTTACTGCAGATTATGTTAAATTATTTCAGATCTCTGTTCTAGTTGGTTGCATTAATACCTTGTTCATCATGTAAAGGTACTGAGCAATCAGGCAACAGTTTTTGTATCTGAAAGAAAATAGGACACCTAGATACTAATTTTACTAACTCTGGTACACTATGATCTATTATATGCTAATAAGTTGTTCTGCATCAAGCTGTTACCAGCCATTCAGACCAGTGTAAATTGTTGCTCACAACGTTATATCGCATTGTGATATGTATCTGTTGACAAAGTAATCACTGGCACATCTTAAAGTGAAGTTATCATTGAAATATTTTTATAATATTTGGGTTCATTGTAGCGTTAAATTGAATAGCAGAACAAGGGTTAAGTGTAGCGATTGAGTGTTTTTTCTTTGCATGTCTTTTTTAAAAACCATTATTTAATTGGCGCAGTTTTTTTCATACATCTACTAAGTCATAAATTATAACACATGTACTCTCTAGTGTTTTGTTTGCCTGTCTGTTTGATTGGTTATAATCATCCTGTTTGTGTTTCGCCCTATTATCTTATTTTAATTTCTATTGACTTTTGCACATGTAAATTATTTTCTGTCTCATATAGTCTATGTACTTTGGTCTTTACACGCTGACTAAAATACCTGTAAGTTATAGCGCTATCACACAGGCAAGCAAATCTGAGGTCGGTTATTGCTTTCTTCAGGTATCAGTATGCAGATGATTTTTCATTCTCTACCGGCTAGTTACATGCAGATTTGTTACATCGTTGATATTTGAGGCCATCGTTTCCAAGTCTGTAATTGGCTTTCTTGTATTACAACTATGTAGTTAAAGTTTCATTTATTTTGCATCCGTTAATTTGCGATGATAAACCTTACTACTGTGTATGATATTTTACTATACTGAAGTAGGTAAATGGTTAATGATTCCCAGACGCCTACGATTTTCGTTAGATTTTGTATTTATATTCATGGCTTAGTAAAATGTTAGGTTTAGTTTTATTTTTGAACACTTTTTAATTTTTTTTATATTGTTCAATATTTTCTTTTTTTATTTTGCTCATTTTGTGGAAATAGGAAAAAAAATACGAGAAAGGTAAAAACAATTTAAAAATTTGTACACAGTTTTAAAAAATAACCTAATCCATTATTGCATGAAACGTGTCCCTGCCATGATAAGTCGATAGAAAAACAGAGGTAAAGGAAGGTAACGTTTTAACATGTGCCTTTAATACGTGGCGAAGAAACGATAAATTGTATTACAACAACAAAAATAATTAATGTGTAGATTAAAAAAAGGAAGGAACTACTCAGTAAGCTGCGTATCTTTGGAAGTAGTAGTTTTATACATTGCTTGGATTTATATAAATGAAGGATTATTATAGCATACTTATTTGATGCAACATTTATCAGCTCTCATGAGCCTAAGTAGAACGCCTGAGGTTTATATATCTAATGTAAAAACATACGGGAACAAAAGAAGCATTAGGACTAGCCGACCACCCGAGGAAAGACAATTACACTGATTAACAAATAAAGCAGGATGGCCATTGGTCAAGTAATCAACGAATCACACACAAAGGGTAACTACCTTAAACCGGACTTCCAGATTGGGATTGGTTAAGAAAACTTAACATCCGGGGTTTCTAAAGAAAATAGGGAATAAAACTCCACATTGCTCTAGAAAGGACACATTTCCTCTTCAGAAGAATACAGAGATAAGAACTGACGGGTTTCTGTCTCATTTTTCAGGTAAGTCAAAATTCAAACTCACCTCTTTAATGGGCTAAATTCTAATGTAAAACTTGGATATTTCAAATTAGGGTTTACTTACGCGAGTCATTGTTTTACCATAATTTTATGTTAAAATGGAATCGAACGTATCTTTGACAAAATCAAATCCCAGTGGTTAAAAGTATGAATTTAATAATTTTTTTGTTGCGATGTAATTTTTTGATACCTTGGGTGGCTAAAAGTTTTACTTGCAAGCAATGTATCAAGATTGATTTTTGCATCAATATATTGATATTTTACCTTAATTGCTAGTGTGTTGTCCACCTAATGCTTTTTATCCATTTGCTGCATTGTGGTATAATATAATGTGGAATATCGTTGAATTAGATAAGTGACTGATTTTGAATATTTTCTTGCATATATTATGAACGTTTTTGAACAATTTATATTCCTCATTTTTTATTGTTATCAATCACAGATCATTTTAAAACTTATCTGACTTTAGCGGGGAAAGTATTTTCAGTTCTCCGTAATGATAGATATGTGGGTAAATTCACTTTTCGCCATGTATCTCTGATTGATTATGATATTTCAAACTTGGAAGCCGTAATATTTATCAAAGATTTCGATGTTATTGATCCTTAGTCACTTTTTTGTGACGGTCATTCCTCATTGACCCTTCCTGTTTCTGTCAACGGTGTGGTAAAATCTAATTAAGGTCAGATCCTTACAAGATTTATAAACACTGGAATGAAGAGAAAAAAGAACAATTTTGTGTCAATGTAGATACCATATCAAATATCTGAATGAATTATTGTTATATATTAAAGGAAGACAAGACTGTATTACTTCAGTAAATATAAATTTGAATCTAAGAAATATTGTTGAAGAATTATCATCTTTTTGCAGAACATCAACTTGCACAATATTTAAAAACTAGACATAAAATTATTGCTCGTTCTAGTTCTAGCAGACTTTGGTATGGAAGTAAAAGCCATAGTTTAAGAATGAAGCATAAGGTAAAACATTCTTTGAACATATACCCAACACAAATGAATACAAAAGAAATGAAACAAAAACAGAAAAGATTATATAAAAAACTATACATTTATCAATATCTATAATAATATTTCAAGGAATAAGCTTAAAAAACTTCACTCTAGACAGCAAAGAGATTTTTGAAGAATATGAACAAATTAGAAAACGTGAACTTGAACATTAAAATTACAGAGTTGTAAGATTTTATAAGAACTTAAGGACAACTCCATTATAAAGCAGATTTTAGTATATATGATGGTGATTAAATCCTCCAAGTTTACATTACGAGGTATGAAATTACCTCATGTGTTATATCAAAAGAGTTTTCATTTTAATTGTTACATTACCTCATGTGTTATCTCAAAAGAGTTTTCATTTTAATTATTACATTACCTCATGTATTATATCAAAAGAGTTTTCATTTTAATTATTAGTATTAGTTTTGTCTAGAATTCTCCTTGAACATTTGTGCACAAAGATTTGCCCATTTTCTCCTAGCATTGTTTTTATGTTTTTACCAAACTTTTCATAGTGAATAAATTTGCTGAAAATTGGTCCGTTTATGGTCCACTTTCTTCTTTATTAAGGCAATATCTAGGATGCCATTGTCAAAGTCTTGTATATGAAATATTTTTGATTTTGTTTTGTCTATATTGGGTTAAAAATCGCGAATTGTTGGGATTTTCATATCTAGATTTTTTCTAGGATGCAAGGTTCTAAAATTATATCATATTATTCAAGATTCAAAACAAATAATTGAAAACATTTAAAAATCAAATATTTGAGATAGGTTGCCAACTGAAGTTTTCATATTAGTACTGTGATGTTATACTCTCAAAGATTCACGTTTTCTTTGATTTTGATTTTTAAAAATTAATTAATGAACGATAGCAGTCATAAAATAAGGGTACAGTGACACAAATTGTGAAGCAGGCGGAGGAGTCCCTCTCCCAGCCCCTCTATTCCTTCCCCACCAACTCACGCACCACCACTTCACTCTGACTTTTACTACGATTCAAGTATGTAATTGACACCCTGGTCATTTAATAGATTGTTTAAAATCACAATATGTTTATAACATTTCCTTTTCTTATTCAGCAGCAACATCCAAGTCACCTATATCTTTATTACCCTCATAACATCTTAAGCCTTTTCATAGCTAGTTTAAAATCACTATATTTATTTTTGCTATGTGTAACCCTTATCAAACTATTAGCCTTTTAAAGTCACTGAAGAGTTTCAATCTTTAATTTGTCACCTAAAGACAAAGACTATTTGCTATTTAAACGATAAGTATCGACCAGTAAAAATAAAATGTTTGATGTTTTCAAATCAGTCTTTTGATGTTACGCTGGCAGAGATTCATAGGTTTCCTTAATTTTGAAATTACTATTAGCTTTATTAATTAATTATTGATGTCGAAAACCTATTTTTAAAAAATGCTTGGCTTTAAAATTTGTCCCCTGATACCAACCATTCAGTGTCATATTCTTCAAGAATTTATTTCAAAAAATTATATTTATTTATGTTTTTTTTAAAATTTATTTCTAAAGTAATGTTATAAATAATATAATGGTTATAAGAAAAGCACAACCAGTCTCTTTAAACCTTGATTTAACAGAGAATTAAAGAAAGCACAACCAGTCTCTTTAAACCTTGATTTTACAGCGAATTATTCGTCCGGAAACATTTTCAGTTAAATTTAGAAAAATACGAAGGTCTCGAGATAAATTCCGTACGACTCAATGAATGATTTTGGAAAGTAACCGATGACCTCTGAGAAAAACCCGCCCAGTACACCTTGACCGAATCCAGGTTATAATATGGTTCAGTCAATTTTATTTTCATACAATAATAATAATAATAATAATAATAATAAGAATAAGAATAATAGTAAAAATAATAATAATAAAAATAATAATCCTTTTGGTCATAATCATCATTCATGATGTATCTATGTAATATATATATATATAAATATATATATATATATATATATATATATATATATATATATATATATATATATATATATATATATATATATATATATATATATATATATATATATGTGTGTGTGTGTGTGCATGTGTGGCTTAATAGCACATCAGTACAATCCTGGCCGTTCAGTTCCGAGTAAGTTTTGGTATCTCCAAACATACTAAGAAAATAGAGATAAAGCCAATACTGCGTTAAATCCTGAAAATACAAAGTCCAACTTCTCGTATAAACGGTACTCATTCAAAAAGTCCAAGATGTTAGCTGTAAATCATCATCGGACACATCGCAGTGCAAAAATGCTTGCCTCATTTAGTTGCCTCTTACGACATGCGGGATAAATACTGATCTAATTGAATACATAGCCAAACAAATTCCCATTAAAATTATAAAATATTTGTATTAGCCACAAAATATTGCTCTGTTCTACTTAATGAAGGGTATCACAGAACAAGAAACTCTTTTTAATTCACTATATAATTTTATTTATTTATTTATTTAATGCACGTAAGCAGTGTAAGCATTCACAGTTTTGCACCGAAAAACAGCATTAAGTTACTTTTAAGAGTTTATTGTGAAGAAGTAAGGTAAAGAAAGATAATTGTGTTCGCTTTGATTCACATTGAAACACACTGACTATATTTATCATTTAACTTTATACAAATCTATTTTATCCCTACTGTATGCTATTGTGGCAAAATAGTTACTTTCGGAGGAAACAGAACTGTAACAAATACATACGCACCAAAATGGGAGGCAAGATTGTGTTTGGCCGGTTTATCCTGGTAGTGCTACCTATAGGAATCAAGGGGAATTAACTGACTGATTTTACATAAAAAAACAAGCAACCCCCCCCCCCCCCGCAGCTATTAATGTGTGTTAATCGGCAAAAATATTGAACAAAAAGATTTTATTTTAGTATATACCATATATATATATATATATATATATATATATATATATATATATATATATATATATATAGAGAGAGAGAGAGAGAGAGAGAGAGACAGACAGACAGACAGAGAGATTGGGTATTTTGTAAACTTCCTTGGCACAGTGATTTGGTATCATAGCTCGTTGTCGTCGAGTCATGCTGCTGCGGTATATCCTACGGATATATGGAATTTGGAATATCAGTACAATGCATGTTACATATAGACTTCAAAGCTATAACATTATCTGAATTTCGGACACACCTTTACCTGCAAGGAAAATTCAGGTCGAAAACAACATTTGGCTGCATTCTAAGTTGTTATATAAACTCAATCGGAAATGATCGAAACAAGCATTCAGTTTAGGACTTTAGCATGACCCACAACCAAAACAAAGCATAATACCGAGAGTCAGCATTAAAAAAAGTCGTATTACACGATTTGTTAGAAACATGGATTTCAAATTTTAGTGACTTTTTTTTTTCTAAGTAAATACATATTCTTATAGCTTGTGACAAATATATATTCAGTAACTATTTCTTTCATTATAAACACAGCATCATTTAATATATTTCTACACTGTAATATGATGATCTTTTCCTGAAATTGCCTTTAGTTTTAACATAAATATGCCAAGTGTAGTTCAATGATTTAATCTTACACTGAGCTAACACCAAAGACAGATCTCCATTCTATTTTCGTTTATACAATGCACTTAAAGTAAAGTTCTGCACAAACTGGTGTACAACCAGAGACAAATTCTCAGATATTTTCATGATATACATGTATTTCCATTTCCCAGTTACTTGTACTACACATATAAAGAGATAAGAACTTATGAGTTTTTCTCTGAATTTACGGTGTAGCAGACACATAAACACTACTAAAACTTCGCCGCGGACGACGTCGATAGCAGCATCGCTCTCTCGGGTATTTCTCAAAAGAGTCGAAATAAAAGGGGGTCGACTAAATCCTCAAATTTCTTCTTAGATCTGCCATTGGGCATTCCAGTGTGACTACAATCATTCCCATTTATCAGGTTTTGCCCATTTTCCGTGTGAACAGCGTGTATCTGGCGTATTTGTTACACGCAAGGTGTCTTTCTACCAAGCGAATCAAACACCTGCGTCAGTCTGGCTTTGATAGTCCGTGTTATCCCCTATTTGCAAGGACCTCATGACAGCAGTCGTTGTCAACTGAAAGGTTCTTAAACGCCCAAACACTACAAATAATTTTCCTCTAATCACATAATGACCACACATAACAAAACTCTGATTTCACACTTGCATGGTTTATCTTGTTTCGCATTTGCATTATTTACCAATGAGCATTTCGTAGCTGAATATTAGTACTTCGTCCCATGCAATACAATCACGACCCAACACCTAATACAAAGAATTATTTCTACCTCAAATTACTAAACACGTATACCTATGTTAAAAAATTCGGGACGATCCATTTTACGAAACTAATGCATGCTGCCATTAAATCCCGTGAATGGTATACATTATGACGTCTCCTCCTAGAACTTAATTACTTGGGTTGAGAAATATCTTCCCAACACCTACTCCCCATAATCAGCAAATACTCACTAAAATATAACAAATCAACAAACGGAGACGTAAATGCAAATAGTACATACCCTAGGTTTATTACATATTGTTGTTGACTTGTTATTAATAACTTTTTTATAGAAATAATTGTCAAATATAACTTCAGTAGTTCTGAGCTGACATAAATGTACTAGTACGAATTAATCCATAGTATGTAAAAATACTCCGTACATGCAAACTGAAATCACACACACATTACATATTTGATGTGCTGTGGGGCGATTACGGAAGTGATTGCTATAAAAAATATAATGAAAGCGAAACTATGCAATCTCCTAGATTTAAACAAGAATACACTTATTGCGAAATATCCTTTTTTGTCTGCACATTTTTGAGGTAAATCCGCACTTGTATCAATAATATCTAAATAAGGAGACATAGGAAAACTAAGCAGAGAAGTGCAAAAGTAGAATTCTCTCCGAATTTCATTGAATAATAAACGAACGCGAAAAATTAGATTCGTGTATTTCTCAATTCAATCATCTTCCACCAACTCTTGCACAATTCCTCACTTCGTAATAATACTCCTGCAGTTATACCTCTTGCACATGAAATTTCTGCGAAAAAGAAAGAAAAAAAAGCTGGGGGGGGGGGGGCAAATTTTGTATGTCAGCACAAACAATATAACACTTGTCTCCTCGATAATTATCTGAGCTTTTCGAAACTAATTTGAAAATTTAAGGTAATACTTTAAACACAGACCTGAGAATAAGGTCCTTATAACTCTAATGTTCCATCAGGCAAAACAAGAATACCATATATTGCCTATAATACTTCCGTCTTGTTGCAATCGTCCCTTGTGATGACCTTAACATAATGTGCTATCAGGTAAAATGTCAGCGTTATGGCTCAAGTGGTTCTAAAGTTGCAGACCAGGCAAGGAACATGCCATTGTGTTACTTTGCTCTTAATGTTGACCCTGACTTTTGGATTCGGATCTGACTAGTGTGGATCTTACATTGACTCCACAATAAGGTGAATTTGTTTCTTTTTGTCGGGTACCAATATTGGTGGTTTTCGTGGGTAAGCTAGACCAAGAATTTAAAAGACACAATGAAATATGTACCAAGTCGACATTAAGCCGGCCACCTCCCCGCCCGACATAACAAATGATATGCGTCCACCTCCCACCCTCGATTGGCCATATACAATGGTAAGCAAACTTTCATGAAGACGAAGGTTCTGAATCCAGGTTATGAGTGTATCTGGAGCTATTCTTATAAATGCCATTAAAAGACGAAGGCGGTAAAACATGCTTAATGTGTTTTAATCATAAAATCCAAGGGAAAAAGTAAATCCAGGGACATCACAGGTGACAAAATGGCAGACATAAAAAAACGCGATAAGGCGACTACAGTTTAAGAAATGCCCAAGCATG
Source organism: Margaritifera margaritifera (assembly GCA_029931535.1). NCBI lineage: Eukaryota > Metazoa > Mollusca > Bivalvia > Unionida > Margaritiferidae > Margaritifera > Margaritifera margaritifera. Next base: position 1,001,442 of record JAQPZY010001114.1, on the reverse strand, counting down.
GCAACAATCGAGATCACAGAAGATAATTAAAAGAGACATCATTAACAAATATGATGCTGATTCCAACTAGATCTAAAAAAAAATCCTGGACCCCCCCCCCCCCGCCCCAGATATAATGTAAAAGACCACAAGTTCGTATATGAGATTTTAAACTAAGATGTACTGAACATTACACATAAATGTTGATGCAATCATTGGGGCATTTACACTTATTTTGAATGACAGTTTCTTTTTATTTGTCAGACCAGGATAGTAAGTAGCAAAATGGACCATGATTCAAGACATGACACTTTTAGTCGCGCACATATAAAAATAATTCTCTCGAGCAAATTAATAAATCGCGCGAAGGTTGTAATAAATTAGTATTTCTCGTGCGCTAATCAAAAACTATCTCGTGGAAATTAATTAATTGCGCGGAAAATAATAAATGGATAGCGAATCATTAACGCGCAGAAATTAATAAATTGCGCGCTGGAAATATTAACTCGCGCACAGGAATGAGATAACTCCCGAAATGAAAAATAAATAAGTTGCGCGCTGGACTTATTATTTTCAGTACTAAAGATAAATAAATAGCATGTGAAAAATAATGAATTCCTGTGGGATAGACAATACATTAATACATACATCAAATTAATGTATTTGTATTACCAAGGAAAGGATGGTAAATGATTTATGTTAACTCATCTTAAATTCTAAATTCTCCCATGAATTTATGTTAATGTATTAGTTAGCTACTTTTGACAATACTTACTATTCAAAGTAAGTATTAATTTGGTTTATCAAATGTTAGATTTATAGCAGTAGTAACCAGGAAGATAAGGTAGATGACTACTCAAACGTTTTACTTCCAGAAAATTTCATATTGAAAAACGTTGCATATTGGTCACTAGTGAGTAAGTCAAGTCAATATTATCGAGTGTCATCATGGGTACGATTCTAATACAACCGTCCTTACCGGATTTTACACAGGATTCAATGGGATTCTGTTCTACATGAGACGTTTTTATAATATTTTACTATTTTTTACATCCAGATTTTGTAAATACTTTGCAGAGATAATCTGACCATTCACCTACTTGACTAGATCCTATAATAATTTCTCAAACTATTGAGGTCTTACACTCTGGAGTAGTTCAGTTAAGGAGACAATAAGTAATCACAAAGCCACCTCTATCCTTACATGGCTGAGCTACCATTGTGCTTCCTGCTATAAACGTGACATCTGGTGCTATAAAAAGCTGACTTTGAAAAAATGTGATGATTTAATTTCAGGTATCGATTTGCCAACTAAAATAGACAACAGTAATTACATAGTCATCGACATGGAAATATTTAATTTAACTTATATAACATTAGGTAAAGAGTATATTCTATTTCGGACTGTAACTGTGAGAACAATGGATACATGTTGGTACAATAGTACAATACGTCAAACAAGCCGCATCAGAAAGATACCTATAAAAAGTATAAATCCATACAACTGTAATAAATATAAAAAATGCAAAATAAAGTGAATAATAAAAAAACAAATAAAGACAACTTTATGTGGAAATATTAGAAGATTTAAATTTTGGAACAAATTCTAGAGACTATTGGAAACTTATTCGTATATGTGTAAAAATGAAACAGCACAAGAACGATTCCACTACTTGTGTGTGCCAGTTCAGATGGTTCTAGTTGTATTGCCTTTTCTGATGCTGAAAAAGTCGACTGCTTAAATTCCTTCGTAACACAAGTAGCAAATGTTGATGATGCTAATATTAGTTTTCTAGATATACAACCTATAACACTTGAAAAATTGTTAATTTTGTAATCACTAAACAAGAAAATTGTGATATAATTCATATCTTGACTAGACACAAAGATAGTGGACTAGATTTAAAAATCCACCAGATTCTGAACGAAACCGCCAAATCGGTATTCATGTCATTCTGTCTCCTTTACAATATGCCTTTAGATACAAAATCATATCTGAGCTTAAGGATAGCAGCAAAAGTAATGTACACAAAGGGTAAGACCTATCTCGTTACTGAGTTGTGTTGGGAAAGTTTTCGAAAGACTTGTGTTTAAGCATGATACAATCACTTAGACACAAATAATCATTTTATAGATATCAACAGGGATTTCTTCCCAAACACTCAACCGTTTTCCAATTCATAGACTTGTATCATAACATATACACTTCCCTTGACGAAAAGGAAGACCTGTGTGTGGTCTTCTGCAATATTTCTAAAGCTATTGACCGTGTATCGCACAAAGGACAAATACACAAATTAAAGAGCGACAACAGCGATATTCCTTTTCTTGATTGGATTAAAGATCATTTAACTAGCAGGCCTCAAACTGTCGCTGTAAATACAGACGAATCTACTACCCAGTACGTTAAAGGAGGAGTCCCGCAGAGATCTGTATTAGACTCGCTATTTTTTTATTGTCTACATCAACGACATAAGTGATGGTCTTTTTGGCACAAGAAGACACTTTGCAGATGATAGCTCGTTATCATATGGGTCTAAGAACACACCTGGAATAGAATATATACAAAATACAGATTTACATACTATCGATATTTGGTCAAAACAATGGCTGGTGGACTACAATCCTATCACACACGCCTTTCCTAAACTAAAAATGTAACACCTTGAAGTTACTTTTAGAACCTAGCCAACTGGGCACAACAAATCGATAACTTGTTTGCGTCTGCCTATTTAAAACACTTAAATACAATTTCACTAGAAAAAAACTTGAAATAATTTTTGTGCTGATATTAGACCTTTACTTGAATACGTCGCCGTCGTCTGAGATGGCTGTACAGTTGAAGAGGTTCTCATATGAGAAAAATGACAACTTGAAGCAGAAGAATTGTAACTGCTCTAACTAGAAGTGCATCTGCTCCAAATATATACGAGGAAACCGGCTGGCTTACATTAGCAGACTGGCATAAATCTCACAAGCTTTACTACTTTCCGAAAATTGTATATATAACGCATATACCACGTATCTATTTGCACTATTGCCACCATTGGTTGGTGAATCAAACAGATATAATCTTAGAAATAATAACAACTTCATGCAAAATAATACCCCGTCTAAAATAAGTTGAAATTCATTTTTACACTCTACCGTCAATAGTTGGAATAATTCCCCCGATTCAATAAAGAAAAAATCAATCTATAAAATTTTAAAAAGTAAAATTGAGGTTACGACTACACTCATTCTGTCTTATTATGGAGATGGGATAGAAAATTGAATATCCTGCATGCCAGAAGTAGGAATAATAAATGACTTGCACATGAACCATGAACCATGAGTCATTATATATATATATATATATATATATATATATATATATATATATATATATATATATATATATATATATATGATTTAAAGCCTTAATCAGTTTTCACTAACATTGATCATAAATGCTCTGTTAAATGGGTCATCGGATTTGTGAATACAAATTTGCATTTATTTCACATACTTCAAACTTATACAAAAGAAACCAAGCGTTTTTTCTAACTGTTCAAAAATTGGACACTATATTTTCATTTTTTGTTTGATTTTTTACCTTTTCCGTTAAAAATCCTTCATGGCCGTTCGCGATATCTTGAATTGACAGTCACAATAATGGATAGTACTTGCATCTGCCACGTTTAAATTCTCTCTATCTCTCTCTCTCTCATATGAACTATATCCTTTTTCTTCTAGTAATATCATATTGAATTACTCAGTTTCGTGATATCCATGCATTATGTACAACTTTTGTTGTACGGAAAGAGCGTTTTCCAAATTGTGAGAAATTGTAGCCTAATCCCAATGTAACACATATGGAAATACAACATGTTAGAACTGAAAAGAGATAATCTGAATGATATTAGTTTTTGAGAAACGACAGAAAATGTATAGGTTACACACCTGGAAAATAAATCCGCAGCAACATTTTTATGTAAATCGTAAATTAAGTATACTGAACGTACGAGGTAGGAAAAGGCAGGTAGGAATATTGTGTTGCCTTCTCCAAATAAACGTGTCCAGACGAGCAATTTAATTTTGAAATGAATAAATTTAGAAAATAAATTATAAGATTTCCTTAGACTGATTATATAGCGATAGACTTGTGTCCCAAAAGGACACGTTAGTCTGAACGTCACCTTTTTTTTGTTTACGATATGTCGTTAAACTTTAACAAATGAAGAAAAACTTTGATTGAGTTAATTAAATAATTTATATTTTGTGTCTGCTTATAATACTTTTCTGTCAACAACTTTAAGGTAACAAAGATTTGTTTTCATTGTATTGATGTCGTAAAACATGTGGTAAACTGATCGTTTATTTATGTCTGTATTTCTGCCTTAAATTTGACATTTGCCTCTTTCGAATATCCACAGAATTGAGTGCGGTGAAGTACACTAACATCGTAAAACAGCTGCACATAATACAGCGTCACCTTTCTGTCAAGATGTCTTTCGGTTTAGTAACAGGTCTGCTGTTCGCAGCAATTTCCATCTACATGAGGTAAGTAAAAGCTGTTCGACATTGACAATACCGCAGACAAACTCTCAGCTCCTCGTACTTCATTAGCAATTTCATTTTTATATTTGTTAAATTATCTTGATCAAATTGTTAAGTATGATCACGATGATGACATTGAGTTTGTCCTATACATTTCATATGATTCAGCTCTAATTTTTAGTCTTTTTTTTATCGATATTTTTTATTTAAAGTTACTTTGTAGTTTAACTAAAACACGGCCAGTTGTCAAAGTTCTAAATGTCTCAACACGGCCAGTTGTCTAAGTTCTAAGTGTCTCAATACGGCCAGTTGTCTAAGTTTGAAGAATCTAAGAGGTGTGCAGTTAATTTTATCTGCAATCATTATTGACATGCGATTGGTCATTTCTTAGCTGTCTTGTACAGATGGGTGGTCTGGCGGTAAGGTTAATTTAAGGCAAGAAAAATTGTCAAATAGAATTGTATGTGTGTAAAATAAAGGTTTCTGAACCGAATGTTTGAAAGTGAATTTTATGAAGACTTTAACTATTTCATTGTCGTTTCAAACATACTTTAGAATTTGGGTTAAGTTACAATCCTTTTATCTAGATACATTCAAATGTTATTCGTCTTATATTGAAGTACTTTATACACGTAAGTGCAGAAATGTTTGTTGACAAAATTGTGGAGGCTCTAAACTATTACATGAAGAGGATGAAAACTAAACAAAAAAGAGGTTTCACAAGCTCTTTTGTTTACGTTCTTAGAAGCTTAGGTGTACAAATTAGTCATTTTGAACACCATGATCGTAAACTTCCCATGGAATGTAATAATGCACATATATCTGTTCATCCATCCACCCATCTATTCTCGACTTAACTAATAGTACCGCAAGTTGTTTAAAAAATTGTCCCTAAAGTTGGATACTTTTGAAGAATATGAATGTTTGCAACATAAATAAAACTAATACAATAATTTGCATGAGTACACAAAGGCGAGTCTATCACAGAAAGTCAACAATGGTTTTAGCATCAGTGTTCTTTTAATGATAATTACTGACATAAATGTGGTTATCAAAACTGCCTGTCTTCAATAACTTTACACTAATGATACGTATCTGAATCAAACATTTGGCGGTTATGCTGGAAGTAGTTTGAAATTTGATAGAAAATACAATACTTGCAATAGATGGATAATGGTCGCGATGATGTAAATAACTGTATTCTGCGTGAGCTGGATAATGAACTCCCACATCCATTTTGTTCACTTTTTGATCAATGTCTTAGGGAAGTCACCTTCTCGGACTCTTGGAAAGAAGCAAACGTTTGTCCATTTTTAAAGAAAAGTAACCCTTCTATTGTATCTAATTACACACCAACATATATTCTCAATACTGTTTACAACGTTTTTGACAGATTGGTTCTTAAACACGTCTTTAATTGCTTCCGTGAAAATAAGATGTGTACACCTTTCCAGCCTGACTTTATTCCGAGTAATTCTACAGTTAATTAATTAACATACCTCTATGATATATTTTGCAAAGCAGTCGATGCCGGTAAGGAAATCAGAGTTGTGTTTTACGATATAAGACAATCTTGTGATCGCGCATGGCTTGAAGACTCGCCCATAAATTGAAAGTAACTGGCGTCACAGGAGGCCTTTTAAAATAGTTTCTAGCTATCGTAAAAACAGAAGACAACCATTGATACTTCTGGACGTGTTTTCAGAGTGGAAGTGTATTATAGCTGGTGTGCTCTAACAATCCGTTTTACGCCCTTTAAATTGTGTATGTACATAAAAGATATTGTACATGATATACACTCCGATATAAATATATTTACAGATGATACAAGTCTCTTTCCAATCGTAGATAATCCGTCGTAAGCGCCCATAACCTCAGCTCTGACATGGAAACAATCAGTCGATGAGAACATAATAGGCTTGTATCTTTTAACCCTTCTAAAATTGAATCCCTGACAATTTCAAAGAAAATTAATAAACCCTTCCATCCGCCCCTATATATGATCAGCCACAGAACTAAGGAAATTGACTTTCACAGTTTGGAGTATTTCTCTCTGACGACTGCCAAAATAGACTATATAAAAGAAAAGGCAGGGTCAAGAATTAATGTAATGTGCAGACTTAAATTTCAACTTCACAGGAAATCTTTAGAATTATATATATATATATATATATATATATATATATATATATATATATATATATATATATATATATATATATATGTATATATATATATATATATATATATATATATATATATATATATATATATATATATATATATATTGAAGCATTACATTAAGAAATAGGACGGGAAAATCTTGAAACCAGACGACCAAAGCACAAGATTACACTTTTATATAAAATGACGACTGGTTCAGGCCATGATTTCTCCGTTTGAATCATAAATTTATTGAAAAGTCAAAAAGACGTACTTAAGCGCATCTATTGCTAACAAACGTGCACTAAAACGGGTCATAAACAGCTGTAAACAGCAATTCCCTTTTTTTGCAAATTACAACTACTCGCTCTACAAGGAAGCACTGTTCACTTTAATCTCGCTTTTTTCTTCCTTTCATTTGCTTTTCCTCTTTCTATCCTCTTTATTTTCCCAACTTTATACACAATGCCCTACACATTTGAATTATTAGTTTCTCCATTTATTTTCTTTCTTTCTATATCCTCAAATTTTCCCAAATCCTTGATAGTTCATCATTGTGCTTTATATACCTTGGCTAATTGCTACTCTTCGCTTTGATTATTCAAGACTTTTAATCTTTTCTTATTAAAACTCAATATCATTAGTCATATAGACACCTATCTTCACATATATGTAAAACTGTTGTATCGTGAAAAGAGAAGAACATTATAAGCCATGAGCTTCAGTTTTAATCCTCTGATTTCTATAGTGTACATTTTGTATTCTCCAAAAACAAGTGTATGAAATAAATCGTGTTTGACAGAACTGGGCATGTAAACTAAATGTATTTTGAAAATATTACGTCCCATAATATCATTTGAGTCAATGTCTCATGCGTTAACTATTGCAATTTATTAAACCCAGTTCTCCACACCGCCTAGTACTTTACATAAAAATACCTTTAGAGACAGGAATTAGTCAAATACAACTCAAAACCTAAAGGTTCTTTGTTTCGTACTCGCGTATGACACAATGAAATATTAAACGTTTTAATCTCTCAAATATGTATTTTAAACAATTTCCGAATTTTTATTTTATGTTTGCAAACAAGGTGCCAATTTCAAACACTGACCATACTGTTGCAATATAAAGCACCTTACATGAATGCTCCTTTCAAATGAAACTGATTAAACGAATAAAATAAATATCTTTTGCCAGATTTGACGAGTTAACGATTACAATTAATCAACCAGCTTGACTAATTTTATTTGAAATGGGCACAAATGTTAGGTCCTTTTTATCAGATGCGAAAAATACTGATTTGATTGGACGATATCACAGAACAAGGAAGCGAAAATCTTTGAAAAACATTCGAATGCCTCAGCAATTACGTATTTGACTTACATAACGTTATTTGTGACGTCATGAAATGTTACGTGTTACATATAACAAATATAACACGGGTGTATTAATCTCAATAATACAATAGTCACGTAATAAATATTTATACAAGCAGAAGTGTGGAGTGCAGTATTAAGACGGCGGAAGATGACACCCCTCTTGTCTCTGCATCGGAGGAGTTCATGTCAGGTCCAGTGAGAAGTCAGAAACTTACCGGAATTAAGAAACGGATACAGATAAGCCATCTTTTCATTTATCCAGGTAAAGTTATGCATTACCAGCAAACGGACCAGCCCCTCTTCCATAAATAATATTTCATGCGCAAAGCAAAAAAACAACTAGAAATGTGTTCATAGAATACGAATGCTCCACTACAGTGCTTAAGAAACTGACATAAACGGAGAACTTTAACACTATGTACCGTAGCCCATTCGTGTTGGGGCAAAAATAAAACTACCAGTACATACGTTAGATAACCGAGTATATACAATCAATAATTTGATTACGGATGATATACATTATCCATCACAACATGAAGAAATATTCACGTGACAATTCATTACGCACAATAATTTTGCAAAATCTTGTTTTTTTTATATCTATGCATTATATATATATATATATATATATATATATATATATATATATATATATATATATATATATATATATATATATATATATATATATATATATATATATATATATATATATATATATATATATATGCAAGAGATTTATATGATATAACATTTTTAAACAATCCAAGTTTATGGGTCAAGAGATTTATTTAAGGCATCAAAACAATCATGTCTATTCTTAGTAGGAAGAACTCAACAAAACATGTACATGGCATGTATTCGTACATCAGAGAAGGTAGCCTAACCCAAGCTGCACTCAAAGTTGGCAGAACGTTAATGCATCAAAGCTAGATGAGGACAAGCTAACTGTACAAGTTAGATTATGTCGACCAAAAGAACATAAGTACAAAACCATTATTGTTTATGACGAATAGATATGGTAAAGTTAGACCTGTACAAGATTTGATATTTAAATTTACAAAGTTGGTTGAAAACTCTTTTTAGAAAATTGAATATATACTATATATTCATCTTCATGTACAATGTATTGGCCTTACCTATCTTTTCTGAGCGGAATGCAGCGCGACTTGTTACATTTTTGCAGGGACTAAATGGTGTGGCGCCGGAGACAAGTCGGAAAATGAAAATGATTTTGGGACAAGTGTACAGACGGATAAATGTTGTAAAGAACACGACGGATGCGTCACCTACATTACAGGATTTGGGTATGACTACGGTCTCCGCAACTACGCCCCCTATACAGTGTAAGTTTATCGCAGACGCATCGGCAGTAAAACGGTGATGATAACGATAATGATACAAGAACTTTGTCATTTCTTTTGTTTCTCAGTTTGCCACATAAATCTTTTGTAATTCTTACCCGGTTGTCACTCAATAAAAGCAATGTAGGTATAAGTGAGTGAATAAGTATGTATGTAAGTGGATTGCATCGTATAACATATCCTATAATATATTTACTTTAGAAAGGACAGCCAAAAGGTCAGTCTAGGTCGAAAGGTCAATCTAAGCCAAAAGGTCAGTCTAAGCCAAAAGGAACTTCACATCACAGAATAGCAGATTTTCGTTGTCTGCTGCTTTCAATTGTAATAACCCGTGTATTGAGTCTTTTTGCATCCACCAGTCTAAGTGCATTTCAATGTTTTGCATTGCTCAAACGTTTGAAGACCGTTAAAGATAAAAATAACTCGGATCCTGTGAAATGGTTTCTTGAAGAATTTCCAGACAAAGTCATCATATTGTGATCATTAGGACTTAAAATCAATAACTATATATAAGCATATTTTGCTGTTAGGAAATAGTCTAACTCGTCAAACACGGGTAACATAGCATGTGTAATTGTAATGATTCTGGCAAATACTTTTGTTTTACGTGGAGTACAGCGAATGTGTAATTTTAATACGAAGAAAAATAGATTTTCTTACTATTGATCCCAGTGGTTGAATTCCTCATAATCATTTTATGGAATATAACCGTTACAAAAAGAAAGATGTTATACAACGAGACCGATGCGATTTCCGGTCGACAGACGACGCAGTGAAAGGCAGTAACACCTGATCAAATGTCAACCTTTTTTCCAGATCGGGCTGTGATTGTGATGAAAAGTTTCTGAATTGCATGGTGGAGGTAACGAAGTCGTCAACGGCCCCTGCTGATGATAAAAAGACGGCAAACGATTTCGGGAAGCTCTTCTTCAACATTATCAGCCCCCGTTGTCTTAAAAACGACTACCCACCTGTCTGTGTAAATCACGGGTAAGATCTTCAACTGATGCTTGTTTTTTGTATGTTTTTTTCATTCCCTTTCTTGAGACAAAAGTGGGTTTTTTTCTTGTTTTTTTCCCCCCAACTCAGTTGAGTACATTGATGATGATATAAAACCAGAGAAATATAGTGGCCATTCTGAAAGTATGTGGTTTTAAAAACAAATTGTGACCATATATTTTAAGGATTTTATAAATTTTACCTTACCCTTTTATGCATACATACTTTTAACATCTTTACCATTTATGTTTTGTTTTGCAGGAGCACTTTTTGACGGGCATTTGGAAGAGTTTACCTTTCTAAAATCTTTAACAAACATTTTACCTTTACATTTTTTTAAAATTTAACTTGCGATCGGCACCGTAGAGTAGAACTGTGCTGATGTGCCTTTACACCCTTATATACATGCATATCCTTCTATTATTCTTTCTGCTTTCCTGGGGCCCCGGGTGGCCGAATGGTCTAAGGCGCTCGCCTTTGAAGATCACTGATATCTCAACTCTGTCCGCATGGGTTTGAGTCTCGGCTCGGATAACGTGGGTATTGTGAGAACATTTGCCACTAGCTTCCCGTGGTTCTTCCCAGGGTTTTCCCGGGTTCTTCCTCCACCAAATATACTGGCCGCCATGTATAATGAAAAATGGCGTTAACCCCACAAAACCAAACCAATGCAAGGGTTTCCAGGCATGTATCTGTCGCATACATGACAGTGTACTAACCAGGTATTACAGGTGGAGCCAAGCACATGCTACATTGAACTGAGGCGTGTTTGACTTCGATTGATTAACGCTCCACGGAGCTGCTACCTGAAAGATCTACAAATTATCCAGATAGATCTCACTTAGGCCTGTGGAGATGAGTGTCATTTACACCTGGTGAGTGTAGTACAGTTAGAGAAAGAATGCAATACCGACATATATAATTGAACTACACTCAACAGAACCTTCACCAGCTGGTCAATCCAGTTTGTGTTTACTATACAAGCTTCAAATAGTACGATACATAACTGCATTTTAAATAGACTTTTCTGGGGTTTTTCATTTAACATATTTTACCTGTGTGAACCATACCATAACATCGTGTTAACAAAGAAAGAATATGATCCGATATATTCCTATATTTCATACCAAACTGTGCAACTTTATTCCTCGCAGGTACAGACGATGAACAGAACAAAACACAAACTTTATTTAACATCAAATCAAACAAAGCAATTTATAGCTACAAAGGTGTGGATACAAATATGTCATACTGCAGAGGATAAGTAACATAATTATACTGAGTATTAAATATGATATAGGTTTATTTGCCTGTTCGATTATACTCCTCCTCGATTATTTATTAGCATATATGTGCTCAATCAGAAACCATTTATAATGAATTCTTATTTGGGGTTGACCCAGACTTGAGACAAAAGTATAATGTAAATGTCAGATATGAAATTCAAAACGTTTTGCTCACATAACTTTTTTTTTAATCCATAAAACCCACATAACCATACAAAGCACAATAAACTGTTTAATTCTTCAAACAAAACATCAAATACACCGTCCGGAGACGTGCTGCCCAATGAATCCAAAACAAACTGACCGGCGTTACTAATATACATCAGTCTCTTTTAAATGGAGGCGACTTGATTTACTAAGAATTAAAATTTAGTGAATTTTTCTATGGCTAATCTGTAGACCAAATTTTTTATGCTCCGAACTTTGCAATTAAACTGTGTTTCAGGATCCTAGTAAACATTACTTGTGATGAACTTTGTAATTAAACTATGTCTTCAGGGGCTTAGTAAACATTACTTGTCACGAACTTTGTAATTCAACTATGTTTTTTTGCTGGACCTAATGCGCTGTTTCCTATGTGTCACTTGCTTACTTATTACATCCAAAGAAATGTTTTTTTCTTGAATTTATAATTGGTTAGATATAGCAAGTAAAGGGTTCAAATTGTTTCAAACGCGTTAACTACACTTCTGAGACATTAGGAATGTATAACGCGTGATAAATAAGTGATTACGAGTTAGAGGTATGTTTCAACAAGTTACAAAGTCACCCATCTCCAGCACCAGAAAGCAAAAGCTTTTGTTAAAGGTGGATTTGTAAAGTGTGGTAAAATGTCTAAATTTGGAGATTATCAGGTCGAGATTTCTGCCAGAACATTTCGCAGTCAGTGCAATCAGGGTAACCGCATGGAGTACATGTGCCCTTGTTAACTTCGTGCAGAAAATATCACAGAAAGTTTATCGTATATGTGTCAATCTTTAATACTAAAATGTAATGATGCCACGTAATTAGATTTGTACATTTGTACAGGGACTTATCGCGTGAAGTTACCTGGGCAAGAGCACTATAGTGTTTCTTATATGCGGCGAACTGTCAACCACGCAGACCGTTCTCTTTAAAACTCAACAATACAATTCCAATCCATTTCAAACTTTCAACTTATGATTTACATTATGTCAATTATATCCTACAAAATGCAGTAAAAAAATGCCTTGTGTAGAGAAATGTATCATATCTAGACAAAGACCTGCCTTCATGTTCTGAACTTTTGACTAATTTTAAGCAAAACGTAAATGTTAGTTACAAAGAAACAACACATATGACCCTTTTAAAACTTTCAAATAGCAGAAAAACACTTGTGTTTATTTAAATGATATTAATTTTGTCTTAAAACAGGCAGCATATGTCCTCCACAATTTGCGTCCACTCTTTTGTTTTCACTCACGCTCAATATCGCCAGACTTGATAGGAACGCATTATCTCTTTGAGGCTTTGCGATATCGGTCGGGAGATTTCAATTCCTGAATGGATAAGTCCCTGGTTAAATTTATTGTCCTGTGTTTCTGTTTGCACTGCATTACTTATTTTCTGCTTTTGTATATCTGTTGATTAACTGATTGAGTGCCTCATATTTGTTTCTCTTTTCATTTTAAACGTGGCTAAATAATCTCCAAGAAAAAGACATCTGAAACATTTTAATATCCACTGACATATGCTTAAGGCTATGTGTGATGTATGAACCAGAGTTAAAGACAGTATTCGGCCCTAATCAGCTGCCCTAATCACGGTACTTTTTGTTGAACACAAAAAAATGTAATGGATAAAAATAACCCTAATCGATTACATACAAATGCATGTTTAACTATTCAGTTCAAATATATTTCTCTCTGCTCTTTTGACTGGACTATTTTTACATATAAATAGATGTGACTTTCCGTCAGCTATTTTATTTCTGCATACGTCGACGATGTTTGGGAAAGGACATAACTTTCACACCGCCAACATCGGTCGCTACTCTCTGAGTTACAATGGCCCAAAGTATACCAATTCAGCACACACTCAACCAAATACGCACACACACAAACACACACACACACACACACACACACACGCATATATATATATATATATATATATATATATATATATATATATATATATATATATATATATATATATATATATATATATATATATATATATATATATCATTTGCAACGTATTGCTACTAGATGATTGTAGGAGAAAAATCGCTGATTACAAAGTGGCTGCAAGTGTGTCGCTTGTACGTACGCTGATTGGTCGAACTGATTAGCGTGACTTGAAGTTTCCCTCTTGACAATTGGCAATATGGGGCACACCTCTCATAATGCCAATGCAAACAAAACAAGAATTTACTTCATTGGAAATACAGTGGCTGCAATTATCTAACTAGTTTGGAGATGAGGTCTATAACAAGGGTGTATAGCGCTTTATGATTTATTTAATACTAAGAGATAATAAAGAAAGTGTTCAACCTTCCTGTAACTATGTTATTCGTTTTCTGAATAATCATCAGGGTTTCTTTTCCGAGCTTTCACTACCTCTATTTCTCTCCCCAAACAGCAATGTCGGTCAGCCGACTTACAAGTGTAAACTTCCTTATTGCAGATGGCGTAAAAATAGTAGATGTATCAAATCGCCTATTTTCATGATTCTAACATTAACAGTTGCTGGGAAATGAACTGCATAAAATCGATCAGAGCATGTGAAGTATAAAATATAGGTCACAATAATCCAACCTTGTAGAGAAGGTCCACATACCAAGTTTGATAATAACCATCAAGCAGTGCCAGAGAGTACTTTTACTTGAACATTTACTTAATTACTTCTTAATTACTTCGTTTGTTTTGTTGGACTGATAGAACTACCCACAATCTGATTAAAATCGAGACCTCCGACATGACGGAGATCTGACGGACACCAATAAGGGGTCGTGTTCTGTTGATCGATTCAAAAATCCAATTACAGCTTTCATGATTATGAAAGTAAGAAACGCCATTCGGAACATAACGTTTCTAACACGAAACACAACGTTGTATCTGATTGGTTACAAAAGAAAGAAAGAAAGAAAGAAATAATCATAATAACAGATCAGATCTGTTAATTACAAGTAGATCTTGAACTATTATAAGTAGATTTTGATTTAATTAGATTGGAACTACCCCATTAATCTGTGTATAGCATTTACCAATACAAACCACATACTGTAGATGTCAATCAGCAGTTGCACAAATTACCATCACTTGCAGATCATAGTCTATCCTTTTTGCTGCAAATCAAGTGGAACAAACAATGTAGACTTTGAGCTGCCGGCATAGCATTTTAAGGCAGCAGATCTGTAAGGGTGTTTGCAGTTGGGTATGCATGTATTTGTATCTATATGGCATGTAAACATAGATAGTTCCTGACTACTCTCTCATTAGATTAGAAATAGAAAAGCATTTTAAAGGCAATCTGAATTACAGTAGATTAAGAAACGAATGCACTGCCAGGATTTATGCATATACTTAAATAAATGGTGTCCCTTTTCTTACTTATAGCCAGACAAATAATAAAGCTCACTCTTCTTTCAGATGGTTTGGAAATTGTATAGAAGAGCAGCCAGACACAACCAAAGACAAGGTGTGGCAACTTGTAAGCGGCCCAGATTTCCCTTAGTCATGAGGAAGCCTTTGCTACCACACCTGTGACAGAAGCTAGTAATATTGACCTCTACTTACCTTGGATGAATTGAGTTACAGTACAGAAGGAAAGTCTTCAAAACACTGTAGACAGAAATATCAATTCTTGCACCTTCCATACAAAACTCTCTTTTCTAGAAATCACTGTTGTAACTGAAAATATTTTAATAAAGCTCTTTCGAATAAAGCAGTTTTAGAACAATCATGTAATTAAACTTTCTTTCTCCTACAGCCAATACTAATTTTTGCTTAGATGTCACTTGTCTTTATTTATCTTCCATGACTACCCTTTTGTTGTAAAATGTCCCATAACATTATCTATTGTAAAAAATATTTTAAGTAGCAATATGCCCCCAAAATAGCATCTGTTCTTGGCATACACATCTACGAGCCTTACATAGTTATGGACCAATAGATGGAAATTATGGACTATTTGGCTAAATCCTAGTAGTAGAACCAGGTAACAATTTAGGCTGCCATGTAAATGATGACATGTAATGCATATCATAAAAAACAAAAGCGTCTGGTGAAGTCAAAGAAAAAGCCTCTACAATAATTATAGATTCTAATGTTACAGTGGATATTGTGGGCAAGATCGAAGTAAAACGGGGCGAGATTGCGAGCCATGTACTTTCGGGCAAGACCACAGTATCCAACAGTAGAAACGTCATCATTTATTTATTATACACTCCCATTTAATAAATATTAAATTATATTTCAATATTGTAATTATTTATGTTACTGAATCGCGCACAAATACATAGAATGACATGAGATGATATTATATACATGACGTCATTATAGACATGATGTGACGTCATGTAGCGCAGCAATAAACTTATTGGGTACGACATGTTTTTAACATCATCCAAAAAGTGCATGACGATGCCCAGTAAGTGGAAAATTTACTAGATCATCCCACGCAATGCGTTTGCATAGGAAGTCATGACCTTCGTATGTCATAATAACATATTTTGTTGTATAGCTGATATGTCCCCTACATCCACTCCTAAAATAGCCAGCTGTGATGAGCAATCATCACAGCTAACCAGTCACCTGTCTAAGAAATGATACAGACCCAGTATGTATGTTAAACAGTCATCTAATTAATTAGTCACCTGTCATATGCAATCGCTTGTTCAACACGTGAATTACATAGCGACATGTTTTTCTCGTATTTAGCCATTTTTATTTCACAAACAACTTCTCATAAACTTGCCATAATAGATAATGTCCTACAGACGCTTTCAATACGTGCAGGCTTTCAAAAACAAAATCGCCCGGGTGGCGTTAAGCCAGGATAACGCGTATAAACTATACGTACACATAGATGGTTGCTACAGGTCGCTTCTGTAGATAAGTGGGATGGAAAAGTTTTGATTTTCTATTTACATTACTGTTGTACAAACAAAAGTTAGGCTAATATAATCTAAAGTTTGAGAACAAAACTCCCCAGACATGACCCGCCGGAAGCTGAAAGACAAGAATAAACAATAAGGGTCCAAAATAACACTTTTATAGACAATTGTGAGATGATCATCCTTGTTGGTTTCTTTTCAATCAATTATACAACCGTGCCATAAGCTCAAGCGTGCAAATTTAAGGATCGAGATAGGTTACAATAATTATAGCTTGTTATTAGATCACGTTTGAAAATCGATGTCATAAAATCCAGGTTTATAACATATATTACAAGGTGAAGAGAAAGCGTAGCCTTTCATACCAAATACTTAATCTCTGATGTTAAAAATTACTTTGAAGCATTCTCTTGTATATCACTAGACAAATTCTTTCTTTTATCGTTCCCTTATACGATCAAGATTTTTAAAAAAATAGATGCAAAAACTCCAAGTAGACCAATAAAACAAATCCCCTAAAATTTAGAACGGATGAATTGAAGAACTATACATTTTTTTGATAAAATAACGAATGTGAGTGAAGACTTTTTCCAATTTTTCAGATCAAAAATGAACAAATCGAGGTCATACAAATTCCCTAAATATTATACCCATATTTCAAAAGAACAAATTAAATAAAATACATGCATTTTATAGTTACGACATGGATTGTATATCCTTCTTTTGTATTAAATAAAAAATTGATGTCATAAGTCTAGTTTTTAAAAAATATTCTCAATTTGTAAAATGGATAAATCAAAGAAATTGTATAGTTTAATAGAAAAAACGATATAATATTTTGCTTGATTCACTAAACATTTTAAAAATATTAAATAATTAATTGAAGTATCAAAGAAAACACTTATATCATAAGCAATTCATTTGTTTAATGTAGTAGAGGTATAATATATATTTTAGAATTTTTACTGATATTCGTCAGCGCTTTTTATCCCAACATCCATGGCTATTAGTATTTGTATCGTGATCGTCGCATATTAATACATGCGCGGTTGGGTTTACAAAATATAATCACACATGCGTGCGTATGTGCGATTTTTGTGTAAGCGGGCTGTTATTAATTTGTATGCAAACAGTTACTAAACTTTTACTGTCTGCAAATCCACTACTGCATCAACGCTAGTGTGGTAAACAAACCGACTGCTATTAAAGGAAATGTTACAATACACACAAAAGTGAAGTGTTCCATCAGGCCTATAGCATTGATTGTGGCTATACTACAATGTGTAGGTTCTATTTCTGTCAGACTAAAAATACTATTGCGGAATTTAAGATTATTGATCGACAGTATACGGTATAAAATATTTGGTTGTATTGTTTTCTTTGTGCAGCTATTTTTTACATCTACTATGTCTTATATTTTATTTCGACGACGGTACTGCAGGATTATCGATCTGCAATATATTGCAGAAAAAAATATTTTTCCACAGCTATATTTTACACTGACTGTGCCAGAGTTTATGGGAAAATATTATATTAAACTACCACCGCCGTGTATATATATATATATATATATAGTGGCGCATAATTCACAAATCGACACGTATAGTATTTTAGAAGGGTTAATGGATATAAACAATTGTGGTATCACTTTACCAGACAATGGAGTGTTTAAACGTTACAGAAAAGGTTCAGTCGTTGTTTCGTTTAAATGCATCATATAGGTTTGTCAAACAGGCTTAAAAGATGTTGTATGATTTTTCAAACACATATTCGGAGTATCTTGATAAATTAACCTTAGGAATTATTTTGGAAAAACAGCGATACCTACTTGGAGAAAAATATAACAAACAACCTGAAACAACATTATTTAGTATTGTGCAAGAAAGAATAAAGTCGCTAACGTTGAGTAGACTACCTAGTACATATAGCGAAAGGAGCGAATATTGAGCAGTAGCGAAGATAATCAAGAACAAATTAATTAGAGAGATGCTTTTGGTATTTGATATTTATATATGGCATCACCAAAGACATGTCTTTGTAAATATGTGAAACGTTTAGAATATGCAGAGCGTGATTGGAGTATGAATTGTTTGGAGGTTCAAAAGAGAGTCTCATGCAAAGACATAAAAACTATGGCGTCAACATACATAACACAGTACACGACATTTTATGTTATCGGATGCCATTGTACAAGCGGTGGTCATTTACCAGTTGGTATAGTATCTCCGTGTACTGATGAGTGTGCAGTGATTTTGCTAAATACCAAATTGAAGAAAATTATATTCGAACTATTTGACTTTAATCCTCAGTTGATGCAGCCTGGTGAAAGATTTTGTTTACAACGCACTGCCAAGAAATTGGAAATTACAATGACAGATGAAAAGTCTTTTACAGCAAAGGGTCGTACAATTAAAAAAAAAATTGTTATCCACTGCGAGCAACTGCAAAATATATTGTATTCGGTGCGCCTAAAGTTACGTACACCATCAATCGAAACCATAGATCATTATATATATGAAAACACAGAGAATAAAATGTGTAAATATATAAGAAGTTCAATAACATTAGAACGAAATCGATCTAAAGGTTAATGCCTTGGAAAACATGAACGAAAATTGTAAATCACATCGCATTACGTATTGGTCCGGGTGCTCGACCATGTCTCAAATGTGGTATCGGAGTAAAGTCTCGTAATCGGCTTTGCCGACCGTGCAGATCTTTTCGCGAGTATTATCGTGCACGCCGTCAAAAATCCGCCTGCGCAATAGCTATATAACCTATGCTAACAATGATCTTGAAAAAGATTTCTTCAAACTAATGAACAATTCCGTCTTTGGCAAAAATATGAAAAATCTGCGGAAGCGAATTCGCGCTGACCTTGTCCGTGATACCGAACAAGACGAACTTCGAAGGCTCAGCGCGGACCCGGCATTCGAATTCCGAAATATCTTCGATGATGGATTCAATGCTGTACATAGTAAAAAATCGAAACTGAAGCTGACAAAGCCTATCTACGTTGGCCCGTCTGTGCTTGATCTTTGAAAGCTGCTCATGTATGAGTTTTACTATGACAAAATTGAACCGTTTTACCAGGGATGTCAAGATGCTTTAGATAGACACCGACTTGCTGATGATGCATATAACCACCGCCGATGTGTACGCGGATATAGCATCGGACATACTTTTAAATGAATTTGACAACAGCAATTATCCAAAAGCGCAACACCAACAGTGCGCGGGTTATCTTATCGAAGTATACGTGGGGCTGAGCCCCAAAATGTATTCGATCGTGGTCGGGACCTAACAGAAAAAAAGGCGAAAGGAGTTCCCCGGGTTATTGGTGAAAAAGATCTCACACACACTGTATATGTGGAATGTCATCGGAAGCGACTCATATAGACACTTATGGCCGATATGATCAGGAGTAAAGAACATCGCATGGGTGTATGCCAATTAACCAAGTTGAGTTTGTCTCCGCTTGATATTTCCCTCTGGAATTACCACTTACACGTACGGGCATCATGCAATTGCAAATCCGCTTAAGATGCGATGCACTAGCGTAAAACAGATCTTGGTGGCAATTCTACATTCGCGGGAACGACTTGCAATTCCTCTCGCACAAATGTTCTACTTGGTGGTTGGACAGCAGAGCGGTCTCGGGCTTGTTCATCCACAGGTGCCAAACGATAACGTGTTGGTTGTCTTGGAAAATTAAACCGATCAGCGATTGTAAATACATTGACGGACTATAACGGGTCAGTAGCACGACATTGTCCACCTTCTAACTCCCCAGGTGGATACCGATACTGAACAAAATTGTTTACGACTGATTCTAACGGTGTCGGTTGTGAAATCATGTTCACAACGGTAACAGTCTTTTGTCGAATCGTATCAGCGGGTTTTAATATAATCGTGCGCGTGATTTCATTATTCTGCGATCTGAGACCTCACTAACATTCCTTGCTTGTCCTGATGTCCGAATAACTGTTCCGCAAGTGTGCGGTAAAATCGTTCCACAATAGCTTGATCACGATTTATATTAACATGTCCAACACAAACCCGCACATGGTGCTTTGTCAATAATGCAGCAGCGGCTCCGATAATTTCTTTACCTGGATCGACTGGTAATAACCGTGGCCATGTTAGTGGTCCGCGTGTGTAAATACGTTTAAGCGCATCGGCGACACAAGGCGTATCCTCAGTAGTGAACGGCTCCGCTTCCTTGTATCTGCTGGCGATATATACGACGGCTAACGCGTATGTGTAAGTACGCCCACGTACCCGATCATGTGCGAGAAACAAAAGATAAGCCTGGTTGATTTGTTAGGTGTTTGGACATCAAACCAACCTCGGGAAATATTTCTTGGCGCAGGTAGGTAAATTTGCCACAGCGCTCGTTTACCCATCCATGTTCGAGCGATACCATGGTTGACCGCTGCCGTGTTTGCTAACTTTTCAACAGCGGCTTCACCTTTCCAATACCCCCGAGGGCTGTATATTTTGATAATGCCCGCTCAGCAACTACACTTTATTTTATCCATGTTTGTTTATTATATCAATATATTTTACCTCCAATGAGTGGACTTTGCCCACGGGAGGTGGAATCCCCCAAAACAATATTAAGCTTCATACCCCCTTTAATGATCCATCTAGCGATTCTTTCTCCGAGTGTATAATTAATAGCGTTCAAATCATGGATGAGATCTACATCTGCACTTCGACGCGCACGGATATCGTTTGATGCTTTGTAAGCAAGATCATGTCGGTAACATGCAGCATTGACGAATTTTACAGGTGCTTCTCCGGGAGCTGGTTTGTTGTTAGAATCAAGACAAATATCTAGCCGTGTACCAGGCCTACAGTAATTGTATCCGGGAATATGCTTTACACCAGGATATTTACTCCATGGTGTCCCGGGTAGTTTCGCCCAGAGGGTCGTGCGCGTGAGACGCATTTGCGTCCATCAGTGGAACTGGAAGTTTCAACAAAAGTGAACTTCTTTCTCCAAATCGAACACAAGTTCCTGCGATCGCGGATTTACCAGTACATGTTTGAAATCGAATTAAATTCGCAGGACGTGCTTTTGTGCGGCATCGGACACAATATGAAGATATGATTGTATTATACAACTATTTTGTTGACATTTAACATGGCATCACAAGAAAGGAAACACGAAGTTGCTTTTGGGAAAATCGAAAAACTCAAGATTTTTCTGTCATTGACCTTTCCGCGCAGGCAGCGCCCGAACCGTCCAAACACTGCGATATGTTTCCAAACTCAGTTCGTGCGTTGCTCATTGGACCGGCCGGTTCAAGGAAAACTATACTTATTTATTCATTTAACAGAATTAATTGCTTTACATAAATTAATTCAAATTACTCTCGAAAGTTTGATTTAAACTTTGTAAAGTTCCGCTGACTTGGCGTGTGAATGAAATAGCGTACAACACATAAACCTACTTCCTTAATATTTCTTAACCAAACTATGATCATAATTTTTCTAGTTCTGTTTTCCCATTTAGAAATGTATGCTGTTCCGTGATCCTTGGATTGTCTTTTGAAGAGCAATTAAGAACAAATATGGTAATTTTTATAATGGAGAGCATTTATGGGCCAACTTAGTTCTTTCGAAGCATTATGTCATGATGACAAAATATAGCGGTGGGCGATGAATGCGCTCTGTCTTACATATCGTCGAAAAGGGTATGTTGCAGGCTAAAATTTGTTTTTCAACGTTCCACTACCATTTCGTCACGTGGCGTGTCGACGTCTGTACGAGCCAGTTACATCATAGAGGAATCAGTTTGAATTCGTATAGGTTTTGTAACATTTTATAATAAGTCTATCGATGAAAATATATTTTTTGTGTAAGATTTTAGGGCCATTTGGTAGGTAAAGCGAACCTACGATCTCCTAAACTTATTAAGGCCAATACAAAAATGATGCAACAAAATAGAAATAAAATTGAAAGAAAACAAAGTTCGTTTGGTGATTCAGTACATGATGTAGGTTTGATAGATTACGCCTCATATTTACCTATATCTGAAACCATTAATACCGTTGGATGGAATGAAGAAACGTGGACAATTGTTAACAGTAAAAGTAGCAGTTTTTAGACGGTCATCGTGTTGGCTTTTTGATAAGGCCTAAAGGAATTTATTAAGCATAAGGTGTTGTCCGAAGGTGTCCATGCTGTTTTAAATGACAGACAAACAACAACATTTAAGACATCTCTTTGTGATCCTAAATGCAAAATTACTTGTACAAATATCAAGTCAATCGTGGGAACAAAGTAAACGTGACAATAAAAAAAAAAAAAATCTAAATTGGAAGAATGATTAACTGAACCGTTCATCTACATATTACACAAGCAAGCGAGAAAACAATGTCCATACAAAAGTGTTTGTGCAAGTTACGTGGATGTCCAGTAGCAGCTGTCATTGTTAACATGCAAGCATACGAAAAATACAACGATGGATACAAACAAATTGACGGTGACAGATGTTTTCTCGAAAGACACTTTGGATGAAAAAGTGAAAACAAAAAGACAGACAGTACGATGCTTTTAGAAATATGTTAAAAGATCGAAAATCTGAAAAGACGCAGTTTGATGACGAAAAAGAGAAAATGAATACTTTGCAACATGCAACATACTCGTAGAGAAAGGTATATCTTGTGGACAGTTGTAACAGAAGGTCGTGCACGGAAAGAAATCGTATGCTTGTGAAATGTAAAGGATTTATGAATCATGTAACAGTTGGGAACAAGCTGAAAATATTATGCCATTAAATAAATGATACAGCAAAAGGACACCTTTCCCACTGAGATGACAATTCTTACAGAGACAACTGATGATAAATACGTAGACAGGAGTATTAAGGAATATAAACACTTTGAGTTTGTATTTGTTTAAAAGTAAGGAATTTTAAGAATGTGACACATGCGGTAAGAATGGTGCGTTAGAGCATACACGAGTTAAATCGTGTATTATATGTGAAATATTGGATGGGAAAAAAGAAAGTACAATCAAAAACATCAAAGGTAAAGAACAAAATATAACATGAAAAACGTGATAAGACGACAACGGTGTTGACATGGTCCCAACTGTGTAATACATTACACCAATAAGGAAATGAAAAAGATGAACAAGAACTATATTGTAAAAGACTACAAACTGATATAAGAGATCTTAAACAATATAAACGGCAATGAAAATCACATATATTGATGCAATGATGAGGAGATTTAAACTTCTCTCAAATTTCATACAAAGGTATAGCATTTATTCAATCAACTATGCATTTTTTGATTAAGAAAATTTGTATTATATACAATTTAACACATCTATATTGCCTCAATCACAAATAATTACCACACAATTAACTGAAATCAGTTGATATGGGATAAACTTCTATGATGAAGGAAAATCCAGTACAACTTTGACGGTGAGTCGATATAAAGATTTTAAAGATGCAGTTTTATAAAACTTTCATTTGATATCTAGTAGTAATTGAAATTAAACTACACAAATAAATGGTATATTCAAGTGTACAATGTCAGAAAAGAAATACGGAAGAACTGATAGAAGAAATGGAAACACAAAATACAAGACACCAAAAGATGCAAAGAATATAGAATATGAAAGAGGATAAAATATTACAATATTATTAGAGTGTAAAAACTGAACAGATTAGAGACATAACATCAACAAAGATTAAATGTGAAAAACAGTAAATAGATGCTCAATACTTGTGCACAAGATAAGCCAGTTTGATGTAAAATTATTTTATATTTTATATATATATATATATATATATATATATATATATATATATATATATATATATATATATATATATAACCAGGTTATCTTGTAAACGCAGGCACAATGCTATTTTTGTAAGATCCGACAACATTGGACGCTGTAGTAATAAACTCTAATTCTAATACGATCGTAACTCCAGCCCGTGTTGTCTATGACACGATTGTGCCGACGGCAAATAACTTCATATTCAAAACAAACAGTCGTTACAGAACGATACCCTTGTCATACTATTCTATTTAATACCATATATTTGGTTAAGACATCTTAACCAAGTTAGCATAGCAAATACAGTTAGCAAGATAAAACTTTACTATTTTGAGATTAAATTGTTCATGTAGGGTCAGTAAACATTTTTTAAAACTACATTTGAAAATTTTAAAGTGATGACAGTATGAAATTATACAGTTTGACACGAGATTTTGTCGGAATGAACTAATATGGGCAGTGTGAATGGCTTCATTTGAATATGAGATTTCCTAATGGCATTTAATAGATAAAACTGTACCAGAATTTGCCAAATCAATACTCTTATGTCGTGCTCATTTCCGAAAGCTGAAACTGATTTCTGAACGTAAATACCTCTACCCGATCACGATGCATTAAACCCAAATAAAAATATCATATCTATAAAACGAATTAATTTGATTTGCATCAGTTTAGGTTTCCAATACAGCTGAAGATAACTCAAAAGAAAAATGCAAATAATTGATGGATAATGGGGAAGAAGAACATAAAACTGTATACCAATATTGCGTTAGCTGTTTGCAAACACACATATGACTAATGAAGCAGGTCTGTTAAAAATGATCAGATACTTTGGCGTTCAAATGAGATATTCGAATCACGAAGAGTGGTAATAGTATCCACAGTCTTCCCTATTATTTATTTCTTTACATTTTTGTATCATCGGCAAAGAAGTATGATGATGATTCACTTTTCTACATATCTGGAAGGTCGCTTATATAAAGCACATATTGCATCGGTCCCAGCACATACCTTTGAGTAACACAACCTGTATCATGGTGCATCTTCGAGTTTTCTCCATTCATCATACAATTGTGTGTTGTTTTTTTCCAGACAGGAACGTTTAAATATATGTTTCAAAAGGTCACCAGTGTCATACATTCCAAGTTTATGAATTAGTTCTCTATGTGGTACTTGGTCAAATGATGTTATAGGAATCATTGTATCTTAGGTTTATACATCCCCCGATATCTAAAATTTAAGTCCACCTAATTACGCATACAAACAAAGCGGAAGAGGGAGGTGATATCATTGATAAAAATTATATCCTTGTCGGAAACACTGTCCTCTCTACATCGTACTTGCACCATTCTCCTATTATTGTCAACCTTTCTCTTCAGTCATTTAATGTAGACAGTCCAGTAGTTTCGGGCAAACTGTCCTAGTTATATTGTGCGTGCTGCGTGCATCGTTCTCATATTAGAGTTAACCTTTCTTACATGAAGCTGATAAAGACAGTCCAAGTAAGAAGTAAAGTTTTGCTTCAAGAAATAAAAGCAGGTCATAAATACCCGTATCTCATATCTAGAATCTAATAAAAAGGCCGCTCTTGAGTCCTCTAATGATGCAAACACCTCTTAGAATAGTAGATTGACTCAAAGGAAGTAAGAAGAGGAATCTTGTCATCTTCTAGCCATAATCTATCTGTCTCTCCGTCCAAATGGACAGGCAAGTTGCCACTTTAAGTGAACGTGAGAGAAGATACATGCGAAAGTGTGCACAGTTTTTATTATATGGTGGAGAAATATAGCTAGACTGTGATAGGACTAATGAGCTATTATAGGTCCAACGAGCTATTATTGCTGTTTTTTCCAATAATTGCTGGATTTGTCATATTGTGCCTAACCGCTCAATGTCATTTGCTTCACAATAGACAGCATACATTTTTAGGAGGGAGTGGAAAGGGATGTAGTTTGAAGGGAAAAGTACACAGTGTACGACCTAGCTTTTCCTAGCTACGTATTTCTGAGCAAATTTTGTTCATGCTCTCTTTTTCTTCGTCTTGTGACATACATGATACATATATGTCTTGTAATAAAACAGCTGACCTCTTTCCATTTAAAAGGTTGAAAATAAAGTTAATACAGGTGTGTGTGTGGTAGATGAATGGATTATGCAAGAAAGACAATTACAGGCAGGCAGACATTACATACATACATACATACATACATACATACATACATACATACATACATACATACATACATACATACATACATACATACATACATACATACATACATACATACATACATACATACATACAATCATACATACAATCATACATACATACATTAAACAGAAGCCAATGGGAGGTTTTATAGAGAAAGTGAGAGATAGAGGGATTCACCGTTGCTATCAAGTTTGGACGCCGCTTTCTTGAATTCAGGAAATGTAATGATGTTGTCCCGTAGAATATGTCCATCTATCACGGAGAACAAAGCCTGTATTGCGTCATCATCTTGGGATATTTCTCGGAATGATGTTCTACTGCCGCTCAGCTGATTGGTTCCTCCAAAACTAAATTATAACAGGAACAGCAAATTATATTCCTTTTTTTAGCTTTACTTGCATAAGTACAATACCGTTTACAACAAATTTTTGTAAGTCTTCCATTGCTTTTAAGTTCGGAAATGTATTGAACCTTAACAAATTTGAAGGTGATATTTAACGGAGCTAATGCCTTATTCAAAACTCTTTTTGGCATCACTCATTCCATTGTTTTGAAGGTTCTGTTAAGTTAAACTGGGAACAATATCTTTTAGACTGGCACCATGACACATTTTTCAAGGCGTACGGTTGGAAATGATTTAGAGCTATTAGAATCGTGTAAAAGACACTGCCTAAACGTGAGAACATTTTATATCGTGATGACTCAAAAAACAAAACGGACTTTTAAAAAAATAGAACAGAAAAAATACACTATGTAAGATATTTGTTTCAGAATATGTAGAGCTGGGGACACGTTTATATATCTTTTAATACAAAATCTAAAATACACCTGAATGTATGTCTAGTTGTTTCATGCCTTAATTTATTTAGTGTAACTAAATGGCATTCCCTTCGAACATGTAAGCACTGGTGAATGATTAAAGTATTTATTGCTTTCGTGCAAAATGCAAACAATTGAAGGTTGAGGTTCGTAGTCAACATACAACAGACACCTTTGCGCCTTCGGGAGGCTTATTGCCTGTAGAAGGTTTTCTCCATCAGCTTGGCCGCCAGGTGTCGTGAGCGTAAGATATGAAGATTACCCAGTTTTCGTCTATTGATATGGGCAAGTATTTATGGGTTTCCGCTCGAATGTAATTCTATTTATCTAATTTTGTAACCTGGAGATATTAATTATTTTCGTATTAAGAAACACCTGCATGGTCGATGTGTTTGGTGTACTGAGTGATACAGGTTTCTCGAACGTTGTTTCTTTTTAGCTTTGTGAATAATTTATTTTAAATATTTTTGGGGAAAAGAAATATCTTATGATTTAAATAAGCACCTAAATTAATCATCCATATCAAGTAAAGTACTCTTCCTCATTGTTGCTGACTGTTATATTGTACATGATATGTAGATAACGTACGACACAACTTCTGCATTATTTCCAACCGGTAACTGAGGACGCAAAATAAGGGTATCTATCCACAGAGAAGATTATTACTAATTCAAACAAGCTTTCAAGATTTAAAACACAAATATTTAATTTCCTAAAATATAAAAATATTTCAGCAAACATTCAAAGTGAAAAAATTAAAAATACATGTCCACATTCCACCCCCTGTATTAAAACACTTTCACTAGTAGAAGTCTTCTCAGAAAAAGGCAAAGTACTATCTAACAATAGACTCTGAGAAGCTCCTGTGTCTCCTAATATCTTAATAGGAGTAGTCGTATCGAAGTCACCAGCAAGTGACACCGAACCCTTCGACATGAATGGTTCGTATTTCTTCACTACAAAATCAGACTGAGGTATGCAAGCCTCCACTCAAATATATTTCTTGATACATGACCCTGACATTGACTTCTTATAAACGAGAGCATTTGGAACTGCTCTGTTAGAATTCCGTTGCTTATTTTTCAACCAAAAGCAATCAGAAATAACGTGTCCTTTTCTCTTACAAAAGGAGCACGTGGGAATAGATAAGTTTTTCTGATACTCCTTACCAGAAATTTGATTCCTCACAGTGTCACCAGCCTGAGGTCTGTAATTACTCAAACGAGTCTGAAATGGTTTCTTAACATAAGCTTGTTGAGAGGAAGATCTATTTACAAAAGGAACCTTTGTGAATCAGAGAGTATTCATCAGCTGTACTAGCTGCTTTGTCTAAAGTTTCAACCCCTTTCTCATCAAGGTATATTATAATGTCACTACTGACACAATTCTTGAAATCTTCAATCAATACCAGTTGCTTAAGACTATCATAATCCGTATCAACCTTCCTGGACGTACGCCATCTCGTAAACAAATGCTCTTTCTCCCATGCAAATTCTAAATCAGTCTGTGTAGTTTCCTTTCTACAATTTCTAAAGTTTTGACGATAAGTTTCAGGTACTATCTCATACACCTTCAAAACAGTTTCTTTGACCACTTCATAATCAGCAGATTGTTCAGATGAGAGTGCAGTATAAACATCACTAGCTTTGCCAGTAAACAACTCTGCAATAATGAGGTTCACTTATCTTCCGGCCATTTCAAATTCTCAGCAATTTTCTCAAAACTGAGATAATATTTGTCTACCTCCTTTTCTTTAAAAGGGGGGACATGTCTGATATGTTTGGCTAGATCAAAGTATGAACCAGTATTGACATGAGAGTGCCCTTTACTTCTCCTGTCTATCCCTTATTTCCTTCTGTATTTCATTATCCCTTATTTTATCCTGCATTTCCCTATCTCTTGATTCCTTCTGTATTTTATCATCCCTTATTGTTTCCTGCATTTCCCTATCTCTTAATTCCTTCTGTATTTCATTATCCCTCTCTTCTTTTCTTTCCTGCCTTTTCCTATCTTTATCTTGTATTTCCCTATCTCTTTCCCTTTCCTCCCTTCTTTCTTGCATCTGCATTTTTTCCCATTGAAGTTTAAACTTTTCTGACTCTATATCCTTAGATATCTGTAATTTCCTTCCTAAGCTAGACGGAGATTTATTTACACTCGAAACACCGTCTTCAAAAACACCTGTTTGTACTAAGTAGTGTATCAAAATGCTCCTAATCTCTTGTTTCAACATGGAAACCTTTACTTCAGTCAGACTATAATGCTTAGCAATTTGAAGTAACTCGTCCTTCTTCAAGGACTCAAATTTCTCCTGGGTAGGATCAGCTATGAAAGCCTGTTCGTTTCTCTATTTATTTCTTAATCGGGAAATCAAAATGTCAAAGACCACTAAAATTTAAAACAATGAAATTAAAATCTCAAAAATGAAACTATTTTCCGAAGTATTAAAATCTCTGAACTATCAAAAGCTCGAAAATATTTAATTAAATTTAAATCCCGAAATATTCAAAATCCCGTCTTATATAACAAACTCAGTATTATTCCTCTTCTTAAAATCATTCATCCGTTGAATTGCGAAATCCAGGTCCGAAGTAAAGTGCTCACGCGCTGGGTCACATGACATGACTAATTCTTCAAATGATATTATTGATTTTCTCAGGACCAATGTACTGGGTCACATTGAAATTACCGTATATGTGCACTCTGTAAAACGACATCTACTAGACTATTATACAGAGGTAATAAACTAATAAAACTATACCATTATTTAAAAGAAATGATACATAATTCCGTAACAACATTGCATTTATTTACCTGTGCGCCGCCCAACAAAATATTTATGAAAATAGTAAACCTAGTTACATTAGAATGAAATAGTATAATTAAACAAATTATCAGACCACATGCATATTTGATGATGGCACACACAGGCATATACATATATACTTACCAATATATATATATATATATATATATATATATATATATATATATATATATATGTGTGTGTGTGTATATTTATATGGATAGATAGATAGACAGATAGATAGATTGATATATGCCGCGTTGTTTCGCATATATCAAATATATACAAATGCTTTTTCAGTAATCAAGAAACGATTTTATTTTAAAGGTTATTACAAATATTATAATATTCATTAAAGGATTAGATTTAAAATGTTGTTTAAAATATTCCAACAATCAATAAAGGATTATATTGAAATGTTATTTCAAATGTTATATTAATAATCAATTATTTTAATAATCAATGTTATTTGAATTATCAATATTGGATTCTATTCCGAATGTCATTTTAATACTCAATTAAGAATTCTATTTCAAATGTTATTTCAATTAACATTAAAGTACTCTATTTCAATTAAAAGTAAAGGATTATATTTCATATGTTATTTGAATAACGAAAAAGTAATATTCTCAAATAAATCATAAAAATAATCAAGAAAAGTAGTATTCACAAATAACAAAATTCAGGTAAATATAAAATAATGAATACAAATAGTAACTACAAATAAATCATTCAAAACATTACAACAATAAGCAAGAAAACTAATATACGCAAATAAATAGATTTAAGTAAATATAAAAATAATCAATAAAAGTAATATATTCACTCGAAGCATTTAAGTAAATATAAAAATTGTTGATATGTTCAAACAAATCATTTCAATAAATATTAAATAATGAAATAACGTTATATATTCATATTAAATAATACGTTGTTATCACAATATTTACTCTAAATTTAATGTGCATAACGTTAAACAAAGCTTCAAATTCTGGGTTGATTTGCTGTTAATTTTGGGTTTATTTTGATCTAAGTCAATAATAATTCGCAGAAAAGTAAAATGTATATTACTGAAAGCAAATCAAATAAATTATATTCAAAATGTTTAATAATTTTAAATCAGAGAAATATTAGATTACGGTATTTTAAACTAACTTATATTTAATGACATCAAAACATTAGATTATATTTTTTTAACATAATCCATTATGCAACTCATACATACTTATTATTCAATCATCAGTTTCATCCTCATTTTCTGGCTAAAATATAGTATTTGTCGTTCTAATATGAATTATTTCGTTTAGCTAAATAATATGCTTTATTAATCCTTTCTTATATTTTTCATAAAACGGAGAGTACAAATAGTGTAAACTTTGTATTTTATCTTCGTCAATACATTTAATAATTCTTTTAAGATAATAGTACCTTATATATCTTGTGTAATTTTCCACATTTTAAAAATTCATCTAACTGTTTGTCTAAATAATGTTATATCACAATAGGGATACATAGGGTGAATATTCAATACTAATATAATTATATTACATTTATCATATATTTATCTGTCATCATTACTATTTGGGTAATTAATAATTTAACAAATAGTTTTTCACCCATTTGTGGATTTATATTAAGATTAAGAAAATATATTATCTATATTTTTCTAGCATTGTTTTTCATTATTTTTTATCTCTGGATTATTTTTTCTTGCATTCTTCGGATCTATATTTTATTTCTTATTGTATTTTGTATTGTTGTGTATATGTGGATATATACTATATATATATTTATTTATTTATATATATAGTGCTTAATCAAGTTAAAAACTAACAAAAATCAAATTATTGTTAACTGATGGAAGCATTTAATCAAAATACATTAGATAAAAAAAAAGATAAAATAACAACACTAAATATAGTTATATTTAAACTCTTACAACAATGGTGGGATTGTATTATCTAAGAAAAAGATTGCGATTTTATTGAATTTGTAACCCCAAAAATTAATGCTTAAAAAGTGTATAGCAACAAATATATTCCTACATTCAAAAGGTTATCAGAACTAGCTGTGTATCCCCAAAATACAAGAAGATAATGTTTTTGAAAACAATTATGGCCAGACTGGAGGCTATACAATACAACAGGTTGGAAAACAAAACATAAAATATTTTTGTTTTACTAACAATCAGCCTTAACATTTGTGTTTAACAGCAGCAAGGGTTGCATAATATCTAATATCTTTAGATAAAATCTTTCATATTAAAACAAGATTGGATATGTATAAAACACCTTTGAAGCATTTCAGTCTTGTGTTTTGGGATACTTAAATAATTTTTAGTAGAACACCGCGTGATTCGATTATGAGCTTCTGAGACTGGTAACATTTGTTTAGATAATCTGGTGGTCGTTTCTTTTGTACCGCATCCTTTAAGCATCCGCCAATATTCTTTCGAACTGTTGTAAGAGCATCTAACATTTGTTTGGCTTGTTGATAACTGAATTGAGCCTAATATGCTTTTTAAAGACTTTACGTGTTTCTACCATGCGTATCCTATATGACTCCGTCTCATTTCTTCTATACATATCTTGACATCGATTTAATAGCTTTCGTGTAGTTTCAAATTCCGCATCTAACCAAGGAGAATCTCGTTGTGACCAATTCTGACTGTTTATTTGATTATTTGGTACTTGGTGCTTTTAGAAATAAAGGATCCATTACTGAACAAACTGTTTCAGAAAAGTCCATAATCTAACTGTTAATTGTATCTTGACTCACATTTAGATCAGAAATGCAGTACAACATTTCATCAAATTTGTGTTTCATAAATAAGCAATTTAATTGATAGACAAAATATGTCTTAACTTATCTGATGAGGATCCACGAACTTTCAGAGCCAATTCTACCTGTTAGCGTATAATATTTATCGTCTTTTATACCTCTTTGCTTGGAATCTATGTTGTTTAACCTTTGTCATGATATATGACAGATTTCATGGATTTGCTTACCTTGTTATTGGCGTCAGATTGTCCTAATCACGTATCGTAAGTTCCTAATCCACTTTCGACATGTCCAGGCATATCATTCATGTATATGTATGTATGTACGACTGTCTGACGGACTGACTTTATTTCCTCTTAAACAGAAATTAATTCAGGTTTATCAAATTCAGAATAATACACGACGTTGAAACACAGCAGGGAATCAAATTACAAAATAGAAGAGAAATTCTGCTTCAACTAACGGATGTACAAAATGAAACATATGTATATATATATATATATATATATATATATATATATATATATATATATATATATATATATATATATATATATATATATATATACACGCGCACTTACACACACACATATATATATATATATATATATATATATATATATATATATATATATATATATATACATACTTAAGCATGAGACAAATGCACACAAAGATAGCATTGTATTTCTCATGTATTGAATCTTTGCATTTAAACCTTTGATAAACGTCTCAACAAAAAGGAAAATGTACACAGATGGGTAATAGTGTCTGTCTTTGTTAGTACATGATAAATGTGCATCTTTATCACTGAGATATACTTTGTAATACAACACTTTTCTTAAATAATACATAGTTAGCAACATGCATACAACTCGTCAAATAAACATGCATGTAATATTGAAGCCGGGCTTGGAAAAATGAGAATTTACATTATATTTCATTATGTGGGTCTGTTTGTCTGGCTGTATGTATGTATGTATGTATGTATGTATGTATGTATGTATGTATGTATGTATGTATGTATGTATGTATGTATGTATGTATGTATGTATGTATGTATGTATGTATTCATTCATGACTCTGTCTAGTTGCCAGTGCGTCAGGTTTTGTTCGATATCTTTATCTGCTTTAACTGCATGCGAATTAAAGGTATCTCAGCTGTAAAGGGTTAATCTTTGAGGAGAGATTCAAGTTACATTCCTTTTTATTAGGGTCAAGGTTCATTCAATATTTACAAAACTTGTTTGCAAAAGCTTAGCGAGTTTCGGTTCATGGTCTAGTATTAGCTATAGCCACATTAAGCTTCTTTTCATGTCCTATTCATCACAGAGCTCGTTTTAAGTTGATATTCTATTGCTGTCGGCGAATTGAGCAACCCGTTAATCCAGTTATTGTTTGAAGTATGAGAGCTGTTTCTTAGCGTAATTATACAAGCTGGCTGAACAAAGAGTCCGACCTCTGTTTCACGGTCATATGTAAGCTGTCAGTTAGCAGTGAAATCAGTGTTTCGTCATGGTGCACAGAACAAACTAAGATCAGTGATTTTGTCTGTTTTTCGATTCGGTGATGATTTAGTTTATACAATGGGTTAAAATGGGCAGGATACAAAAATCTTGCGTGGAACCTAATATTTTGGGATAAAACGTCGATGCAAGTGTAACATATCAAGCTATGTCCCTATACTAACTAGTTGGTGTGGGGTTTTTATATATTATTTTAAATTTTGTTTTTTGGATTTATTCTTTTTTTAAACGTATTGAACTTTGACCTTTTAAGTGCAAACTTTCTCAGTAATATACTTCCAAATAACTTCTTAAAGCCAATTAAATGCGGTTGACCGGTTCTAATAAGATATTGATATAGGGCAATGAGGTTAGGTATGCATAACTACGTGCACGTGGAGATCACCTGAGTGTTTGTTTTTAGGGCCACTTTAAGATTATTTTTATTTTATTTAACAATTTCTGTGATGGAGGGAACTGTGGCATGGGGGGGGGTACCATAATAAATCGAGTTGTGATTGTTTCGGAATGATACAGTTTAAATGAGAAGTGCACCAATATCCTCTTGACTTATACCAAAGCTTAAGCTTATCTGCTAGTTGAACGAATACGGAGCAAAACCAGATTAGATTTTCAAGTCATACAAGTGAGATTAGTGCTTGTTTTCAAACAATATTGTGCTGTTGGGGAGGATATATGTTTAGATATTTGCAGCATTTGAATATTAAATATGTTTCTATCAGTGTTTGTCATCAAAGTTTGGATGCCTTTGATCCTTTTCAATATGGAGGTTTTGTACTTAATTTTTGAACCGATGTTTCTTCAGTAATACCTTATTAATTGCTATATTTGTTTTATTTGATATAATCCTAGTTTTCATTTCGAAAATTATAAAATATTCTAATAGAAGCTGAGATATATATTTTGTTCCTTTGTATTTATTTTGTTTGGTTTTTACTATTAATAGCTGAGAAAATAGGTTAAATACAGTTTTCTCTGCTGCAATTTTTGAGACTGGAGAAGAGAATGGTTATAGAAGACTCGCATATTCTAAAGAGTTGCAATTTCGAGAAATGACACTATGTTTCTTTGGAAGTACTGGATAATCCATTGGTTGTAAATTCCATGGAAACAAATTAATATGACACAAAATTAATGAATATCCTAAACATTGTCACTAAACAAGTATGTTAGGTCTTAAAATCATAGATATGTCCGCTCTCCTGGCCAGAGTGTATTGTTTTATATGGTTTTCAAATATTTAGCGCAGAATTTAAGAATTGCCACTAGTGCAGACTGAACTATCCATCTCTTACTTTCTTGAATGGAAGTGTTTCAAATAAGTTCGATAAATTAATGTTGATTTTTAGAGACTAGACATAACTTTATTCCATTTCTTCATGGGACAAAATGTGTTTATGTACTACCAATTCCATATCCCACTCAAAACAACTGGAATGTTTTGTCTTTTTTTTTCGCCTGGTATACAGTACAAATATATAGCTCTCTCTCTCTCTCTCTCTCTCTCTCTCTCTCTCTCTCTCTCTCTCTCTCTCTCTCTCTCTCTCTCTCTCTCCGTTTGTATATCTATATGTTGATCCGTAATCCGTCTGTCTGTAATTATTTTCGTTTCAGGAGAATATCACTGTGCCTTTTTTATTCACATTTTGCAATTTTCACTATTTTTTTTGTTTATCACCGTGTTTAGTCCCTCACTCTAATAGGTTTCCTCACTTTTGTTTCCAGGGAAAAACTTTAAAGCAACGGAAACCTCATTTATTTCTCCTGCAGCGAATGATGCGTTGATTGATTCATTGATTCCTTTAGTGATTGATACATTGATTGATTGATTAATTCATTTGTACATTCATTGATTTCTTTGTTAATGTGATCTTTTGGGATACTTTTCGAAAGCGAAGGTTTATTTCAACAATTTTAATAGATTTCTGACAAGGATTCTTCTTGATTTGTGAAGATGTTTCTAATTCAGTGTTTACAAGTTGTACAAAGTAACAAATTAATTTTAACATGCCGACAATGTGTCTTCGCCTTGACACTGTCCAACATAGCATTGATTTTATCGTGACATTTGGTACACGTGCGTGTAAATATGGATTTGTGAATGTTTTCTGCATATTCTTGGTGGCTTCCGTATAATTATATTAATTTAAATGGAACATTGCTAGATAAATAGGAGGTAAGGATTGTAGAGGTGTGTGATTAATTGTTAATCTCAGAACGAAACACTATAAAATCTCAACATTTGTACAAGAAAATACAAAATATACAGTCTATATGACCTTTAACTTAGACATTATTTTATCGTTAATAGGATATGTGTTATGTTTCATGTGTGTGTGTGTGTGTGTGTGTACCTTGAGTTTCTTCCATCAAGCTCTTGAAGGATAGATCAAGATGATTTTTGTAAACTTAGTTAATTCATTTGTTTTTGTCAACCCTTGAATACTTTAAATGTCCAATTTTGATATCATGTGATGATTTTTTATTTCAAAATTAAATCGTTTCAATACAGTATGGAACAGTTTCATATTAGAATATACTTATTATGCTAAGATAGTCAATTATATTTCGACTCCAAGTTAACTTTCTACAAGTAAAAAGATAACTTTCGATCAAATCGCTAATTCAATCAACTCCAAGGAAATTTTCAAATATAAATGTCATCTAAAAGAATCTGTAAACCCGTCAATAGCTTTGATTTACAATAGGTAGATTCTTGACTTAAGAAACATACTGGTCGTCGTGAACGGTTAATTCAATAACGTTATTTTTAATCATACCATAAATACTATTTAATTTCATGGAATATTCATAATCAATACAATAATAATTCAATGAATTAGACATATTATAAAGATCATACAGAATTTACTATGTAATTGAAACGGGTCTCGTAGAGCTGGGATATTGTTTGACGCAGAGAGCGTGGTTCCAATGTAAAAAAAAAAAAAACAAAGCAAAAAAAAAAAAAAAAAAAAAAAAAAAAAGAAAAACAAACAAACAGTCTGATTATCGTTTTATTCCAGCAATTGGCTTTTTAATGATCATTTATATAAATGGTGCTTATTTATTACTCTTATGCATCATTAAAGGATTCAGAAAGCTTTAAGAAGCAGCATTTGGATAAGTTTCAAACAGACCAATAACACTACACAAGCTTCCCCCCCCCCCCCACACACACATGAGATAGATCATACCAAAGTATGGTCATCGTTACTACATACCAGTCACCTGCAAACAAGTATTGATCACTTTTCTATAAATGTTGGGAGTTTTTCAATAACTGCTGGATGTCAATGGAGTGATTAAAGCAGTTTTACAGATGCAGTATTTGCAGCTCCAACATTGTCTCAATTGTTCCCCAGACTGAATTATTGTTAAACCAGAGTCTGGCATGACTACAAGAGATCTACGCCGATTGGATAAGCAGTTAAAAAAAAGACAACAAACACCTCTGACCCAACGTCTTTTTTAATAAACTTTTTAAAGACCACTGGCCTAGTTTTTTATTTTTGTTAGACCACCCTATTTTCGTTATTATAACAACTATTTTGAGGACCATAAACACAGACATACTCACTTCATATGCACAAAAACTTCATCACTAATAATTTTAAAAAATATTTCTATGAAATTATTCAAACATCACACCATCTGTATAATTTTAAATGTAGACTATCCTACGAACTATTTGGTGAATCCAATAGTCAGTACATATAGCTGACATTAAAACTTGTATGCGATTAAATTATGGACTTAAGATTACAAAATCGAACAAGCAGTGTACTCTACTTTTTTCTAGCAACCCATTTTGACATATTAAATTGGCTAACTCGGACTATACAAGTACTTATAGAAATGACTTTAATGATAACAAATATTATACAAGGAAAAATAATATTTTATGTACAAGTCACAACACAATTTATATATTGTACACTGGATTTACATCTATTTTCAAATACGAAAAGTATTGCCTGAATGCTTGCTACCATTACCAGATGAAGATTCTTTCAATCCAACGAGCAATACTATAGATCTAAAACAGTTTAACATAATCTGCAAAACTTTATTATTTCACCATATCATGATTCGATATATCTAAAAGGGAAGAACTTGACTCTTATTAATGACAAGATAATTAGAGAGGAAACATAGGAGGCAGACAAATTGTGGAATAGAGAATGGTATTTACGATACAGTTCTGAGCATTATAATTCTAATAAAGTTAGATTAAACAAATAGTATGGACTTTTTTTGCATAAGATAGCAAGGACCTAACGATGAAGAATCAGAGTATTAGGTTGTATATGATATGTATTGCATGTGCAAAGGTACAAAACAGAACCAAATAACATTGAAAGCTCATCTTCAAACCCAGTCTCCTATTTTATTTTTGATCGTCTCTTAGCCCGTCCCAGCATATATGGCTGGTTAGAACCGTAGAGACGTCCCCGCATCAATTTCAAACCCGAACGTTTTAGTATATGTTTGTATAATTAATTTTGGTTGCGGTTCTTCTAGGTTTTGTTTCCTAGTTGTTCAAGTTATCTAGCGTTCAGGATTTCTGGGTCCGTACTTTCCTCCCTTCAGGTATTTCCTGTTGGGCTGATTTCCTTTCCTTTCCATCCTGAGTGAGTTTCTAATCTGAGTTTATTTTAAGTTTGCTTTTCTTTATGGTGTTTATGTTTTATGTTTAAATTTTCGGGCTTGTGATCAAATTTGCAGAGTTATATTATAATTTTTATTTATATTGATGTGTGCGGGTGAGGTGGCTTACCTGTCCCCATGTAGCTTCCGTCTCTCCCGTTATTAGTTTGTTATTGTTTTTGATTAGTTTTCGATGTTAGTTTTCTTATATATTGCTAAAGTTATTGCATGTTTTTAGATATTTGTTATAGTTATTGTTATGTTTTGTTATATTGCATGTTTATTTTTTTGTTATTCATATTTGTAAGTGATTAATATATATATATATATATATATATATATATATATATATATATACATAATTTTTACGATCTTTTGTGCAAAAGTACAAAACAGAACCAAATAACATTGAAAGCTCATCTTCAAACCCAGTCTCCTAGATGATGTCAAGGCTAGAATTTTGGAATGAGTATGAGTTTAAACATGAAAATGTTTGTATAATTTGGTCCCTGAGGTGACGCGTGACTTTGGGCCACGTGTATAGATCTCACTCGCCCCCTGAATTGCCGCGTGAAGTACATCAATATTTATATGATAACGTTTTTATAACTTGGGAACATGTATATATATATATATATATATATATATATATATATATATATATATATATATATATATATATATATATATATATATATATATAGATCGCTCGTCCCTGAGTTGACGCGTGGAGCACATAAATACTTATATAGCAATGTTTTTATAACTTGGGGCCCCGTGTGTATAGAGCTCGCTCGTCCCTGATCTGACCGTTAAGCACATACATATTTATACGTGAATGTTTTCATAACTTGGCGCCACGTGTCTATATAACTCGCTCGTCCCTGAGTTGACACGCGGAGTACATAAATATTTATATGAGAATGTTTCTTTAACTTGGGCCACGTGTGTATATAGTTCGCTGAGTTCACGCCTGAAGCACGTAAATACTTAAACTACAATGATGTGCTAAATTAATCCGTTTCTTTGTGCTTATAGCTGAGTGTGCCAACCGATGAATAAAGTGCGAATCTCAATTCTATTCACTGCAAAATTTCAACATCCCTACAAGAAAATACAAAATTTAAAAACATGCTATATGACCTTTAACCCGGGCATTGTGTTATGGTTAATTAGGATACATAAAACGTTTGAAACAAATCTGTTCAATTTCGTGAGAGAGAGAGAGAGAGAGAGAGAGAGAGAGAGAGAGAGAGAGAGAGAGAGAGAGAGAGAGAGAGAGAGAGAGTTTATTCCATCAGGTTCTTGAAGGATAGGTCGAAATGATATGTGTATACTTAGTTAATTCAGTTGCTTTTGTCAACACTTCAATACATTAAATATCCCTTTGTAATGTCATCTGCCTGAGTTTTCACTTCGAAATTCAATTTAATCATAATTCGATCCAAAATCAATATAGTGTTTGAAACGTTTTGAATTAGAAGATACTAATTATGGGAAGCTAATTAATTACATTTCGACTCCAAGTGACATTTCTACATGTAAAGAGATAGCTTTCAAACAAATCGACTAGTTCAATTGACTCTAAGTAAATTGTCAAATATAAATGTCATTTAATAAAGAATCTGCACAACTGTCAAGACCTTTAATTTACAATAGGTAGTTTCTCGACATAAGCAACATTCTGATCGACGTGAATAGCTAATACATTAATTTTATTTTATTACCATACCACAAACACTGTTTAATTTCATGGAATATTCATAATCTAGACAATAATAATTCAATGAATTAGGCATATTACCGGTATTTATAAAGATCGTATCCAATTTGCTATTTAATTTATACGAGTCTCGGAACGGTGTGATATTGTTTGAGAGTGAGGTTCCAGTGTCAAAAATATAAAACAGTTTGATTTGCGTATTCCCATCCTAGCAATTTTTGCTCAATAATCAATTATATGACAGGGTGTTTATTTATTACTCTTATATATCATTAGAGGGATTCAGGAAGTTTTACAAAAGCAGTATTTGAATAGGTTTCAACGAAAGGATAAACACGGGATAAGGTTCCCCACCCCATCCCATTTGTTGCAAAGTGAGATGCAACGCGGCTGAGATGTTACATACCAATGTATGGTTGTCGTTATTAAATGCTCAGTTACCTGCAAGAAAGTGTTGCTTACTTTTCTATAACTGCTGGGAGTTTTTCTATAACTGCCGGAAGTCAATGGGCTGATTAAAGCAGCTGTACAGATTCCGTATTTCATGCTCATTGAAGCGCATCCATTGTCAACTCTTCAGTTTTGGAATTGCGTAGTTTTTGCACGTTGTTAAGCTCTTCAATTTTGGGGGCAAGTAAATCTTTCATGTAGTCCCCAATCCTATAAAACACTGGAACTTATGAAGTCTGAACAATTGGTTGTTACCGACAAGTATCGCTTATTTATGTTTAATTCATATTTTTTTCTTCCGTTCGAAAATACATCTTCTATACCGTAAAGTCCAGCAGCACCAGTTGTGTATACGCGATCAATGCAAACATATTAATAATGTCCTTTTAAGTCGTAGAATGTATTGCATCCCAAGGAGACATCGCGTGCCATTCTATGTACTCGCTGAGTTAATGTCACAATCTGAAGATTTTCCAAAATTTTAGTGCAGAAGCGAGACCCTGTTTTATCTATCTATCTATTTGAATATATATATATATATATATATATATATATATATATATATATATATATATATATATATATATATATATATATATATATATGTATGTATGTATATATATATCTAATGTGGTCGGTCCTAAAGCATAAACAAAAATACGAAATATGGAATTAAATACGCTGACTTAACTACCAACCAATCAGCGACTTTACCAGACTTTTTATCAGTCTCGTTTAGAGTATTACAATTGTTTGCATAGACCTTAACGAGGCCCTTGTATGGCGAATTTCTCAGGAACGAACGCAAGTTGTCTTCTTAAAAGACACTATCCGGACTATATAACTATCAGACCAGATGGCGAAAACAAAAAGAAAATCAGAAATTGGTCGGATTTTGTATGAGGATGGCTTTCAGTTCCCACTATTTGGATAAACGGATAAAGTGTAATCATAGCACATATACACAGACCTGATGGCACATCTGTTTTTTGTCAAATATATAAAAAATAAGCATGTAATTATGTCTACACAAAACGGAATTACATGTCGAACAAAGGCGGAAAATGTTCTCCACGTGTAACAAATGATGCCGCATTGGTAGCGCTTATGCACGTGCGAACATGTACTACCACACATGGAGACGTGGCGGTATAAGACACGGCATTATTCCATGTGAATGTTTTTATGCCTAATATATATATATATATATATATATATATATATATATATATATATATATATATATATTATAATAGGGTTCTGATTCATAATTTTGCAATCTCTGTCTGTGTCAAATCCCTAATATTGTCAAAGTATTATAAGTACATTCATATAAAATTAGGAGATTTAGTGAAAGTGGGGCCAGGTATGTGTAGACCTATACTTTCATCTGTGTAAATCAACTAACGATGCATTGTGTATACTATTTGAAAGGTCTGTGTGTAGTATTCAAATGAACAGAGCTAGCAAAGTGTGAAATTTAAATTATTCCGATTTTATTTTCGCGCAAAAAAAAAGATCACACTGAGGAATTTAATTACAGCGCTTTACATCATTGAGTCCGGCGTAAACAGACAGAGATATGCAGTCCACAGGGAAAAAAATCAATAAATTCATTTTGTC
Source organism: Margaritifera margaritifera (assembly GCA_029931535.1). Classification (NCBI taxonomy): domain Eukaryota; kingdom Metazoa; phylum Mollusca; class Bivalvia; order Unionida; family Margaritiferidae; genus Margaritifera; species Margaritifera margaritifera. Next base: position 958,254 of record JAQPZY010001114.1, on the reverse strand, counting down.
AGACATACCCAATTAGCCTTAGCTAACTTAATATTCCCAGCGGAATACGTCCGATAGTAATTATGGCAATGTATGTAGCGCTGGGCCTTGTTTTGCACGCATTGCTTTAAGCATAATCACAGTAGATTTTCATTAAGACAGTACATAAACGTTCCTCCACGTTCAATACATAAAAAACTACATCGATAAATTCATATTCTAGCACTGTCTTCGTTTATACGGTAGAACATTTAAATACAGATATTTTCAAGGACATTTTAAAAATACATAGCAAAGTTCAGCAAATTGAATAATGCATCAACACAAGATATAAATAATTACAGCAAGAACTAGACAGAAATCGTGCCAATATTAACCAGTACAAACAAAAACATAAAAGGACACAAACATATAATCACTAGCGCGGGTGCTATGCAGGGAACACCAAATGTCGGTATTCAATTATACTAGGTACTTCACAGTGTTAGTAAGCACGTTCTATGCCGTTGGTGTATATTAGTAGCTAGATAATCGGAAATCCAAGATCGGAATCCAATATCAGTATCCTACCATTATCCACTTTAAACCGGTTAATCAGTTTTCATTTACAAATTCCAAAATTGCTTTAGAAACCCTAGTCCACCTATTCCTATTCTTCAAAATGTCATGGAAAACTATAGGCCACTATTCCAGCGTCTTTCATAACATTTTAAAGTACCAGTGGTCCCGTGTTTCTGCTTAAAATACATTTCTAAACACTACTGCCCAGATTTGTTCATACATTTCTAAAACCCACTGGTTGACTTTCATAAAAGTTTGAACACCTATCGCCCATCCTTTATTTTAATAACATTGTTAGACCACTGGCCTAATGTCATGAAAATTGTTAAAATCACCCTGGTTTCGTAACATTTCGTCTATGTTTGTTGCTGTTATAACAACTACAGGTATTTCGAAGACCACACGCACACTTTAAATGCACTAATTTTTCATGAGTTATAATTTCAAAAATGTTTCTGTTAAATTATTCACTACACTATCTTTATTCATTGCAAATTCAGACTATCATGGATTTAAGATTTAGAAAAACTAAAGAGCAGTGTACACTGCCATTTTCCAGCAACCCAGTTTAACACATTAGATTAGCTAACTCTGGTCATACATGTTAATATAGAAATTAATTTAACGATAACAAATATATTACACAGGAAAAGACTATTTTATGTACAAAATCACTTAATGTTTTAAGCAACTACACCTTTCAATTTGATAGTGATGCATCCATACACATATATAGAGTTCAGTGTGATAAGAAATTTGTGCTAAATCAATTTAATTGGGCAGTATTGATGGCAACAACAGGATGTGGAATATGTTATTGGTATTTATTAGATAAGGATGTACTTGATATAGTAAAATCAATGTACAGGTTTCACATCTATTTTAAAACACGAACATTACTGCCTGAATGATCATTACAAATACCAGACGAAGAATCTTCTATTCATACAAGCAATATTATAAATCTACAACAGTTTAACGTATTAAGCAACGACTATAATATTCCACCGTATCATAATTGGATATATCTTAAGGGAAAGAATTTAACTCTTATTAATGATGCGATAATTAGAGAGGAAGCAAATGAAGCGGACAAATGATGGAATAGAGCATCGTGGATATGATACAGTCCTTAGCATTATAACTCCCTTGTAACACCAAATGAAACAAATAGGATACACTTATTTCTTTCCATAAGATAGCAATGGACTAACAATGAAGTAATAGCTCGTCTGAAGCAGAGTACTAGGTTGTAGATGATATATATTTTAGGTACTCAAGTAAAAAATAGAACGACTATTATTCAAGCGGTTTCTAGTGTTCCATACACCGTCAAAACAATATTTGAAAACTAAATTTTCGGTAAACAAAGGCTATGACTCTATCTCTCTTTTAAGTATTGATAGGTAGTAGAGTAGATTATAATAACAATTTACAAAAGTAGTCAGATTCATTTGGTCTAGGAATAGGTGGCTAATATAAATACTGACTTGAAAACATGGAAATCCAGCAGCTGATATAACGCCTTCAACAATTCATCAAAAGGCAGACAACAAAGAGAATAAACTACGTTAATAAAAGTATATAGACAATACGGATGAAATCAGTGATACAACACGACCTCCAACAAAGTTTCAATCAAATAATCGTGAAACTAATAAACAAGCATTTATTATTGTGTGTCTGAAACATAGAAATGGAACAAAATATTCAGTGACTAAATTATTGTGCGCGTTATAAAAGAACCAATAATATGTTATCCACTATCTTGATTTAAAGTCGAATCTTAAGTTACACTTAAGACTTAAAGGATGCACAGAGGAGTTTAATGAAATCGAAAACCATTGTGAAAATCTTATGTAGAACAAAATACATCTTTCAGGTCAAATCAACCAATGACTTAGAAAAATGTTGAGAAACAAATAGAAAATCGTAGAAAAAGAACTAAACTAAAAATAGGTAGCAATGAAGAAGAATAACTTTAAACTACATAAATATATTTCATTTGAGACGAGAAACATAATATTGAAGATATGGTATTAGTAGGTACGAAAAGCACAAAATCAAACTAACAAACCAATTTATGGGGATTTAGAGTATTAGAGGTTAGTACATGTTCGATGTACGACATCTATTACAATACACTTAATGTTATGTATAGTGATAAAATGACACTTTTAATGACAGATATATATATATATATATATATATATATTCACTATATATAGTGATAAAATGACACGTTTTCTGATAGATACATATTGACTATGCATCCGTGTTGAACTTATAAATTTTATAATGACATGAAGCAAAATATTCAGTTTTACAACACAATCGATTTTAAAAAAAGCGAACATGTGTGGAATACCATTAAGTAAGAAGGAAGTTGTTGGATTGTTCAATGATGAGACGAACGTTATTTTCATACAGGAATTTTGTTGATTAAGAAGTAAACTATATTCCTTGAGAACAAATGTACAAAAGAAGAACGTATGCAAGGGTGTGAAGAAATCTGTGGTTAAAGAAAACATAAAAATTTGACATGTTCAAAGAGACTTTGTTTAGCCAAACTGTAAATCACCAAATGATGAATTTAATTAGATCCTACGATCACTAGATATACAATATCACGTTGAATAAGGTTTCTCTTTCATCTTATGATGATACACGCTATTTAGTGGATAACATAAACACATTTCCTAATGGTTAGTAATCCATCTTATGATGATAAACGTTATTTTGTGTATAACATAAACACATTTCCATATTGCTACTATTCCATCTTATGCTGATAAACGTTATTTAGTGGATAACATAATGATATTTCCATATTGCTACTATTCCATCGTATGATTATAATCACTATTTAATGGATACGATAAACACATTTCTATATGGCTACTATTCTATCTTATGATGAAACGTTATTTAGTGGAATACATAAACCCATTTCCACATGGCTACTATTCCATGCTAAAATCAAATAGGAATTCAAGCCTCATTAACAGTTTATTTCCCTTTTTCGTGTTAATTTATTCACCTATTTCGTCTTTTAGATCTTCAGGTACGACATTATTTTCTTTAAATATATGTTCCATAGAGCTTTGATCTTTTAAATCAAATGCCACTAAAAACAAAACATTAGTTCTAAAGTCTTTCATGACAGTTTTGTATTTTTAATTTTTAAACTATTATCCATACAGATATTGCGTAGTATCTACTCTTACTCTTTTTTCATTCGTTTATTATAATACTAAATATTTCACAATGAATGAGCATTAGCAATCTGATGACATATATATCTGTGACACAACAATATTCACATGTTCTGAATTATTGCATGGACAAAAAAGTGTCGTTATTGGGACTCATAGCTTTAGGACTGGGACTGCAACACTGCAACTTCTTCCAAGGAGACCTGGACTGCAACTTTTAAAATCCTATGGAGAACCCTGATATATAGATTTTATTGTGTGAACTTGAAAGCTCCAAACTAATTTCTCCTTGGAGAATTTGTTGACATGTAAATCGGGGGATTCCATGCATGCGGCTGGCACAAAGATGTGATGCTGTTTTCCTTTAAATGACACAGCAGACTGTTTTGAAAACATCGAACAGCCCTACCGCCTTCTGTTTACACTAATTACAGCAGTGGTATTAAACTTGTTTGATTTTAAATGTGCAAAAGGATGTTGGCATCTTCGATTCAGATCTCTGCATTTACATTAGCAATGAATCCTATTACTACAGTATGGATTAAGCCTGTTTGCTTGGAAATTCTTTGAGACGAATGATAGTATAATCGTTTAGAGAGATACCATATATACTCGCTTATAAGTCGACGTTTTTTTACTGAAAATTCCATTCATGCTGAGTAGGGGTCGTCTTATAAGCGCGACATACAAATTTTAAAAAAATATTCCCTTACTTCCTTAGCTTGTAAGGGCAAACTTATTTTGTTTTCCCAGTTCACAATGTTTTGATCGAGCTACTAATTTGATAAATCTGCTAATTTGATAAATCTGATTTTAATCACTTAGCTTGCAAAAGAAGCACTGCTTTGTTTACCCCAGTGGACAATCCTTTGATTACACCACCTATTTGATACTTGTTCAAAATGCCATGTTGAATCCATTTGTTCATACCGCACAATGGACACCCGGACAGTTGCAGCGATCCTTTAATGAGATTTCAAAGACTGTATTATCAAAGTGTCTCTTATAGAGCCCAAGCTCAGTCTCTACATAAATATGGTCCACGTTTATGAATTATCATTGTTTGTCAGTTACTGTGTACTTTGTCACTTAGATATCATACATCGTGAATTGCTAAACTTAGGTACTTTCTCCAATATGGGGAAAAGACAATGTAATTTGTACAATGGAGCATTTAAGTTAAAAGTTATAGACTTTGCAGGGAATAATAACAATTGCACCACAGATATGCAAACTGGGAGTTTAGTTTCAATGCATGCGTTCTAGAGAAGAGTCAAAATGGGCATGCAGTCACTAGAAATGCCATTAGATTGAAGGCCCTTTCTACTGCCATGGCTAACGGTGATGAATGCTTCAGCTGGATGGTGTACACGATTTATGCAACATCACTGACTTTCACTAACTCCCATGTTTTTTCATATGCCGGGAAATTAAAACTGTACACCCAGTTGGGGACAAAACTGTGACTATAAGGACTTTGGGAAATGAGAAACAACATTTCACAATCGTATTAAGTTGTTTAGCGAATGGCACAAAACTAAAGCTGCTACTTGTGTTTAAACACAAAACGATGCCAAAAGAAAAGATGTCAAGTGGAGTGGTTGTAACTGTTAACCTTACTGGGGATGGGTAGACAAGGCAATTTGTTTGGTCTGGATTGAAAAAGTATGGAACACGAGGCCAGGTGCATTGTTGAAACATAAGGCATTGCTTGTGTGGGACATGTTTTGGGTGCATTTGAGGCATTCTGTGAAACAGAAGTTGTGGCAACATTGAACATACCAAGCTGTGATCCCTGTATAGCAGAACTTTTTTGCAGCAGTAAAACATAGTGATTTTGTCCAAAATGCTGGTTGCAAAATGTTGGCAATTTATATTTTATTGGTTGCTGATGTTGGGAGGTAATCATATGTAGGATGATAAATTTGGATGGGATTTATTTTTGCAATGTGACTCTTAGACCGCTAAATTGCTAAAATTTTCCATCACTACAAATTTTAGCTATGCATTAGTTAGAGTTGTTTGTTGTTTGTCACTATGTGGTGCCTTTGTTTGGCCTATCTCCAGGGTACCAACATTTGCACATATAAACAGCTTTAGTTAACTGCATGTCAACAAATATTAATGTAATGCATCTGGAGTTGGCTGATGAGCATATCCTGGAGGTACGTTCGATTGCTTTGTTGATTTTTTTTCATCACGTAGATATATATGTAGCAGTATGAAACAATATCATGACAATTCTAAGCAGATATATTCAACAAAGACGTGGCTTACAAACTGAATTCTGTCATAACAAGAGGTCAAGTGAGGTACAACATGCACGTTGTGAATAGCACACACATAAATAGTTGTTGGCACTAAACCTAACTTGCAGATCGGTGAAAGGTTGAGTTTCAAATTGGTTTGATTAAATGGCGTTGTATTACAGACATTTTTGGAAAAAGTTAAAGCCTTACTAACCATGTATGGGTAGTGAGAGTCTTAGGTTTTCTTCAGAGCTGCAATGTTTGTTCATATGTCATATTTTTTCACCTGATAATACAAAACATATGGACACACTGAAATTGTTTTTTCTTTCTCTTTTCCTTTTAAAAGATAGAATAAATTTATGTAAAATAATCCTCAGGATTACATGGTTTGTGGCCAATAAGTGCCTATATTTTCATTAGTCTGCATGTGTGTTACAGATAATTTAGGGGCTTTCTGTGTACTGCTCTATGAAAAATACATGTAGCTTGACAATATTTTGTATGTATATATATTATATATATCTTACAAACAGCAGATTAATGTGTGTCTATGAAGTCCATCAAATTGTCAAGTTGAACTCTGCACATTTTAAATAAAAACCACTTTATTACCTGATAAAAGAAACTGTGTTAAAATAAAGGGCTTTATAATGAGGAAGTGCTGTACCAGTGCTTCAAACTATCTTTACCAAATTAGTACCTATGTTTCGTATGGAGAGATAATAATACTAATACTAACAAATTGTACTAATTTATTGACAGCAAAGGGAATAAATCAATACAAATTCAGCAGATCAACTTGTACATGTATATTTCTGCAGAAAGGATTGGTCAGTGGGCAGGCTACAAGCCATTTAGATATTGAGTTAGTACCCATTTTGAGAGAGAGAGAGAGAGAGAGAGAGAGAGAGAGAGAGAGAGAGAGAGAGAGAGAGAGAGAGAGAAATGTTCATCACCTGAATTCAAGTAAAACAAATTTTTTTTCAAGTGAAAGAGTTTAAGATACCCATGCCAGGTGATCACCCTCTAGAGTCTAGACAAAATGAGATGGTCAGTGACATATAAATAATAATAATAATTTATTTTCAGAGGGTACAACTCATTTAGCTAAATATTAGCTAATCTCTTCTGAGCCTATTGGTGACATACAGTATTTTATATATGAACACAATATTTATAAAAGAAAAGAAAGGATTAATTAGAGGGTTGTCACACAAATATTTCACATAAACTTATGTGCATATATGTACATCATTGTATCATATTTAGGACTAAATAAATATTTACTGAGAGATATTATATCCATAGATATCTGAAACATTCCACTTTGAACATGGTAAGATTGTCAGTTTGCTTTAGTTCAAGTGTTGAGTGATTCAAGCCATTAGATCCAGCATATGTAAATTACTTTTACAATGCATTAGTTCTTGGTTGTGGTAGTTTTATGTATAGGTTTGGTGTTGATCTTAAAGAGTACATAGAGATGTATTGCTGATTTGGACAACCATTTCACTGAAGTAAAAAGATGTTAAATTATAGAGGGCTTTATAAACCAAAATACAACTGCGATACAAAATTCTTTTGTCTAAAAGAAATCAGCTTAAAGACATTTGATCAACGTCAAATTCTAGCTGCATGCTTTTGAAGATTGATTATAGGCTTAATATTAGTCTGTGCATTAACCCCATACTGTGGAACAATAGTCCATATTAGGTAATACATAAGTTGAATAGAACACAGTCAAACCTGTTAATAGCGGAACCCCTGGGGAAGAAACTAAACTGGCCTTTGTTCTCAGGTGACCTTTGTATGCAGGTTCACCTTTCAAACTTGGTTTTTAAACAATACCATGCACCGAATACCATTATTATTAGTATTGTTATCATTACTTTTCTTTTTCTTCTTCTTGATATTATTATTATTATTATTATTATTATTATTATTATTATTATTATTATTATTATAAACATATAATTAGTGCAGTATTCAACAAAATCATACAATACATGTATATGTTCTCTTCCAAAGTTATGTTCCACACAATATTACTGTATCTTGCTCTCTTTCATCCATCCTGTAAATTAAATAATCACTGATGCTTAAAACAAACATAGAAAATAAATGACTGATCTTAGTTTGTATTGTGCATTATGACAAAACACAAATGTCACTACTAATTGACAGCTTACATGTGATTGTGAAACAGAAGATTGACTCTTTGTTTGGCCAACTTGCATAATTAGGCTTAGGAACAGCTGTTCACATTTCAAACAATATCTGGATTAATTAGTTGCTCAGCTTACTGAGATCAAAAGGGTCAGCTTACATATGAGGCCTGTGATGAATAAGGAATGAAAAGAAGCTTAATGTGGCTATTGTTATTAACACATAAACTGAAATTTTGCCTCCCTTTACAGACAAGTTTTTTTTCTTCAAATATTTAATGACCCTTGACCCTAATGAAATGGGATGAATTCACATCCCTCCTCATAGATTAACTATTTTCATCTGATATAAAAATTAAAATTTAAAACAATACCTGCCACACTGTCACAAAAGGCGACTTATTTTTGCTGTGACTATATGACTACTTTTCCCACCATCCAGCTAACAATTGTTTTTAGCCTCTCCCTCTAATGATAAAAATCGCTTCGCTTTCTAATTTTACATATTGACACCTTTGAGTTACACTGACTGTGAGACTGGAGTACCGCAAGTAAATGCAAGATAAGAAATGTTTGCACATTGATTCACAAGCTATTCCTTTATCAAAACAATGCCTTCCTCATCAAAGTTTAATTTGCATGCACAGGGCAGTTTATATGCTCTAGTGACTGCTTAAAGCAGGGAGAAAAACGATTATTTCATTAAAAACTCCTGGCTGCTGACTGTAGAAAGCTGGTGACCATTTTGTACATGACTTTTATATTGAAAATATGCATGGGGGAAATTAGACCAGGTGGTCACTATATAAAGGTGATCATTTCTACAAGTTTGTTTACTTGATTTAGTAGATATTTCTTCAGTCTTTGTAGAAATGCTAGTTTGGAAGCTAGATTGTTATAGAATTGATCAGTATGAATGTTCCATGATAGTTTATCATTAGCATATACTTCTAGGAGTTTGTGATATTCTGCATTAGATATATATTCATCATTTACATATGAGAAAATATGGTTTTTGCAAGGATAATCTGTTTGATGTACCCAGTAGCATTACCATGGTGTTTTTGGTATTTATATACATTCCAAAGCCTGTCAACATTTACTGATATGATTAAGATAATGCTGAAGCTTTTCTTGGATTGCATTGCTGTTTTTTCCTGATGTATGGAATGTTGCATTATCTGCATTCATGTCAGTTTCATTGTTCTCTGTATACAGTAGCAGGTTTTGTTAATGTACAAGAGAAAAAAGATAGGTCATAGAATTGACCCCTGAGGCACACCATATTTTGTTTGATCTGGACTTGATAGAATGCTGTTGAGTTGTACTTGCTGGGTTCAGTCACAAAGATAAGACAGTATCCAGGAAGTAGTATTTTCACTGAAATTGTCAGTAAGTGTGTTATGGTCAGTTAAGTCCAAGGACTTCTTTATATCTAAAAATATTGATCTTATGATGTAGCCATTATGTGTATCTTTAAGCCATTTATTAATTGTCTTTATCAGCACAGTATGACGTGAGTTGGTTTGATTAACTGCTTGATATTGATCTCCAAACTTTCTAGCAGTTTGATTTCCTTAATATACTAATGAGGCTGTCTGTGTGTGTTTATTCTTTTATACTTTTGTGGAGTATACTTATCAGTTATATCTTAGAATTTTGAGTAAAATGTATCATGACCATTATCCGGGTCCTGACATTTCAGAGTTTTATCAAACGATGCAGCAGATCAATTTTGTCGAAAATGATTCTGATTAAATTTGTTACAACATTTGTGTATCGTTTATAAAGGCTTTCCCTCTTTGGGGTATGTGAACCAGTCTTTTGAGTGAGACACACTAGATGGTGGTCACTTATGGTTGGTAACAGCACTAATAACTCTGTGATTTATTTCTGATCAGGTACACTTTTTTTTGTCTTGTTACAGTTTTCACAAGCTGCATAGATTATATTTTGGTGTAATTTTTAACCATTGGCCATTTATATGAAATGGATGAAAGTTGATATTATAATACCCCCACCAAAAAAAAAAAAAAATATATATATACGATTCCAAGTTTCTGGATGCAGCCATGATTATTTGACCTTCAGATTGACCAATCCATGCAGATTAGGTGTTTGGTGGATGGTATACAAAGCAGGTCAGAACTTACCTAGAGTTTAGAAATGTAATTTCAAGCTAAACAGTTTCCAGATCACTGCATTCTAAATCTAGGCATTGTTTCTAATTTAGACCATTTCTCACATATACCTGAAGCTCCCCTTAAGATATGCATGTTATATTCTTTCATTCAAACACAAACGCATTCTCTTTCAGTTATGCATCGATTAGGAAGAATTTTACATAATTCATGAACTTGTCAGTTGCAGTCTTGATGTAGGGCTGTATTAATTTCATCTAATTTTGGAAGTAAAGTAGCATAAATTTCAGGCTCCAATTCCAAAACATCTTTTTACTGATTAATATTATCTTGGTCATTCAATACTAGAAATATTTCATTTTGTAGAACTATTGTCATGTTGAAGATTACCATATGTGGGATTTGTACATACAGATTCCTTTTCAACATTGACATCATGATGTTCATAACGATCATAAATTATCATGCACTGTGCCTCAGGGTTTTCATTATCAGTATAACAGTATGTGAAGGAAAACATTATGCGAAGGAAAACATTATGTGAAGGAAAACATTATGCAAAGGAAAACATTATGCGAAGGAAAACATTATGCGAAGGAAAACATTATGCGAAGGAAAACAATACATAGTAAGTGAATAAAAAAGCAAATGTAAGCGAGCATGTGGATATACTATAGTCGTGTCATAGTGCTAGACTGGCTTTTAATAGCAGTGATTTCTTTCACTCAATTCACATAAACAATAAACAAATCATTTCGACAAGTGTCAAATTCTGATATTGAGGAAAGAATGTTGTAGATATTTTCAGATTGAAAATATTTGGCTACTACTTCCTTGCCAAGTTTCTAATCTTGCAAAGATGACCTCTGCTTATGACCATATCTATTACATCTGTAACATGTTTTCCGTGGTTACACAAATTTAAAATTGTTACATTCCATTCTCGCTACAGTAGTGACAGTTATCTTCATATTGTGACTGCACATTGTTCCATTTAAGAATGAGTACATATTTGTGAGTGCTCTTCAAAAATGTTGATGTTCCATTCTTATTGAAGTGAGTACCATCCTTGGAATACACACCATTCCTTAGATATCCATCTTTGTCCACAAACACATCATAGCTGAGGATGAAATCTATGCCATATTCCTTGCACATCTCTTCCAAGGTAAAATTCATTGGCTGCACATCACAGTCTGTCATAGGGCTGATTTTCAGATGCAGTATATACGTGTCGCTGTTGATTGATATAATGTACTGTATATACTCACGTATAAGACGGTACCGACTGCAAACTGCATAGACCCAGATCTGCTGTTGCATAGTATGCAGTAGAACAAACAACATAGACCCTGATCTGTTGGCGTATTATGCAATGGCAGATCAGGGTCTATGTTGTTTGCATTTGGATCCGACTTCTACGCGAGTATAGATAGTAGTCAGTTAAATCTTGAATATAATTCATAACATTCCACATATGATGCCCACAGCTAACATTATTCCCACCTATATGAATTATGAATTTGACAATCAGGACTTCTACTGTGATTTGGGTCTACTGATTAGAGATTTTCTGGCACATATGTATTATCTTGGATTTTCAGTTTCAGTTGTTGCAATGTATGTGTGACATTACTTTCCTGAGTATTATTCTCACTGAACATACTTTTCTATGGCACTGTGACTTGCATTGTTTTAAAAACAAATATCACAAGTGTCACAAGTTTTTTTAGATCATTGCCTGTACATCACTGAAATGTCACTTGTCATATATGCTTTACAAATAGGATGGAAATCTACTCTTGCCACCCTCACACATAATACTCTATAATTATCATGATTAGTGCCATTGTCCTCTACACTTTGATAATTTGTATCTGAGTCTACCTGGGCTTGGGGTGAGGGAGATATTAGGTATTTAAGCATTGCATGTCTTGTATCTGCCTGTGGATGTGAAGATATAAAGAACTAGGGTCTTGTTTGACTGTCATTTTCTGGGGTGGCTGCAAAGACACAGTGCTTGTGTTAGATCAGTTGTTTATTGTTTCACACAGTTCAAGTAAGCCATTGTACGTTCAAGCCAGACATCCATTTCTTGGAATTATAAAGGTATTTATTGATGGGAATACAGTGGGGTTTTTTCATCCTTTTTCATGTAAAGAACTGATTTTGTACACATACCCATGTTGCTCTGCATATCTTTAGAGTTGGGAATTTGTTTAAAGTTTATTTAACTGCTGCAGTGATGAGTTATTATGGACAATATCAATATTATATTGTCTCATTTACAGTGATGAGATATTATGGACAATATCTATATTATATTGTCTCATTTACAGTGATGAGTTATTATGGACAATATCTATATTATATTGTCTCATTTAAAGTACTCATTTGTTTGCCTTTTAACTGTGAGATTGTATGTACTGCCATATTATTATTATTATTATTATAATAATAATTTATTTTCAGCTGGTACAACTCGTTCAGCTAAATATTAGCTAATCTCTTATGATGCCCTCAGCGAAGTACAATATTTATAAAAGAAAACACTGAATGCATTAATTTGTCGGTTGTCACACAAATATTTCATATAAACTGCATACATGTACATCATTGTATCATGTTCACCTTTCAAACTTGGCTTTTAAACAATGCCATGCACCAAATACCATTATTGTTAGTATTGTTATTATTACTTTTGTTATTATTCTTCTTCTTATTATTATTAACAGATTTAATTAGTGCACTATTCAACAAAGTCCTAAACTACATGTATATGTTTTCTCCCAAAGTTACGTTTCACAATATTACTGTATCCTGCTCACATTTATCCATCCTATAAATTAAATAATCACTGATGCTTAAACAAAACCTAGAAAAACGACCGATCTTAATTTATATTGTGCACTATGACAAAACACAAATTTCACTACTAATTGACAGCTTACATTTGATTGTGAAACAGAGGATTGACTCTTTATTTGGCCAACTTGCATAATTAGGCTTATGAACAGCTCTTCACATTTCAAACAATATCTGGATTAATTAGTTGCTCAGCTTGCGAAGATCAAAAGAGTCAGCTTACATGTGAGGCCTGTGATGAATGGGGATTGAAACTGTTGCCAATGTTATTACTTTTAGCACAATGCATTTAAATTCACTAAAAACTGCGTCACACTCCAGTGTTTGTGATACATCAGATAACTATCATCCTCCAGTTAAACCATTTAAACAACCATTTCTCTTGTCGGAATGATTTTAAATTTAACAAAAGCTGTATAGTTGGCATTGGATAGAAATTTTTTACTGGTAATAGTCCTACCCATTTATCTTGACATCCTTGGTCCCGAGGTAACATTGTCGACATAATTGGATGTTGAGATAAGTGTTGGGGGGCTGAAAAAGTCAAATTTTTGTTTGACTCGCATACAAGTGAAATTTGTCTGTAAGGGGTGACCTGTCGTCAGTGAGTAGGATTTGCACTTTGAGAAAATAGACAATGGATATTGTGATTAAATGAAGACAAAACCAGTGTGAAATACACTTGTATATTGAATACTTTATTTTTCTTACCACTGTGTAATAAAACCCATAATATGTCAAGTACATGTATGTGAAAAATCCATGAATTAAACTATAGGTCATATGTTAAAAAATTTATGTATCAGTCACATCCTGTCAGAAACCACATGTACAAAAAAATGGCAGTCCTCGTTTGATCTATATGCCATTGTCAACCAACACATGTGACTAAACAATTCACTACGATATTCATTGTCGCCACATGGCTGTAGAGTTATTATTTACATGCTAATTGAATTGGCCTAGATTTTGGTCTGACTGAGAAACAGACGTAATCATATTACTGAGGCTACATAAGGAAATAAAAACCTATCAACAAGTTATGAATTCTGCAAAATAGCACTAAAAATGTTAATGACAAATGATTGCAAAACATTTAATGACATTTTTGTAAAAAAAAGTTTTAATTAAACACAAATATAACTAGTAAAACACTCACAAATTCCAGAATACGCAGGACCAAACAAATACCTGTTTGTAATGCAACTGCAACATTAAAGCCTGGTGGCAATATCGAATAATTGAAGAACAAATTATGGGTCAGAACTGGCAGCACCAAACAAATGCCTGTTTGTTAATGTGACTGCAACATGAAATCCTGGTGGCAACATCAAATAATTGTAGAACAAAATATGGGTCAGAACTGGCAGCTTGTCGACATAAACTATTAGAAAACAAAGGATTATATCAAGTTTGGACCATGTGGTTCTGTCGACATATGCATTTGGTTTTTTATCTCGACATGATCTTGACAAACTTGGTAGTAACAAAAGACCATGGGCCCAAGACTTTGCATTTTTGTTGACATAGATCAGGGGTCTCCAAACTTTGTAAGACGAGGGCCATGTTAGATTTTTGAAGGGGGTTTGCTGGCCGAAGCGACTGTGAAAATTTTTAATATATGCAAAATCGTTTTAAAAAAGTACAACACTGTGCGGGCCGGACAAATCAAAGCTGCAGGCCGGATTCGGCCTGCGGCCGTAGTTTGGAGACCCCTGACATAGATGATTTGTTAACATGAGCGATGTTGATATAAGTGGGTAGGACTGTAGAAGCTACAAATTGAAATGATTGATAATAACTAGTAATTGCCATTTATTCAGACTAAACATACACAAGACAGGACATCCTTTGAATTACTTTATACATAATCTCTACTCATTTGTAAATATGATACATCAGTGATGTTGAGAGCCGAAATTACTAAGACTCTCCAATAAACAATAAGATCTTCATGCCCATGTCTCGTTGAAAATAAAACAATAAGATCTTCAAGGTTACATTACACGACCTGTCTGCTACAGTCTTTATAACCTAATAAAAACAGGACAGTGTGACCAATATTTAGTGTAGAAAAATACGATTTTAGATTAAGTTATGCTGAAGTCAGGGTTAATTAGTCTACAAATCCTGTATTAAATTCATTCTCATTAGTATGCTGTGTAATTAAAATGTTTCTTGGTATGTATTAGTTTGATATTATACCTGATGGTTAGAAATAAGTTGTAATATGACATATACTCTAATATGACATATACTGTAATATGACATATACTGTAATATGACATATACTGTAATATGACATATACTCTAATATGACATATACTGTTTTCCTTTTAGACTCAGGCTTGTTCCATTCTGGTTGCCATCATCAACAAAAGTGTGGTATGTACTGAACATTTATAATTACAAGATTTGTATAAAAAAATTTACATTTAGAAGACTTTGCTTAACATAAAGTTCTCTTTTGCAAATGAATTAAAGGAAAGCAAACTCTTTTTTTCATATGTGCCTTGAATGAATAGACAAAGTAAATGAAAATATATTAAATTTTTAAAAAATAAAATCCATAGAGAATTTTATATGGCCGATTAACATCAAACTTTCGCGTCAATAGTCTACGCAAAGAAAGTTGTCATGATCAATATAGTTGTGACATCAGTAAGTTGCATCTGGTTTATTGCCGATAGCTTAGATCTACTGATTTGCTGTTGTCATAAAGTTCATTTTGGAACTGTTTAGAAAATTTCACAGAACAACGATGTTAAATTATACAGTAAATAATGATGGAGGTACACGAAGAACCAGTTTATATGGCTGTCAGATCTGTGCAACCTATTCTGAGAACCTACCACTCTTCACTATCGCAAGATAATTATAAATGATTCCTTATATAACCTCTATATTTTATTGAGATACCCCCCAAAATTATCTACACATTTTACCATTAATAAAATAGGTTTGTCACAATTAGTTTCCTTAACCTCAAGTTCTCCTATGAAAATGAATTAATTGTTTGCTTATTTGAAACTAGCTCACTCCTATTTTTCTTTATTGGTTTATTATTATCAAATATGCATTTAAAGGTAGGAATGTTATCTAGTCTTTTGTTTCAAGTAAAGAGTATCAAATATACATTTAAAGGTAGAATGTTATCTAGTCTTTTGTTTCAAGTAAAGAGTATCAAATATGCATTTAAAGGTAGGAATGTTATCTAGTCTTTTGTTTCAAGTAAAGAGTATCAAATATGCATTTAAAGGTAGGAATGTTATCTAGTCTTTTGTTTCAAGTAAAGAGTATCAAATATGCATTTAAAGGTAGGAATGTTATCTAGTCTTTTGTTTCAAGTAAAGAGTATCAGATATGCATTTAAAGGTAGGAATGTTATCTAGTCTTTTGTTTCAAGTAAAGAGTATCAGATATGCATTTAAAGGTAGGAATGTTATCTGGTCTTTTGTTTCAAGTAAAGAGTATCAGATATGCATTTAAAGGTAGGAATGTTATCTAGTCTTTTCCTACATTAAAAATGCCACACATACCATATATACTCGCATATAAGCCAGATCCAAATGCAAACAACATAGACCCTGATCTGCCGTCGAATAATGTGCCGGCAGATCAGGGTCTATGTTTGTTTTACTGATTGGTCCATACAAACTGCATAGACCCAGATCTGCCGGCGCATTATGCGACAACAGGTCTTGATGTATGCAGTTTGCAGTTGGTATCGGCTTATACACGAGTATACACGGTAATCGTGCAAGGGCTAATGAATATGGCAATACATAAATAAAAGCATTTCTTTCCAGAAGGAATTCTGGAACTTCACATTCATCACGGTAAAGCCTCTATTTATCCAACGTTTTGGTTTATCATAACCAGTGCCATGTCCCACTCAAACATGTGTGATTCTTGCATATTAAAACACAATTTTTAGATGTATACAGACCCTGAAATGGACAATTTTACCTGTAAAATGAAAATGGAATGCAGAATGAATACAAACAAAATGTTGAATGGAATTTGAAAGAAACAGAATCAAAATGAAAAATGATTAATGATAAATGAAAACAAAAAATGAATTGCGAATGAAGGTAGTAGAACTCCCCCTCAGTCCCTCCATGGCTTGGAATTTTTGTTTGTTTTTAGACAATGAATGAAATATTTTTGTGTGTTTTTATACAGAAAAATAGTAATTATTTTTTTCTTACATCCGAAAACATCCACAAAATACAATAATTATTTTCCCCTTTCTGATTCCCAGGTAGACAGTATGGGACCTGAGGAGTGGCACATATTTTTGGAGAAGCTGAAGGTTGCTGTCCACAAGGTATGTTGGTGGACATGAGTAATATTTTATTTATTTATTCATTCATTTCTTTTTTCCATGATGGAATTGATCCATAGACACATGATACTAGAGCAGTGAAACCTTTCCCTTGTGTATGAGTATGATGAAGAAAATACTGCGAAAGGAAATAAGATTTTGTGTGAGAGACCAGGCTTGCTTAGACTCTAATACAAAATCTTAATTTCAAAAGGTTAGGTTTTCCAATTCCAGCCTACAGGCAGAAACTAAAATGGGTACTTTTACCAGTGAAATGAAAATTCTATGCAAAAGGAAAGCAGAATGAATGTAAAGGAATGCAGAATGAATACAAACAAAATTAAATCTGGAATGAAGCAAACAAAATAATAGTGCATTGTGAAGAAAAAAGAGTGCAAATACAGCATGATAAATGATACATGAAAATGGAACAAAGGAAGAACGCATTTCATGACTGAATATGAAAATCGATAATTTTCAAGCTGCCACTAAAATCCCATGGTTGCGAGCCTTTCCACATGATAATCAAAGATCAGATTCTTTTTGCTAAAAATCTTTTTCCCCTTGCAAGCTGTGACATTGTTCTTGTTGAGGCAGGCATGGAATTACAACTGCCATTGATGTGATGACATCATCATTGGCAGTTGTATTTGTACAATCTTTATTTGAATAAAATGTAATAAAAAAAATCTGCAAACTCTACCCTTATTACAGTTGCAGTTTTATATTTTGTCATAAATTCAATGTGGTCTTTTGTATTTTATCCAATTTTCACTTTGAATAAGACAAGATATGAAATTTGTAGTTCTCTAACTTTGCAATAACAATCTCAAAAACAGTTAAATTCAATTCCATTTCGTTCCAAACAAGTGAAATCAAAGGAAATTATGGATGAAAGTGATAAACACGAAATATGAATGCATTTATGTGACCATAAATGAAAAATGGCAAGATGATACATTAAATGCAGAAAGGAATTGAATGCAAATGGAACTCTGATGGAATGTAAATGAAATGTGATTTGGTAAAATTACCAGTTTCTGGGTTTGTTCACATCGCAAAGATCCTTTTTCTCATGCATTAGGTTTTAGTTCACAAAGTAGAGGGGAGCTATTTTTCTACCCCCTGCAGTGGTGTTAATATCAGCACAGATAAAAGCATAAAAAATGTACATCATCACTGAATCTAAACAAATCTTTCTTCATAGGAGTGGATTTTATGGTACCTACCCCCAGGGGAGCAGCTGAGGGAGCTAAATACATACAAGTACATACGTTGTACAATCTTGGTTAAGTTTTGTGTTTAGCTCAGGTTTTTTGGAAACTTGGTTATGAGATGCATCTCGATGAATATTACACCTTCATAACTAGGTCGCTATGACCCATATTTCATACTTCTCTGACTTTGGATACATTTTGTGTTTGATGTTCATTTCTCAAGCTTTGTTAATGCTAAAATAATCAAACTAGATGATTGTATGCAACTCCATTAGTACCACCCTTATAACAAAAGAAGGTCACTGATTAACATTTCATATCTTTTGGGCTTTGCTTACTTTTTGTATTAAGCTCATGACCACATAAATTTGTTGCACCCTGTGTATTTATGGTTATTCATGTACCTAGAATTATGAAACATGGTGATATCAATGCATATTGATGCATACTTCACAATCATCACAAAAATTGGTCACACAGGGTTTGCTTCGAATGATCAATAAATTAATGAATGTCAGTATTTATTATGAAAGTTTCTGGTCTGTATCATTCAGGTGCTTAGTGTCTTGACAGTAAAAGATCTGAGGAGCAAGTACCTACATGAGCTGCTGCTGATAGTTGTAAGAGTTGCCAGCATATCAACCCAGGATGCACAAAAGGTTGGTCTTCTCATTATATCTATTAGTTTTTAGTTCATCTGGCTGTAAGGCTAAGAGAACTTATGGTATAGCCCTGCATGCATCATATGTCATCCATCATCCATTGTCCATCCATCGACAATTGCTGTTTTCAGCTTCTCAAAAACCATTAAACCAATTTCAACCAAACTTGGCAGGCAGCATCTGGGCATGAAATAATGCCGATCTGATATCAAGTGTTGTGGTCTTTACTAAATATATTAAAAAAACTTCTCATAAAACTGCTTAACAGAATTTGAAAAAAGTTGACGAAGCTTCCTGGCATGAAGGCCTTTCAATTTTTATCAAGCTCGCTTTGACGGAAGCCTGACATTGTGATTACTTTCATATCCATTTGTGTGTGTTGAGACGTCCATCCATCTGTACATCTGTATGTGTGTCCACACTATAGATAACGGTCAGTGTTAAAAATATCTAGCTAAATAAAGGGATGCTTGAGAAAAGTGGGTATCCTGTGTACAAATGATCCTGATCTGCCATCAGATATGGCCACCATGACTAAAAATAGAAAACCTTTAAAAATGACTTCTTCTCAAAAAGTACACAACAGAATTTGTCCAAATTTGGTAGAAAACATCATGGCATAAAAGCTTTTTACAAATGATGCTTTTCCACCATCAAATATAGCTGCCATTACTAAAAATTGTAGAAAACATCATGGCATAAAAGCTTTTTACAAATGATGCTGTTCCACCGTCAAATATAGCTGTCATTACTAAAAATAGAAAAAAACTTTAAACATCTTCTCAAAAGTAGTAGGACAGAATTTGTCCAAGATTGACCGAAAGCATCCTGGAATATAGTCCTTTCAAATACTGTATAAATCATGCCAATCTGCCATCAAATATGGATGTTGTTACTAAAACTAGATAAACCTTTAAACAACTTCTCAGAAACTCCATGGCAGAATTTGACCGAATTTAACAGCATTGTGGCACGAAGGCCTTTCAGATTTATAGAAATGATGTCGATTCACCATTCAATATAGCCATCATACTAAAAATATGAAATTCTCAAAACTACTTTCTCTCAAAAACCATGTAACAGAATTTGACCAAATTAGACCTTAAGCATCTTAAGTACAAATGATCACAATTCACGATCAGATATAACTGCTGTTGCTAAAAATAGAAAAACCTTTTATAACTTCTCAATCTGCTCAACAGAATGTGACGAAATTTAATAGAAAGCATCCTAGCTTGAAGGCCTTTATAATTTATACAATGATACTTATCCACCATCAAATATGGTCACCATTACCAAAAACAAATAAGCAGCTTTGTTAACTCTTTGGCAGAAAGCATCCTGGCATTGGGGCCTTTCACTGTTGGTCAAATGATACTGGCGTGCCATCAAAATATGGATGAAGATTCTAAAAATAGAAAAATCTTAACGCAGTTGTTTTCTTAACAACAGCAATCAACAGTGGCAGAAGAAATTTCTGCAGAAAGCATCCCCAAGATCCAGATTTCATGGCCAGCATCTCGTGCATTTGGGTGTTAGGCAGATGTCAACCATGTGAGAGATCTGAGGCTTACATGGGCCTCTTGTTCTTTTAACCTTTCATTCATCCTGACTTTCTGGCTATGGAGACTCAGTGGTTAGTGTGCTGGATTCGTGACCAAAAGGGTGTAAGTTTGAATCCTGCCATGGTGTGCCATTGGGCAAGGCACTTTACTCGAATTGCCTTGGCAGTAAATAACCCACTTGTGTTGCTATGGCTATAAAACCTCAAACCAAACCAATCACTTTCTGGCTTTTGCTAACTGAAACTAAAGTTTTTGTTAGGTTTGTACCTTCATTTGTGTTAGCTTCAAAGGAATGAAAAGGTTTGTCAAGAAGCAACATCTCAAACAAAGTTGAGCATTTTTTAAATTTAGAATCACAGCAGATATTGACTAATTTGATTTCTACATGTTGCAGGTCATCACAGTTGAAATGCTATCCAGACTTGAGAGTTTGAAAGAAGCATTCAGTAGAGACCTCCGGAAAATCCATCGGATGCTGCAGAGAGTGCACAGAGGAGAAGGCATTCCAGAACCAGGCCAAGGGTACTTTTCTTTATTTATGATTTTCTATATTGTTGCACCCACTTTAGTGGAAAGCGAGACATAGTAGTCACCTTTCCATCATCGTCAACAGTTAAGGTTTTGGTTTTTCATTTGCATACACATGTATTTCCGAAGCTGCTTGATTGGTGTGAATCATTATGAAGCTAAGACAGTTCATTCCATGACATGCTAGCATGCCCCATTTATCTTGGGGTCAAAGACACAGTTCTAGAAAATGTTTGTTTAGGTTTTAATTAAAGTCATTTCATTTACTTATATTTTCTTAAACCCCTTAATGGATTTCTTTATACTTTAGGTGCCACATTATGAAACTAAGAAAATTCATTTTGCGACATGCTTACCTTCCCATATGACCTTGGTGTCAATGTCACAGTCATAGAAGATTTGCCTTAAGGTTTTAGATAAAGCTTTTTCATTTGCTTGTATTTTCTAAACCCCTTGATGTATTTTTTTCATAAATATTCACTATGAAGCTAAGAATATTCATTCTGTGAAACACTTACTCACCCCTATAATCTTGGGGTACAGATCACATTCATATATAATTTTTGTTAGGTTTTTGTCTAGGTTTTTTGCTTATATTTCCTAAACTCCTTGATGGATTGTTTTTTTTTCTTCATATTTGGGGTGAATCATTATCAAGCTAAGACTATTCATTTTACATCACACTTGCTTGCCCCTTTTTATCTTGGATTCAAGATAATGCTTTACAGTAATGCTTTGATCATTGGCTTGATATGCAGGCCCCAATCTTCTTGTTTTCTTATAATTATTGTCAATGAAATATTAGAGAGTGCTAAATACTTTTGTAGACTCCAAATATAATTTGGTGCAGCCTGAGAATATTCATGTCTGTCTATCTGTTCGTCTGTCTGTGTGACTGTCAGTTTATTTCCACAACCACAGTTTTGTTTAAAATCAAACCATTTGACCCATTTTGAACTTTTATACATGTGGATGTTCCTTATTTATTGTAGCATTTATTTTTGGTTATTTTTTTTTGGTTTGGTGGTCTATTTTGGTCATGTTCATGGTCCTGTTATTACTAATTGTCCAGTATAAATTATCAATTAGGCAAGAGAGAACATTCAGAAATAACACATTAAGTTCATGAAATAGTGTTATTTGACAAATTGATTTGTTTGTGTGCAGGAAGAAGAAGAATAGGCGAAAGAAAAGGAAGCAAAAGCAGAGAGATGTGGAGAATTTCCTACATGATGGTGCTAGTCATCCAAAACAGGCAAAGTTACAGCATCAGATAGAAAGTGACTCATCAGAAAATCAGCCTGCTACCCCTGTCAGAGGGCAGCAGAGTGTACTCATGGTGAATGGGGAGTTGGATAGTAAAAAAGACAAATCTGCACAGATAATGAAGACACAGGATAAGAATTCCAAAGAGACAAAAGAGAAAATTGGAGAAACTAGTGATTTAGGAAATACTAAGCGACAGCACAATATTGAATCTTCTTTCCCTTCTCCCAAGAAGAAAAAGGCAGAGCAAGATGATTGAAAATTGTGTATATCTATATACATTTTACTTTCCTTGTGGGAATTACATTTTGCCATCAGATACATTGACAACAATGATTTCAGGACTGTTTGTATTGATGATGTTAAATCATTTCAATTTATTATATAGGTGTAGATTGTAAATTCAGTATTATATTGCAATTGTCAGACATTAATTAAAATATGTAAAACACTACTGGTGTTCTACCACTTTATGTCAATACCAAAACATTACAATTAGTTTGCTAATTTATCTAGAAGAAAGTACCACCTATATTGATCTTTTACAAATAGCTTGCCAATTAAGCCATTTCTAAAGATAGCCTGATTGGAGCAGAGGTCCTCACCTTACTGAATCAATTTTCATCATCCACCTTTTTGGTTCTGTAATATATATATATATATATTTGAGTAATTTGTTTTATTTTGGTAAGTGGATTTCCTGCTACAGCTTTATACCTAGTATCTTAGCAGTGATTAAAAATTTAGGATGCACTGTTGATCTAGAAATGACACGAGAACTTGTGTCAATGGCTCTCCATATATTCCCTAAGTATGTCAAAATAACATTATCCTTGAAATTAATGCAGTTGCTACACATATTGAATTTTATTCATAAATACATTATTTATGTATTCATCAATGACATGTACATATAAAAAAATAATGGTTTGTGATTATCTCCCCTTATTGGTCTCCCTATGCGCACACATGAACTTGGTGTGTTCTGTCTGTCCATCTGTTTCCAATTTCATTTCTGCACAATAACTTGACTTGATCTTCATCAACAGTTGCCAAATTTTGTGGATGGCTTGCACTTTGGGTAAGATTATAGTCAAAAGGTCACTGTGACTAGTAGAAGATAAATGGTTACTGCTCAATAACTCGAGTTCTCCACCATCTGCAGTTAAAAAATTTTGTGGATGGCTTGCACTTGGGTAAGAAAGACGACTGTCAACTGTCAAGGCCAAAAGGTCAAAGTCACTGAGTGAAAGAAGAAAAATGGTTTCTGCACAATAACTTGTGTTCACCACCATCTAGATCTACCAAACGTTTATGCATGGCTTGAACTTCGGATAAGGAAGAAGCCTATTGATTTTGAGGTCAGAGGTCAAGGTCACAGACTGAAAGAAGAAAAATGGTTTCCACATGATAGCATAAGTTTTACATCTCATACCTGGACCAAACTTTGTGGATGGCTTGCACATGGGGTAAGGAAGAAGCCTCTCAATTTTGGCAAATGTCAGGGTCACTGTGACTGAAAGAAATATGGTTTCTGCATATTAACATTAGTTCTATATCACAGACTTGGACCAGTCTTTGTGGATGGCTTGCACATGTGGTAATGAAGAAGCCTGTTGATGTTGGGGTCAAAAGGTGAGAGGTCAAAGTCAATGTGACGGAAAGAAGAAAAATAATTTCTGCACAAAGATTTCAGGTTTCTACGTATAGGATGCTTAAACATGGGGCAGACATATATTGTGCGGCAGGCATATAAGTGCATTTACAAGTCAATGTTGATTGTTGCTCTTCAGACTGATTTTGAAAGCAACTAAAGACTAAGGCAACACAAGTAATTCAAGTTTCAATCATATCAGGTATTGGTAGGATGCCCAAACTATGTAAAAAAAAATTGAGACCATCATTTTTTTAAAATAAATGTGGGAATACACTGAAAATCGCAATTATTTGTCCATGAAAAGATACTGGTTTCTTTGAGTATTGAATAGCTCTGTTATTTGTGTAGAGTGTAGACACATTTCGAATTTGACACTTGACAAGTCTGAATAGTTACAGTTGACACAGTTGACAAGTCTGAATAGTTAAAGTTTACAAATACTGGCATCATGATCAATGTCATTATCAATAAGCACATTTTAAAATTATGTGTATAATCTTTATTTCAGCACTTCCTCACTATAACACCTTTCATTATAACACCATGCCTGTTATAAGGTGGGCATGGTCATGGATCCCATTTTATTATGTAGTAGAAATGATATGTATAATGCACTCAATTTTAAAGTGGTCGGAGGCTCCCATGGACAGTGTTATGATGAAGGAGCACTGTGTCTACATTTTACAGTACAATCAGTGGATATTTAAATTTGTTCTCAGGAGATAAAAAGCTTTTAGTGGAAATCTGGGTTAATGGGCAGTTAATATTATAATTATTTTTCTTATACACCTATCAAATTTTTGCCCAAGAATCAGAATTTTACTGTTATTTGCTAGAAGTAGGAAAACTATACTGTTGTTTTCTGATTCTGTATCACCATCCTCTCAAACAAGGCTGGAACTACTTTTTCCTCTAGGTTTTCTGGTACAACTGAACAAGCAGGAGTAAATATGCTGTAGCCTCACTTGACATACAAAAGGAAATGAGTAACATTCTCTAACAAATCTGTATCATCAAATTCCAGCAATTGTTCTAATCCCATTGTAAATAAATAACTCAAAATAATGCTGTCATTCCCATGCCAAGTCCCCATTGGAGCCTCTCACAATGTTCCGCCAGAAACAGTTCAACTGCTATTAGCCTTGCCACAGAGAGAAACTTTCAGTCATTCAGCAGCTGAAATCTTCCGTGATGCAAAATTTGACAGCTGCACAATATAACTGTGAATAACATATATGGGTCTAACAGTGATTGTAAATGAGGGACTGTTGTTTCACGTGCTTCATTCATAAACCGCGATATTCATGCACATATCAGCTGATCTATATGTAATTTGGTTCATGATTTAGGATGAAGTTCGTATTAAAAAGGTTGAAACATTAAGCAATTTCTTTTGTTTTTTAGTTAAGTATATTGATTTTATTTAAATTATCCGAAAATTGATAGATATATAACAAAAATATCATTATCATAGTAATTTGATCTTGATTGCTAGATCATGTCTTGTTGTCAGCATCATAAATCTGGATCATGACTTGACACTGCGTCTTGTAATGATCTGGATTTTATGATGCTGATAACTCGATGTGATCTAGAAATCTTAATCTCATTACTATATATATATCTGTGAATGTGTGGAAATATTTTTATTCACTTTCACAGCAAGATAAGCTAACTCATTGAAAAGCATACAGACTATTACACGAAGCATGCTATAACACAAATCATGGTATAACACAAAGCGTGCTATAACACAAATCATGGTATATTTTGACCATGCTGTGTCAAAATAGTGTACAAAACACAAAAGTAAGGTATTTAGTGATTAAAGATCACATTAAGTTTGCTTGGCAACTGCCAAGAATTAAAATCAAGTGGAATAAATCAAGTGGCAGCAATAGAACATTTTTCCAATGTAATGGCATCCATGAGCAAACCGGTGTTATAGGAAGGACAGTGGTATTGAAACCAGACTGTTGCTTATGACAGGGCATTACAAATTTTATACAAGTCGGGGCAAGCTGACTGGATAATTGAACTTGCCTTGGTGAGATTTGAGCTTGCCCATAAATATGATAACAAATATCACAACAAAAGTTAAAAAATAAGGTAAAATAAAATATTGTACGTTTTCTGGAAATTGCACTATATTTATTTTACAAGTAAAGAACTTCTGGTTTTTTTAATCTTTATTTGTACCTTAAAACTACGTTCAGATAATTAAAGTTATCAGAAAAGATTTATGTAAATGGTAAATTTCAATAGATATGTAGATGAGAAAATAAAGGAAGGGTTAGAATGCATATATCATAGATGAACAAAGACATTTATATATATATATATATATATATATATATATATATATATATATATATATGATAAAGAATAAATGGATAGATAAGAGTTAGATAGAAAGATAAATGGATAGATACGAGTTTTGGGAATAACTAAAGTCCTAAGAGTGAGATGTAGATGTTTAGGTTAAAGATGTTGAACTGAAAAATTCAACATAACCAATAACAGAACTGTGTTAACTTAATTTAATCATGTTTTTATATATCATAACATTTTTCTTGATCTACTTTTTAGATTTGTTTGTGGAAACTTGATCAAGATATGCTAGCAGACTGATCTCTTCAACTACATCAACAGTGATGAAAGCTAGACTTTATGTAATAGTTTATTTATACTCAAAACTGAATGATTTGAGGACACTTAGTTTTATCCATTTACTTAACAATTATCACCAAGTCACCTTGAAATTGGCAATGTGCATCAAAACAAATTTGAGAATGATTTTAGAACACTCATTGTTATCCATTTAATTATTTGTAAACATTAAGTATGTATTGGTCTCCTGTAGTAATCACGTAAACAATAGATGATAAACACAGCTTGTGGTGCTAGAGTTTCAGTACATCAATCACCTTGTTAAAGAAATAAAGGTGGCTAATTATTAGAGATCAGTTCCAAACACACCTGTCAAAGACATCTCATGAGTTCTATTATTAACAATTATCACCAAGTCACCTTGAAATTGGTGACATACATCAAAACAATCTTTGACAAGCCAACTTCTGAGAGTCATCAAGCTCAGCACAATTTGGAATCAACTCACAAACTGACCATGGCTAGGTTAGGACTTGAAAATCGGTGAGTCCTGTATACTTGCAAATATTATGAATAAAAGGAAACTAAGAAGTTAAAATGAAAATATTTATTCCCTATTTGTCAACTTGCTTCAAATAGTAAATATTCACATTATCATATCTGCATGAGAAAATGTGAGACTGACCTTGACATTGACTACAAGATGGAAATGACAGACTTTGACATTGTTTCATGCGAAATAAAGGAACGATAGATGAAAAAACTGTTTAGGGGGCGCTCTACAGATAATACATGCTTCTGAGAGAGTGACAGGTGTAAGGTGAAGTATTTTGCATTTGCAACATGCACACTGGAGAGAATGTTGGCATACCTCTATGTTCCTTTCATGTACTGTGGATGAAATTTCTTTACATATTGTACTTGTGGAAACTGGACATGATCTAAGCACATAGCAGACAAAATGGCCGCTCCAAAGTACTCGAAAAATCTGCCTGAATTAGTCAAAAGTGCACTATTTTCAGCAGTTATTAAAATAGGAAAACGAATTTTGCCAGAGCAGACAATACCAGCCTCTGAAAGTACTATGAATGAATTACAAAATATCTAAAAAGTCAAAAAAGTTATCGGCTCTTTTTCTTTTTATTTACTTTTGAAGTCCAGGAAGTGAAAATGACCAAGCAGAGCTAGCAGTTTTTTGAGAGGTGCACATCTTAAGTAAGACCAAGCTGTATACTCTATAACCCAAATTTCACCCATCAATCATACACCAAAATAAAGGGAAATCAAAGTTCTTTTAACAATACCTAAGATATACAAGGTCTTTTTTAAATAGCCAGTGAGGAAAACCTGGGTAATTCTTTTTCTTTAAAAATCTAACCCTATGCAAAGTATGAAACTGGAGAGTGCCACCTTAAAACAAATATGAAAATTTGTGCAATTGCTTTTCTTTTTCTCGTATAATTATGTATGCATTTCTCAACAAAATGGTCTATTAACATTGATGTTATGCATGAAAATAAGCTAGTTATTCCTATTTTGCTTTTGCTTACACATTATGCCTTATGGCAGTATTTTGTGTGCAAAGACCTCAATTATGGGGAAATTAGAAGTCTTAGAACATAGGAGTAAAGTCAACTTAAATTTAAAACTGTTGTATTAAGTCAAAGAAAAATATAGCAAAAGTTTTTCTTTTCATTCGCCTGTAATAAAATTCTGGAAAATGATGATAAAGCAGATTCGCTTTCTTCCGTATACTAGTGTTAGAAGAATTAGGAAACTTTGTACCCTTTGTCCTTTGACCTCTGTGAACCTGAACTCTTCCATCCCTGTTCAGTCTGTAAATTTTATTAGTGACATCTCATGAATAATTGTGGCAAGTTTCATGTTCCTGTCTTTTACCAAAACATTGGTTTCAATTGTTGAAAATATGCAAGGTGTAGTTTTAAAATAGCCCACTTTTCATCATGGGGGGGGGGGGGGGGAGCTGGGCTTGTGTGGGACTTTGCTACAAATGAATACTGTTCTGTGGGAAAATAAATGAGAATTATTCAAAAGGACTGTTTAAATGCTTGCGGCTTAAATGTTTCATCTATACAACCAAAATTAAATCATATAATAATAATGCATATGTTGTCTTTATGGGGGCGCTCTACAGATAATACATGCTTCTGAGAGAGTGACAGGTGTAAGATGAAGTATTTTGCATTTGCAACATGCACACTGGAGAGAATGTTGGCATACATCTATGTTACTTTCATGTACTGTGGCTGAAATTTTCTTTACATATTGTACTTGTGGAAACTGGACATGATCTAAGCACATAGCAGACAAAATGGCCGCTCCAAAGTACTTGAAAAATCAGCCTGAATTAGTCAAAAGTGCACTATTTTCAGCAGTTATTAAGATAGGAAAACGAATTTTGCCAGAGCAGACAATACCAGCCTCTGAAAGTACTATGAATGAATTACAAAATATCTAAAAAGTCTGAAAAGTTATCGGCTCTTTTTCTTTTTATTTACTTTTGAAGTCCAGGAAGTGAAAATGACCAAGCAGAGCTAGCAGTTTTTTGAGAGGTGCACATCTTAAGTAAGACCAAGCTGTATACTCTATAATCCAAATTTCACCCATTAATCATACACCAAAATAAAGGGAAATCAAAGTTCTTTTAACAATACCTAAGATAAACAAAGTCTTTTTTAAACAGCCAGGACAGCCAGTGAGGAAAACCTGGGTAATTCTTTTTCTTTAAAAATCTAACCCTATGCAAAGTACGAAACTGGAGAGTGCCACCTTATATAATAGAAGAATGGGTCCATGAAAACACTAAATAAAGGTCCTCAGAAATGTACTAAGGCAAGATTGCCGAATATTAAACTTGCAGAACATAAAGCATTATGAACTGAATATGACCCTCTCTCCCTCTCTTTCTATCTCTCACACACTCGCACTCTCTCTCTCTCTCAATTATTTGGACTAGCCTGTGGGCACGTACCTTGAAAAACTTGAGCTTGAATTTGAAACTTGAGCTTGTCTCTTGTGTCGGGCAAGTGGATTTGTATTGCCATGCTTAATGACAAATGGTCATGAGAGATTTATAGTCATGGACCTCTATATACTGTAAAATCACAATATTTCATGGTTGCTAAAAGCCATGATTTAATAGAAGTAATACAACACCTGCTAGTATTACATTGCTATATCTTTTCCTGGTGCTAGTCCCAGTCTGAGGTAGTTATTCCCTCCTCCAGTTAGTAATTGGAGGTCTAGAATAAAAAAACAAGAAGATCAAAGTTTGATATTTTTAGTCAACTTCTGACATTTGAACTTTGTGCAGTTGTCACCTGGTTCTTGGGCAATATAAGTTGTCTTTTGGGATTTCTACTGTCAATCATATACTTTTTGTGTTTGCATTTGATATTTTCTCCTCAGGGATTGTGTAGTTTTGGTTTATCTGTGTCCCTTTTTATTTTAGTTTAAGGTTTTGAGCATCTCATTAGCAAAGTGGTGCTTCATTGTTTTTATTCCACTCAGTAACTGGTGTTAGGGTAGGTATTACCTACCCTATTTTTGGTTCATAGTTTATTTCTACTATTTACATTCAGCATTCAAAAATGCCTCAAGGTGTGGGTAATGTAGTCATAAAAATGCTGCTTGGGACACACACACATACATACACACACCTGCTTTGTGTGCACTGCGTGTGTATGCACAGATGGTTGTCCTTTACTTTGCCTTCGACCTGATTAGCTATGGGACTTGGCAGAAAGTCACAGTGCCTATAAGGCCAGGAAGAACAGACTCTTATTTAGCAGTGGAAGACTCTCCATTTCCAAAAGGGGTCTAGGGCATTTCCTGATGTAGAGTATTCACCAACTCCCATAAAGGAAGGGTCCATGGCTTTTTCTGGGGTTTAGAAATTGCCGTTCTCACAAGGGTGGGATCACTGATATATGGAAGGGAATTGTTAGCTCCCATGAGGGAGGGATATTTGGCACTTCCCAGTGGAGTGAAGCTGCTATTACCCAGTAGCAAGTTCCGATGCAAGGGAAGTGTGGTCTTTGTCTCCCTCGAGTAGATCTGCTTTTAAATTGAGCGGATCTTGCTCGTTGGAGTTCCCCGAACAGAGACTCCCCAATTAGGTCTACATTATCTGAGTGGTCATTGCCCGGTGACAAGTGACAGTCACCTAATGTCTGTCACCAGGCACCGGGTAATGCATCAAGTGACATTCAACGAAGGTCTGACACTGGGCACTGGTTATTGAGCATCAGGTATGGTGATTGGTAGCAATCTTCCAGTTTCTGTTTCCGTTCACTAAGCACTGGACTCCAGGCACAGAGTTTATGCTCCTGGCACCGGTCATTGGTATTCAGAACAGGCAGTGGTTTTTTACCACTGGTCTATGGAAAGGGGTTGGTCAATAATCCCCCTTTCTCTGTGTTATCATTTATTCCCTATGGGGAACAAGCTTCGAGTTTTGATGAGAAGGAGAAGGAATCTGGTCAACAATTCCCTTTCTTGATGTTCACATTCAGTCTCTATGTTACCTGGGTACTCACACCACCCGGTGGTGAGTCGGCCATGACTTTTTCCTCCCATGACAGCATGGATGACTTTGGTGTGGCTCCACGGATTGGTGAACTGGTTAACCATCGATCACCCACCCACCCTCCAGCATTGAAGGAAGGGACGGGGAAACCACCACTCATCTCCTGTCTGGGATGGGAGATATTTTAATTTCGGTCTCTTCCGTTCGGCCTAGCTTCCGCTGTCCTTCACCCGGGTTATTGGTGTAATGGTGGTTTATCCTCAGGGGTAACCATCCTCCAGTACTTTGACGACTGGTTGATGCACGACATGCCCTTTAGATGGACCTTTCTCTGTCGGGGAAACGTTTAAGTGGGGATGAATTTTCTCACCCGTCAAGGTGTTAATCCGTTTTTCTCCCAAAAGAATCCGATAAATTCGCAAATATTTTCACTCATAGCAGGCCTGAACGATAAGACTTCATTGTCAGCTCATCTTTACATCTCTCTCCTAGAGACACTGAACGAGGCAGCGGACTTAATTTCCCTAGAAAGGCTTCATATGCGACCTCTCCAGTTCTCGCTTCTAGCAAAATGAAGACCTCACAAAACCCCTGTCCACTTAGATCTCCTTAGGATTCATTTCGTCACCATCAGAGTTGGTGGTAAACTCAGGACATGTTTCTGACAGGAGTTCCAATTCACGCAACAGAACCTCACTCCTTACAATACACCGATGCCCCGCTGGGTAGTTCTGCAGGGTCTGTAGTCTCGGACGTGTCCAATTTTCGTGTCAACAGTCTAGAAATGCGGGCTGTTTTTCTACAACTACAAAGGTGCGTCAACCGTATAAGACATCGCTACGGTCAACACGTCGGTCGTAGCATACCTCTGATGTCAAGGGGGCACTCGTGTCCCTTCTATCTGCTTGAAAGTTTGGATCCTCCTTCGTTGGACAGCTTCTTTGGAGATCACTCTCAGAGTCCACCACATTCCAGGAAAGAGAAATATTTCAGCGGACAACCTGACCAGACATAAACGAGCAGTTCTGACTGAATGATCTCTTCACCAGTCGGTTGCAGAGACACTTTTTCAGCTGGGAATGCCAATGGTAGACTTGCTTGCAACTAAGAACAACAAGCTCCCTCTTTATGTCTTTCCAATGCCAGACCAGAGGGCATGGGCAGTGGACACTTTCAGTCTGAGGTAGGATTGACTGTTCACATACGCCTGATCACCTTTAAAAATCATCTCAGTTTCTTCATGGAGTCGAGACCTCGAGGTCACGTCTCATCCTGATAGATCCCCTGTGGCCCCAGTGATCGTGGTTCAACGATCTCCTCGACCTATTGGTCGACGACTCCAGGGAATTAACATTCATTAGGGATCTGATGTCACATCACAGAGGGTCCCTCTTGCACAACGGTCCAGAAATTCTCCACCTTCATGCCCGGCTCATATAAAAATGATCTCTCCGCTAGGATCAGTTTTCGAGCAAGGTTCTCAAATGAATCACTCAGGCTAGAAGGCAATCGACTTCCAAGGTTTATGATGTCAAGTGGAGAATTGTCTGTAACTGGTGCAGTAGGAAATGCATTGATCCTATCTGCTCCCCTTTAAGTGCAGTTGCAGATTTTCGTCTTTTTCACTTCAGGGCAAATACTGCTCAGTGTCCACCATGAAGGCCAATACAGCAACCCCCATCAATATTCTTAACTTTTTTCTATGGGCTTCACTATAAAGTCGGACCCACATCTTTCAGAACTGATCATGTACTTTGAGCTCAAGAGAACAGTCTCTCGCTCTTTAATGCGTATGTGTACCTTTGATAGCTTTTCTTAGGCCAGCAGCCTCCCACCGGACTGGCTAATTCACCTAATAGTAAGTATTGTATTACTATGTATTACTGCTATTAAAATGTTTTTTTTTTTTGTTTTTTTTTGAAGGGGGGGGGGAGTAATACTATCCCGCTAGTATCGCCCAATTCCCTCTTCCCTCTCTGCTCTGGTGTCCTTCTAATCTCGGTGCAAGTCAAAGAAGGACAATATTCCGATTGTCGGATGGTGACTAAGGTATCGGGCTGGGATAATGTTTTAAAATTCTGGACCTCAGTTACTAATTAGAGGATGGAATAACCACCTTGGACTGGGGAGCAGCGTCAAAGAAAGATATAGGAACGCAATAATAGCAGGTAAATATTATATCATTAAAATGACCCCCCCCCCCGCCAAAAAAATGAAAAAAATAAAAGAAAATAAAGAATAAAGAAAAAAAACTTAAACTAAAATTTAAATAATGATACAAATTTAAAAAGTAAAAAGATACATATTTAAAGACTCCCAAGAACAATGATCTTTGTGTAGAAACAAGAGGACTCGTTACTCAATCCACGAATTTAATCACCAACGAAAATGTGAGTTTCGCAACAAAAACCGCAAACATTATGAATTCAATGTATATAAAGCAGGTAAAGCAGATTGTTGCTTATGACACTGTTTCATAGTATAGGACATGGTCTCTGATTATGACACTGTTTCATAGTATAGGACATGGTCTCTGATTATGACACTGTTTCATAGTATAGGACATGGTCTCTGAATATGACACTGTTTCATAGTATACTGTAGTATCATCAATTTTCGTGGGGGACCAATTTTCGTGGTTTTCGTTGTTGTTAAATCCCCAACGAAAAATGAGCCACGGATGATGATGATCCACCACCCCCCGTTTCCTTACAGTGTCTACTAGTATGTGATAAATAAATGTCAATACTGTAATCTGGTTATTAAATATTAGCTTTTACATGTGTTTGTTTCATGTTTTTATTTTAACCCTTTGAAACAAGAATTATAAATCATTTTATATTGTTTCAATGCACACATATCGATAAGGTACCCGATAGCTGTAATTTTACACTCACTGCCGTAAATCCATATGTGAGATAAGGATAGAGAGAAACGAGAAAAAGCATAAGGTATTCAAACAATAGTTATACTGAAAACGAAAGAAAGAATAATACAAAATAACAGTATATGAAAATTAAATTTAATACTTATTCAAATCAATTTAAATCCTCTTGAAAGCACATTTCATTTTATCCATGCATTTTTAATCCAAAAGAACAACAATCCTGTAAAATACTATAACTATTAATGAAGCACTATGTATATACACTAATTATAGCAGAGTATTAAAGCTCACACTTCACAGATTTTCGGACAAAACCACTGTATCAACATCATGTCAATCAAGTCTCATGGTACACACGAATGCTTCTCAGGTAAATAATCCCCAAAGTCTTGAATTAAACAAGTCCACCTTTCTCAAAACCACTGATAATTAGGTCTGATCTTTCACTCATTGTTGCGTGAGCTGCAATTATCCATTCAGCGTGAATTAGCTTGATTAATGAGGTTGCAAGGTTCACTAATACTGTGCACTGATCGTCACCAGTAACATCTTTTTTTTCTCCATAATGGCGTCCATGACCTGTTTAGCATACCAATCGTGGAAGTGTGACTTTAATTGTTCTTTGTACTCTTTATTTATTGTCAAGTCTTGCCCATCTTTACTTTTTTAACTTTATGTATTGGTCCCGCATACTCCGTACAGTAGTCTCACTGATTGTATAACTCAGATCGCTACTGAATTTGCGGGCGGCCTTGGCAACACCATTATCAATGGAGTATTTGGCTATCTTTGCCCGGATTTCCTCGTTGTAACTGTTATACTCTCCTCGCTTTCTTTTCCGGGACAGAAACTGGAACAAGGGTTCTACTGCATCATTAGCTGCCTGGTAAGCAAGCGCCTGCGCCGTGCTCGCAGCTTCTGACGGGTTAGGAAGTCCAGGAACCGAGGGGGGGGGGGGGGGCTAAGTTGAATTTTACCACTCTTAAGCCACTGTGTTAACGCCATGATCGTCAGAAAGTACTGATGGTGCAACTTGATCGAGAGTGGTTTAAGTAAGAGATCATTCATATGTACTTTAATAACCGATTGGCTTTGTGTTGTTGGCTGCGTCGGCTTCCTTTGATGTACTCAGACGAAAACACCGTGTAAGGGATTAATCTTGACAGGTGTTTTATTTGTGTTACTAGAGGTGGTAGTATTGTTTTAGTGCTGTTGACTGCGTCGGTTTCGACTGATGTTATTCACTCGGTAATTATTGAACTTGTCAGGTCTTTGATTTGTGCTCATACAGGTGGTAGTATTGTTAAAGTGACCGCCGTTTGCGTCGGCATAGTTTTATTCTTTTGTATTCTTTCTTTGGGTATTTGTTGAGGCTAAACTATGAAATTAAATACTTATTAATATGCAAACTTTCACAGGCAAAACCACGAATTTAAGTACCCACGAAAATGCCTTTTTTTTTTACAAAACCACGAAAATTGAGCCCCACGTAAATAAATGATACTACATTAGGACATGGTCTCTGATGACAATGCCTTTGAAAAAATGGTTGTGAAGAGAAAAAATGGTTACATAAGAGATACAAGTAGCTGTGTAGGTCAGGGATAGAACAAGTGATTGCAAGTGAGATGTCATTGCTGAATGAGATGGATGTTTAACATACAAGGAGTATTTAAAACGTTCTGAATATTAGTGTTCCGTACAACAAAGTTCTTTATTAGTGAACAGTATGTTAGTGCATCCACTCGAAGTACTCCCCATGCACCTCTACACACTTTCTCAGTCTGATCATTCAATTATTAAATGGCATTTTGTATTCACTTTTTGGTAAGTTGTTCATACATTGGAAAATTGCACTTGTAACCACATGGCGACTTTCAAATCGTCTTCCCCTCAGCGAATCTTTGGTAATGAGATTCAACCAAAAATCACTTGGAGGTAAATCAGTACTGTATTGGAGGATGTGGCAAAGTTTAGATGCGGTGCTCCTTCAAGAAGTATGTCCTGATGGCTGATTTATGCGTCGGTGCGTTGTGATGGAATAGATGGATACCTCGGGTACCGATGAGCGGACGGGTGGTTCGGTAGTGTTCCACAACTTTTGGTAACGCTTTGGAGGCATAAAAATATCTAGTGACGCTAGCGGTCAGGCACAGTACCTTGACGACCGGGCCTTTTGCATCGAACAATAATACATATAGAACTTTATTGAGTAGGGTTCAAAAGAGTAAATCCCTGTTCACTACATGTGACAAACTCATTTAAATGCCCGTGGTAATTCTTTTCATATTTGGCGAGTAGCTGTTTGGCGATTATAACCCGAGTCTGTATTTGATCAGCCATCAACAAATACAGAATCCATCTTGCACATATCTTTCTGGGCTTCAATGGTTCTTCAGTATTAGAAAACAGCTGACGAATTAATGCCCGTGATAATAGAAATATCGACCAATGTGCATCGAACATCTTTATCATTTGCTCTCTTTAGTGCAGCCGCTCGCATACAATTTAAGGTGGTTTCATCGTTTTAAAGATGGTCACGAATCCCTGGAAAATGACTCACGTTCTGGAAGACATTTGTCTGCGATTGGATATGGCAGAATTACATCCGTAAACTTTATCCAAGTCGGCCTTGATATCGGCCATAGAGTACCCTAAAAGCGGCCGGATTTTACAGTATGCTTTTTGGCCTGTAGCAGAATTGTTCACCGACGACATTTTTACGTCATTGTTATTTCCCAATGTTACGTAACAAGCATGTATTTGTAGGTGTCTGGCGTGCTGCAATTTCAGCTGCAGAACATTTTATAGAACATTATTTTGTCTATCGATCGGCATTAAATTTATTGACAGGTTCAAAGAAATAAAAAATAATTATAACAAAATATTACAAACTTTTCAAATATACATCGTACATTAATACCTAATACTTGTTTTGTATCCAAACGAAAGTGTAACATACACTGTATCTGTTCTCATCACCACTGGCTATTTTATCAATGGCAGTAGAAAACATACAGATATGGGTGGCCGCTTTTGACAGGTTTAACTCTGTATGTGTGTGTGTGTTGGTGGGTGTGTATCCAACTGCAGCTCCCTCGAATATCGGTTGCTTTAGCACAAGGTGCCGCCAGCAGATTCTACTTGATTTTAAACAAACAGCATATACCCAATGCAACTGCACAGTAAACTGGGAATTCTATTACCCTAAGAAAAAATGCAGGATCACAAAGTAAATGCTCAGGTAAAAGTACTATCTTACACTGATTGATGGTCATCATCAAACATGATATTGTCAATATTGTGTTGCATGTACCGTTAGAATCAACAAAACAAAACAATAATGAAACAAAGCATTAAATACACTATGAAAGATGGAAAGCAGCATCCTCTTGTCAGCCCACATTTGAAGTGTGCGACAAGCTGCCCAAATGAGTCGAATAAAAAAGAAAAAAAAATATGTCCGGACATATAGCGTAAATAATATAATCAGACTCTTAAAGTCCTTCACTCAAATTTATTTATTTATTAATTAATTATTTATTTATTAACCCACCCTTGTTTCATTACCGCTACTTTTTTTTAGTACCATTTCACTTCTCAATAATCCTTCCATTTGTTCTGATTATGATTTATTCTCCTAAAAATCTGCCTATACTGACAGATACAAATTTGGAAGCAATGAGTTTTGTAGTATTAAAGATTGATATAAGTTTATGCATAATAACTTGAGTTCTACTGAACGTATCTTTACTAAAGTTCACAGGTATAAAGGTTTACCTTAAGGATACAAAGAAGTACGATGATTTCAGTATTTAAAGATCAATGTCATCATGTGCCATAGGAAGACAGGGATCGTGCGTCTTATGTACCAAAGGTCGTTCTTATCACAAACGTGAATGTGACTGACAATCATATCAGAAATTGAAACTAATCCGTTAGACAGACTTTAAATGCTTTAACTAACTTCTAACGCATTCGACTATTTTTACGCTTTAAGTTTTATTTCTAAAGTGTTACTTTGGATTAAAAACTAAAGCAAGGGGTTAAACTGTCCGTTTTTTTTCCTGTTGAGATCTCCAATCAAAATTACTCATACACATGAAGTTGGGCGGGAATATGTGCCATGGACTGACAAACGGGTGGCTGCTTCAAATGGGCGTTATTATTTTAAGGCATAAACATAACAGTCTGGAAAGGATGCCAAGTACTTTCTTGGCATTAAACAAAAGGAAGGAAAAAAAAAACCTGTCATTAATAACAATTTAACAATGATATTTACTAAACATTTTCATTCTCAGAGGTGTATTACAGAATGTATAGATTGCACAATAGTTAAACAAAATATGTAAAAATGGGCATTTGTCACGCATAGAATTAAGCTCTTAAAGGTTATAAACAAAATTTGTCTTCACACAATTTCCTGTCATAACACTTTCGTCCACTAGAAAGACCCTTCCCGTCAAGGTCAATAAATGATGATTTTCTTAGGTTGTGTTGTGATTTGCAGATGTTCATCTATTATGGTGGAAGTAGGTACTAGTGGGGCTTTTTAGTTTCTTTTTTCATTCAACAAATCTTGCATAAAACCAGAAACACAATCTTTTCTTTCTAGCTTAATCTCCTCTGAACGAATTTTATGTCTTTTTATGGTTACTTTTAGGTCAACCTATACTGATTTACTATAACGTTGAGTATGTTCATCATCAAATTTACCAATATGCATATCTGTAACATATATAGGTAAAACAAAATCATCTCCTACTTTATAACAAGATTTTCTGAATAGTTCCTACATTTCATTTTTTTTCTTTTCTTGTTCAAACTGTATGCCTGCTTCCTCACCAACACGTCTTGTAACTTGACTATCATCAACATCATAAGCAAGAGTTATAGTAATATTTACTTATCACAACCTTCACCCTCTGCCATTTTTACGGTTTTTTAACTAACGAAGAAATGGAGAAGGAGGAAGGGTCAAGCCTGTACAAAGTCCAACTTTCCTATTTTCATTCAACAATTCTTGAATAAAATCAACAACTACAATCTTTTATTTCTAAAGTAATCTCTTCTAAACGAATTTTACTTCTTTTCGCTGTTAATCTTAGGTCAACCTATTCTAATTTCCTAAAACTTGTGATATATTCATCACCAAATGTACCAGTATGTATCTGTAACATATCTTGGTAAAAAAATGAACTCTTACTGTATAACCATATTTCCTGAATAGTTCCTCCAATTCTTTTTTTGTTCTTGTTCAAACCATATACTTGCTACTTCACCAACACGTCTTTTGACATGGCAATCATCAAAATCACGAGCAAGATATGTGGTATCATCAATCTAAATTAATCTTGTTTTTGAACTATGTCATCATCTTCATATACAGGATGTTTAATTTCTTACTTTTTACAACCTTCACCAGCAGCCATTTTTACAATTATTTAAATAGCTAAGAAATGAAGAAGGCACAAAGGCTGTGCCTGGACAAAATCCAATTGTAAAAAAGAATTAGAATTTATGAAAGACAAACTATCATTAACCACCCTTTCTCTAGAAATTGAAGCTTAAAAAAGAACAAGAACTGAACATGGCTATTATAAATGGAGCACACAGAGAGACAACTTCTACAAATTTGAGTTAAAAAAAGTGCTTGGAAAGATGGACGGAAAAAAGTCAAGACAACACATTCAATCTGCAATGCTATAACCGCTGAAAGTTCAAAATCATTATGTTATTTGATGTTGTAATTTACAGTGTGACATCACTGATTAGCAGAGTTTGTCCAATCTATCAACTTGGACAGTTTACAAAATGAACTAAAAGATGACAACATGACATCGAACAGAATTAAATACAGAACTGGATTTTAGTCTTTCAAATTGGGATTACCTATATATGCACACTTAGTGATAGTTTAATAACTTTCAAACATAATAATATTAAAAAGACAGCAGCAGCAAGTGTGCAATCTGAAAAACTAAAATTATTCCTAATTAAATGTGTGCTGGTTGCTTTTTTTAAAATGTATTTGTTCCTTTAACCAGCATTGCTAGAAAAGTGGTGATCACATGAGCAAATTGCTTATCGTGATCTGCACGTGTACCAGACGTATCATGACAGACAGACTACACAGTAAGGATATAAAACAGATTAATGAATGTTACTCCAGATCCCATGAGTGATGAAGTTAGCCATGTTGAATGATTCAACCTTTTTATTGTGCTCTTCTATCTCTTCCTTCGTTATTGCGTTTCAGCTGGCTATCATATAGCTAGTATCCGACCAGTGAAACCATGCTCTTTATTGCTAGACAGCAAGTAAATCAAACGACGAACAAATTATATCCAAGATCTTAAAACATCAGTTTTAGTAATTACATCTACAGCAGAAGTACATTCTCTTATTATACTTAGATAGAAAGTCTGAAGACAACTTGTATACACCAAACACCGCTTTTCAATGCCTTCCAATTTATTCATTTTAATTAACATTGGGCACTTGCTTATAAAGACTTGTTTTCATTTCTTGCACTTCGTGGTTTCTAATACTCTGTATATATATATATATATATATATATATATATATATATATATATATATATATATATATATATACATATATATATATATATATATATATATATATATATATATATTATTTTTTTTGTACAGAGAGAGAGAGAGAGCAATGTTCTTCTCAATTTATTTGGAAATGGACCACTGCATATTCTTTTCAGCTCTACAGTTTCCTGTACATCTTTTCATCTTTTTAGCCTTTTTACAGCTTTTATGGTCCTAAATGAGACTTTTTCGGGCCATTGTTAGATTGTACTACAATTCTGATAAAAGTCTGCAATTTACAGACAGACGGACAGAGGGAGACAGATGTATATAGGGACACAGTCGATCGTATTATCACTGGCAAAGAGTTAATATGATGACAAAGCTCTTGTACAAATAAACAATTTTATCTCAAACAATATGACATTTGCCATTGAAGCTGTACTTGTAAAATTATATACATTTAAAGGATTAATTTTCTAGGATATTCAATAATTGATAACTGTCAATTATTTTGTTAGTAAAATTTAAATGTTACAAAATATCAAGATTCTTCCTTTTGATTATAAATTGTTTATACAGAAAAGTTTCTGGATACAATCTTTCTGTGGGGTATTTTAGGATGTGCATTAGTTAAATGTAACGTCTTAACATCACCGATCATGATGTTGCCACATTTGCACTATGGTAAATCCATTCACTTAAAGTTCATCAGTTATGTGAAATAATTCTTTTTGTTTTCTTGGTACAAATGTCTGTTCGATTTCCATTCCA
Source organism: Margaritifera margaritifera (assembly GCA_029931535.1). NCBI lineage: Eukaryota > Metazoa > Mollusca > Bivalvia > Unionida > Margaritiferidae > Margaritifera > Margaritifera margaritifera. The sequence continues at coordinate 916,471 of JAQPZY010001114.1, read as the reverse complement.
CTTCCAGACTGTCGGCATCGGATCATACTCTGGTATACCAACGCCAACAAGATTTATTCTCATAAGTTCTTCAAGAGTGTCAGGACTCAGCCTACACCGCAGCTTTGTTTTGATCATATTCTGGGGCGAAATCCTCGTTCGCACTCCACGCTTGACACTAGAAGTACCTGATAGTAGGTATGAAGAGAGTAAATTGATCAATTTTGTATACCGAGTATGCAATGTCCCTTCTATCACATACGAAAGGTATACAATCAAGTGCTTCTCTGTTGCAAGGTCAGTTCATTCGTCAACTGTTATTCACACAGCATGGCTTGCTCTCACTTTCAGAATAACAAACAAATATCTTACTTTGAAATCTAATTCACTAAGGAATTAAGTTGCCCTTCTCTAAACCCATTTGACCAGCTTAACTGTGAGTGGTATAGCCATGAGGCACGTGAGCAGTCACAAGCTTAATCGGCGATACGTCTTTTGATTGTTCGACAAAGAAAGTGTGTAAACAAGACCTACTCACCTTTGAATGAAGCTTAGTCGGCCACACCTTTATTGATTGTCCGATAAAGAAACAATCTGTAAACAAGACATAGTAACCTTTGAATTTTACTTCGTTCTAGTGTTTATTTGATAGTTTAATGGATAAAGAGCTCAAAGACAATTTGATACAATGATATTTAGAATATCCTGTGACCTATGTCAAGAGAATGTGCCTGTCAAAACCTTTGAACTGGGTTCAAGCTCTTATCTCTCAGTCGTTAGTATACGACTTTCCTGAAGGAATTAATATCTTCTGACATTTGAGATCCTGCAAAGTTCATGGAATGTTACAAGTTTCTCTCATGATATGGCTACCTTCGGGCGTTATTGTAGAGTGTGGTTTAAACTCGTCAACGTGAAGACCTAGCCTAAGTCGTTATGCGTTAGAAACTTGAAGCTCGGGATGTACAAACATAACATTTGGGGAAAATTCAATAATAAGTAAGACTAATTTAATTTTCGGAAAGTGGAGAAATGTCTTGCTTATCACTGGCATCCAAAATATTCTCGATAAGTTGATTGAAATAGTTGAAAATTGTGAGAATCTATCCTCATTATTCTTTTGGTCTCTGAAAACTTAGAATATAGCAAAGATTATTTCTTTAAACTAGATTATATATATTTATACGATCTTTGGGTCGTACCGGAGTCGAAAATTGATATATTTATGTATATGTGGGTATATTTCAATGTGTTAGTGACCCACAACTCCGCATTCGATGTATATTTCATTTGCTATGTAGGAGTGGTAGGGTTAATGCGTGATAGACATGTGTGTTAATTTTGAAGCAGGAACTGATTGCTCACAAACATATTAAAGATTTGTGGTTTATCCTTTTACCAGTTCTGAGTATTTCTGCCGGATTATTGTAACCGTGGGAAGTTGAATCCCTAATAGTCGCCATTTGCTAAAATTTAGGCAAACAGTTCCGAAGTTATTAGATCCGATTCCGCACAGACATCTCGCAATCTTCTCGTGGCCTCATGGAATGGGGAATCTATTTCAACCAAGGATCGAATTGTATTCTGCACCAAAAGAGATTAGTGATATGTATGAATGAGGTTTACTTGCCTTGCCATTGTTTACACACCTGCTGACCGTGGAACGCTTATCACATTATAATGTTCAGTGACAAGCTTTATAACCAGAGAGAGACTCTTGAAGGGGCCAATTATTATATTATAGTTTCCCACCTTAATCTGCTCTTTAGTTCTTCCAAGCGTGACGCTTTACTATCCATGAACAATTCAAACAGATCCAACTGATTGACGTGCTATGCTTAACTCGAGGCATGATTTTAAAGCATTGCGGGATTCACTTGTGACAAAGCTATGCAACATTAAAAGTCCCTCCCCGAAACCTAATACCTGTCTCGAGCATTCCTCCGTATACAACAGCAAGGGAAAAGTCGTCAAAGTAGATGAAATTATACATGAATCCATTAGTGGGATAGTTGCTTGCCTTTTTGATCCGAAGTGTTGATACAGCAACACCAGGGATTAAAAATTCATAACCTATTTTTGAAACGTAAATTTATGCTAGCCCCTGCAACCATGATTATAAATGATTGTTTACTTCCTGATCTTTGTCTTTTAAGTTACGTGCACTTTACGATTACAAGACGGCGACCATGTTTGTTCTTCTTGACTGCATAATTTGTACCCATGTTATCTTTTTCTTTTTCGTTGTTTATATTTCGACGAATTATTATGTACTGCTTATCAGATGTTGGAATCATATCCTTTGTCGTGTTTAGTCCAGGTTTAAAACCATCTGGTAGCTTTTTCTATCTGTTGCTGTAGGCAACAAATAATACAGTTTTCATCATCATATCACTTGGTAATAAAAATATGCCATCACCTACTATAGTATAGTACAACTTTTGAATCTGAAATACATTGCTTAGATCTCGCTCTGATGTATTCATCTGAGTCATAGCGTTGTTCGCCCAAAATTATCTTCGTAATTGTCTGTTTAACAGTGCCTTGAAGAGTTGATGCAAATTGCCTAACGTGTGTTAAGTTTCGAACATCAAGACCTAAAATCCGTATCATATCAGACCTAATACTTTCATTCAATCTAACTATTCTGTATTTTATGAGTCTCTCACTACTGGATACAAAAAGTATAAACATAATGTCTTTTCACCACTGTATATCAATTTACATTATTTCATTAGTCAACAATTTTCTCCAGCATTCCACAGTACCCGCTACATAGTTGTAATGACGTTTGTAAGCTTTTAGGGCAGCAGCAGGTGCCTTCTCTCCAAAATCGTGATGTTCTGTTTCATTTTCTTCCATTATCAATACATTATTTATTTTTGTCCATCAAGGTATCTCCATTCATGAGTTGGTGGAACGTTAAAGTTATTGCACATTATGTTAAATTGCTGCAGATCTCTGTTCATGTTGGTTGCATTAATACCTTGTTCATCATGTAAATGCATTACGAATTCAGACAACCGTTTTTGTATCTGAATACAAATAAGACACATAGAGACCGATTTGACTAATACTGGTACACTTTGATCTGTTAAATGCTAATATGATGTCCGCATCAAGCTGTTTCCATTCGTACTGCCCAATTTAAATTATTTGTCAGAGTTTTATATCACACTGTGCTTTGCATATATTGACAAAGTAATCACTGTCACTTCTTAAAGTATAGTTATCAGCAACAAAAAAAAATGTTTAATGGCTTGTATGTGAAACAATCTTTGAAGTGTAGAAGATTTTCATCTCTTGGAATATTTGTGCAATATTTGGGTAATTATAGCGTTAAACTGAATAACAAGGCGAGGATAAGGTGTAATGATTGCTTGTTGTTTTATTGTTAAATTTGTTGAAGTAATCTGAAGTCCATTATTTTATTGTTGCTATTGTTTACATGCAGGTACTAAGTCATACATTATTATGCAGTTGCTCTCAGGTGTTTTATTTACTTGTTTGTTTGCTTGGTTATAATCATCCTGCTTGTTTTCCTCCCTATTATCTTATTTTATTTTTTATATTCGACATTTTATATTCATTATTTTCTGTCTCATTTTGTCTATCTACTTTGGTCTTTACATGCATACTAAAGTACCTGTAACTTATAGTGCCACCACACAGGCACACACATCTGAGTTCATTTTTTCTCTTTCTTCACATAATACTAGGCAGATGATCTTCCATTTTCTAGCTGCTTGTTACATGCATATTTATTACATAGTTGATATGTTATGCCTCTTTCTTCTATTTCTGTTATTGGCTTTCTTGTATTACAATTCTGGAATAACGTTTGCATGTATGTTGGATCCGCTAGTTTGCAAACGGTAAACTTTACTATTGTGTATGATACCTTACTACTGTAATCGGAGTAGTTATAAGGTTTATGTTTCCCAATCACCCACCACTTACTTAGACTTTGTATTTCTTCTGATGGCTCATTGAAATGTTTGTTTATTATTTTATTTTTGTACACTTTGCAATTTAAAAAAAAAAAAATGTTCCATATATTTTTTATTGGCTTATTGTGTGGAAGTAAATATATATATATATATATATATATATATATATATATATATATATATATATATATATATATATATATATATATATATATATATATATATATATATATATGATTAATATTAAAAAAACATTTAAAAAGGTACACTTATTAAAAAAAATAATCTAACACTTTACTGCATGAACCGTGTCTCTGCCATGATAAGTCAGGAAGGTCAAATTGTTACATATAACATCATTATGTGGCCTACAAGTGATAACTTGTATCACAAGAACAGACCACCTGTTATTACATCAGAGAAATTAGAATCAATGTGTTGATAAGAAAATAGATGCAATCAATAAACTGCGTAACTTTGGAAGTAGAACCTCTATTCTCAAGAACTAGTTTTATTTCTGGCACTGAAAAATTTAGACATGTGTTTGACTCATAAATTTAGCTTAATCGAGTTTAAGGCAACAATTCTAGCCTACTAAGCTGATGGAACATTAGGGAACTTTAGTGGACCTAGGCAGAGTGCCTTCTGTTTATTTACCTAAAGTAAAAATATACGTGAACAAAAGAAGCATTATAATAGGCCACCTCCTGGGAAAAGAAACCTTTACTGATTAAATAGTCAAGAAAGTTGACCATTGGTCAATCAATCAACGGTACGCCCCAAGACCGGACTTCTCGATTGGGATTGGCTAAAAAATATAACATCCGGGTTTTCTGGAAAAATTGGGAAATAAAACTATAATTCCATGGAGCGGGTACATTCGTCAGAAGAATATTGAGAGAAGAACTAACATCTTTTTCTAAATAAATTTCAGATAAGTTAAAATTGTAATTCCCCTCTTTAGTGGGTTAATTTCTAATATACCAATTGGAAATATAAAATTAGGGTTTACTTATACGAGTTATTTCTTTTATCATCATTTTACATTAAAATGGAATCGGACGTATCTTATACAAAATCAGTCAACAAATTATAAATTAATTTTTTTTTTTCAGTAGCAATGTAATTTTTTTTTATACTTTTGTGAATACCAACTTTAACTTGCTTGCAATGGATGGAGGTTCATATTTGGATAACTATATTGATATATTCCTTAAATTTGGTAGAGTGTTGTCCACACAATGCTTTTTATAAATATTTTCTGAATTGTGATGTCTTTGAATTAGATTAGGGATTGACTTTTAATATTGTTTAGCATATTGAGATTGTTTTGGGGACAAGTTATGTTTCTTGTGTTTCATTATTTTATCAATCAGTTATCATGATCATCTCTTCTGATATTGGAAGTGGTTGTTAAAAGTTAAGAATGAAATATAATAAGGCCAAGAAATTGTTTAACATATACCCAAAGCAGATGAGTGAAGAAGAAACTGAACCAAAAAATATTTTATATAAGACAACTATGAATAAATATATCAATATCCATAAGAATATAACAAGGAATAAGTTTTAAAAAACTTCACTATAGAAAATTAAGAGATTTTTGGAAGACTATGAACAAATTAGAACCCGAGATTCCGGATAGGAAAACTGAAGAGTTGTATGATTTTTAAAAGAGCTTAAGCACATCCGGATTGTGAACTAGATTTTAGTATAAATGATTATATTCTCAAAGCTTACATTATTAGTAATAGTAATAAAAGTACCTCATGTGTTATATTAAAAGAGTTTTCATTCGAATTATTAATGATAATTTTGTATAGAAACCACAATGGACATTTAAAAGTTGAAGTCCCCTTTTCTTTAGATACTCCGTGGACATCTAATGTGGAGATAATTCATAGTTTTGTTCTGTTCTACTGTTCTGTTCGTAAGAGCAGCATATATAGTTATAATAATCGTTGTTATCAGTAACGCGTACGGGGTTGTGATCATTGAATGTCCGTCAGCAATCAGTTAGGTTGCACTAAACAGTTTCATATGCCTGGCCATGGGGTACATTTTTGTTTGAAGAAATATCCATTCTTTATCTTCATATTTCTCTCGCGTTATTCACAGTGGTGTGAAGAATGCATGATTTCATGCTGTATGCAGAAGGTCGTTATTCTAGTGCTGAAATGCATTAGTTTTGGACGGGTACGAGATTAGGGTTTGGTCTACGTTGTACATTGGCGGCTGCCCACTTTCTCCTAGCTCTGTATTTATTTATCTACCAAACGTTTCATCTTGAGTGATTTTGTGGGAAATCGATCCTTTCATGGTCCACCTTTCTCATAATTAAAGGAAGATCTAGGGTGCAATTGTTACTGTCTTACATATGAAATATATCCGAGTTTGTTAAATATAAGTTCTTTAATGGGTTGAAAATCGTAAGTCGTAGGGATTTTCATGTCTAGATTTTTTTCTTGGAGGTGAAAAGGTCATATAGGATAAGATTTCAAAACAAATAACTGAAAACATTTAAATATCAAATATATCAGACAGGATGCTAATTGACTTTATCATATCAGTCTTGTGATGCTATACTATCACAGATTCACATTTTTTTTATTTATTTTTGATTTTTTAAAATAATTAATTAATTAACGATAGCAGTTATAAAAGAAGGGTAGAACTCCACACATATATTTCGGAAAATGTGAAGGAGTCCCTCCCCCACCATACAACTCCCTCCCCACCCACTCACACACCTACACTTCACTCTGACGTTTACTAGGATTCAAGTCTGTCATTTCCACCCTGGACATTTCATAGATAGTTTAAAGTCACTGTATGTTTGTGACATTTAGTTTTCTTATTCAGCAGTGACTTCCAAGTCACCTATTGTTTATTACCCTCATAACATCATAAACCTTTCTATAGCTAGTTTAGAGTCACTGTATGATTATGACATTCACTTTTATTATTCAGAAGTGACTTCCAAGTCAGCTATTGTTTATTACTCTTATCAAACAAAAGTGAAAAAAAATATTATTTATTATTATTAAATGATAAAAATGGACAAGTAAAAAGAAAATGTCTGAGGTCTTGAATCAGTCGGTTGATGTTAGACTCTCAGAGATTCATATATTTCATTAGTTTTGAAATTACTACTTGCTTTATTAATTATTTAACGACATCAAAAACTGATTTAAAGAATGCTTGGTTTTAAAATTTATGATATGATGCCAATCATTCAGTGGCATAATCTTCAAGCATTTATTTCCAAAAATTTATTTATTTATTAATTAATATTTTATTTATCAGTATTATTATTAAGGTAATATAATGCTTCTACAAATACAACCAGTGTCTCTAAACCATGATTTAACAGCAAACGATTCGTAAGGAAACACTTTCAGATAAATTTGGAAAAAATACCAAGGTATCGAGATAAATTCCGTATCGCTGTATATACGAGTTTTGAATTTGGATTCATGAATATTATTTTCATCCATTAAGAATTAAGATTTAAAAGAACGACAACAACAACAACACTAATAATAATACTATTAATTGTCTTCGTCGTTGTCATATATATATATATATATATATATATCTATATATATATATATATATATATATATATATATATATATATATATAGAGAGAGAGAGAGAGAGAGAGAGAGAGAGAGAGATTTACAGCACACATCCTAGTACCGGTTATTCAGTTCCGAGTAAGTTCTTGTATCTCCAGAAAGTCAAACAAAACAAAGATAAAGCCAAAAATGGGTTAAATCCTTAAAATACAAGATCAAACAGTTTAAATCAATGGCACTAATTTAAAAAGTCCAAGATCAGAGCTGGAAAATAATGATCTGACACATCATAATGCAAAACGTTGCTCCCATTAGTCACCTCTTACGACATGATGGAGAAAAAAATAATTTAACTGGACTTATAGCAATAAAAATTCCCATTAATATTATATATATAAGTAGCAGACGCAAAATATAAACAGTTTCTACTTAACGAGGAGTATCACTAAACGAGAAACAATTTTAATTCACTATTTATTTTATTTTATTTATGTACGCACGTAAGTAGTGTAAGTTTTAAATGTGTTGCCCAGAAAGACACCACTAAGTTGTTTTTTTTAATAGATTTTGCTGTCTTGAAATAAATAATAACCCCCCCCCCCCCAAAAAAAAAAAAAGATACTAGTATTCGCCTTGATTCCAATTGAAACCTTATTGACTATATTTGTCGCTTTAGTTTACACAAATATATATTATCCCTAGGGGATGTTATTGTGGCAAACCAATTGTTTTTCTGAGGAAACATAACTGTAACAACGACAGACGTACTAAAACGCAAGGCAAGATTGTGTTGGGCCAGGTTTTTTGGTATCTCTACCTATCGTAATCAAGGGAAAGTAAATAACTTGTATTACCTCATTGTATGGATGACGAAAGTACTGTATTATTAGTTGTTAGACACAGTACCATACTAAATAGATATGTTGATGTGAAAACAATTAGCGTGTCTCATTTAACCATTAGTTGTGTTATACTTTTTTTTAAAACCCCACAAAGAAAACAAACAACAAAACAAACAACAACATTTCGCTGCAGTTATGATTCTGTTAATTACAAGTATTCGCCATAATAGCGAGTAAATAGAAAACAAGGGTCCTTATTGTTACTACTTACCTTTTGCACATATTGTTACGACTAGGGGTAATGTAACAAAAGAAAAGACTCAAACAAGCTTTCAAGATTTAAAATACAAATCTTTAATTTCCTAAAATATTAAAATATATCAACCAACAATTAAAGTGAAAGAATTAAAAATAACTTACAGTATAGAATATCCTTAAAAGTCCTCAATTGTTTTAAAGTTCACTGTTCCAGAAGTTAATCCAAATATTCCGAATGTATGTTCCGAATGAAGTAGCCTTTACTGTGCTAATATGTTGATAAGATTAAGTTATATCCAAATAATCCTTGCCAATATGGAATCTCACAAGTTTTAGAAATGTTTCCGATAATTCCACGGAGCTGTATAATAATTCAGGTTGAAGACAGTACTGAATCCTAAATGTACTGTATTAATTAATAAATCTGCAAAGAATAATATCCCACACTCAAAATGAATCAAATTCGTTATGACCTCTCAATCTCTATGTAACTATGAAGAATGCTTAAACACAGGATTATTTCCTATATATATATAGCCTTAATGCGCAGAATCGAAATAAAAACCCATTTTACGTCTTCGATAAACAAACTGGGTATTTCGAAATAATTTCCCTCTAATAAACACGATTCATTCTTCGGATGTGACCTTAAACTATAAATCCTGATCACTATAATGTTTACTCCTAATAGTACGAGAACTAGGTCAAAAGTTTATTTTCTCTCGCGCGCGGAAAATACGTCACATGACTAAAGCTACAAGCAACTAGGTGAAATATCGATCCAAAAATACCGTATGTATATTCATAAGACGACAGCTGTTTAGACTAAGAACATAAAATAATAAACTATACCATTATTAAAAGGAAAATGATATATAATACCGTAACAATATAAACTAACTGCTGAATATAATCAATCAGCAGATCAGTTCCGCTTTCTAGAACCCCATTCCAATTAGGTCCGTCTGAGTTTGTATCACGTATGGAGATAAGCCATTTTATGTGAATAGGTTTAAAGGTAAATATTTTCAGGACGATCGAAACCGTATCTGAGAGTATATCTCCACTTGCCTCTCCTTTTTTCAACCGAACAATCATCTGTGTCGAATACAACTCATGAAAACACGATTTGAGTTCTCCCTTGTACAAGTTCTTAACAGATAAATCAAGGGTTTTTAACTTCTCCGTGCACGCGGATGCAACGAACAGTGGTATACCACCACTTTTCTTCAAGTGAGACAGCAGCCTCTCCCTTCGATACGCTTTGAAAACATCAAAGGTTACTGCCGCCTTCTGATCACACTTACAAAGGGGAAATGAATCACAAATTCAGAGTACACACAGGTTGTCAGAATTCGATTAACAAAGTGAATCGTTGAATCCATGTTGCTCCGATCAGTTTTAGTATATGTCACGTTCCAGTCACGTGAGAATTCCACTCATTGTGTCAAGCATATGTCGATCTTTCCAGCGTAGATCAGCTTGGATGGTAGTAAGAGGCCTGATTTGGTGATAGAAAAGCAAAATTGTGATTTGTCTCAATGGTCAATATGGTCAGTTAGTCAGCCTCATTGATTTTCATTGTCCATTCTCCTCTTGTCACAAGCTGACACCCAGTCTGATCCCAAGTAATTATCAGAGACCGGCACATGATTATCTTTTATCATGATCAGCACTTTCTGCACAAACTTTGCTTTAATATCCTCGGCATCACTTGGTAGAGCTTTTAGGCTATGTGTCTCCTTGCGCGACATAAAGTCCATCCTCCCCAAGAGAAATCTTTCCCATAGCGTAGTAATAGTGACGTGTCCTCCGTATCATTCCAGTTTAGCACCCGTCATCGAAATACGCACTTTTATAGCTATATCAACCAAGTTGGACTTCAAGGTCACTAAAACAACAAGGTGTATCAATGTGGCAATTTGGGCAGGTTTGTCATGTCTTATGTACCAGCTCTCTTGGGTTTAATGTACTGATCACGCATACTGTGGACCTTTTTCGCTGATGTTCTTCGGGAGTTCATCGCTGCACGTTCTTGCTGCAATGGGTGCTTCACTTTCAATGAATTAGCTCACAACTTAAGCCCTAGTTTGTACTTACGTGAAACCTGGGATTTCATGGAATTTCAACAGCATTATTTGCGGTTCTCAGAGAAAGAATTTCTCTTCCATGACAGGACTCTTTAGGATCAGGCATACCCGTACAGAGAGGCGATTTTCCTTCAAGATTCATGCTCTTTAATCACAGTGTCAGCGACACTGTGGTAGTTAAGAGAGTCAAACTCTATTTCGACATAACGGTTTATATATGGCAAAAATTGCAGTCTTGCAATCTTGTTTGAGAATAAAGCGGTTCACTATTATTTGCTTTGTTATTGTGCCTATTCCCTAATTGCCGACAGCTTTATTGAAAACACAAAGAAGCCTAATTCCTATAGATTACGAGTGTGGAAATAGCTCTTTAGCTCGTATATGCATGGATAAGGATGTCAGCATTTTCTTTTGATTCATATCTCCGGATTTATGCTTAGTATTAGCTTTGAATAACTTCATTATTCAGCGTAATTAATACAGTGAGGATTAGTCATCTTAGCTCGAAAATGTATGAATGTCACTACAATCGTTCACAGAGACGTATACATCGTCATTCAAAATATTTATTTATTTTTTTTTTTTTTCTTCGTAAAAAGGTATCCACGGATATTTGTAGCCAGATCACAAAATTCGATACCCCAATATATATGTATATATATATATATATATATATATATATATATATATATATATATATATATATATATATATATAACTTAATTTATTTTTGAATGGGCCCCTATCTGAACACTTGAAATAGATTGCTATCCCATTATAATGGTCTAGTACTTCTCTGGGCAAGGGGGACCCCATATAAATATATATATATATATATATATATATATATATATATATATATATATATATATATATATATATATACATATATACATATATATATATATATATATACAGTCGAAACTCAAAAACCATTTATAGCGATTTAAAAGGTATGATCTCGACATAGAAATAGATTTCAGAGTTAAAAATGTCATCATGATGATCTCAGTCTTTGCGGCAGAGGGCCTAACACCTAACACCACCCAATTAGTAATTATGTTTTACTGGCCAAATGATTCATTAAAGTATGATCTTTTCCTTAGGTCAACATCCATAGCAAAGACAGAGGTCATGGGTTTATTTTCTTTTGCAGTCATCTTGACCTTGAGACTGGAGGCATATTTTCGGTAGTCAACACACTGTCTAGTCGTGATATATATCTTGGTTAAGTGTCATCAAAATATCAAAACGTGTTCTTCAGTGGTTCAAATGGTATAGCCCGGACTTACAATTTCCTTGTCGTGATCTTAACTTCGAACCTGACTACTGCCAAATGTGATTGCCACACATCTACGCACTAAATAGCTTGAATTACTTAGATAGAATCAAAATACGCCGAGATTACGTAGATTACAAAAGGAATACAACATAAATTTTATTTCTCTGGAAGCAAATCCAATAACATTTTATACGTTTTGATCTCTTGTAATGACAGCTCGTAATGTATAAACAAGAGGATCAAATATGCAAGCATATATTTGATTACTAACTCTAGCAGTGCAAATTGTGGTGTGTTATGGCGCTTGTGACCAGACATATGATTCGTCCTAAATCATCACTCGGATGTTTTGGTAATCTTGATTCAGCTGAGTTCTAAACATAAATAATTTTTCATAATAACCAAGGTCATTAAAACACTTTAATACAAATTAAAGGGTGAACCAATTTTCATGCCAGAGCGACAAAACACACCGTAGGATATCACCAACCGTTGAGCGTCTGTTATTTGGTTTATCCACCTTATATCTGGTAGAAATTAGTCTTGTGCCAGCCCAGTACAGTCTATCTCTGTTGTGTTTTTATCGACATCATTGCGGCTAGTTCCAACTCCATTGGATTTTCGAACTTGTATATAATTCTTTACAAGGGGCAGCACATTGTTCAACCTAGTTCGACATTGCCTTTTGTAATGCATTCTCTGCAAAACAAATTTCTTGTACTTGTCATACCCTACGAACCAAGTGATACTGTGCCAAAATCTGGAAGCTTCACTGTTCTCTGTTTTGCGTCTGATTCCTTTGTACTTCACAAACATATTTTTGCTTACAGAAATTCAAAGACGCAATTATGTTTTATTCCCTTGAAATATACGTTTTGATTCTTCCTAAAAATATTATGGTGGCACAAATCTAAATGCAATAAAGTTAACACTCTATGATATGTGAACTTATTTTCAACATTTTTCTCACTGAAAAACACTATTGAAAATTATATCTCTAGCCTATTTGAATAAATGCTCAACGGTAAACAGGGTACAAATTCGTGTCAGTATTGTTGGTACTGAGACCTACCAAATTTGGTTTCTAATGTATATTTATATCATGAAAATTATTTCGGTCCTAGCGAAAAGTCACAGGTATCGAACTTGCAGAAACACTGATTTCAAAATTGTATTATCCGACAGAGTGCTTAACAACAATTAATATACAATGCTTAATGACAGATACACAGTCTATCATACCAGTTCTACAATAATAACAACCTTTTTGTTTTTACACATTAAGTCTAACGACAGTCCGAAATACAAACAATGTTATATTTATTCAAAATTCTTTGAAGTTCTGCATATATATATATATATATATATATATATATATATATATATATATATAATATATATATATATATATATATATATATATATTAAATAGAATGAATACTTTTTGTCAAACACATGTATTCTGCTTTAGATCTCGATCAGACCCTTGACTAGAAAAGTGAACCATATACTCTCTCGTGTGTCTATTTAAGTAAATAACTATATATCAAAGACCTAAAATGTGGGCCTGGAGCCCCGATGTATCAAACGATGTCAAAATACACATTAGAAAGTATATTTGGTTATAACGTTTTATTTCTAATCAAGTACCAGTAACAAAGTTTGTTCAGAACGATTACTACCATAAACTTCTCCAAAATGTCCTCTCTTAATCGAATGTAAACTTTCGTCGTTGATCTGATAATCATTTTGTACATGTTGACATTATCATAGTAAACTATTTGAAGACTTGAAAGTGGAAGATAGACGGCATCTTTAGGAACATAATGTATTTTTATATCACAAAGAAGATGACAAAGTCAATGGCGAAAGACCTAGTTGAAAAGAATAATGAACGACAACAAGTATACTTTTGACATAGAAAGGATCATGCTGACTCGTTCAATAGCTGGTAACCAGCTAAAGACATCATGCAATTAAATAACTTACTACTCTTTCTAAGATGACTGAAAGAGATTACATGAATAGAAGTATCAAGAAACATGGGGACATCTTTTTAAAGAATGTGCCAAATGTAATATAAGTGCATTAAAACACAAAGATGGTAAACATGCACAATGTGTGAACTTGTGTTAATCACCAAACCTGAGGGAAAAAAGTAAATGCAAAGGCATAACAACATTGTACACAAGAGAAAGGTGATAAGGTAACTGAAATCTACTCATTGTCCCAGCATGGTAATAAACAAAATTACAGAAGATATTAAAAAAGACATCATTAAACGGACAAAAATTAAAACACCACAAATTAGTATATGAGATTTTGAATTAAAGTGTGATGAATATCATACATAATGTCATAAGATATAATGAAAATCACACATAATGTCATAAATGTCGATGCAATCATTGAAACTTATTTCGAATGACAGTTTCAATCTATTTATTAGACCAAGAAAGTAAGGAATAAAATGAACGATGATTCAAGACAGGACACTTTTAATTAAATAGTTTATATTGTTTTTGATGGAATAGCAATCAAAATTAATATAATGCTAATAGTGGAAACTGTTGGGTAGGAACTGTGCTCTATTATACTACAGATATGTATCAATATGTTTACATTATTCTGTTATCACGGCAACGTTATTCGTTGCAAACCTTTTGCAAATATAAAATATCTTAATTACATTAGAGTGAACTTAGAAATTGGCCTTATCATGCCTTTGTGGTTTAAAGTTAGTTCTGTTCACGCTTTTGAAGATCTGTCGTCTGATCTTAAAATCAACTTAAAGAATATAGCTGCTTAATGAAATGTCTGTTGATTTTAGGGGTATAACATACAAATGCAAGGCTGATCACTAATATGGATTTATGAACGGAAGTGTAGGTAATAAATCCCTCAAAGCAGAATTTTTCCTCGAACTATATGCTTTTGATTATGGAAAAATACGATACAAATTTGGGCAGAAGAGAGTTTTGGATCACGAGAAATACTATAAGGTTCATGACGGAACGCTCTCTCTCTCTCCCCCCCCCCCCCCGATATTTGTTCCAACTTTTGTGATCTTCATCATGTTTATATCTGTACATTTGTAAAGTTAACAATGCATGCACAGATCTCTACCAAAACCTATTATGAAATCGCCGTTTTGTCAAGAAAGACGAGGACAACAAACTTTTGAAAATCAAACTACTGAGAAAGATCTGTAAACTGTGTTTTGTTCTACAAATCTACACTCTATCATTTACTAAAATTCTGAAAGATTCTTGTAACAGAACATCTACTGCGGTCAGGTTGGGTGGTTTAAATCTGTATTCCAAATCGTAGCCAAAACATCCACCCCCCCAACCCCCCCCCCCCCCAACAACATAATCACTTAATATCGTTGGGATAGTCGCGCGCAAAATATAATAACTCGCTTGCGAGACTTAAGCATGCTGCGTACGCAAAATAATCCGCGTGCAAAAATTCATAAATCGTGCTCAGTTTGTAATAAATGGTGCGTGCGAAATAATAACATTAACTCTGGGAAATTAATATTTCTAGTTCGCTAATGAATAATTCTCGCATGCAAACGAATCACTCGCGCGGAAGATAATATCAAGTTAATAAATTGAGCGCTGGAATTAACTCGTGCACATGAATAAAATAATTTCTTAGCAGAAAAATAAACAAGCCGCGTGCTGGACTTGTTATTTTCAGTACAAAAGATTTTTTTTAAATGGCGTGCGCTAAAGATTAATTCCTGTGCGAGAGATAATAAATTAATACACATATCAAATTAATTTATTTTGATTACCAGGGAAAGGTGGATAATTTTTTTTATGTTAACTCGACAAAGTACGTAGTAATTTGGTTTACCTAACTTTAGATTTATCGCAGTATTAACCAGAATGCTAAGGTAGATGACTACTCAAACTTTTTACCGCCAGAAATTGTTGATATTGATAAACGTTGCAGACTGGTCTCTAGTGAGTAAGTCAAGTCAATAAAGTAGACAGTCATTATGGGCTCGATTCTAATATAACCCTTTAGACCGAATTTACATAGGATGCAATGGACTTTTGTTCTTTATGAGAAGTTTTTATTATATTTTATATATTTCTTACATCCAGACTTTTAAAGTACTTTATAGAGATAATCGGAATGATATCGGTTTTTGAAAAACGACAGAAAAATAATTGGTCACATTGTATATTTATGTGTATACTTCTGCTTTAAAAAAAAAACATTTTACCTCTTTCGAATATCCACATAACTGAGTACTGTTAACTACCCCAACATCGCAAACAGCGGAACATCTTGCCTTTTTCCAAGATGTCTTTCGGTTTAGTGACATGTATGTTACTCGCAGCAATTTCCATCAACATGGGGTAAGTAAACCATCTAACAATTGACAATATGACAAACTTTAGCTCCTTGTACTTCATTAGCATATTCATTTTTATACTTGTTCAATTATCTTGATCAAATTGTTAAGTACGATAATGCTGATGACAATGAGTTTGACCTATACATTTTATATTATTCGGTCCTTAATTTCTATTTTTATTATAGATATTGATATTGATAGTTTCTTTGTAGTTTAACTAAAACACGGCCAGTTGTCTGAGTTCTAAGTGTCTCAATACGGCCAGTTGTCTAAGTTCTAAGTGCCTCAACACGGCCAGTTGTCTCAGTTCAAATAATCTACGACGTGCGCAGGTAATTAGATATTATCTGCAATCATTCTTGACATGTGATTGGCCAGTTCTTAGCTGTCTTGTGCAGATGGGTGGTGTGGCGGTAAGATTAATTTAAGGCAAGAAAAATTAGCAAATAGAGTTGTGTGTGTATAAATTGCATTGTTCTAAACCGAAAGTTGGAAAGTGAATTTCAAGATGACTGTAACTCTTTCATAGTCGTTTCAAACATAATTTAGAATTTGTGTTAAGTTTAGATTCAAATATAATTCGTTTTATATTGAAGTACTTTATACATGTAACTGCACAAATTTCTTTTACAAAATTCTGGGTGCTTGAAACTATTAAATGAACAGCATGAAAATTAAATAAAAAACTGAATTTCATACTCTTTTGCTTACTTTCATAGACTCTAAGAATAACAAATTAGCCATTTTGAACACCATGATGACAAACTTCACTGGGAAAGTAATAATGCACATATATCTGTTCATCCATCGACCCTTCTGCCCTCAACTTACGCAATAGTATGGCAAGCTGGATAAAAGATTGTCCACAAAGTTGGATACTTTTCAAGATTGTGATATGCATTTTATGAAAATGGCTAGCTTATTCAGGTTGTTTGCGTCGTGTTTTTTTAATGACAATTACTGATATAAAGATGGTTATACAAATTTCCAGACTACAATAATTTTACACTAATGATACATTTTTGAAACAAAAATAAGGCGGTTTATACTGGAAGTTGTTTTAACTTTGATAGAAGATCCAATATTTAAAATAATTGGGCAAGTAAATAAAATGTATTTTATTACTCGCCATACTATCATTTGAAGCAATGTCTCATGCGTTATCCACACCAATTCATTAAACCACAATTCTCCACAACACCTAGTACTTTGCATAAAAGTACCTTTAAAAACATGAACTATTCAATTCAAACTCGAACCCTAAATGTTCTTTATTTCGATTTCTCCCATCCACACAATGAATTATTAAAGTCTTTCAATCTCAAGTATTTTTTAAAACAATTTCCGTCATTTCTCTTTCTTCTTTAATGTTTTCAAGCATAGCATCCATTTGAAATACTGACCATACTGAAATAATATAAACTAATCAACGAACTTGATAATTTTCATTTGAAATGAACATAAATGTTAGGTTCTATTTATCAAATGCGTTAAATACTGATTTGATTAGATGATACTGCGGAACATTGTGGTGAAATGTCTTTGAAATACATTGGGATGTCTCATCCATTATGCATTTGACTTACATTACCTTTTATTACGTCATACAGTGTTACGTTTTACTTATAGAAAAAGTATAATATGAGTATATTAACCTATATAATACAGTAGTCATGTAATAGATATTTTTACCAGCAGAAGTGTGGCGTACGGTATTAAGATGGCGGAAGCTGGCATCCCTCTTGTTACTGCATCAGAAGAGTTCCCGTCAACCCCAGTGAGAAACTTCATGGATTCTAACTATCAGGAACTTACCGGAATTAGGAAACGGAGACAGCCTAACAGCTATTTCATTGCTCCAGGTAACGCTATGCATTACCAACAATTGGACCTGACCTTCTTGCATAAAATAAGGTTACATACAGAAAACAAACATAGAGCTCGAAATGTGTACATGTAACACGGATGCGCCAACACAGGGTTTTAAGAGACTGAAATAGACGCAAAACCTTATTGGACGGAGGAACGGACAAAGGTAACGCTACGTACCCTAACCTGTTGGTGATCGGGCACAAATAAGGCTGAGTATAGAACGATAGATAAAATATTACTTTTTTAATTTCATTACGGACGAAAAACATTATCCATTCACGAATTAAAAAGGTATTCACATGTCAATTCATTATACACAATAATTAATTTTTTTAATATATATCTATGCATTGTTCATGTACGCAAGAGTCGTAGATGATATAAATTGTTTAAACAATCCAAGTTTATGGGTCAAGAGAGGTATTAAAGTATCAAAACAACGATGTATATTCTTTATAGAAAGAAATCACCAAGACCTGTACTTAACATGTATTCGTACGCGCGATTTGTTAGAACTGACAAGAGATATAATTAACTTATGTCTCATTTTTCTTCACAATGTGAAGAACTGTCTCTTCGAAAATCTAGTGTACACACATACACACACAGAGACACATACACACAAATATATATATATATATATATATATATATATATATATATATATATATATATATATATATATATATATATATATATATATATTGATATATCCCTGGATTCTACAGGAGAATGCTTGATAACATTAATATAATTTTTAAATACGAATAAATAATATGATCATATAGGTTAGAAAATTTTAATTCGTACTCTACGGAGATTCGAACCCAGATCCGCGGGTTACGGCACCCATCGCCTTGCCTGTAGGCACCAACCCCTATACCATCTCTACCATGCACACATCACCAAAAGTGATGCTACAAAGTTGGTGGTATAGTCATTCGTGCTTAGCAGACATACCCGCATGTCGACCCAGTAATTAATTCTCATATAAGTACACAGTCCATCTGGATTCCTACTACAGCAATCAAGGTATATAGAAGTTATTATAGAGAATTACAAATATACACCAAACAGAGCGGAAAGTACTATCCCTGGATTCTACAGAAGAATGCTTGATAACATTAACAAAATTTGTAAATACGAATAAATAACCCCCGGATCTGGGTTCGAATCTCCGTAGAGTTCGAATTAAAATTCTCTAATCTGTATGATAATATCATTTATTGGTGTATATATATATATATATATATATATATATATATATATATATATATATATATATATATATATATATATATATATATATATATATATATATATATACGTCGACAATGGCACAATTGTGGAAAAATAGATAGGTGAAATTGGGGTAGGTCTGAAAAAAAGTGCTATAGTAAAGGTTCCCACATTTATGGGTGGGGGATAATCTAAAAATGGTAGTTTACAACTACTCGTTTTGTGCAAGTTTCGGTTTTATGGGGTAAATTTCAGTGTAAATATTAAACTTGGGACCGAAAATATGTTTTGATTTATATATATCTGTGTGTGTGTGTATCTTTTCTTTCCTGCCTCTCATATTGCCTACCCTTCAGTCCACCAATCACATCGTCTCTGCCTGGTCAGCCGTTTTCACTTGTTATAACCAGTGTCCTCAGTCTATTCACTTACAGCAAAATAATCACATTTTAATTATTTGTATTGACAACCGCTAAAGATCTAGATAACACTGATCATGTGGAGTGGGACCTTGGAAAACTCTCTGAAATAGAAAACTACAGATAGATTCATCATATGATCATTAGAACTTGAAATCGATAACTCGTTATAATAACATTTTGCTATTAGGAAATAGTAAAACTTGTCAAACACGGATTAGATCACATGTGTAATTTTATTACTTATGGCAAATACTTTTGTTATACAAGGATTACAACAAATGTGTAATTTTAATAAGAAGAAATTTGGATTTGCTTATTAATGAACCCTGTGGTTGAATTCCTCACAACCATCTTTATGTAATATAATCGTTATAAAAGAAAACTGTCAGACTCCGAGACCGCAGCGATTTCAATAAAAATTATTAACACCTGATCCAACTATAAACTATTTTTCCAGATCGAACTGTGATCGTGATAAAAAGTTTCTGGATTGTATGGTGGCGGCAGCTAATGCGCCAACGACCACTGACGATGATAAAAAGACGGCAAGCACTTTCGGGAAGATCTTCTTCAACATCATGAAACCCGGTTGTCTGAAAAAGGACTACCCGATTATCTGCTTACAGCATGGGTAAGATTTACAATAGACGCCTGTCGCTTTGTCTTTCATTTCTTGAGAAAAAAGTTGTTTTATTGTTTTTTTTTAAATATTTTAATTTGAACTCAATAAGAAACGCTTGATGATGATGATGTACCACAAAAGAAAATCGTGGCCTTTCTGAAAGTGTGTAGTTTATATAACAAATTGTAACCCTATATTTTAAATTTTTTATCTTTATTACCTTTACCTTTGATATATTTTAACGAATTTTAATATCTTTACCTTTTGTGTTCTTTTTATTCCTATATTTTCACATGTGAAAAAGATATCCTTATATTTTCATGTGCGAAAATACAAGATTTCCCATCATGCCATGCGACGCTTGGTTTGTGTGCCAATATATGGGGTATTTGCAGCATGAAAAATAAGTATATTGTGAGTTTGATCAATAAATGGTAACTGCATTGCCTCTCAGGTGTACAAATTATTTGTCGCCGAAGATATTTGACTCGTTATCGTTTGCTTCTTTATGAAGGTGTGCCTTTTACTACCTCATCAATGATGTGAAAAATCTGGTGTGTTGCAGAGCTCAATCGGACTTGCTTTTGTGGTCAGAGGGGGTAAAATAGTTTTACAAAAATGTTAAAATTTTAATATATTGCAACAGGTTAGTTCATCCCAAATCAACAGTTGGTAGTATAGGGGGGTAAATAGGCCCGCGTGGCTCTACAGGCCCGCACGGGAAATGAACATGGTGGGGGCCTCTACAAGCCCGTATGGGAAAATGAAACATACACCTAACACACAAACAAACAAACACAAAACATAGAAATACTAGGATTGGCAATGTGAAATGATTTCTTTTCGTGGCAATTGGTTGGCCTTGAAAAGGGCCGTTGTTTTTTTTGTGTGAACCAAGTTAACACAGATCACACCTCGTGGAGGGTCTTCTTCTCCTTAAGCTTCGACGTACTTCAGGTCCTTACAGGAGCACCCGCTTCAGGCACCCTTGTCTCTCTATATAGATCCTTCTCTTCCACACCGTTGTATCTGTTATTTTGGTGATCGCCCATGAAGCTTTCACATACATCGGGAAGTCCGGGTTGAACAGCATCCACGATACGATGTTGGAAGATTCAACTGAGGTATACATCTTCATGTCTTCAGAACCGGTGAAGCTATGTGACAAAAGCGCTGGTATATATAGCCTGAGAGCGGATCGAAACGGATCGAAATAGTCCACCAATCCAATTGCGCGTTACAACAGACTGGGTCTCTCTTCCAATCAGAAGAGGGCGGGTGTGTGACGTCATCTTCAGTATATAGGCGTCACAGCGTTCGTATGGTTTTACCTTTGGCGGCATTTTGAGTGTGGCTGATACCACGAAGACCATGTATTGGGGTGAATCTGCGACGGAAAGTTCTTATGTTCGGAGTGAGAGTAGTGGTGAACTTTCAACCAGAAGATTTTAATTTAGATTTTGTGGATTTTCTGTCGTCGCAAGAATTTTGCCTGAAACAATCGCTGTTGTACCACCACCATCACCACCATCTTTACCTGTGATTGATGATTTTAAAAAGAGACAAAAAGAACAATTGGAAACTTTTTGACAGCGTCAGAGAGAAGCAGAAGAAGCATTTCTTCAGCAAGAAGAGGAAAGAAGAAAGCAAGATGAAGAAATAAGAAAGCTAGAAGAGGAGAAGTGTGAAGGACAGAAGGAAGGGAGTGATGAAAACAAAACGGTGAGTTTGCTACAAGATATTTTAGCCGAGTTAAAGACTCTGAGAAACATGTATCAGATTTCTTTAACACAACCCAAGAGAAAGAGACCCCCACAGGCGAAACATTCTAAACCCATCACTACTACTATTACTGAGATGCTACCACCACCACAAACATTCACTACTACTTCTACTACCAAAGCAAGAGGAGGAGGAGGAGTTGGACTTGGCCGTGGAAAGGGATTGAGACAGTTATAACTCATCATGTCCAGTCCATAAGTTTATTAAAAACAAAGACCCCAACGGTCCTTTTCAGGGCCACCCAATTGCCAAGAAAAGAAATAATCAAATTACCAAATCAAGTAAAACTTAAACTCCATCCTTGGATTGTGTATGAGTGCGTGCGTGCGTCCATACTCTATAAAAACAAAACCAAAAGACACATACTTTTTTCCATTTTGGTATATTCTCTTAAAATTCACAATGAACATTTAATAACACATCACTCAAGTTTACCGTTCACTGTCTGTCTCTCTTTTTCTTGAATTTCTTCATAGGTATCAAGGGTTCTTTATCTTCTTCTTCACTGTCATCCAGTCGTCTGGCCTTCTTGCCTTTCTTGACGACGAAGATGAGTTCTTCTTCTTCTTCTGGGGCTGTAGATCCCTCCACTTCCTCCCTCTCTTGTTGGTTCTCTTGTTTCTTAGGACACTCTGAAGACCAATGTCCTTTTACTCGACAATGATAAAATGTATTTTTCCCTTTGTCTCTCTTTTCTTTTCCTTGGTTTTGACGTTGTGGACATTCTGGAGCCCAATGTCCTTTCTCTTGGCAGATATAGCAAGTATCTTGACTTTTATCTCGAGAGGCGGAGGAGGAGTAGTCCTTAGTCTTATTGAAAGTGGTATACTTTCGAAGGACTCTGCAAATCTCTGACCAGAAAGGCAATATGTTTTCTTGACTCTTCCATCTTCACTGTTTGAAAGTTGAATAACGAATAGTGACTCTGAGGGTAGGAAGGTCTCTCTCTATATAGGGAGAGAGTCTGTGTAAAACTCAATCAGATTCAAGTGAGACATCAAGATGAAAATATCACGTCATTTGAATGAGAAAGCAGAAGAAGAAGAAACGAAGAGGCCACGACGACGACTTTCCGTGCCACCTTAAACACCGCTCGCTGAAATGCTAGCTCAAGTCCATGCCAGCGATTTTAAAGAGGACATGAGTGAACCTAAAACCATACCTTCCTCCAGACCCCCTAACCAAGAAGCTCGTTCTGTAGCTCCCGAAAATTCGAGAGACTCAAAAAATGACCTCTAGAAAATTTATAATCACGGCTTACACTTACACGGGCCGCTTTAAAGACTTCAAGTCTGAAGTGCCTCCCGAGTAAGCTGCAGGGTTCATTACCGATTTGTGGGATTCTGTGTTAAAGACATTGAAACGACAATGCGAAGCCAAAGAAGACGATCGATTGAGACTTTCCATTCATCACAACAGTTTGGAGTCTCTTGTCTGGATCGAGTTCAGCACCCTGGCAGAAAAAAAACCAACAATCCAACGAAGAGTTTACCATCACCGATGGAAAAGCCACACTTCACATGACCCACGTTTCACCTCCTCGAGGTAGCGGACGAAGCAGGAGAGTGATACTGGTGGACGACCTTCGCAGTACCAAACACAGTGTCATCCAAATCGACAATTCTCAGGACAAGATGTGCTTGGCCCGTGCCATCGTGGTGGGACGAACTTATGCCGACAAGAACGAGACCGCTGAATGGAAAAGAGCATGGAAGAACATTCGACGATCGTACAGACCCCAACAACAAAAAGAAGCAGAACTCCTGTTACAACAAGCAGGGATATGGAAAGAGACCGTGTGTGGCATTTCTCCATTGCAACAACTTCAAGACGTCTTGGCTCCTCGGTACACCTTGAAAGTACACCCTCAAGAAGTGCGCGGAGCTTTGCTGTTTCGAGGACCCAATTTCCCCGAGGGAAAATACATTCACGTGTATTATCATCAAGAACATTTCAATGCCATCACGAGTATCACAGGATTTCTTGGATACTCTTACTACTGCGAGAAATGCGACCAAGGATTTAACAGTCGGGTGAAATACATTCATTCCGGAGAGAGATGTCAGGGCTGTTTAGCTTCCACACCATGCCTTCCTGAAAAACACGTGCATTGCCCGACGTGTCGACGAACCTTTATCAGTCCCTCTTGTTGCGAACAACATCGCAGTACACAAGTTCACCAGCAGAAAAGCGCTTGTGAATTACTGAAACTGTGCTCGACGTGTGGACAGCTGATTCGAAACAACAACTCCAAGAGACATGTTTGTCGTGGAAAGAAAAGATGCCGCATTTGCAACCAAATCGTAGACCTTGATCATCAATGTTACATTCAAAAGTACGACAATACACTGGATAAAGAATTAAAGGGTGATCCCAACAAGTACAAGAACAAAGTGGATTTCATCTTTTTGACTTTGAATGCATGCAAGAGACGGGCATTCACATCCCTATTTTCTGCGTCGCTCATCGGGCTTGTGAGAAGTGCATACAAGAACCTATTCATTTCACTGTCCTCATTGTAGCAGGATTCCAGGAGGACGTGAAAAAATCTTTCGTGGCCCCAATACTCTGCACGAGTTTGCCCAATGGATCTTAGACCCAATCGACGACACTTGGAGCGAAGAGGACATTCAATGTTACGGAGACTGGCATCGCTATGCTACCGTCATGGCTCACAATTTCTCGGGATACGATAGACAGTTTCTTCTAATATATTATTCAGAACAAGGTATCAAATGCCCCAAAGTCAGCATGAACGGAGCCAAACTCATCTACATGCAAGTGAGACAAGTACAATTCAAAGATTCCATGAGTTATTTGACCATGCCTTTGAGTCGAATGCCTAAAACATTTGGAATGACAGAAATGGCCAAAGGGTATTTTCCCCACTTTTTCAATACGGAAGCCAATCAACACGTTGTACTGCCGCATTTGCCTGACGTTCACTATTACGATCCCGACGGAATGCACACCGAACACCGAGAAGCCTTCCACGCTTGGTACCACGCTCACGCTTCAGAACCGTTTGACATTCAAGAAAAAATGTTAAAGTATTGCCGATCCGATATGGACATTTTGCGCCGTTGCTGTGGAAAGTTTAGACAATTATTTCTAGATCACGGAGAAGTCGATCCTTTAAAGGAAGCGTGCACCCTAGCCAAAGCCTGTACCTTAGTGTACACCAAAAAGTTCATGCCCGAGAACGAACTAGCCATCATAGACCCTAACACTTCTCTTTCGGCCAGTCGTCAAAAATCTGCCAAAGCATTGCGTTGGTTGCCATACTTGTGCCAAAAGGAAGACAAATGGATACAACATGTCAGAAACGGAGGGGGAGAAAAGAAAATAGGCAGTCTTTCTGTGAATGGTTGGGATTTAGAAAACCCTCAGACGGTGTACGAATTTCAGGGATGCTTGTTTCACGGATGCCCTACCTGTTTTCCTCAACGACACATGAAAAGTCCTTTTTGAGACTGCACCATGGAAGAGTTGTACGAACACACCTACCAACGACGTCTGAAGTTAGAAAGTCAAGGATACCATGTGATAGAAATGTGTGAGCACGAGCACGATCGACGTTTCAAAACCGATTAGACGCATTGCCGAAAGTTACGACGTGGTCGACATCGAACCTTTGGACCCACGCCACAGTTTGTTTGGAGGATGAACCAATGCCACACGCTTGCTGTACGACCTAGACGAATCTCGAGGAGAATAAATCAAATACATCGACTTGTGTTCGTTGTATCCTTGGGTGTGTAAATACAAGCGATTTCCTACCGGACACCCTGAAATCCTGACAGAACACATCGACGCGGAACACATTTGTCAATACGAAGGATTAATCAAATGCAAAGTCTTACCCCTGACAAACTTATACCATCCTGTCTTACCCCATCATTGCCAAAGAAAACTGATGTTTCCTTTATGTCGTACGTGTGCCGAAACATGCCGAAACATGCAATCAAGATCACCCATGTCACCACACGGAAGAAGAACGCGCTTTGACAGAAACGTGGGTCAGCGCCGAATTGTTTCGGGCTATGGATCGTGGATACCGCTTGTTGAAAGTATTCGAAATTTGGCACTTTCCTACCACAGCACAATACCAAAAGGACGAAGCCTCGAATCCAGGCATTTTCTCAGGGTATGTCAACGAATTTCTCAAACTCAAGCAAGAAGCCAACGAAGTGTTTCAAACTCCGTCTGCTCCCATCTCTAGTAAGATTGCAGCTGGCTTGTTGACACCCTCTCCTACACCTCATCGAGAAGAAATGAAAGCTTGGGTCAGGTAAATGCTGTTAGATAGTTATTATAATCCTGTAATAGGCTCAGGTAAATGCTATTAGATAGTTTGATTTGTTTTTACCATGAATGATATTTATCCAATGGACAAACATTCTCTTCTTTATTTGCAAATGTTTCTTCCAAGTTCACCGTAAAGCATATAAGTAGGTGTGGATTTAAAAAAATTAAACTAAAAACTTTTAGCACAGTTCTTAGAAAATCTAAATAAACCATTTCCATCATATCTAATTGTTAAAGATCCCGCATTTCAGCCACTTATGTAAAAAATTGGAACCATTGTCATATCAAAAGTTTAAACTGACAATCTACAGGCAAATGAAGATTTAATATTCCTTTCTTAAGAAGTTACATAATTTCCTGGCTGGGGTAATTAGGTTCTTTATTCACAATAAATATATACGTTTCTTTGCAAAGGGCAATCTTAAGTATTTTTAATTTTTGACAATTTCAAGCCCCGAATGTCCTAATTTTAACTTTAAATTTTGTCTGTTTCTTCATTAACGATAAGCTTATATTTGCGTCAGGAACTATACAGGAGAAAGATTTCCATCTTGTCTAACTCCTTGATGCATTTGAAAAACACTGATTTCTCTCCTGTGAGAAAGATACAAGACTTCACATCGATATACATGTTCATTATTACCTTAAGTATTTTCCCATTTATATCAGTTTTGATAAATTTTCTTCATAAGCCAACTCTCCATACCATATTGAAAACCTGAGAAAAATGCACAAAACTAAAAAACAACGATTAATTTCTTATATGTAAAAGTTCTTTAAAGGAATTTAACACACACACACACACGCACACACACACACACACACACACACACACACACACACACACACACACACACACACACACACACACACACACTATCAGTTGTGGATTTTCCTGTAAGAAAACTTGCATGTGCCTCAGATAGTAAATTGTTTTCTTCTAGAAAAAGCGAGATTTTGTTGTTCAGGGGAGCAGTCAAGACCTTACCAAGACAACTAAGAAAAGTAATAGGCTTGTAATTGGTAGGATCAGATTTATCTCCCTTATTTTTATATATCTGTTTAATCAACCCTGTAGTCTAGATTTCTGGAATAACACCTATATTTAAAATCATGTCAGAAAGGGTCAATTTCACAGGAAGCAATTTCTTTTCTGTACATTTCAAATATTCTTCGAAATGTAATCGTCACCAGGTGACTTATTAGATTTCAAATTTCTTAGTACTTTGAATATTTCCGCTGAAGAGATAGGTGCATTTAATACTGTATAATGTTTTATATTTAATGGTTCCTCATTTTCATCCGCTTTGAAATTATTTTCATGGGATGAGTTTATATTCCTAAAATAATCATAAAACCTAACAATTTCGAATGGTATGTCATCATTTGCTTTAGTCAACTTGTTTTCTATTGACCAATACTGTTTTGAATTTGCTCTATGCAAGTTTCTAACTTATGTTTTTTTAAACAAAATGCAATTGTACAAATGTCCTGATTGTTTTCTTAGTTTACACATATTTTGCATCGTAAATTTGTAGTTGAAGATTACAAGATGTACAATTTAGAAGGTAAGAGATTAGAATGAAAGCCAATGGCGTATAATGTTCTTTGACGATACACAGATTGTAAATATATGTGAATATATAGCGGATGATATTGAGTTTTAATGACAAAAAGTTAAATTGTTGAATAATCAAGGCAATGACTCTCTTAGTTAAACATTAGCATCTTGCCAAGGTATAAAATGCACAAAGATGAGCAACGAAAGAGTTGACAAAAGATGAGAATAAAGAAAGGAAAGAAGATAAAAGGAAATAAGATAAAAGGGGAAACTGTTCATTAAAATGTGTACGGCACTGTGCATAAAGTTGATAAAACAAGCAGAAAAGAAAGGGGAAGAACAAAAGAAAGAAAGAAAAAAGTTAAATTAAATGTGAATATTACTTCCTTATAGAGCTAGTTGTTGCAGAAGCGATCTCCAATCATTTGTAAAAAAAAGGAATTGCTGTTTACAGTTGTTTATGACCCGTAGAAGTGCATGCATGTTAGTAATAGTTGCGTGTAAGTTAATCTTTTTTGACTTTTTGAATAACTGTATGAACGGCATCGAAAATACGAATTTGTACTTTATATTGAAGCCTTGTATCACCATACAGTAAGGTATTTAAAGTTAAATTACCATATGGTGTGAAGGATTGAAACAGGTCGATGAGTTGTTCTTGGTAGTGAACGCAAGACAAAAAAGAAGTGTTGTGAACTTTCTACGAGTCCACATCTACCAACAGGTTATCCAGTTATATTCTTTGTAAATAAAGACTGATTAAGTGAACTACAATTTGTCCTAAATCGAGCGTAAGAATTTGAAATTTCCTTCAACCCCAATAAATGTGTATGCGAACATGAGTGTTGCGATTATTTAATGCGATTTTGAAGTTTTTAATGTAGTTGCTTTAACGCGTCTCGATAGATAATGTATTCCATACTCGAATGGGCGAAGGAAGAAACGAGTTGTAATAAATACTCTTTCTAGCTAGTACTGATTGCAAACTGTTTAAATTGCGTAAGTTATAGCGAGTAATATCACTAAGAGCTGGTACAATCAGATGTGTGAGATAGGGATGGCTTGAATTAGTTGACATTTTATATAAAAGTGTGTTTGTGTTTTGTCGTCTGGATTCAAGACTTTCCCATCCTATTGCTCGATTTAAAGCTTCAATATATACTAATGTTGTTGCACCAGTCACGATTCTTGCTGCCCCCTTTTGTATTTTGTTTCGAAATCAGTTTTTTTTCAAGTAATATGCAGTTGTCCCAAACTACAATAACAAATTCCGGAATAGGTCGTATGAATAATATATATATATATATATATATATATATATATATATATATATATATATATATATATATATATATATATATATATATATTTGCGCCATGAACAGTCGTTTGACGTTTGAGAGAAATACTCCAAGATATTTGTGCGAGTCAGCTTCCTCAATTTATATGGTTTAGCATATACAGCAGTGGATCGAACGGTTCATTCATTTTCTTAGAAATTGTCAGGGGTTCAGTTTAGAAGGGTTAAAAGATACAAGCCAATTAATTGCCCATTTAAATATTTTTCCATATCAGCGTTGAGGTTATGAGCGGTTACGACGGAATTATTAACGATTAAAAAATCACTTGAATCATCTGTAAACAAACTTATATTTGAGTGTATATTATGTACAATATCATTTATGTATAGCAAGAAAGTAAGGGGCCTAAGAGCACACTTTAATGGCACTCATAAACAGCGTAATTGAGGGAGTACTGTACTATATGCTGTTTGTCGGTTTACTGGAGTTGGGTAGCATTCTTTGGGAATGGCAATAAAGTTTTTTTTTTTGTAATCCGTACAAATACTGACATTTTGCTCAGTCTACTGTCGATTCTCATTAAATTACGTCACCTCCATTTAAGAGGTCAATGTATATTAGCAGCGCTATATGTATCGCAGTCAATTTTGTGTGTGTGTGCTTTGTATGGTTATGTGGGATTTGTAAGAGTTCCAAGTCAGGTTACTGAAATATGAACACCTAAGTATGTAGCAGAAGTTAATAGATTAAAACTGAATGCCATAAAATGCCTTTTGAAATGGGTTTGCGAGATTTTGTATAGCTTTGTCAAATCGCAATGACACTAACATTTCACCTTCGGAATCCAAATCAGTAGGTTTCTTTGTTTCATCAATAACAACATATCAATTAGCTTAGTGAAAATATGTTTAGTAGAATTCAAACTACTAGTGGAAACCATTTAGCTTCGAGTAACGGTAACCTTGACATTGACTTTCTGACCCCAAGATCAAAAACTTTGTTTGTACCTTATCATGCAATCTATCTGCAAAGTTTGGATGTATCTATCTATCTATCTATCTGTCACCACATGAGTTATTATGAATGGTTAAAGAAAAGAATTCAGATACATCTTGCGCAAAGTCAGAAACGTTTCAAAATTGCCTAAAATCGTAACATTCACCAGCAGGATCAAACGTTTTTTAGTGAATGTAATATCAAAAGTAAGAAAATAACAAGTAATATTTTGTATATATCTGTAAAAAAACAGAATATTAGATTTATTGAATTGCCATTAAATTGATTTTATTAGAAATACAGTTGGTAAAGAAAGAAATGATATTGTTATTAAACATAACAATGGGAAAATGCCATTTATGTGATAAAGACACACAAATACAGGTATATAACCAGAGCAACTGTAGTCGCTCACCATCACGAAACCCCACACTTTGTACTGCATATTTACTCTCTCCCCCATACCCACCTTTCCCCGCCCCTAACATTATGTTCCAGTGCATGACAATAAACTCTCATTGGCTCAGCACAAAAAAAATGTGCATGTGCTGATTTGTCAGTATGTTGTTAAACACCAAAATAGCCTAATGAGTACAAACAGCCCTAATTGATTAGGTAAAAATGCATGTTTAAATATTCATTTCAAGTACATTTCTCTCTGCTGTTCTGAACAGATTATTTTATTTGTGCAAACTTCGACTGGGTTTGGCAAAACGGAATAAATTTTAACCGCCAACAAATCGGTCTCTACTGTCTGAGTTACACAGGCCCAATGAATACACGTTCACCATTGTCACAACTTAAATGTCGTCTATCACGCGAATCAACCAACTCAATTTACCATTTGAAACGTATTGTTTCTAGACGGTTGTGGGAGAAAATGGTGGATGACTAATTGGCTGGAGGTGTGTTTCTTAAACACGCTCTGATTGGTAAAAATGCATTAGCGTGACTAGCACTTTACGTGTTGTCAATTGGCAAGATTAGGCACACCTCTCACAATGCCATTGCAAACAAACAAAACAATTACTTTCACTGCATCTAAAACAAACGCTGCAAGTATTTAAGAATCCAACTACTTTAGAGACGTGGTCTATAAAACGCGTGTCTAGCCCTGTATGATTTGTTTAATACTTAGATATACTAAAGAAAGTATTTTAGCTTCCGGTAACAATGTTATTCCTTTCAGGAATAACCATAATTGTTTCTTTTTAAAATCTTATCTTACCACCCATTTCTCTCTCCATTCAACACCGTTGGACATTCGACTTACAAGTGTACATTTCCTTGTTGCAGATGTCGTACAACTAGTAGATGTATTCAATCGGCTATTTTCAAGATTCTAACA
Organism: Margaritifera margaritifera; assembly: GCA_029931535.1. Lineage (NCBI taxonomy): Eukaryota > Metazoa > Mollusca > Bivalvia > Unionida > Margaritiferidae > Margaritifera > Margaritifera margaritifera. The sequence goes on along the minus strand of JAQPZY010001114.1, from coordinate 884,665 downwards.
TTAACAGTGCCTGAGAAATGAAGGGTCACCTAGACATGAACATTATCATTGTCTGTCAGATCTACTTACTATAAGTAGATCTTGATTTTAATCATATTTGAGCTACCCCATAACACTGTGCACATCATTCACCAAATGGAAACCGCACACCGTAGATCCCAATCAGTAGTTGCACAGTTTACCAGCACTGGCATATTAAGGTCAGCAGTTTCACAGTTTACCGGCACTGACAGATCAAGGTCGATACTATTGTCTTAAAATTAAGTCGAACAAATAACGTAGACTTTCATCTGCTGGCAGCACATTACATAACAGCAGAACTGTAAGACTGTTTGCAGTAGGGTATGCATCTGTTATGTTATCTATATGGCATGTAAACATATATAGTTCTCTGACTACGCCCTCCATATTTTATCGAGGGAATTGTTGATGATACAAAATAATTTCAAAGGCAATCTGAATTACAGTAGATTAGAAACAAATACACAGCCATAACTTATTTATAGCCTTCAAAATGTGTGCACCATTTCTTATTAATAGACAGACAGATAATAAAGTTCTCTTCTTTCAGATGGTTTGGAATGTGTGTAGAATACGAGCGAGACACAACCAGAGACATGGTCTGGGAAATTAAAGACAACTACTTACGTTATCCTTTGTGATCAGACCACCTGTGCTACCACACATGTGGCATGGAAACCAGTAATATTGGTCACCACCTACCTTGTAGGAAATGAATGACAGTACCGAAATGGAGCCTTAAAAACTGTTTAGACAGAAAACAGTCTCTTCTTACGCTTTCCATACATAACTCTTTTCTATAACTTAAAATATAGAATCACCTGATTTATTCCATTTGGATTTAATTCTTGGTTGTTGCCAACCAAACTTAATGTGATTGAAATCACTAAATGCCTTCATGTATTGTGTTTTGTGCACTATTGTAACACACCATGGTCAAAATATAGCCCAGTATAAGACGGTCTGACTTAATATGTGGAACACTTTTATGATTAGTGTTATATCGTTACATGGATCGGCCGTTATATAGCCTGCATTTTGTCTTTCTTCTATTGCATGAATCTGCTTAGTCTCTTGTGACAGTGGATAAAAATATTCGCACGGATTTGCACAGATAAATAATTATAATATTAATTGCCCATTAATTGAAAATTACACTAAAAGCTTTTCATCTCTTTAGAACAAACTTATGTATCCACTGCTAGTACTGTAAGATCGGGATTATAAATACATATGCCTATGTTTCAAGGTAATTCAGGTCCATGGTTCGTACAGCTCTGGAGAGATTTTGTGTAAGGAGTTTTCAAGGAGTATCTTTTCTTATGGAAATTGAACGTTCTTCATATGTTACATTATTTATCACTGCATAAACAGGTACAAAAGTAGAAAGGAAAGTCCCACATAATTAGTGCACCACGACCCGTGTCATGTGTCATTTGATCCACCCAATGGTGCTTTCTCTCAGAAATATTCAAGGATTTAGGGGTAATGTTCTGGTTTTTTTTTTCTCCAACAAATTCAAGAAGTTTTCAAGGATTAAACCAAATTTGTTTAAATTCAAGGAGTTTTCAAGGCAACCATTCAAAATCAAAAACTTTCCAAGGTTGTACGAACCATGCGGTCAGATGAATTTATTTTCTAGATGTGATTTTTGATAATGAAATTTATCACATTGACAGAACTTTTAAAGTGTCCAAATTTAAACTTATCAACTGGGTTGAACGGCATATTACTGAGTGTTGATTATAATAAGACAGAGAGAATAAAATCTTTGCGTAAATTAGAACAAAACAATCTTAAGTTCAGTACATATTACGTTTTAGACTGTTTTTTTGTTATCACACACATATATGCGCTAATTTTGGCAATCAACATATTGGATCCCTCATGTGTGCTTATTTTCAACATGCACTTATTTTCACATATGGGCTAATTGTCCAGACTGCACTATATTTTGTTTACTGAAAATGGGAGCTTATGTACATGTCTGAGACCATCCAGTGTCCTTAAAAACTTACAATTCAACTATAGAGAGGACAATAGATGGAGTGTGAACGAAATTGGAAACCAGGTTTGATGTACATAATAATATCCAGGAAAATGATACTCTGGACCAACATTCAAAACTTGCCTAATATTAGACATTGTGTACAAGATACAAAAATTGTCGCAGGAACTTGAGAGAACTTAAAGTAGTTTGCTGAATAATTGCAATTTTACCAGTCAGGAAGTGCGAAGAATATCACAAAAATGTTGATGATTAGAAAATACTTAATTTGGCTAATGTAATGAACCTGTTAAGTCACTACTAACTATCTCGATTTGACACACACACACACACACTCGTGCATATGAAATAAACAGAGAAGAAGATCGATTGCTCTGGACAGTATACAGGTATAGCGCTTCTAAACTGGTCTAGAATTTCCTAAGTGGTCGCCAAAATTTGTTCTAAGAAATGCTAAGATGTATGCATATCTAGTGTACAAGAAGAGGGCACCACTACGTACATTTTAGCAATTATCCATTATTACCAAGTATTTTTTTTCATAATTATCCTCTTTCTCTGATAGTTTTCTTTTGAAACTAGTACAAGTTCTATTTATTACTACAGCATGCATATGCATAAGTCCCTTTGTCAACAAATTTAATGCATATACAATCTCCAAAATATGTCACACGTCGGCGAATTCAAGGTGAAAATAATGCAAACAATTGCAAAAGCCCCTAACATTTTATTCACCAATATGCTGTTTTTCCTGCAAGATTTACTGAAAATTTTGATTCTCATTGGTGCTTGGACCATTACTAGCTGAAACGTAGTACTTTACTATTAAAAAACAGTCAACAATTTCACAAATAAATGAGGTACCAAATACTCACAGAAGTAGATTTGCTTTACTGAAAATTAAGTTTTCAGGGACAAAATATCAAGATTCCCATCTTATTCCTGTATTTAAAAGATAAAAATGATAGTATCATATCTTTTTTGTACATAGTACTGGCTTCCTATAAGTTCTTGTCAGCAACCAGTTCTTATCATAGTTTTCAAAAAAACAGTTTTGAAATGTGAATTGCTTCTCTGCTGTCTTGGCCTTGAGACGCGTATAAAGTAAGTTTGAAGAACAAAAATCGACATCGACTTGTAAACGCGTTTATTAGAAAAGAAGAAACTGGATGGCACTAAATCCATCTTGATTACATTGCCTTAAAGGGGCAAAACACGCTCAGTTTGCGCGTGCGCAAAATGAGACCAATAAAGGGAAATAATCACGGACCAATAATGTGTAACACTTGCATGCCATTGACACTAAATAAATATGCATATTTAAGAATTAACATAGGGATAAATTAGGCGTAGCGATTAGATTTATTTCCAAGGATAAAGTGTACTTATCGTTATTTTGAGATACACCTGTTATGGTATATATAGATAGCTAGTGATGGATGTTTTGGTGTCATTGCTAAAAGAAATAGTGCATCTCGAAATAATTAACACTACTATATTGGAAGTAAATATAGAAAATAATCCATTACTGAAATGAAAAAAAAAATCAGATAGATATATTACAGTACCATAAGGTGGATGACGAGAAGTGGTTCCGTAGGGTGAAAACCGCCAATTTGGATGTCAGATTGGCATCATTTTCATTTAGATCCAACTAGACATCATAATGAGTCTTTTAGTGAAAACGCTACGTCGATATGACCATCCATTCAACAGGAGTAGTAATAACAATATTGTCAAGATGGTCACCGTGACAGTCATATTCAATGTATGAGGGGTACCATTTTTATTTAGAACCAGCTAGACCTTGGGGCGAATGTGTGTTCTGAGTTTCATTGCAATCCTCCCAGCAGTTTAGGAGACTACAAACTTGTGCTAAAGGATGGACGACAGAAGATATATAACAGTCCATAGCACAAGTCCTTTTTGTCTATGACCTGAAGAACTAAAAACTAATGGACAAAATGAGACCTCCCATGTTTTGTGCATACTCTGGCAACTCCTGAGTAGCAGCTCATATAGATACTTGCGCCTCATATATTTTACTGTCAAGTTACTAAGCACCTGAATGATAAAGACCAGAACCTCTAATAATAAGGAATGACATTCAATGATCATTCATTGATCAATGACTGTGAAAACTGTTCCTAACGATAGAAGTTAAATGTATTATTCTTACCTGCTGAGGCCAATTTAGGAGTGCAAATCTGTGACATTAGTCATACTCAACTATTAGAATTTCATGTGCTGCAGGTTATATCATGTTTACAACCTACTTTTTTGTTATAGAATGTATGTACTAAATAAATGATTAGTTAAGAATATTTTTCGAGTCAAAAGATCAATGGTCAAGGTCACCGCAACTGAACTAATAAAAAAATTGTTTCCGCACAATAACATTAGTTATAGATGACATACCTCAAACAAGCTTTGTGGATGACCTACCGATGGAATAAGGAAGAAGGCTATTAATTTAGGGATCAAAAGATCAAAGATCAAGGTCACTGGCTGAAAGAAGAAAAATGGTTTATGCACAAAAATAGTAGTTCTACATCACAAACATGGTCCAAGCTTTGTGGATATCTTGCACTTAGAGTAAAAATGGAGCCTATCGATTTTGGGGTCAAAAGGTCTAGATCACTCTGACTCAAAGGAAGGAAATGGTTTCGGCAAAAAAATATCATTTATTTACATAGAGGAATATTAACATGGGGCGGGAGTATAAGTTGACGTTCATGGTACTCTTGTCTTGGCGTAATATACACACCACCAAAAATATTAGTATGACCGTTAATATTCCCATGATTTCATTTACTACCCAGGACAATAGTAGCAGATAATGTGATGTCATGTCAGCTTATAACACATTATAACATAGTGCAGTTATGTTACTCAAAGCGAAAGTAATCTCTTCCCTGCTCCCTATACAAAGAAGAAAATATTAGTATGACTGTAATATTAGTAAGACTGTAAACATGCCATGAGCTTTAGTTACTACCTAGGACTATCGTATCACTAATTGTGTGGTGTCATGTCAACTTAATACAGAGTAGAATTATGTTAGTCTAGGTACAAGTTATCTCCCTCTGTAGGATAAGGGATTTAGAATAGGCCCAATGCACATTTCTGCATGTCGTATGAGGCCACCATTGGGTACAGTTATCGCCTCCTGAAGACTGAGGGGAGGTAAAATAGGCCCAATCCACATTTCTGCATGTCGTATGAGGCCACCCTGGGTACAGTTATCTCCTCCTGAAGACTGAGGGGAGGTAAAATAGGCCCAATGCACATTTCTGCATGTCGTATGAGGCCACCCTGGGTACAGTTATCTCCTCCTGAAGACTGAGGGGAGGTAAAATAAGCCCAATGCATTGATATTTAAATATAATGCACTAAATATCTCTATAAAAGAATTTACATAACCTCAGTGTAACAGATCACATACTAGTTGTTCACAGATTCTAGAATGTAAGATTTGTGCAGAAATACCGAAAACAAAATGTAAGGGATGGGGAAAAGAATCTTTGCCATGTGTATTTCAGGCAAACTGGGGTAAATACAACCATCTGGAATTAAGATTTGTCTTAGGTTCCTGGCAAGCCTTGTTCCTCACACAAATCTTATTTCATTCGGCTATATTTCCGTCATCATATGCACATACAAAGGAAAGGTTTCATTGCTCAAGTACCATGTGTCCATGGATCAAATTCCATCATTGAAAATAAATAAATAAATAGTTATATCTGCAAACATACCTTGTCGACAGTGGACTTCACCTGCTGTAAGAACCTGGTCTCCCCCTCATGTCCAATACCGTCCACTTGGAAATCAAATAATGGAATAGATTTTATTTAGTGTCCGAAAAGAAAAAACAAACAACTGACAAAAATTCAAACACCCAGCAACCAAATCCACACATACGATACTTGTATATCCCTTCAGTCACACATAAATCACACTTTACGTATACAATATTGAATGAAAACCGACGTCACTTGCCCAGTTTCGTCTAGTTTATTTCAGTTTTTAAGAAAATGCAAGCATATTGAAAACACAAATTCACTCGTGACTCAAAAGAATCAGCCATGCTTCAATCTCTTGCCAACATCTCCCACACATATAAAATATACATAAATATAACTCAGATCGGTTTTGTCCTTATATAAAAGCGAATCGATAATAGATATGATAGGACGAATCTTGAGTTTAATTTGTCAGATAGTTAAAGCATTAGTGTATTTGGGTAGCGTGTGGAAGAGTAGATGATCGATCCTAAAAATTACTAACAGAACCAACGAACCGATCACAGTTTGTGCAGCCCAGTATGAAAACTTAAATAAGACTAATAGCTAAACAAATTGCATTCCAATACTCATAAATTCATTGCAAAATATAAAACATTCAATAATATTATGTTTTGTGCAAGGTTATTTTTTAAAATAAAATTATTATCCACTGAAACTTACTCCTATATACGCGACTGGTACGCGACTGGGTGCTGGTTGTAGTATTATCCACAATGGAGGTATCAAACAACATTTGATAGGATGAAGACATCGACTTTCACGGCTTTCTCTTTTAATATAGGGTAACATAAACTTCAAAGTCTATTACGATTCAGATTTTGCTTTCTTAAAAGGTAAGTAATACGTTTTTAAATAAATATTCTTCATTATATCTGTGTCAGCGATATCATGAATAGTAAAACGTGGTTCTTCTAATCTCCGAAATTTATATATATATATATATATATATATATATATATATATATATATATATATATATATATATATATATATATATATATATAACTTGTCGAGGCTCTTTCCAATGAGAAACAAGCCATTCCTCCACTTTCAGAAAGCGGTATTAATCTGTCTCTCTTGTTGTATCATTGTAGAGTTGCTATATTGTCAAAAAATATCAGGATATACAAAAATTCTTTTCTGACGATGTCTTAAAATTACAAGGCATGTGAATATTAAATTGACGACCCCCCCCCCCCTAAAAAAAAACAAAAAAAAAAACAAAACACAAATTGATGTTGGTAAACAAACTGTGTGCGAAGATATAGAGAATGTATGGTAAACATTATAAACAAATATTAAATTTAGACGAATGGAAACTATCAATACCTTGAACTTTGAATTAGATTATTTTTATATGGCCTTGAATAACTTAAAAATGGGTATAGTAAATAGTAAAATGAATGTACAGGTTTGAATCTAGACTGAATCGATTATATATATATATATATATATATATATATATATATATATATATATATATATATATATATATATATATATATATATGCTTACTCTTTTGCTTTTGTCTCCGGGTCTCATTGAAAAATATAGATCCAAGATAATCATCATCAAAAAATATTACGACTACGACTACGAGGACTACGACGACCGTAGAGGAACAATCCTTAGTTCTTATTGTACTTTTAAGCGTTTACAGTTGTAATGTTTTAATGCTTCCTTCTTTTTTCCTTTCCTCCCTTTGTCTCCTTTCAATATCGCCATTATAATATTTATTTTGGTAAATTAATTTTGTACTTATACCAGCCATTTAAACGTCTTGTATTAGAAGTATTCTGGACATCTGCAAAATATATAGTCTAGTAAGAAACTGATGTCAATTTCGCAATAAGCATCTGATTTAATTACATTGGTTTAAAAGGAAACACTTTTAGAGTATATTAGAATACCTTTATAGATATTAGCTGCACTTTTCTTATTCGAAATTCTGCTTTTGATAGTTTCACAATATTACACTTGCTATGGGTCTGCTCAGATTAATTCGAGCCGTGGGACAATTCAACATCGGTAACGACCCGGACGTAACGTAAAGTTTCTTTTGGAAAGAGAGAGAGAGAGAGAGAGAGAGAGAGAGAGAGAGAGAGAGAGAGAGAGAGAGAGAGAGAGAGGCAGCGGTGGGCAAGGGGTGAGGGGGTTGTGTTAGGTAGGGAGTGGGGGTTGAGATTTTCTCTGACATTTCAGATTGTTGTCATTGAGCTGAACCAGGATCACGACTTGCCGAAATTTGAGAGGACATACACATTCCAACAGTTTTCCCGTCTGAACGGTACAGTAGTGCTCCGATTGTTAACTTAAAAATAGACGACTTTCCGTTAAACCTTACACATGATTAAATTATCTTCAAAAGGACGAATTTACATGCTTGGATCACAAATCACGATGACCGACTTATCGTCATGTCAATGACTGAGATTTTGCTTGACACTATGGAGTTAAGTCGCAATGCAACACATGGGCGTTCTCAGCCTTTGCAAAGAAAATCATGTTACATTGCACGGTATATTTTTTTCTCGTACTGTCCAGTTATGTACATACAAATATTTTTTTTCTTTATTCTAAACTATTTGAGTGTTTTGTAATCTAACGAGTTGAGATGTATTTCTTTTCTTAGACAGCAGATATAAAAATAAGTCTCATTAATTGTAGATTTTCGAATTTTTTCCAACTCTCAACTCTATTTCTATTTCTGAACGAACGCCTGGTTGACAAATTGTTTCAAAGCATAAAAGCATACACTATGGACCTCTCTCTCTCTCTCTCTTTATATATATATATATATATATATATATATATATATATATATATATATATATATATATATATATATATATATAACACGTCATCAAAAGAGCTCGCTTCACGAGCGGGACCCTTCTTTCCCGCTCTTTTACTTGATCTCGATTTTAATCCTGTAATTCGAATGGAAATCTTCAGGCGTTACATCTCTTATTCTTTTGAATCCCATTCCCACCCCACCCCGGTCCAATCGCACCCCAAAAATAAAATAAATTGTGAAGATGTTTCTACTTTGTCATCGAATAATTTAAATCACCATCCCATTGCGTTCGTGAAGTTTCTGGTATTTGACTTAGATCAGTATTTATTTTGTAAAAAGAACCGATTTTTTTTCTGTTTCTTACTAGAGCGACATATTTGAACAATAAAATACTAGCTATATTGCAAGATATTTTGAATGTTTGTTTCAGTGTTTCTTTTCTTATTCTCGAGTATCGTTTAAACTCTCAAGCCTCAGTACTTTTATTATTTGTATTTCTTTAAAATGTTATAAAACCTGCAAGGAACAAGCGTCATTTTGCTGCGCAATTATATACAAATTGTCATTGCAAATTGATTTGTTATGACAATAGACCCGAATATATTTTTACATGCAGTATTCACCAATCTACTGTGTGTACATAATTCTCTGAGCGATTCTTTTACAGCTGTTTACTGTTAGAAAGTGCGCTATGTTTAAATTCGTTTTATTTCTTTCTCTGGAAGTCTTCATATGTTTTTTTAAACTGATTTTATAACTATTTGTAAACATAAGCTTATAAGCAGTTAGACAGTATTACTTTAGAACAAAAGAGTGACTGAAAGTGACTTGCTGAGACTTGGCCAATGACTGTTATAATCCAGGAGTTCTTTTAGAGGTCACGAGTTTAGTAAAAGGTCAAGAGCTTAGTGACTAATCGGATTAATGACAGATTAGCCACGAGGGTAAGTAGAAGCTATTGATATGTCAAAGATTAATTTAAGTTTACAGGGAACAACACTTGTAGTGCAGGTTTACGAGTTCACGTCTTTTGAGAGAACGAGAAGTCATGGAAGGAGAAAATGGACAGCTAACTAGGAGGAAAAAGATTAATTAGATTACATCAAAACATTAACTATTATTTTGTATGGAGAAATTATCCAAAAATAATAGTACTTGAAAATATACAAGATATAGTCATCTAAGAAGCTGCACATCTAGAATGAGATAAAATATAAGAGAAAAAAGAAAAACCAAACCAAACAAAACAAAACAAACAAACAAAAAAACAATAAAAAATCCAACCAAAAAACACACAAATATGAGAACAAATTGTTTGAAGATAATTGTGATCTCTGTGCTCCTTGCCTAGTAATTTTACTGTAAACAAACTTGTAACTATAACCGTTAATAACATCACTGCTATATTTAGCAAGAAACAGTCCAGTGAATAAATATCAGAAGAATATACAAATATTAATTAAAAATATTTGGTTAAACTGATATCAATTATCATCGCTAGAAAAGTTAAAGCAAATAGTTGAACAAATTTTGTAATGTATATAAGCTTTAACAAGTTGAGTAGTAAATACAGAAGAATGTCAATTATCTATGATGTCCCTGTGACTAAAATTATGAGCAAAATTCATATTTCAGTGAAATACAACAATTACAGTTTCATGTCACAAACACAATCTTGAAACAATCGAACAAATATACCATTAATTTTGTGTTCCATCTTTTCGTCGAGTTTATTTGCTCTATTACAAACATTTTGTATTTTATTTCAAAACCAAAGGATAAATATGACATAAATTTTATAATATCCACAACTCGGTGTATCAACACCGTTATCCAACACCTATCTTTTATTTTCAAACGCGGACAGACCCACCTTCCTTAAGTGAAGAGTGTAAAGTTCATGGTTTGTACTTTAAAAAGCAAATTTATTCCACACATTTTTGTCATTTGATTATCATCATCAGCAGCATCATCATCATTATCATCTCTATTTCCTTGCTTAGAAGATTACATTATATGATAATGAAGAATCACTCGATTAGTCATACAACTTTTAGAAAGTTAAAAACAAAAAGAAGAAAAGAAAACGCTAGTATTTACTAATATACTGTAGAAGCGACATAAATGATTTTTGCATTCAAAAATATAAATAAGCATGTAGTAGGACTATCAAAACAGAGTTTGTCTATGCTATACAATATATTATAAGACTTCAAAATGCTTACAGTATATGCATCAATAAATGTTGCATGAGCTGCAAAAGTTACAAGTTACAAAACCTCCATTGTAAAAGAAAGCTGCACACTACATGCCAAAGTATGCTGCACAAATAACTTGGAGTTTTGTTTGTTCATTACAACCGTTGATAACCTTTCACCAAGAAGCTCTTGCAGTTGCAGCTCAGCTTCTGTATACAATAACCCAATATGCAGGCCTAGTGGAAAGTTAGCAGTCAGGAAATCCCTAAAAGAGCTTCTGAAACTAGACATATAAGGACATGCAAAACAAATATGAGGTATCATGTCTGTATAAACATTCCCACATCGAATACACACGTCGAGCTGTGTTTGAGGAACAGCAGCCCATGGTCTAGCTATATAAGTAAATACCTTGCTGTCGAATCGTATTTTAGCCGATTGCCATACTGAGGCAGGTCGCAAGGATTCATGTATCGGAGATAACCTGTCAAAATCTGTTTCATTAGACATTCGAACTTTCCAAAGGCTATTTTCAAAACCAGTCATTTCCAACCGTACAATTTCCTTCCAATTTTGTTTACCTGGAATATCAGAATGTTGTAAATAATCAATTAGATACTGAAGCAAATCAAACTTCTTTAACGTATCATATATTTGAAATTAACCCGTAGCTTGACTAGCACCGCTCAAAATGAAGTGAAATAACGCAACGTTAAACACACGTTTTATATATACATCATTACGCATCAAACATAATCTATGCAAAACATTAGTTTTCTCCTATCAATTTCGGACTGCGCTGATGTCCGACCTAACATTCCAAGTGCAATGTCTGATCTTGTATGTATTTGAAAGCCTTGTAAATGTGTGGCAAAATACCTCAGGGTTTTATCAAACGAAGAGAGGTCACTTTGCTAAATATTACACCGTAATTCACCACCGTAAAACATTGAAAGAAATGTTACATTTTCGATCCCATTTGCAGCAACCAAAGGGTTTAAACCATTCGGTTTAATGCCAATACCAAACAGACGGTGAAAAGAATGTTTCCCTTTCTTGCATGCCTCGACTAGTGCATCATGTGACTAAAATTTGAGTTAATGCGGTGTCCCAGATGTGCTGCAGAATCAGCAACCGGCAAACATGACGACCCCAGGTACCATTTCATATAGACATATTTTCTGTATTTCGGACTGAAGATAACAACATATGACTTTGTGACACTAAACTCAAATCGCCACTTGTTACTTTAGGCGTATGAGATATCAATCAGCTTTTGTCAATTTTTAGGATAAGTTGTCAGTAGTGAAATATCATCAGCTAGGGTTGGATTTCCAACAGTTATGGATCCAATTTTGTTTCCAAATCTACTATTCTCTAACTGGAGTAGTAAGTTATTTATAAATATTGCATACATCAATGTTGGCAAAAGGCCTCCTTGTCTCATTTCGTGATCAATTGGAAACCAGTCCGAAAAATGCCTACTGACAAGGACTTTGCTCTGTACATTTATATACATATTCAGAAATATCAGAGGAGATTTACCCGTAATTCCCAACATGAATAATTCAAAAAGTAATCTTTTGTGCCACACAGTATCGAATGCCATTTTCGTATCAAGAAAAGCAGTAAAAACACATAAAACCATGTTTACGTTATATTGTAATGATTGCAACAGCGAAAAAGTCGGTGTTGTGCAGTATTATGAAGAATGTTTTAGGGTGGTCATCTTATTATGAAAAAATATTTGCATGTCCAACCACTTATTATGTAAAGTTTTGCATCATCGCCACTTATTGTGAGAGTTTTTCTTTGGGCGACATGTATTATGAAAAGTTCGTCCAGCAAGATGTCTTTGCGGCCTCCCTTGCGGAGGTGTCACTCCTTGCGATGTGTTGGCTACATCGCTGGGGTGCGAGAGGGGTACCGGGTTCGAACTACAAAGGAGGCTGCAAGCACAAACAACTCTTCAAATGTAGAAAGAGATGTAGCAACTTTTATTAAATTAAAACATTCCAAATAAAAACTACATAGGAAGATATATATTCTAAATACAAGAATACACGTATAATTGATATATTGATTCTAAGCTTGCCGACTTCATACATTTATTTAATTTCTGTATTTTTGAATTCTGATGTAAATTACTAAATATTGAATAAACCCAAGATGGCCAAAATAACTTAAAATATAGTAAAACTCAATATTTCGAACTACGACCAAAATAAATATCATGTATCATGTTTTTGCAACCCAACGATATTTTATTTCTAAATTAATTATCAGACGCATGAAGTTGGCAGCAAATCTTTTTTTCCAATAATTCAACATTATAATTTCAATACAAATGCACACAATTACAATTCATATAAATTCCTACTAAAAATCTACGCAATTATATTGTATAATAAATTACTAATAAAATATCTTTACAATCCAAAAAAGAATATAATGTACAATTAAATATTAAAAATAAAAATACATAATGTTTCAAGAGAGAAAGAAAAATACCTTCCAGCACCTAAAAAATCTTACAGAAAGTCTTTTAAAATATGTTAAAACAATTTTCTCTTACCTGCAAGCAGAAGCAACACTTCATATGAGAAGAGACGTAGCAACTTTTTTCTCAAGGCGCGCAGCTCCTTATATCCAGTTCTTGGTCAAGGAATGTGCAACTCTTTCTATATAAAGTTATGAGTTTAGGCGATACAGGCTAAAGCGAGGCCTCTAGCCACGAGATTTTCACGAGACTCTCATACAACGCATTCCCCTTTCCAAAAATGGTTACAGGTTAGTTGAACTACGCTCCTACACGAAGACTGAAGGTTGCTGACCAGGCTAGGTGAAGGTGTTGAATTACGTAGACGTGAAAGAATTTTACTAACATCAGCATTTTGCCATTACAATATCCCACCTGTGTATTGTCAGAAAAATCTCACTCCTACCGTAAAATATCAATGCTGTACACTTTTGTACTATAATGTTGTAGAGAACTCAAGCGCCAAAAATTCTGTTTTATTAAGAATTATAAACATTTGAATTATAAAAGAAAACTTACTCTTTATACAAATTCCTTAAAAATTCATCGAGAAAAGAATGATAAAATTTGAATTATAAAAATTTTAGTTATAAAAATTCCTTGAAAATTCTATCATAACAGCAGCCTAAACCATTTTGGTAACCATGTTGCTGTGAACTAGAAATATCAGAGCTAATATCTTCGCGCAAAGTAATCAGACGTCCATGAATAATTTTCTTAAACGTTTTGTAGATAACAGAGTTCTTTGATGTTCTGTTACATTTGTACAGTGGTATCACTAACCCTTTTTTGCATTCGACAGGTATGTAAGATTGATCATTCATCTGAGTGAATCAAGTTGTCAGACATTCTATGACGCAATAACTGCCATAGATCAAATTGTCATTGCAAATTCGATCATCACTCGGTGCTTCGGATTTCTTTAGACTGTTAATAATTTCTTTTACTTCACTTATACTGATACTCTCATGTAAGGCCTCAGTATGACCTCCGCCATTTTGCAGAGATTGACTTTATTCTCGCTCTATAAATGCATAGAAGTTATGGCTCTAGTTTGGCGTGTGAATGTCCTCATAATATCTAGCAAAGCCATTTGCAATGGACGCGTCATCACGCACACAAACTCCATCAAAGATATTTCCTGACAAAAATTTATATTTTTACCTGTTTTAATATTGATGACTATCCATAAATGCCTGATATCACATTAGTGTGCTTTTTCAATTTCTTCATATACTTCCTCATATATTTATCCATGGCTAATTATTGAAGATTTCTAAACTCTTCTCAGCTTTATATTCTCTGTAAGAATTATATTCATTACCCCTTGGTCTTCCCTCATATATTCAAATATACCAAGCTTGTCTTTGAAGCCTATGTGCTTTCTGACCAATACGGTTTGGCGTGATAATTGAATTTGGATTTTGGGAGCGTGATGCTGCCTGACTGCTGTATTAAAGTAATAATGCACCCATACAATTTATCAATATTGTCCGAAATAGTATCTATATTAATATATTTCAGGCGATGGTTCTGTTCAATATGATAATATTTCAAGGTATCAGCATATAATTTATACCAAGCTATGTTTTTTCTCTTCATAGACTATCTGAAGTGTCTTTGACATATAACTGTACGAAGGGAATTAACTATACGGAGGTGGTCAGATATCATGTGCTCTTCGTGATCTGAATTCGATGGCAATAATTCTGTCACTATTAACATTATCTATGATGTTAAGCATTCCTCATGAGAGAGGGTTTGCAGACGATTGCGACACCTCCTTTACCCCATTTTATCAACATGCCATTAGAATAAATATCTTCTGATGTAACACTGTATTTGTAATCAGAACGCGAAACGGAATGATGTGCTGAAATAGTTTGTTCTCAGGTATGCCTGCTACATCAACATCATAAATAATAATATGTGAAAAGATACAAAATATAGTCATCTAAGAAACTTGCACACCTATAATGAGCTAAACTATAATAGAAAAAAAGATGATCGATTTTTTTTGCCACACTTTATGGCTTTAAAAAAAAAAAAGATAACGAATCGGTATTCTCTTTTGTAAAAGTTGTAAATATATTGAAATCTATTTTAATAACTTCTAACAGAAATTTCTTGCAATAAAAACTATTACAAGTAAGCAGCCTATAGAGCTCAAAGGGTAATTATAAAATTACAAAATAAAATGACGTACTGAAATGAGGAACTACTATTCATTGAGATCTTTTGTCAAGATAGAATATAAATATACATATATATTAAGTTAAAGGTTGTCTCTAGTACGATTGATATAATAGCGTGGACAACTATCGTATCATATGGGTATACAAAGGAACCATATACACATATGAGAAATAGATTAAAAAAGCGCATACAAACATAAAAGGACAAATACAGGAAACTATTGGTATGACAAACATATATAACAAGACATGCATAAGTACACACAATCTGCATACCAACTCGCCCAAACTGCCACCGACGGAAGCCGAACAAATGATTGACAAAAGCATTACACACACACACACACACACACACACACACACACACACACACACGCTATTTCATTTGACTTAAACCAAAACTAGAGTACAACAACTGGAAAGCAAATATGCGGTTAATTTAGATGATATACTCGTCAGTTTCATTTTTGAAACTTCGTATGTAACAAAGAAACTATGTATATTCTATAATTGTGACTTAAACTAATTTTAACTAGCTTCAATAAAATACGTGTGTATTCCAGTTAAAATGATATCATAATTTAGACAAAAACATTACATTATTACTAGTATGAGAATGCAGGAAATTCAATTTCTGCAATAATTTAAAACGAAACGGACTATAAGTGGAGCATTTAAAAAGAGAATGCTTTTCATCTTCACTTTAAACAAGCCATTTAAAACAAGGTCTGAATTTTCTGTGAATATGGAGTCTTTTTTGGTCGCACAACTTCAGGATTCATGCAAAGTTTTGAATTTTCTATACATATTTATAATTTGGTAGTTTTCAAATGGGAATTCTTTGTTTAATTTCAGAGTGAACAAAAATAACTTACTGCTACTGGATATATTATATCTCCACCATGACTTGTACTGTTTATGTGGATTCTTTACGTGTGTGTGAAATATATAAATAATATGGGACGTGGCTACTGGCACATGTCTGAATGTGCTTATGAAGGTTCGTTACGTATGTGTATCTGTGGTCTGCAATTTTAAAACGTGTTTATGAAAGTTCTTTACATATGTGTATCTGTGGTCTGCAATTTTAAAACGTGTTTATGAAAGTTCTTTACGTATGTGTATCTGTGGTCTGCAATTTTAAAACGTGTTTATGAAAGTTCTTTACATATGTGTATCTGTGGTCTGCAATTTTAAAACGTGTTTATGAAAGTTCTTATGTGTATCTGTGGTCTGCAATTTTAAAACGTGTTTATGAAAGTTCTTTACATATGTGTATCTGTGGTCTGCAATCTTAAAACGTGTTTATGAAAGTTCTTTACATATGTGTATCTGTGGTCTGCAATGTTAAAACGTGTTTATGAAAGTTCTTTACATATGTGTATCTGTGGTCTGCAATTTTAAAACGTGTTTATGAAAGTTCTTTACATATGTGTATCTGTGGTCTGCAATTTTAAAATTAAAGAGGTATTGTGTAACCCTTTTATTATATAAAAAAATCATTGGGCAGAACGATTTGGAATGTTAAAAAGATCAAGGACAGTCCAGAAATTTAAACATTGTTATTTCGTAAGATCAGAGAATCGACATTCATTTCTCTCTCTGTCTTTCGTTCGGTGATCACCTGCGCCAGAGAGGTAGCTCATACAGAGATCAATCGTTCGCTCGAGGGAAGGTCGGAGTGAAATTAACTATCACCAAAGCAGAGATAACATCGCCTACTGATTAGCATGGCACATCATAAAAATCAAATGTGTTTTTAGTAGCACTGATGATAGCTCGTGAAAGAAATAAACAAGCACTTATTATTTTGATTATGGTTGTAGTAGCTGGCGGAAATTACTTCTTTAAGTAGATTAACGGAATATTTAATAGACTATTATTTGCTTTAAGTGTCCCTTTTTCCTTTTATTCTTTTTATTACAAATTAAAGGAAGAATTAGGAAAATGTCATTATTGGCTTATAAAAAAAATAACTTTTCTCGAGCTAATGTAAACAGTCAGCTTATTACTCTACCAGTGATACCCGACAATGCTGTTGCTGCTGCTTTTTTAGGAAACTGAAACAAATAGTGGGCAGTATTTGTGATACCTCTTTCAAAGTCGATAGTATCATCATGGTGGCAATTAAAACGAAATTGTGGATAGTAAGATGGTGGCCCTGGATTAAAGAAATATAAGGACGCACATCTATCAATCTACTAAAACATATTTGATTTTGTATGATGTGGCATGCTAATCACTAGGCGAGGTTATCTCTGAACTAGTGATAAGCTAATTTCACGCCGACCTTCTCTCGAGCGAACGATTTAATTTTGTCTGAGTTACCTCCTTCGCGCAGGCGATCACCGAACGCGCGCGCGCGCGCGCGCGCGAGAGAGAGAGAGAGAGAGAGAGAGAGAGAGAGAGAGAGAGAGAGAGAGAGAGAAATGAATGTACATTCACTATCTTCTGAAATAAGAATGTATCAATTACTGGTCTTTCCTTGATGTTGTCAACATTCCAAATCGTTCTGCTCATTCACTGATGTTTTGCAAACAGGCGTTCATTCATTCGTAAATTTTTGGATTTGTGGAGATTATAGGTGAGATGAGAGTATTAGTTCTTACAAAATAATCAGGTGTCAATTATGACCTTTCATTAGCCTTTTCTGCATTACAAATCGTTCGGTCCAGTCACTGATGTTTTCTATTCATTCTTTCATTTATTCATTTGTGAACATTTGGATTTGTGGTGATTATAGATGCAATGTGTGTTTTAGATATTACAAAATAACAATGTGTTAATTTGTGGCTTTTCGTTGACCATGTCAACACTCCAAAATCATTCTACCCAATAATTGATGATTTGTAAACAGTTATCCAGTCATTTGCAAACATTTGGAATTGTTGAGTATTAGCCCAAAAGATATAAATTTTTAGCTTACAGCTGAACCATAATTCTGATAGGCAATGTTTGCACACACACACACACACACACACACACACACACACACACACATGCAGAGATAGAGAGTAAATTAAATTCCACGTAAAATATTATTTTCAGACAGTTTTAGGAACAATGCTCGATTCATACAGATTATTAGTACAAAAGAAGCCAAACAGTTCTGTAACGGTTGAATGTCAAATCTTTAGTTATTCTTTTTATGTCACTCAGATGAAACTATTTTGTGTCAGTAGGTTGAAAAAGGACAGTAGGGTCGCATAAAATACCCGTTCAGGCCTCAACTCTTGACGTAGTATCAGGTCCACATATGTGGGTAATTGACAAGGACTACCCATCGTCATTAGTGTCAGTCAAATGTAGATAACATTTTAGAATTTAAAATAAGTTTTTTGTTTAGCAGCGTGTGGCTTTTGTGTGACAGTAATGTAACTTGTATAACTAGCAGTAGAAATAGGTGATGCTAGATAGGCAGATGGTCAGCGAGTGAAGCTAGATTTAAGAAAATATTATGGTAACACTCAGGGAATAGTCGCAAGAACTCTCCAAGTGTTACATATTCATATCGCAAGTCAGGTGGCAACATCGGCAATACTGGCGAGGACGATATTGTTATATATCCCAAGCCAGCTCGGTGGCTGGCGGGGGCGGTATTGATATATGTGTACACTGGGTCTGTACATGATTGTTTCTGGAAGTTGTTACTCAGACTGTGAGATTACTGAAAATGGACACTTTGTTAGGCCATTGATATTTAAATATGTATAATAAACAGTATACTGAGAATGGCTTTTTCCTTCATTGAACATTAAGATTCAGCAAGATCCACAAAGCCGTCACAATTGCCAAAGCGATGACCTGGCCTCATTTTCACTAAATGTCTTATAAATGTTCTTCATATTGGGACTTTGCATAATCTTGCTTATGACATTTCTAACTATTTTATAACATTTTTATGTGAAGTAGATATAATACAATGGATTAGAAAATAATTCTTTAATTTTAAAATTGTAGACCATGGGATTATTTAAATGTACGTCAAACAGGCTTCTGTAATCAGTACATATCTTGATTTTGAAGCCAACATGTTAAGTATGACTTGCTGAATTTGTACTGTTTATATTCCTTCAAAATCTCGTAAAATGTACCGTTGAATGTGCCTAATCGTAATAAAACTTTTCTAAAAGTTCTTCTTTAGAACTTCTCTCTGATATTCTGTAAAGAAGTGATTGTCTTAGAGTTTGTTTTTGTGTTTTGTAAAACAAATGAAGGTAATGTAAATGTAAAACCATTTAATAACAGGTATACACATTTAAAACGTCACAAAATAGAATCAGCACACTATGCTTAATTCTTATAAAGAGCATTTTGGTATATTGCTCATAATCGGTCTATTTAACAGTAACTGGAGTTCAGACCCACTAAAAACAGTTCGGAACATCAAAACAATTTAATCCACTTTAGTTTAAGTTTTCTACACAGTCGTTCTTGAATTGAAACAATCTGTATTCGGTCGCAGTTGCTTCTTCCTTTTTATCTGGACAGGATTCGACTATCCATTCTGGGGGATATTGTACAGCTTTCCATTTATGCTGACAGTGTGTGACATGCATGCTAAAATAGGAGAGAAGGTATATTTATTTCACCAAATGTTAACATTAAGGTCTATGGAAAAACAATTGGTACCGTGATACCTAAAGGGAATACCAGCATCGCAGTGTATCCATAGTAACATGTACATGTACGTGCGATTTATAAACTATCATAGTGTCATTTGGCAAAAACAATGGATATTGAGAAGTTTGGGTCAAATATTTACAGACTTTTAACTAGAAAATGTATAAAAGCTTCAGAAAATAACACATGTTGGCATCGGAGAAGGCATTTGATAAAGATGGCTATGGCAGATAGAGATTTGTATGGCCTGATGGCTTTATATCAGTGGAGTCAGCTCAGAGATTGTCATACATGCAACAAAATAAGCTATGTAAACACAATATGGATGATTTTTGGCCAAATATTAACATTTTTACCTGCATATCATGATAAATCATGTATAAACAGTAAATATCTACTTCTTGAAAAGCATGCCATAAAACATGATAGAGAACACTATAGGGTTCAAAGAAGGTGCTTCAGTTGCTGTAGATCACTTTGTATCATAGAGGATATGCTGGTAAGAGTAATTTTAGGTAACTTATTATAGATATGGTCTTCCTTCCCACTTTCTTTTTATTGTCATGCAATAATTGCCCCTTTTTGTACACTTTCTTGTCTTGAAATTCGTCATGCAATATATAAAGATAAGTTATGTTGCATTTCCTTTTGTAGAAGAAGCAGGAATATCATCAGACAAGAGCCATTTCTTTAAGTTAGCATTTCCCATTGACACTTGCATGTGCCCATTTATAATCCTTTATTGACTTTCAATTAATCATATTTATTTCTGTCCAACTGTTTCTTTTGGAATTTCCTCATATATGGCCAAATTTTTCTGAGTGGTAACCACATTAGTCACATATTGCCCATTCCTTCCATTCAAGTCCCCACTGTTCTTCAAACTTTGGGTCGCATCGCAAGAATCCAGAAAAACATGGGATCATATTTGCCTCTTTACGCAAGGTTGCAATCCATATACCGGCATTCTAGAGAACATAAACTATTCGATATGAGGCAGCCTCCTCATCTCTGAGAACAAAATTAAATCACTTTCAAGGTCTCCACTACATACATAAGCCTCAAATTTAGGTTCTACACTTTATCAATAATTTATTTTTGGATAATATAATTGCATGCATGTTAATACAGGTTTTCATGAACTAATTTATATTACATGGATACTATATTGGCGGAAATAAAAATACCACAACTTATGTATTTCATTCAATTATCTCCCTTACACCATACATGACATTTGAAAAAATAAAAACTCACATTTTCAGTACTTGTTTATGAAAATAAAGGAAAGATTTAGTGTGAAATATTATATTAGCCCTCAATCTTTATGCCAGTGTAAGTACAACTGATTTAATCATTTCTTACAGCAAAATTTAAAAGGTTGAAAAACAGACACAGATTTTTTATTTTTTTTGGCTTGTGCCTAATTTAAGCCAATTTTTTTAATTGTATGTGTAGGACCAATATAAATTATATGCATCTATATGATTAAAATTAGTTACCCTTTTATTTCAGATGAGAATGCACCCTGCTTCACATGTAGTTTTTGTGCTTATGAGGGATGTAATAGTACTGATGCCTCGGGACTGTCCTTGGACCAATGTGGCATTGCCTTCATATATTTCGCTAAGGTAAGGCAATCAAACTTTTCCTTCTCATTTTTTTCTATGTTGTGGTTGTCTCTTTTGATTCCTTTATTATAAGCTACATGTCCCTTTTATATGTACATTTTCCTCCTGTTTAAAACTCCATTTGACTTGCTGTACTTATTGTTTTTCCTTGGCATTTTTCTGTATTTTATTCCCCAAATTTCACCCCAAATCAAAAATAAGTGCTTACAAGCTGTAATCTGCTACATTTGGAGACAGATTGGCTTATTGCATGAATTTTATTCACTACAAAAAGGAGGAGAACTTTCTATTTGTGTTACAGAGATGATGGGTAGGCTGACCTTTGTGCAAGGACTAGGGGTTAGTGACCTCATGTATCTGCAGTTGGTGTAAAGTGTTGAAAGCTTATACTTTATAATAAGATTGAGTCATGTCCACCTGTCTCTGATGTCAAGTTCTTTGTCTACTAAACAAATATAAAGTCCTTTATTTTAGATGAATTCTCCATTTTGAAGTAGGAGTTTACATACTAATTAGTACATTGACCTTTGACCTAGTTATTACATAATATGACATAATGTGATTTATCCCATATCACCCATGTAAAGTTCAATAAGTGCTGATATGAATAAAACACAACTCATAGTTAAAACAATTCATTTTATTCCCAAAAAATAGTTTGGTAGTTGAGCACAAGTATGAAAACAGCAGTTGAAACAGCTCCATGACATTTCCAAAGACATCAATATAAAACATAGCTTGGTACCTCATACAATTGTTTTTGACAAGCGAGACTAAGTACACTTGTTACTTGTACAGTCCAGAGCTATATCACAGATTATTGAAAAAATTAAGGTTGGCTTTGGGTATCACGGTACCAATTGCGCAAGCCCAGGGGGTGGAGCTTAAGGTGTAGGGAACATTGTATTCAGAAATAAACAACAAAACTAGCTGTGATTGGTGTATTATGTAAGAGTTGTAGTTTCTGTCTGGCTTAAAAAAAAGTTGAGTCTCTTAGCAACATGTGAGATTATGTTAATTCATATGTAGATCATGTTTTGCATTTTTTATGATTTTTTAAAAATGTGATGCACATCACTGAAAATGTGTCTGTTGTGACTGGACAACTCTTACCCCTGTCTAGTTCCAGCAGAGTTATTTCTCTTAAATGCAATGGAGTACCTGGTTCTATCACTGTCAAATTGACAATGTAACATTGCTCTCTATGACAGTGTGTGACACGTATGCTAAAATAGGAGAGAAGGTATATTTATTTCACCAAATGTTAACATTAAGGTCTATGGAAAAACAATTGGTACCGTGATACCATCTACACCATGGCCTTAGGCTTTTACTTTCGTAATTCGTTTGATTTTTATCTGAGCCGTGTGATTGGTTTTTATCAAGTCTTATAGCGATTGATGGTTTGTTCTTGTTAACAAATGTCACGTGTAACAGTTACCAGCCTTTGTGACTCTTACAGGCGCTACAATCATTAGTCGGTGCCTGTCACAAATACTTCTTAATATGCAATAGGCCATGGCTAAGAGAAGAAAGCGCAGTTTAAGACATATATGAAGACGTTAAAGACCGACATATTGCATCTACTGACCGGGTAATTGACCACACAGAGGATAACAGCATGCAGACCAACATGTTGGTCTTTTCCACTTTTATATGTTTTCTGACATTACTAGCGTTTCCGGAGTGCAACTGTGTGCCGGTAAACTTGTTATGGTGGACAGACTGCACGAAAACTATGGGGTTCGACAGCCCGTGGATTAATAGGTGGTCAAATCGGAGAGAGATTGCTAATAAACAGTGATCATATAGAACAAACTTCGATGCAATGGGTCGATAGAAGAGTTATTCAACTTGACTTCTGTGTGCAAATATCAGTCTACATAATTCAGTTAATTTATTGTGAGCCGAATTAAGTCTAGAGCATCTAAGGTTTAGGGCGTCCTCAAGTAAAACTGCTGATGTACAGTTGTTCTCTGCAGCGCCCAGTAATGCCAGCAAAGAAAATAATTCAGAAAGTGGCGGAGAACTACTGAGGGTTTATACCATAATAAACAAGTATCAAACTATGCCTAAAAGGGCTATCCACGCAACCTTAGTAAATCTTTAAGCTCACAAAACCGGTGTGTAGATGGATGAGTTCACACATGATTAGTATCATATATTATTTATCTATCACACTTCATATTGACTGTTCATATATAGTCAAACAAAAGTAAGTTGTGAAGGTTTTCCATGTTTATATTCACTCCTCAGTGCATTTTATTTTCATCACAGGAGTCTTAGCGCTTCTATTCAAAGTAGCCAGTCAGAATGTTTCATTTTAGCGCGTGCATTCAACCTCGTAAGTGCAATGTTACGAACACATGCTATGGATTCGATATAAAGTCAGTCAACGCATTGTAAGTTAACTTCGTTGTGAATCAAGTGAATTACAGATTTAGAAGAAGGGAATAGAAGGAGTGTAAGCAGAAAATGTGTCAGATAAATATAGAATGTGAGAGAAATAGTGACTTGAATTGTCCCATATTTGCTTGACAAAAGGTCGATGTAGAACGAAGTGGATGCACGCCTCTTGTCTAACAAAGATGAAACTGTTCCTGATCAGCTTCAATGTTCCAAAGATTCATAATGGATGGATTTGTCTGATTTTGTTTTCTTTGTGACTAAATCGGGTCCTAGTTTCACTAAACATCTCCAAATTTGTTCAGCAAGTTAAGGTTTCCAATATCGTTCTTACAGTCAAAATATCACTCATTCTCATGAAATATTCCTGTTTTATTTCTGAGGGAAAGCTGACGATTTCCTCAGATTTGTAGAATTTCACCATTTATATTTGAAGAATAAAATGACCCCATGGTCTACAATTTTAAAATTAAAGAATTATTTTGTATTATATCTACCTCACATAAAAGTCCCAAAATAGTTAAAAATATCATAAGCGAGATGATGCAAGGTATCAATATAAGACATTTAGTAAAAATGAGGCCAGGTCATCACTTCGGCAATTGTCACGGCGTTGTGGATCTTGCTGAATCTTAATGTTCAATGAAAGAAGAAAGCAATTCTCAGTATACTGTTTATTATACATATTTAAATATCAATAACCTAACAAAGTGTCCATTTTCAGTAATCTCACAATATAAGTAGCAACTGCCAGAAACAATCGTGTAAGGACCCTCTGTACACATATATCAATACCGCCCCAGCCAGCCACCAAGCGGACTTGGGATATATACCAATATCGTCCTCGCCAGTATTGCCGATGTTGCCACCTGACTTGCGATATGAATATGTAACACTTGGAGAGTTCTTGCGACTATTCCCTGAGTGTTACCATAATATTTTCTTAAATCTAGCTTCACTCGTTGACCATCTGTCTATCTAGCATCACCTATTTCTACTGCTAGTTATACAAGTTACATTACTGTCACATAAAAGCCACACACTGCTAAACAAAAAGCTTATTTTAAATTCTAAAATGTTATCTACATTTGAATGACATTAATGACGATTTGAGGTCCTTGTCATATACAATTATCTGTGGACCTGATACTACGTCAAAATATCGAGACTTAAACGGGTGTTTTGTGCGGCCCTAATGTCCTTTTGGTACCTACTGACACGAAAATACTTTCATCCGAATGACATGAAATATTAACTAAATATTTCACTAAAACTTTCAACCGTTACAGAAATGTTATTCTTTTTTGCACTAATTATCTGGATAAAGCAAGCATTGTTCCTAAAATGTCTGAACATATCATTTTACGTGGAATTCAATTTACTCTCTCTCTCTTTCTCTCTCAAAACAATGCCTATCAGAAGAATGGTTCAGTTGTAAGCCAAATTTCCAAATGTTTGCAAATACCTGGATAACTGTTTATAGTGCAGATAAGACCAAAGCCAGTTTAGGTAAAATGATTTTAGAATGCTGACATAGTCGAAGAAAGGCCACAATCTGACACATTTTTCTTTTGTAATGTCTTAAACACACATTTCATCTAAAGTCTGCACAAATCCAAATGTTTACAAATGGACGAATGAATGATTGCAAAACGTCAGTGACCGAACTGAACGATTTGGGGATAATTGCGTTGTTTAGCAGCGGCCCTCGTGTGACGTCACGGATAACTACCTCATATCTAAAAGTAGAATGTAGCCACAGCCCACATTCTTTGGCGATGTTTAACCTAGAACATATACTAATACAATTATAACTTAATTATTATTCTAATTACTGCGTCATTATTTTGATTAAAAGTTAATTTACTTTATTCTTTTTCTTTAAGTATGGTGTTTTATAATTTAAATCTGATTGATTGCTTTGTAAATACTTTTCTTGCTGCCTAACAGCCTATACATTAACCTGTTCTCTTCTATTCGCACATGTCTTAAACACTATTTATAAACGCATTCTTGTGATAGTATGCACTATAATACTTATGTTTTGATCCAATTTAGACTCGTTATATATTTGTCTGCTTTTATTGTTTTCCTGTACTTTCAACAATTTTAAAATGTGACTTTTTTCATTTTTATAAATAAAAATACATAATTATAAACATTAGTGATTCTTTCCTATTAAATGCAACTAATATAAACGAAAAATACAATAGCATGTGTAGAAATACCGGGTACGAAATATCTCTGTTACGAAAAGACGTGCACCCCGGTGGACTTCCCACCGCCCGAATTCCAGTTCATTACCTAACAATATACTATCATTTAATCAAATGATGAAGTAGTTTGTGCTCTAGCATGGGAAAACATTTTTACTGTCAGTTAAAATCACGGGATTTTTCCTAGGGGCGTGGGTTGTTTAAGATCGAATTTTATAGCGATAGTTTGTTTTACTCTATTCAAAATGCCCACAGTTAAACAATTTGTATTATCAAAATGTAATTTATTCTTGTAAATCACTTCGAAAGATTTGCAACTAAATCGTACAAAGACCATATTATTATTATTATTTTGTAAAAATATTATTATTATTATTATTATTATTATTATTATTATATTTCATTTTTATTATTATTATATCGTTGCAGGGTTAAACGATGCATAGAGGCGGCAAACAGTCAAGTAGAATCCCTTTTCCATCAACATATTTCATTAAATTTTGTTCTATGCTCATTGTATATTAGCAATCTCTCTCCGAACTGACAATCTATCAATCCACAGGCTGTCGAACCCTATTGCGAACTGACAATCTATCAATCCGCGGGCTGTCGAACCCTATTGCGAACTGACAATCTATCAATCCGCGGGCTGTCGAACCCTATTGCGAACTGACAATCTATCAATCCGCGGGCTGTCGAACCCTATTGCGAACTGACAATCTATCAATCCACGGGCTGTCGAACTCTATTGCGAACTGCTAAAGCATTCATGCAGTCTGCCCGTTATTAAATTTTACCGCCATACAAGTGCTCCGCGTCACGACAAGCATAAAACAATACAAAAGTGATAAAGACCAAATGCTGGTCTTCATGTTGTTATCTACTGTATGGTCAAGCGCCCAGTCAGTAGATACAATATGTCAGTCTGTAGGATCTGTATATATGACTGAAACCGCGCTTTCTTCTATTAGGCATGGCCTATTTCATATTAAGAAGTAGATTTAATAGACACTGATAAAGGTTTGTAACGTCTGTAAATGTGACAAACGCCGGTAACTGATACAAGTAACATTTGTGACATTTAACGCTGACAGCGCATGCAAATCGTCGTTGAATGCCATACTTATTATGACGTTTACTAATCACATTATGACCACTAAACGTCACAAACACCGGTACTGTAACACTTGGAAATTGTGACATTTTATGGCAGTACAGCACCTTCTGTGGGAGCAATGTCCGCGGTTGACCCAATAAATGTCGCACACGTTGGTAAATGTCTAGGATGACGTTGAGCCACGAAATCCAGAGAAATCCAACAAAACCCAGAGAAAAAGGTCGAAAACAAAATTGCCGCCATTCACATTTGAAACAAAGAATAGTCGTTGTCTGTCCGTTTCGTCCATATTAAATAATTTTTTAAACATTCCACGGCAATTACTTATGCCTTTTGTTCTCACTAAATATGAGGCAAGTCTTGTTTTTATGGAGATCTCAGACGTTTTCAATGATGAGCAGAACTGTGTCTGTATTGTCTAGATTTATTCCTTCTTTAACTTTTAGCATTATTAAGTTTGTAATCAACTAATAGTTCACACTGTTTATTTGCTTTCAACCAAATTTGGAGTAAAACGTAATGAAAATCTCAAATGAAATCGGCGCCAAGAGTTATATTATGTAGTAAAGTAATGGCAGAAATGAGACCAATCATATTTCTTTATTTTATTTTAATGTTCTTACACAGTGGTACAAGATCATGAAAAATCCAACTTTTAAATTACTAGAGCAGACATAAGGCGGCGACTCACTGAAACTGGAGTTGAGGATATATTTCATAAATTCAAAAACAAAATTACTGGACCACAGACTAATTTCTTGATTGCCAAAATTTTAAAAATAATTTTTCATACTAATGTATTGATTGTAAATTGAAAAGGTACTGAAACAGGCAGACTATGAAGACAATCAGAAAATACTAATTTGAAATATATTACACTCATAACTAATGGGTCAAAGCTACTTTGTATTGAATTCTAAAGTTTTTAGACAGGCGATCTAAATACTGCATGATTTTAACATGATAGCAACAACGTTAGTATCTGGATATCATGCATATTTGTTTGCAAGTTTGAACTTGATAAAAGTGTGCTCAACACTAGTTGTGTTACAAAATAACACACACGACATAATCTAAACTTTGATTTGCTGAATTTAGGTATAGAAAGATATACTCCAATGCTTTGGAAAAGATACATATTTTCAGATTACTTTCAATGATTATAACATTAAAATAAGCAGCATCAGCCATGATAGCAACATGGTTAAAATAGTGCAACTTAAGGAAGGAATACATTATAGGAATAGTTACTGCGATGTTGGTTTGTTTTTGATGTGAGTAAATACTCAAAGTTGTATTCATGTGACTGTACGGTGAAATTAAAAAGACCTCGTAAACTTTATAAGGTCAATCGAAAATGAGTAGCAAGAAGACATTGTTTACATGCAAGCATACAAAATAAATAAATAAATAAATAAAACAATGTTCACAAATTTTGACAGCGACAGATTTTTTTTTTTAAAGACGCTTTGGCTAACAAGGTGAAAACAAAAAGGAAAACGATATACAAGAAAATTAATGAATTTTATAGTAGATAGAGATAAACCTACTGGCTGGACTTACTGATGAAGGTATTTGAAGGTTAAATCAAAGTAAAAGGTCGCGTGCAATCTGTATCCTAGGTGCACACGTACAAAATAGAACAGCTATTATATAGCCTGTTTCGACAGCATCAGGCACTGGTAAAACATTAATGGAGCTATTTATTTTAGGACAGCAAGGTTACAACGCAAATGAAAACATTTTGATAAAATTTCAAAAGTGCATAACATATTCAAAAGTGAAATTGGAGTATGTTCTTGGTGTTGACAGTATCATTTTGTTAGCATGAAAATTGCTAGCATCAAGTTGGGTGCAATAACAGTTTAAAGACATTGAATGACTCGTCTAAACTGGGGTTAAAACAACTATCAATACCGATATGGTAAAGAAAGATATTTTAAAAGCTGATAAAGAATCCATGACGGTACGACAAACATTATATAGGACATAAAAAAGATAAAGTGAGTAACATTTGTGGAGAGAAGGATTATGATGATGCCATTCCTATTGTCAAATATATTAATACGATCAGATATTTTGACGTTCAAATGCAATATTGCAATCACGAATGGTGAAAAAAGTCAACACTAGTAAAGACCCCCCTCCAGAAAACATCAACATTGACCATGAATTAAACAAATAATCATTTATACTGATACTAATGATTGCAATAGCAGCTGTATTTTAAAAAAAACAAACTAGTTTATGAAGTAAGATTAAGTCTAGTTAATAATCTTAACTCCGCTAGATGCTTTGTTTACAGCTGTGATCAATGATGTAAATTACAAACCCACTATTACCAAAACAAGTATTATGACGTGATGAGCTAGCAATAAGCAATTTGCTCAGCACTCTGAAATAATAAATTCATTACGCTTCCAATAATACCAGGTATTGCTACTACTGCATTTTTTCGCTAACTCAAATAAATTGTTCAAGCCATTTTTAATTTTGTCTAAAACTGATTCGTTCTGAGTATGAGGAGTAACAGGAGGAGGTGGAGTAAGAGGTTGAGCAGAAAGAAAAAGAAAAATCCCATAGCAGCTTTTACCAAATTTGCTATTGATGGATACATTGATGATTTTGTCATTGCTGTCGTTGTAAGTACTGCAGCTATTATTACACCTTTCTCTTTGTTTATTCCTTTCAATTTTTCACCTAACGCTAACTTTTTCCTTTTCGTTAATTTTTTCAACGGTTTTTCTAGAATTGTTCTCTTGAACTGTTTTGTAGATCCGGCTAATTGCCCTTTTTACTTTAAACACTTTCCAACCATTCTTGCGATACAGTTTTTCTTCTTGGATGTCTTTCTTTGCTGATACCTTTGTAAACTCTTCAATCTGTTTTTCATATTTTTAATACCACATGTCATAGATCATAGTTTTGAATTTGCTGCATTTGCATTATCTGTTATTTTGTTTATTTTTGTTCGTCTTGTGTGGCGAAGTATCCTTTTACTGCAGGTGAAAGCTCTCCGCTTTGAATGTTTCTGTGGTATTCGTCAATTAAAGTCTCAGTTTCACTTACCTGTTTATCAAACGACCAGTATGTGTTAATTTCTTGCATCTTAATATCCTCAGGGACCAATATTGGAAATCTTTGTACAACAGTAGGGTTTAATGGATATTTAGATTGTGTTTCGATTTTCAGATATTTATCTATTATAGTGGAAGTAGGTACCAGTGGGACTTTTATTTAGTTTCTTGTGTTCATTCAACAAATCTTGAATAAAATCAGGACTTCAATTTTTTTCTAACGTAATTGCTTCTAAACGAATTTTACCTTTTATCACTGTTATTCTGAGGTCAATCTATCCTGATTTACTAAAACTTTTAGTATTTTCATCAACACATTTACCAATATGCATATCTTTAACACATATAGGTAAAAAAAATCATCTCCTACTTTATAACCAATTTTCTGAATAGTTCCTCTATTTCATTTTTGTTCCTTTCTTGTTCAAACTGAATACCTGCTTCTTCACCAACGCGTCTTGTAACTTGACTATCATCAACATCATGAGCAAGATTTACAGTATCATCAACTTAACTTAATCTTGCTCTTGAGCATCATCTTCATATATAGGATTTTAATTTTTACTTATCATAACCTTCGCCCCCTGCCATTTTTTCGGTTATTTAAATAGCGAAATAATAGACATGGCCAAACAGCTCAACCTGGACAAAGTCCAACTGGAAAGAGAGAATATGGATTTATCAAAAGCAAATTAGCATTGACCATATTTCTCCAGAAATTGAAGAGTACAATATAACAGGAACTGAATATGGCTATTGCAAATGGAACATACTAAGAGACAACTGCTATAAGTTCAAGTAAAAAAAAGAGTTGGAAAAGATGGACGGAAGCAAATCAAGAAGACACCTGAAATCTTTGCCAATGCTAAAGCTGCTAAAACTTTTAATGTCATTATGCGATATGATGTTGCAATTTATCGTGTGATGTCACTGATTAGCAGATTTTATCGAATCTAAAACTTCAACAGTTTAGACAATGAACTAAAAGATGAATAAATGACATCAGCCAGAATTAAAAATACATAATTGGAATTTACCTGTATCTGCACTTAGTGCTAGTTTAATAACTTGCAAACATAAATAAAAAACATTTCTAATTAAACGTGTGTTGAGTCCTTTTTGTTGGTTCCTTTTTTATATATATTTATTTTTTTAACGAACATTGCAACAAAAGTGGTCATCACATGAGTAATTGCTAGTCGCGACCTGCACGCGTACTTCATTCAACCTTTTCATTGTGCTCTTTTAATTCTTTTTCGAGGGATCGAAAGCCTTCATATCATTTTTGTTATGTGTTTGCGCGTGCTATCATATAACTAGTCTCAGACCAATGAGAACATGTTCTTATTGTTATAAATAAACAATTTTGGAACAAGTCAGCTATTGGCAGACACACACACACACACAAACACACACACACACACACACATATATACATATACATATATAGAAGGATGATTGGCTGGATAGGTAGGTATTTAGATAGATAGAGAAAGAGATACACTAAACACTCTTATGAAATATCATGCGAGAAAAAAGACTGACTATCGGATGGGCAGACACGCGTACTAAAAGATAATAGAAGGACGGAGAAGGGACGCAAACGATCGCATTGTCACTGCAAAGGAGCTATGATGACACTTTGTGACCTTTACCGGAGTTTGTGACATTTGTGCGCGCTACAAAGGTTCATGTTCTGCAACCACTGGAATCTCCTGTCCACTTAAATTGAGTAAGTTATTAGATAAAGCGTTGCATTTCGTGCTAGGGAGATTCTAGTTAGAAACGGTATGTTCCGCATGAACATTTTCACTTTTATAAATTATTTAATGTAAAGTTATATATCTAAAGGATTTGTTTTGATAGGATATTACATTTTTGATAATTGATTATTGTTTTATCAGTAAAATGCAAACGTTGCAAAATATGAAGATTCTCCTTTGACTATGAATGGTTTATACAGAGAAGTATCTGGGTTAAATCTTTCTGTAGGATATTTTAGCATGTACATTAGTTTAAAATAAGTATTATGTAACACGATTAACACAATCATTCTAATCAATACTTTCAGTACTGATGGATGGTTTAGTGATTACATTCATTGCCTTTTAATGTTATGGTGTACCCTAAAACACCAATCAACGAACTATCCACATGTATTAGTAGGATGGATGTATTGTAGAGAACGGATGTTCCAGTGATTGCGCACTAAAACGTGGCTTCAGTTTTGTGTATCAATCACATATGAAAGACCTTTTGAAAGATGTTATACGTTAGTCTAATGTTGTAAATAGCGTGTGTGTGTCAGTCTCGGTAGTGCATTATATAGAACGAGCATTCAGATGGACAGTGCATGAGCGTCTGTGTCTCACAGTTGAGTATGTGCATAAATAGGACGGACATCTTGGTTGATGCCCATTTCTTTATTTAGAGTGTCTTATAACAAACGTGCAATCTTGTGGATGCTATCTGAGTGTTTTCATTATGTGCCGCTGTGTGTCTGTTTTACATGTGCAATTTGTATCACGGATCTCAGAGTAGACCATGCATTTTATTTTAGATGCGTTGCTATTTACGTTAGTTGGATATGTGCATTAAAAAGAACGGGTCTCTCGGCAGACACTGTTGGCATATCTTTATAAAGGGTATATACATGTTTGCTTTAGCTGAACATTTTGATCTTTCTTGGACGGGACCACCTGATGGATACTGTCCATATCTTTTTAAAGGAAAGAGGGTATATTGGCTTGATACATGTATTCTGTCGGACTGGCCTCCTCTTAGATGGTATCTATTACTATTCTGTCAACTTTGTGCTTCTTCGCATGCTTTGGTAACATTTTTATTTTTTCATAGAATTGACCTACTGGTGGATGTTCTTTGTACATTGTCAAAGTCATAATTTTAATGCATCATTTGGGTGTGAATATATTAATGCATGGATGTAAATTTGAAAAGCTTTTGCTATCCATCATTTGTATTTTCAACATTTATTAGTAACACTAATTATAGTAATTGTTTCGATGCAAATATGGACATTCTATTTTGATAGCATGCATGAAAAACATTTTGGTACTTTTTCATCAATTTAAAAAGGTAAACAAAACGAAAAATTGATTTTCTGAGTATTTGAAATAAAACTACATGTACATTTTTTCCTCTCCATTGTTGAAAATGAAATTTGAACCCATCATCAAAATAAATGTGTCATACAGACTTTTGAAATATTTTCATCTTCTACATCCAACGACTGTACGAGACTTTTCTCGCAGTCGCTGACTTTCACTTTTGTTTTGTTGTTCTTCTTGTTCGCAGTCGTCGTTATTGTGGTTGTATTCAGTTTTATTATTATCATCATTCTTATTATTATTATTATTATTATTATTATTACCAACTGTAACATAAACAATAGCAACAACAATAACAACAGAATACAAATTGAAATACTTACAATCGTGGTTTAATTAACCCATTGATTTTCTTTCTGTTATCAGAGAAAAAGAATCATTGGATTCGTAAGAGTTTATTTTTACGAACTTTTTTCCTGTTTATAGTGTATTCCTTTTCTTGAAGAGCGACGGGATTTTAGGCCCTAACTTTTTCCGGACTGCCTGTGGACAGACGGGGCCAGACCACCATTAATTTTTGTATATATAGCACATACATACATTTCTCCAAACTCAGCACAGAAAAGGACATTCAAATCACACTAGGATTCCTAGGGGTGACAGTGTTCTTGTAGTCCATTACATACACAAAGACTTGACAGCAGTTGCCCTGCATATTTACATTTATCCACTGATCAAAATCTTCCGGGAGGAAGGGTTCCATTTCCGGGTCATAGTTTGTGACCTCATTTCACACTGACTTTACACGTATACTTCCACCACACCACTTTCACAACCAAAATAAAATGCTTTTCAAAAGAA
Organism: Margaritifera margaritifera; assembly: GCA_029931535.1. Lineage (NCBI taxonomy): Eukaryota > Metazoa > Mollusca > Bivalvia > Unionida > Margaritiferidae > Margaritifera > Margaritifera margaritifera. The sequence goes on along the minus strand of JAQPZY010001114.1, from coordinate 850,102 downwards.
AGAAGGATTCTATCCCAATTATTCCACGGTAAAAGTCAGTTCCTGTCATGAATATTTCAAAATGAAAGGGACAACAAAACCAAATCTCTAAATGTATATATGAACTACTTAGCTGGGCATTGACCCAGAAGCATTTTATCCTGGTCTGACCCCAGACGATTCTGATGATGTAAGCTGATGGCCTCCTTGCGTACATTCTGTGTTTTAGGGCTAAATAATCTCTTATTCAGTCGCAAGGCATGTACAGTTTTGTGTTACTTGTGCTGAATTATATTCAATTTAAATTGTTCTGCTGTTTCTTCCATTTTTATAACATTTACGTGACTTAGTTATAACACAACTTGATTATTGAATTAAAATTATTATTATCTTGAATACATGACTGTGAATCCTGTGCCTTCTGCAGATAGACTATTTAGTTAGTTATTATGCCATTTTTTCTTTTGAATTAGAGTGATGACTGATGAGGTATGTGTGAGCGTTGTGTATTTTGTACACATGCCTGTTACCTTTCAAGCATAGTAAATCAGATATGATTGCAATCCACGAGAAATACTGGCACCACCATCTTTACGTTTAGCAAATTCATTCCAGACAGCAAATGAAAGGTAACGAAGTGGCTGAATCACACTGTTTTATTTTTTCAAACTTGGTGCGCATAAAGAGAGATATCATTTGTAGCTGGACAACTAAATGTTTCATCTCCGTACCAGATCCAACTCATGCATAACTGAAACATTTTACAGTGCATGGGATTGGTGGGCGTTTATTTTTGTGAAATTTCTTCTATGTACAGGATGTTAAAAATAGCTGGATACATACGTGCTGGCGCCAAAGAACTAATATTTGGGACTGACTGTTTTATGTATAAAATAGCTGTGTTTACTTTTTGGGTTCAAGCTCTTATCTCTCAATCGTGAGTATACAACTTTCCTGGAGCAATTAAAATGTTCTGATATTTGAGCGCTGCAACATTAGCTTCATGGAATGTTATAAGTTCCTCTCGTGATTCGGCTACCTCCGGGCGTTATTGTAGATTGTGGTTTAAACTAGTCAAAGTGAAGACCTAGCCTAAGGCGTTATGCATTAGAAACTTGAAGCTCGCGGTGTAGAAACAGAATATTTGGGAAAATACAATAATGAGTAAGACTAGTATAATTTTCGGAAAGTGGAAAAAATGTCTTGCTTATCACTGGCATCGGAAATATTCTCGATAAGTTGATTCAAATAGTTGAAAATTATGAGAATCTATCCTCGCTATTCTTTTGGTCTCTGACAACTTAGAATATAGCAAAGATTATTTCTTTAAACTAGATTATTTATATTTATAAGATATTTCGATCGTACTTGGGCAACATTTAGGTATACAGGAGTAGAAAATGGGTATATTTATGTATATGTGGGTATAATTCAATGTATTAGTGACCCACAGCTTCGCATTTGACAAGTACATGCATCTTTCTTTTGCTGTGAAGTAGAGGTAGGGATAATGCGTGATAGGCATGTGTGTTAATTTAGAAGAAGGAATTCATTGATCACTAGTCCCACTGAATGGATGCTCATACTGATATGAGGTTTTCACCAAAGACTTCTTATGATACCTAGTTGGTCCTAAATGAAAATAGTTCCAATCCGACGGCCAATATGGCCACCACAGCAGTTAATTTGAAAATCTTGTTATCGCTGAATAATATCAGATATACTTTCAACACTCAGCAGTTTAATGGTTAGTAGATTGTCATTCCTTCGATGGACTCTTGTTTGTGCTTTACTATTTAATTGAAGATCAAGTAAAGCGTAATCTCGTTATAAATTTATCTTGATATTGAAATTTCCAACCTAAAACTCACCTATTTTCCCAGCACTTCGAACTATATTGATAGAAAAGTGGTCACTTTGTCTGAATTTTTAATCATGCGTTACCTCTGAGTACTTTATGTAAATTGAAACACAGAATTCTAATTTTAAAAGTTCGAACTATTGTGTATTTCTGTAAAATTTAAATGGTCTATTCCCTTGTTGTTATGAATGCAAACAAAATAGATGGTAATTGTTATGAAACATATTTATTATAAAGTGTTATTCATGGATGGGTATGCAACATATTGAAGGGCAGGGGGTGACTTTCAAATCAGCTAGTGACAGCATTTAGAAAACAAACAAACAACAGCAAAATAAAAAAGACCCCCCCCCCCGACAGGTTGAGAAACTTGAAGAGATTCCTTTGCTTATCAATGTTTCCAAAATTGAATGTGGTTTTGGTTCATTGTATACTCTTCTATGCACGGCAACTGACCAGATTTCAGAACTTCCTTCAGGTTCCGACCTTTTCAAACCTCCCCAAAAACGATAGCGTTGAACATGCATATACCTTGATGAATGGTGGCCATAGATCATATATATTAGAGAATGTTTGAAAAAAAATGAATTTGAAAAAAATTCGCTAACTGATGTCTACTCCATCTTAAAGTCACCTCTATCAATCACTTGTCTTAAACAGTTTGCTTTTTCAAAGTCTTATAAACCAAAAGTATCTACGAAATGAACCCCTTTCATGAATCCACCTATCTTCAGAGAACACATTTTTCACTTCCCAACGGCAGCTGCTAGACACATATTTGATTATAGAATGGTTAGAAAACCCTCGCACTCCCTAACGTCCCTCCCCCACCCCACCCCACCTTAAAAAGCTGTACCCATAAGATCAGGTCTCCGAAGGTTAGAATAGACACGGGGTCCAAATTTAATTGCATATCTGAATTTCTTTCTGTTCATGCCCAGTAGGTGTATAGACATGCATGCATGTATAGTTATAGGGTGAGCATCAAAATCATTATGACCCAGAAGCTAACTTAATGGGTATAGGCATGAATGTGTTATGACCCATAAGCAAAATCCTTCAGGGCCGAGTTAAACACTTATTGATTATTGGTTGCTGTTACAAAACAAGAACACACACACACACACACACACACACACACACACACACAGGAATAATGTGTTTTAGACACGTGTATTCATTGGGAAGAAGGAACTCATTATCACAAACAAATAAAATATGAGTGGTGTATACTATTAACAGTTCTGGGTCTTTCTAACGGGTTATTTAAACTGTGGGAGATTGATTAGTTCCTACATTTTCAGCACTCGCCATTTACTGAAATTTAGACTAAATTGTGGCAGAATTGTCCTGGTTCAATTTTTTCACGTCACGAAATCTTCTCCTGGCCTCATTCAATGCGAACTCGATTTCCTCCAAGGATCGAATTGTATCCTGCACCAAAGGAGATTCGAGATGTGAATCAATACAATTTACTCTTCCCGCCATTATTTACATACTTGGTGTCTCTGGAACGCTTAGCACATTATGATTTTTACAGGCAAATTTTTGAGAGACTCATCAAAGAGTCAAGTATTATATTCCGCAGAGGGAATATCACCCATCACCAGTAGATGGCTATGAGTTTTATATACTGCCAAATCAGTTATTTTCTAATATTAAAAAAATGAGTTATTTATAATATTTGAGAACAATCTTACAATTTTAGAAAAGATTTTTTAATATCTGAGAATCCCCATTTTTGTCCACGAGGGCGTGCCAAAATTATCCACCTTAATCTGCTCTACGCTTACTATGCCGTAAGAATTGAAACAGACTCAACTAACTGAGTTATTATGATTAACTCGAGGCATCATTGGATAGCATTACGCGACTCGACTCACTCGTGACCAGACTCTGTAACAGGAATCGTTTCTCCACGATACCTGACACCTGTCTCGTGCATTCCTCCCTATAACACAGCTAGGGAAAACTAGCTAAAGTAGATCGAATAATATTTGAGTGCATTAGTAGGCCTGTTGGTAGTATTTTTGATCTGAAGTGTGGACACGGCAACAAAGTGGATTAAAGAGTCATAGCCTGGAGTTTATAGTAAATTTATACTAGTCCCTGCAACGATCACTATGATTATAGATCATTTTCGTCCCTTTTGTTTTCATAATTCATACCCACATTATCTTTTTAAATTCAATTGTTTATCCTTAGACAAATTGTTATTTACTGCTTATTAGATGTCGGAATCATATCCTTTACTACATCGGCTATTTATGACAGTATTTAGTCCAACTTTAAATTTGTCTGATGGCTTTTCAAGCTGTTGTTGTAGCCACAAATGATTTCCGTTTTTATTACCATATCATTTGGTAATAAAGATGTGCCATCACCGCTAACACCATATTATAGCCCAATTTTTAATTTGAAGAGCATTGCTCAAATCTGGCTCTTTTCATCTGATTCATAGTCTTGTTCGCCCAAATTATTTTTCGAATAACTGTTTAACAGTGCCTTGAAGAGTTGATGCAAATTGTACAAGTCCTGGGAAGTTTTGAACTTCAGCGCATACATTGCATATCATATAAGACCTGATACCTCCATTCAATCTTGCTATTCTTTTTTTTTTGAGACCATTACTATTGGTTACAACAAATATAACCATCCATCTTTTCATCACTGTTTTCCCATTGGCTTAATTTTATTAGTAATGACTTGGTGGAATGTGAAAGTTACTGCAGATTATGTTAAATTATTTCAGATCTGTGTTCTAGTTGGTTGCATTAATACCTTGTTCATCATGTAAAAGTACTGAGCAATCAGGCAACAGTTTTTGTATCTGAAAGAAAATAGGACACCTAGATACTAATTTTACTAACTCTGGTACACTATGATCTATTAAATGCTAATAAGTTGTTCTGCATCAAGCTGTCACCAGCCATTCAGACCAGTGTAAATTGTTGCTCACAACGTTATATCGCATTGTGATATGTGTCTGTTGACAAAGTAATCACTGTCACATCTTAAAGTGAAGTTATCATTGAAATATTTTTATAATACTTGGGTTCATTGTAGCGTTAAATTGAATAGTAGAACAAGGTTTAAGGGTAGCGATTGAGTGTTTTTTTCTTTGCATTTCTTTTTTAAAAACCATTATTTAATTGGCGCAGATTTTTTTCATACATCTACTAAGTGATAAATTATAACACATTTACTCTCTAGTGTTTTGTTTGCCTGTCTGTTTGATTGGTTATAATCATCCTGTTTGTGTTTCGCCCTATTATCTTATTTTAATTTCTATTAACTTTTGCATATGTACATTATTTTCTGTCTCATATAGTCTATGTACTTTGGTCTTTACACGCTGACTAAAATACCTGTAAGTTATAGCGCTATCACACAGGCACGCAAATCTGAGGTCGGTTATTGCTTTCTTCAGGTATCAATATGCAGATGATTTTTCATTCTCTACCTGCTAGTTACATGCAGATTTGTTACATCGTTGATATTTGAGGCGATCGTTTCCAAGTCCGTAATTGGCTTTCTTGTATTACAACTATGTAGTTAAAGTTTCATTTCTTTTGCATCCGTTAATTTGAGATGATAAACCTTACTACTGTGTATGATATCTTACTATATTGAAGTAGGTAAATGGTTAATGATTCCCAGACGCCTACGATTTTCGTTAGACTTTGTATTTATATTCATGGCTTAGTAAAATGTTAGGTTTAGTTTTATTTTTGTACACTTTTTAAATTTTTTTATATTGTTCAATATTTTTTTTTTTTTTTTGCTCATTTTGTGGAAATAGGAAAAAAAAAAAAGAGAAAGGTAAAAATAATTTAAAAATTTGTGCACAATTTAAAAAAATAACCTAATCCATTATTGCATGAAACGTGTCCCTGCCATGATAAGTCGATAGAAAAACAGAGGTAAAGGAAGGTAACGTTTTAACATGTGCCTTTAATACGTGGCGAAGAAACGATAAAATGTATTACAACAACAAAAATAATTAATGTGTAGATTAAAAAAAGGAACTACTCAGTAAGCTGCGTATCTTTGGAAGTAGTAGTTTTATACATTGCTTGGATTTATATAAATGAAGGATTATTATAGCATACTTATTTGATGCAACATTTATCAGCTCTCATGAGCCTAAGTAGAACGCCTGAGGTTTATATATCTAATGTAAAAACATACGGGAACAAAAAAAGCATTAGGACTAGCCGACCACCCGAGGAAAGAAAATTACACTGATTAACAGATAAAGAAGGATGGCCATTGGTCAAGCAATCAACGAATCACACACAAAGGGTAACTACCTTAAACCGGACTTCCAGATTGGGATTGGTTAAGAAAACTTAACATCCGGGGTTTCTAAAGAAAATAGGGAATAAAACTCCACATTGCTCTAGAAAGGACACATTTCCTCTTCAGAAGAATACAGAGATAAGAACTGACGGGTTTCTGTCTCATTTTTCAGGTAAGTCAAAATTCAAACTCACCTCTTTAATGGGCTAAATTTTCATGTAAAACTTGGATATTTCAAATTAGGGTTTACTTACGCGAGTCATTGTTTTACCATAATTTTATGTTAAAATGGAATCGAACGTATCTTTGACAAAATCAAATCCCAGTGGTTAAAAGTATGAATTTAAAAATTTTTTTGTTGCGATGTAATTTTTTGATACCTTGGGTGGCTAAAAGTTTTACTTGCAAGCAATGTATCAAGATTGATTTTTGCATCAATATATTGATATTTTACCTTAATTGCTAGTGTGTTGTCCACCTAATGCTTTTTATCCATTTGTCTGCATTGTGGTATAATATAATGTGGAATATCGTTGAATTAGATAAGTGACTGATTTTGAATATTTTCTTGCAATATTATGAATGTTTTTGAACAATTTATATTCCTCGTTTTTCATTGTTATCAATCAAAGATCATTTAAAACTTATCTGACTTTAGCGGGGAAAGTATTTTCAGCTCTCCGTAATGATAGATATGTGGATAAATTCACTTTTCGCCATGTATCTCTGATTGATTATGATATTTCAAACTTGGAAGCCGTAATATTTATCAAAGATTTCGATGTTATTGATCCTTAGTCACTTTTTTGTGACAGTCATTCTTCATTGACCCTTCCTGTTTCTATCAACGGTGTGGTAAAATCTAATTAAGGTCAGATCCTTACAAGATTTATAAACACTGGAATGAAGAGAAAAAAGAACAATTTTGTGTCAATGTAGATACCATACCAAAGATCTGAATGAATTATTGTTATATATTAAAAGGAAGACAAGACTGTATTACTTCAGTAAATATAAATTTGAATCTAAGAAATATTGTTGAAGAATTATCATCTTTTTGCAGAACATCAACTTGCACAATATTTAAAAACTAGACATAAAATTATTGCTCGTTCTAGTTCTAGCAGACTTTGGTATGGAAGTGAAAGCCATAGTTTAAGAATGAAGCATAAGGTAAAACATTCTTTGAACATATACCCAACACGAATGAATACAAAAGAAATGAAACAAAAACAGAAAAGATTATATAAAAAGCTATACATTTATCAATATCTATAATAATATTTCAAGGAATAAGCTTAAAAAGCTTCACTCTAGACAGCAAAGAGATTTTTGAAGAATATGAACAAATTAGAAAACGTGAATTTGAACATTAAAATTACAGAGTTGTAAGATTTTATAAGAACTTAAGGACAACTCCATTATATAGCATATTTTAGTATATATGATGATGATTAAATCCTCCAAGCTTACATTACGAGGTATGAAATTACCTCATGTGTTATATCAAAAGAGTTTTCATTTTAATTGTTACATTACCTCATGTATTATATCAAAAGAGATTTCATTTTAATTATTACAATACCTCATGTGTTATATCAAAAGAGTTTTCATTTTAATTATTAGTATTAGTTTTGTCTAGAATTCTCCTTGAACAATTGTGCACAAAGAGTTGCCCATTTTCTCCTAGCATTGTTTTTATGTGTTTAGTTCAGTTCCGAGTAAGTTTTGGTATCTCCAAACTTACTAAGAAAATAGAGATAAAGCCAATACTGCGTTAAATCCTGATATTACAAAGTCCAACTTGTCGTATAAACGGTACTCATTCAAAAAGTCCAAGATGTTAGCTGTAAATCATCATCGGACACATTGCAGTGCAAAAATGCTTGCCTCATTTAGTCGCCTCTTACGACATGCGGGATAAATACTGATCTAATTGAATACATAGCCAAACAAATTCCCATTAAAATTATAAAATATTTGTATTAGCTACAAAATATTGCTCTGTTCTACTTAACGAAGGGTATCACAGAACAAAAAACTCTTTTTAATTCACTATATAATTTTATTTATTTATTTATTGATTGCACGTAAGCAGTGTAAGCATTCAATGTTTTGCACCGAAAAACAGCATTAAGTTACTTTTAAGAGTTTATTGTGAAGAAGTAAGGTAAAGAAAGATAATTTTGTTCGCTTTGATTCACATTGAAACACACTGACTATATTTATCATTTAACTTTATACAAATCTATTTTATCCCTACTGTATGCTATTGTGGCAAAATAGTTACTTTCGGAGGAAACAGAACTGTAACAATTACATACGCATCAAAATGGGAGGCAAGATTGTGTTTGGCCGGTTTATCCTGGTGGTGCTACCTATCGGAATCAAGGGGAATTAACTGACTGATTTTACATCAAAAAACAAGCAACGCGCCCCCCCCCCCCGGCAGCTATTAATGTGTGTTAATCGGCAAAAATATTGAACAAAAAGATTTTATTTTAGTATATACCATATATATATATATAGAGAGAGAGAGAGAGAGGGAGAGAGAGAGACAGACAGACAGACAGACAGACAGAAAGACAGACAGACAGATTGGGTATTTTGTAAACTTCCCTGGCACAGTGATTTGGTATCATAGCTCGTTGTCGTCGAGTCATGCTGCTGCGGTATATCCTACGGATATATGGAATTTGGAATATCAGTACAATGCATGTTACATATAGACTTCAAAGCTATAACATTATCTGAATTTCGGACACATTTACCTGCAAGGAAAATTCAGGTCGAAAACAACATTTGGCTGCATTCTAAGTTGTTATATAAACTCAATCGGAAATGATCGAAACAAGCATTCAGTTTAGGACTTTAGCATGACCCACAACCAAAACGAAGCATAATATCGAGAGTCAGCATTAAAAAAAAGTCGTATTACAGGATTTTTTAGAAACATGGATTGCAAATTTTAGTGACTTTTTTCTAAGTAAATACATATTCGTATAGCTTGTGACAAATATATATTCAGTAACTATTTCTTTCATTATAAACACAGCATCATTTAATATATTTCTGCACTGTAATATGATCATCTTTTCCTGAAATTGCCTTTAGTTTTAACATAAATATGCCAAGTGTAGTTCAATGGTTTAATCTTACAATAAGCTAAAACCAAAGAAAGATCTCCAGTTATTTTCGTTTATACAATGCACTTAAAGTTAAGTTCTGCACAAACTGGTGTACAACCAGAGACAAATTCCCAGATATTTTCATGATATACATGTATTTCCATTTCCCAGTTACTTGTACTACACATATAAAGAGATAAGAACTTATGAGTTTTTCTCTGAATTTACGGTGTAGCAGACACATAAACACTACTAAAACTTCGCCGCGGACGACGTCGATAGCAGCATCGCTCTCTCGGGTATTTCTCAAAAGAGTCGAAATAAAAGGGGGTCGACTAAATCCTCAAATTTCTTCTTAGATCTGCCACTGGGCGTTCCCGTGTGACTGCAATCATTCCCATTTATCAGGTGTTGCCCATTTTCCGTGTGAACAGCGTGTATCTGGCGTATTTGTTACACGCAAGGTGTCTTTCTACCAAGCAAATCAAACACCTGCGTCAGTCTGGCTTTGATAGTCCGTGTTTTCCCCTATTTGCAAGGACCTCATGACAGCAGTCGTTGTCAACTGAAAGGTTCTTAAACGCCCAAACACTACAAATAATTTTCCTCTAATCACATAATGACCACACATAACAAAACTCTGATTTCACACTTGCATGGTTTATCTTGTTTCGCATTTGTATTATTTACCAATGAGCATATCGTAGCTGAATATTAGTACTTCGTCCCATGCAATAAAATCACGACCCAACACCTAATACAAAGAATTATTTCTACCTCAAATTACTAAACACGTATACCTATGTTAAAAATTAGGGACGATCAATTTTACGAAACTAATGCATGCTGCCATTAAATCCCGTGAATGGTATACATTATGACGTCTCCTCCTAGAACTTAATTACTTGGGTTGAGAAATACCTTCCCAACACCTACTCCCCATAATCAGCAAATAATCACTAAAATATAACAAATCAACAATCGGAGACGTAAATGCAAATAGTACATACCCTAGGTTTATTACATATTGTTGTTGACTTGTTATTAATAACTTTTTTATAGAAATAATTGTCAAATATAACTTCAGTAGTTCTGAGCTGACATAAATGTACTAGTACGAATTAATGCATAGTATGTAAAAATACTCCGTACATGCAAACTGAAATCACACACACATTACATATTTGATGTGCCGTGGGGCGATTACGGAAGTGATTGCTATAAAACATATAATGAAAGCGAAACTATGCAATCTCCTAGATTTAGACAAGAATATACTTATTGCGAAACATCCTTTTTTTGTCTGCACATTTTTTAGGTAAATCCGCACTTGTATCAATAATATCTAAATAAGGAGACATGGGAAAACTAAGCAGAGAAGTGCAAAAGTAGAATTCTCTCCGAATTTCATTGAATAATAAACGAACGCGAAAAATTAGATTCGTGTATTTTTCAATTCAATCATCTTTCTCCTAATTAATGTAACAACACATTAGGCATCACGTCACACATTTTTACACTCAAAAGTATATGGGAGCGATAGGATTCCACCAACTCTTGCACAATTCCTCACTTCGTAATTATACTTCTGCATTTCTGCAGCTTAGATTAAAGATCTAGTGCAAGGTTTGGTTTATAGAATAGCATCATTGGTCTTAAATAATAATACACAAGTGTCGACAAAATCCGTAACTATTACTGAGTGCTTAATTCATGAGCCATCCCTAATATACATAACCAATTGATGTTCGCTCATTTGAATGTGATTTACAGGGCAGTTATACCTCTTGCACATGAAATTTCTGCGAAAAAGAAAAAGAAAAAGCTTGGGGGGGGGGGGCGGGGAATTTTGTATGTCAGCACAAACAATATAACACTTGTCTCCTCGATAATTATCTGAGCTTTACTAAACTAATTTGAAAATTTAAGGTAATACTTTAAACACAGACCTGAGAATAAGGTCCTTATAACTCTAATGTTCCACCAGGCAAAACAAGAATACCATACATTGCCTATAATACTTCCGTCTTGTTGCAATCGTCCCTTGTGATGACCTTAACATAATGTGCTATCAGGTAAAATGTCAGCGTTATGGCTCAAGTGGTTCTAAAGTTGCAGACCAGGCAAGGAACATGCCATTGTGTTACTTTGCTCTCAATGTTGACCCTGACTTTTGGATTCGGACCTGACTAGTGTGGATCTTACATTGACTCCACAATAATGTGAATTTGTTTATTTTTGTCGGGTACCAATATTGGTGGTTTTCGTGGGTAAGCTAGACCAAGAATTTAAAAGACACAATGAAATATGTATCAAGTCGACATTAAGCCGGCCACCTCCCCGCCCGACATAACAAATGATATGCGTCCACCTCCCACCCCCGATTGGCCATATACAATGGTAAGCAAACTTTCATGAACCCGAAGGTTCTGTATCCAGGTAATGAGTGTATCTGGAGCTATTCTTATAAATGCCATTAAAAGACGAAGGCGGTAAAACATGCTTAATGTGTGTTAATCATACAATCCAAGGGAAAAAGTAAATCCAGGGACATCACAGGTGACAAAATGGCAGACATAAAAAAAACGCGATAAGTCGACTACAGTTTAAGAAATGCCCCAGCATGGCAACAATCGAGATTACAGAAGATAATTAAAAGAGACATCATTAACAAATATGATGCTGATTCCAACTAGATCTAAACAAAATCCTGCCCCCCCCCCCAGCAAAATGTAAAAGACCACAAGTTCGTATATGAGATTTTAAACTAAGATGTACTGAACATTACACATAAATGTTGAAGCAGTCATTGGGGCATTTACACTTATTTTGAATGACAGTTTCTTTTTATTTGTCAGACCAGGATAGTAAGTAGCAAATAGACCATGATTCAAGACATGACACTTTTATTCGCGCACATGTAAAAATAATTCTCTCGAGCAAAAATAATAAATCGCGCGAAGTTGTCATAAATTAGTATTTCTCGTGCGCTAATCAAAAACTATCTCGTGGAAATTAATTAATGGCGCGGAAAATAATAAATGGATAGCGAATCATTAACGCGCAGAAATTAATAAATTGCGCACTGGAAATATTAACTAGCGCACAGGAATGAAATAACTCCCGAACAGAAAAATAAATAAGTTGCGCGCTGGACTTATTATTTTCAGTACTAAAGATAAATAAATAGCATGTGAAAAATAATGAATTCCTGTCGGATAGACAATGCATTAATACATACATCAAATTAATGTATTTGTATTACCAAGGAAAGGATGGTAAATGATTTATGTTAACTCATCTTAAATCCTAAATTCTCCCGTGAATTTATGATAATGTATTAGTTAGCTACTGTTGACAATACTTACTATTCAAAGTAAGTATTAATTTGGTTTATCAAATGTTAGATTTATAGCAGTAGTACACAGGAAGTTAAGGTAGATGACTACTCAAACGTTTTACTTCCAGAAAATTTAATATTGAGAAACGTTGCATATATGTCACTAGTGAGTAAGTCAAGTCAATATTATCGAGTGTCATCATGGGTACGATTCTAATACAACCTTCCTTACCGGATTTTACGCAGGATTCAATGGGATTCTGTTCTACATGAGACGCTTTTATAATATTTTACTATTTTTTACATCCAGATTTTGTAAATACTTTGCAGAGATAATCTGACCATTCACCTGCTTGACTAGATCCTATAATAATTTCTCAAACTATTGAGGTCTTACACTCTGGAGTAGTTCAGTTAAGGAGACAATAAGTAATCACAAAGCCACCTTTATCCTTACTTGGCTGCACTACCATTGTGCTTCCTGCTATAAACGTGACATCTGGTGCTATAAAAAGCTGACTTTGAAAAAATGTGATGCTTTAATTTCAGGTATCGATTTGCCAACTAAAATAGACACCAGTAATGACATAGTCATCGACATGGAAATATTTAATTTAACTTATATAACATTAGCTAAAGAGTGTATTCTACAAGCCGCATCAGAAAGATTCCTATAAAAAGTATAAATCCATACAACTGTAATACATATAAAAGATGCAAAATAAAGTGAATAATAAAAAAAATAGATAAGGAAAACGTTATGTGAAAATATGAGAAGATTTAAATTTTGGAACAAATTCTAGAGACTATTGGAAACTTATTCGTCGGTGTGTAAAAATGAAACAGCACAAGATCGATTCCACTACTAGTGTGTGCCACTTCAGATGGTTCTAATTGTATTGCCTTTTCTGATGCTGAAAAAGTCGACTGCTTACTTTTCTTCGTCACACAAGTAGCAAATGTTGATGATGCTAATATTAGTTTTCTAGATATACAACCTATGACACATAAAAAATTGCTAATTTTGTAATCACTAAACAAGAAAATTGTGATGTAATTCATATCTTGACTAGACACAAAGATAGTGGACTAGATTGAAAAAGCCACCAGGTTCTGAACGAAACCGCCATATCGGTATTCATGTCACTCTGTCTCCTTTACAATATGTCTTTATATACAAAATCATATCTGAGCTTATGGATAGCAGCAAAAGTAATGTACACAAAGGGTAAGACCTATGTCGTTACTGAGTTGTGTTGGGAAAGTTTTCGAAAGACTTGTGTTTAAGCATGGTACAATCACTTACACACAAATAATCATTTTATAGATATCAATAGGGATTTCTTCCCAAACACTCAACCGTTTTCCAGTTCATTGACTTGTATCATAACATATACACTTCCCTTGACGAAAAGGAAGACCTGTGTGTGGTCTTCTGCGATATTTCTAAAGCTATTGACAATGTATGGCACAAAGGACACATACACAAATTAAAGAGCGACAACAGCGTTATTCCTTTTCTTGATTGGATTAAAGACCATTTAACTAGCAGGCCTCAGACTGTCTTTGTAAATACAGACGAATATACTACCCAGAACGTTACTGCAGGAGTCCCGCAGTGATCTGTATTAGGCTAGCTATTTTTTTATTGTCTACATCAACGACAGAAGTGATGGTCTTTTTGGCACAAGAAGACTCTTTGCAGATGATAGCTGGTTATCATATGGGTCTAAGAACACACCTGGAATAGAATATATACAAAATACAGATTTACATACTATCGATATTTGGTCAAAACAATGGCTGGTGGACTACAATCCTATCACATCCGCCTTTCCTAAACTAAAATGTAACACCTTGAAGTTACTTTTAGAACCTAGGGAACTGGGCACAACAAATCGATAACTTGTTTGCGTCTGCCTATTTAAAACACTTAAATACAATTTCATTAAAAAAAGCTTGAAATAATTTTTGTGCTGATATTAGACCTTTACTTGAATACGTCGCCGTCGTCTGAGATGGCTGTACAGTTGAAGAGGTTCTCAAATTAGAAAAATGGCAACTTGAAGAAGAAGAATTGTAACTGCTCTAACTAGAAGTGCATCTGCTCAAAATATATACGAGGAAGCCGGCTGGCCTACATTAGCAGACTGGCATAAATCTCACAAGCTTTACTACTTTCAGAAAATTTTATATATATAACGCATATACCACGTATCTTTCTGCACCATTGCCGCCATTGGTTGGTGAATCAAACAGATATAATCTTAGAAATAATAACAACTTCATGCAAAATAAAACCCCAAATAAAATAAGTTGAAATTCAGTTTTACACTCTACCGTCCATAGTTGGAATTTTTCCCCCTTATCTATAAAGGAAAAATCGATCTATAAAATTTTATAAAGTAAAATTGAGGTTAAGACCACACACATTCTGTCCTATTATGGAGATGGGATAGAAAATTAAATATCCTGCATGCCAAAATTAGGAATAAATGACTTGCACATGAACCATGAACCATGAGTCATTGTATATATATATATATATATATATATATATATATATATATATATATATATATATATATATATGTGTATATATAATTTTGGTGAACGACGTATACAGCTGATTTAAAGCCTTAATAAGTTTTCACTAACATTGATCATAAATGCTCTGTTAAATGGGTTATCGGATTTGTGATTACAAATTTGCATTTATTTCACATACTTCAAACTTATACAAAAGAAACCAAGCGTTTTTTCTAACTGTTCAGAAATTGGACACTATATTTTCATGTTTTATTTCATTTTTACCTTTTCCGTTAAAAATGCTTCATGGCCGTTCGCGCTCTCTTGAATTGACAGTCACAATAATGGATAGTACTTGCATCTGCCACGTTCAAATTCTCTCTCACTCTCATATGAACTATATCCTTCTTCTGCTAGTAATATCATATTGAATTATTCAGTTTCGTGCTATCCATGCATTATATACAACATTTTTTGTAAGAAAAGAGCGTTTTCTAAGTTGTGAGAACTTGTAGCCTAATCCCAATATAACACATATGGAAATACAATATGTTAGAACTGAAAAGAGATAATCTAAATGATACTAGTTTTTGAGAAACGACAGAAAATGTATAGGTTACACACCTGGAAAATAAATCCGCAGCAACATTTTTATGTAAAGCGTAAATTAAGTATACTGAACGTACGAGGTAGGAAAAGGCAGGTAGGAATATTGTGTTACCTTCTCCAAATAAACGTGTCCAGACGAGCAATTTCATTTTCAAAAGAATAAATTTAGAAAACAAATTAAAACATTTCCTTAGACTGATTATGTAGCGATAGACTTTTGTGCCAAAAGGACATGTTAGTCTGAACGTCACATTTTTTTGTTTACGATATGTCGTTAAACTTTAACAAATGAAGAACAACTTTAATTGAGTTAATTAAACAATTTATATTTTGTGTCTGCTATTAATACTTTTCTGTCAACAACTTTAAGGTAACAAAGAGTTGTTGTCTTTGTATCGATGTCGTAAAACATGTGGTAAACTTATCGTTTATTTATGTGTGTACTTCTGCCTTAAATTTGACATTTGCCTCTTTCGAATATCCACAGAATTGAGTGCGGTGAAGTACCCTAACATCGTAAAACAGCGGCACATAATATCAAGATGTCTTTCGGTTTAGTAACAGGTCTGTTGTTCGCAGCAATTTCCCTCTACATGGGGTAAGTAAAAGCTGCTCGACATTGACCATACCGCAGACAAACTCTCAGCTCCTCGTACTTCATTAGCAATTTCATTTTTATATTTGTTAAATTATCTTGATCAAATTGTTAAGTATGATCACGATGATGACATTGAGTTTGTCCTATACATTTCATATGATTCAGCTCTAATTTTTAGTCTTTTTTTTATCGATATTTTTTATTTAAAGTTACTTTGTAGTTTAACTAAAACACGGCCAGTTGTCAAAGTTCTAAGTGTCTCAACACGGCCAGTTGTCTAAGTTCTAAGTGTCTCAACACGGCCAGTTGTCTAAGTTTTAAGAATCTAAGAGGTGTGCAGTTAATTTTATCTGCAATCATTATTGACATGTGATTGGTCAGTTCTTAGCTGTCTTGTACAGATGGGTGGTGTGGCGGTAAGGTTAATTTAAGGCAAGAAAAAGTGTCAAATAGAATTGTATGTGTATAAAATAAAGTTTTTTGAACCGAATGTTTGAAAGTGAATTTTACGATAACTTTAACTATTTCATAGTTGTTTCAAACATACTTTAGAATTTGGGTTAAGTTACAATCCTTTTATCTCGATACATTCAAATGTTATTCGTCTTATATTGAAGTATTTTATACACGTAAGCGCAGAAAAGTTTGTTGACAAAATTCTGGACGCTCTAAACTATTACATGAAGAGCATGAAAACTGAACAAAAAAGCGGTTTCACAAGCTCTTTTGCTTACGTTCTTAGACGCTTAGGTGTACAAATTAGTCATTTTGAACACCATGATCGTAAACTTCCCATGGAATGTAATAATGCACATATATCTGTTCAACCATCCGTCCATCTATTCTCGACTTAACTAATAGTAAGGCAAGTTGTTTAAAAAAATGATCCCTAAAGTTGGATACTTTTGAAGAATATGAATGTTTGCTACATAATTATAACTAATACAATAATTTACGTGAGTACACAAAGGCGAGTCTATTCAGAATGTCAACAATGGTTTTAGCATCAGTGTTCTTTTAATGATAATTACTGACATAAATGTGGTTATCAAAACTGCCTGTCTTCAATAACTTTACACTAATGATACGTATCTGAATCAAACATTTGGCTGTTTATGCTGGAAGTAGTTTGAAATTTGATAGAAAATCAAATACTTGCAATAGATGGATAATGGTCGCGATGATGTAAATAACAGTATTCTGCGTGAGGTGGACAATGAACTCCCATTTTGTTCACTTTTTGATCAATGTCTTAGAGAAGTCACCTTCTCGGACTCTTGGAAAGAAGCAAACGTTTGTCCATTTTTAAAGAAAGGTAACCCTTCTATTGTATCTAATTAGAGACCAACATGTATTCTCAATACTGTTTACAACGTTTTTGACAGATTGGTTCTTAAACACGTCTTTAATTGCTTCCGTGAAAATAAGATGTGTACACCTTTCCAGCCTGACTTTATTCCGAGTGATTCTACAGTTAATCAATTAACATACCTCTATGATATATTTTGCAAAGCAGTCGATGCCGGTAAGAAAATCAGGGTTGTGTTTTACGATATAAGACAAGCTTGTGATCGCGCATGGCTTGAAGGACTCGTCCATAAATTGAAAGCTACTGGCGTCACAGGAGGCCTTTTAAAATAGTTTCTAGCTATCTTAAAAACAGAAGACAACCATTGATACTTCTGGACGTGTTTTCAGAGTGGAAGTGTATTATAGCTGGTACATAAAAGATATTGTACATGATATACACTCCGATATAAATATATGTACAGATGATACAAGTCTAATTCCATTCCTAGATATTCCGTCGTAAGCGCCCATAACCTCAGCTCTGACATGGAAACAATCAGTCGATGGGAACATAATTGGCTTGCATATTTAACCCTTCTAAAACTGAATCCCTGACAATTTCAAAGAAAATTAAAAAACCCTTCCATCCGCCCCTATATGTGATCAGCCACACAACTAAGGAAATTGACTTTCACAGTTTGGAGTATTTCTCTCTGACGACTGCTCAGAGCGCCAAAATAGACTATATAAAAGAAAAAGCAGAGTCAAGAATTAATGTAATGTGCAGACTTAAATTTCAACTTCACAGGAAATCTTTAGAATTATATATATATATATATATATATATATATATATATATATATATATATATATATATATATATATATATATATATATATATATATATATATTGAAGAATTACATTAAGAAACAGGATGGGAAAATCTTGAAACCAGACGACCAAAGCACAAGATTACACTTTTATATAAAATGACGACTGGTTCAGGCCATGATTTATCCGTTTGAATCATACATTTATTGAAAAGTCAAAAAGACGTACTTAAGTGCTTCTGTTGCTAACAAACGTGCACTAAAACGGGTCATGAACAACTGTAAACAGCAATTCCGTTTTTTTGTTGTTGCAAAATACAACTTCTCGCTCTACAAGGAAGTACTGTCCACTTTAATCTCGCTTTTTGTTTTCCTTTCATTTGCTTTTCCTCTTTCTATCCTCTTTATTTTCCAAACTTTATACACAATGCCCAACACATTTGAATTAATAGTTTCTCCATTTATCTTCTTTCTTTCTTTATCCTCAAATTTTCCCAAATTTTTTAATTGTTCATCATTGTGCTTTATATACCTTGGCTAATTGCTACTCTTCGCTTTGATTATTCAAGAATTTTAATCTTTTCTTATTAAAACTCAATATCATTAGTCATATAGTCACCTATCTTCACATATATGTAAAACTTTTGTATCGTCAAAAGAGAAGAACATTATAAGCCACGAGCTTTAGTTTTAATCGTCTGCCTTCTATATTGTACATTTTGTAATCTCCAAAAACAAGTGTATGAAATAAAACGCGTTTAACAGAAGTGGGCAAGTAAACCAAATGTATTTTGAAAATATTACGTTCCATAATAGCATTTGAGTCAATGTCTCATGCGTTAACTATTGCAATTGATTAAACCGCAGTTCTCCACACCGCCTAGTACTTTACATAAAAATACCTTTAGAGACAGGAATTAGTCAAATACAACTCGAACCCTAAATGTTCTTTGTTTCGTACTCGCGTATGACACAATGAAATTTTAAACTTTTTAATCTCAAATATGTATTTTTAACAATTTCCGAATGTTTATTTTATGTTTTCAAACAAGGTACCAATTTCAAACACTGACCATACTGTTGCAATATAAAGCACCTTACTCGAATGCTCCTTTCAAATGAAACTGATTAGACGAATAAAATAAATATCTTTTGCCAGATTTGACGAGTTAACGATTAAAATGAATCAACCAGCTTGATTAATGTTATTTGAAATGGGCACAAATGTTAGGTCCTTTTTATCAGATGCGAAAAATACTGATTTGATTGGACGATATCACAGAACAAGGAAGCGAAAATCTTTGAAAAACATTCGAATGCCTCAGCAATTACGTATTTGACTTACATAACGTTATTTGTGACGTCATGAAATGTTACGTGTTACATATAACAAATATAACACGGGTGTATTAATCTCAATAATACAATAGTCACGTAATAAATATTTATACAAGCAGAAGTGTGGAGTGCAGTATTAAGACGGCGGAAGATGACACCCCTCTTGTCTCTGCATCGGAGGAGTTCATGTCAGGTCCAGTGAGAAGTCAGAAACTTACCGGAATTAAGAAACGGATACAGATAAGCCATCTTTTCATTTATCCAGGTAAAGTTATGCATTACCAGCAAACGGACCAGCCCCTCTTCCGTAAATAATATTTCATGCGCAAAGCAAAAAAACAACTAGAAATGTGTTCATAGAATACGAATGCTCCACTACAGTGCTTAAGAAACTGACATAAACGGAGAACTTTAACACTATGTACCGTAGCCCATTCATGTTGGGGCAAAAATAAAACTACCAGTACATACGTTAGATAACCGAGTATATACAATCAATAATTTGATTACGGATGAAATACATTATCCATCACGACATGAAGAAATATTCACGTGACATTCATTACGCACAATAATTTTGCAAAATCTTGTTTTTTTATATCTATGCATTATATATATATATATATATATATATATATATATATCCAAGAGATTTATATGATACACAATAGTTAAACAATCCAAGTTTATGGTTCAAGAGATTTATTAAGGCATCAAAAGAATCATGTATATTCTTAGTAGGAAGAACTCAACAAAACTTCAACATGGCATGTATTTGTACATCAGAGAAGGTAGCCTAACCCAAGCTGCACTAAAAGTTGGCAGAACGTTAATGCATCAAAGTTGAGGACCAGCTAACAAAGCAAATTAGATTATGTCTACCAAAGGAACATAACTACAAATCCCTTGTTGTTTATGACCTGGTTTGTTTGGCGAATAGATATGGTAAAATTAGACCTGTAGAAGATTTTCAATTTACAAAGCTGGTTCAAAATGTTAAAAAAATTTAATATATTCTACATATACATCTTAATGTAAAATGTACTTGCCTTAACTATCTTCTCTGAGCGGAATGCAACGCGGCTTGTTATATTTGCAGGGACTAAATGGTGTGGCGTTGGTAACAAGGCGGAACATGAAAATGATTTTGGGACAAGTGTACAGACGGATACATGTTGTAAAGAACACGACGGATGCGACACCTACATTACAGGATTTGGTAATGACTACGGTCTCCAGAACTACGCACCCTATACTGTGTAAGTTTATCGCAGACGCATCGGCAGCACAACGGTGATGATAACGATTATGATACTAGAACGTTGTCATTTCTTTTGTTTCTCAGTTTGTCCCATAAATCTTTTGTAATTCTTACCCGGTTGTCACTCAATAAAAGCAATTTAGGTATAAGTGAGTGAATAAGTATGTATGTAAGTGGATTTCATCGTTTAACTTATCCCATAATATATTTACTTTAGAAAGGACAGCCAAAAGGTCAGTCTAAGCCAAAAGGTCAATCTAAGCCAAAAGGAACTTCACATCACAGAATAGCAGCTTTATTGTCTGCTGCTTTCACTTGTAATAACCCGTGTATTGAGTCTTTTTACATCCACCAGTCTAAGTGCATTTTAATGTTTTGCATTGCTCAAACGGGCGAGGACCTCTAAAGATAAAAAGAACTTGGATCCTGTGAAATGGTTTCTTGAAGAATTTCCAGACAAAGTCATCATATCATGATCATTAGGACTTAAAATCAAGAACTATATATAAGCATATTTTGCTGTTAGGAACTAGTCTAACTCGTCAAACACGGCTAACATCGCATATGTAATTGTAATGATTCTGGCAAATGCTTTTGTTTTACATGGATTACAGCGAATGTGTAATTTTAATACGAATAAAAATAGATTTTCTTATTATTGATCACAGTGGTTGAATTCCTCATAATCATTTTATGGAATATAACCGTTACAAACGAAAGCTATTAGACAACGAGACCGTTGCGATTTCCGGTTGACAGACGACGCAGTGAAAGGCAGTAACACCTGATCAAATGTAAACCTTTTTTTCCAGATCGGGCTGTGATTGTGATGAAAAGTTTCTGAATTGCATGGTGGAGGTAACGAAGTCGTCAACGGCCCCTGCTGATGATAAAAAGACGGCAAACGATTTCGGGAAGCTCTTCTTCAACAAAATCAGCCCTAATTGCCTGAAAAACGACTACCCACTTGTCTGTGTAAATCAAAGGTAAGATCTACAACTCATGCTTTTTTGTTTCTTTTGTTTTTTTTTCATTCCCTTTCTTGAGACAAAAGTGGTTTTTTTTCTTGTTTTTTTTTCCCCAACTCAGTTGAGTACCTTGATGATGATATAAAACCAGAGAAAATCGTGGCCTTTCTGAATGTATGTGGTTTTAAAAACAAATTGTGACCATATATTTTAAGGATTTTAAATTTTTTACCTTACCCTTTTATGGATACATTCTTTTAACATCTTTACCATTTATGATCTGTTTTGCAGGAGTACATGTTGACGGGCATTTGGAAGAGTTTACCTTTCTAAAATCTTTAACAAACATTTTACCTTTACATTTTTTAAATTTAACTTGCGATCGGCACTGTATAGTAGAAATGTGCTGATGTGCCTTTACACCCTTATATACATGCATATCCTTCTATCCTTCTTTCTGCCTTCCTTGGGCCCCGGGTTGTCGAGTGGTCTAAGGCGCTCGCCTTTGAAGATCACTGATATCTCACCTCTGTCCGCATGAGTTTGAGTCTCGGCTCGGATAACGTGGGTATGTGAGAACATTTGCCAGTAGCTTCCCGTGGTTCTTCCCAGGGTTTTCCCGTTTTCTTCCTCCAGCAAATATACTGGCCGCCATGTATAGCCTATCATGTGCTGAAAAATGATGTTAACCCCACAAAACCAAACCAAACCAAACCATTCTACTTTCCTTCTTCCTCTTTTTTCATGCAAGGGTTTCCAGGCCTGTATCTGTCGCATACATGCCCAGACTTACCATTGTTGCCTGTATGTTAAGTTATAATAGGCGCAATGTTCAAAGATCAAAGATTAATATACTTTTGCATGACATAGCCTTCAAGGCCGCACTCCTATTTGGCATACGAATATGTCTGGTCCTACAGTTAAATATATCAAACCTGGTAGCTACGATGGAGGGTTGGTTTTGACGCCTATTATAATTATCAGGACCGACGTCTTACATTAGAGGTATACCAAGACTTATAGACTACGTTAATAGAAACAACAACAAAAAACCCCATAGAATTACAACATAGCCAAGGCAATCCAGCTTAGTTAAAGGGTGTATTAAGAAGGAGCCACCAAAACAAACCACCAAGAAGTCTGATCAAAATTATGAAATTTGCAAGATAGAAACTCAGAAGAATAATTAAATATGTATTCTGAGTAGCTGTCACGAACTTGCATCACACTGCACAGTGTACTAACCAGGTATTACAGGTGGAGTCAAGCACATGCTACATTGAACTGAGGCGTGTTCGACTTCGATTGATTAACGCTCCACGGAGCTGCTACCTGAAAGATCTGCAAATTATCCAGATAGATCTCACTTAGGCCAGAGGAGATGAGTGTCATTTACACTTGGTGAGTGTAGTACAGTTAGAGAAAGAATGAAATATTGACATATATTTTTGAACTACACTCAACAGAACCCCACACCAGCTGGTCAATCCAGTTTGTGTTTACTATACAAGCTTCAAATAGTACGATACATAACTACATTTGAAATAGAATTTTCTGTTTTTCATTTAACATATTTTACCTGTGTGAACCATACCATAATATCGTGTTTGAAAAGAAAGAAGGAATATAATCCGGATATATTCCTATATTTCATACCAAGCTGTGTAACTTTATTAGATGCAAGTACAGACGCTGAACAGAACAGAACACAAACTGTATTTAACATCAAATGAAAAAAGCAATTTATAGCTACAAAGGTGTGGATACAAACATGTCAAACTGCAGAGGATAAATAACATAATTATATTGAGTATTAAATATTATATACAAATCATTTAAAGAAAACAAATAACATTAGATTTAAATAAAATGTAAAGACATAATTATAATTAATTATACTAGTTTCAGAATGAAATTTAATCATTAATTATTAATACAAAACTGGTTATTTTTGACATTTTCACTTCGTAACGTTAACAATTTAAACAATGATTTTAAGATTCCTTTGAATTTGTAGGCATAATGGCTTTAAATATGTACATATTCAGCCATTAGCAATAATATCGTGTTAAATATTTTCTTCTCAAGTCCCTATAAAATGAACAAACAAGCAAGAATGATATCCATTGTTGACAGCTCTTAAATTAAGCATCTTCTTTGGTACTCTTAACAACCCGTTTCTATATTTAAGTTACGCAATACTGCTCTATATCTTGTTGGTGCCGTTTTGAAAAAACGAGCTTCATTTATCATATCGAAGAACTTTTCAAATGATAAAATATTCTTTATGCAAGGAATAATTCTCTAGATTGTTTGATAACCTCACAGAAGATATCCATTTTTTAAAATACTGATCAAAAACTCTATCTCTTATTTATTTCATTGACTGGTTCACAGTATCAAACTGATTGTTCCGTACGTAAGAAAATCTTAAATTCTAAATCATCTAACAGAGTTTTAACTTGAAGTACTAAATTTTTCCCACGATAAGAAATGCCGTTATCAGCATCGTCTTTTTAACATAGCATACGTTCTATAAGTCAAACTATTTCTATTAGCATTTTAACAGGCGCATTTTCCTAATTTTTCACGGTCAATATCTTCCCAGTTGACTTTGCGAACATCTAAATTAGTAGATTTTTTCACCCCAATAAACGTCTACAAACTTTTTTAATAAATGTTTGAACATCTTTTCCTGGGTGGAAACACTATACCTATGATTCATTAGTAAACACAGATCCAAAGAGAGTATCAACAATTTTACATTTTTCCCTTACAAGTTAAACATAATTTCCCTTTAACACATGGATACTTTTGTGAACTTAGCCACAGACAACTTTTGAATAAATGTAAACATAGATACTTCAATGAATCTACCTTTTCTAATAATTCACTATTTTCATATAGTGATGGATTTGTCTTCATGCCTCTTCCAAAAATCGTAAATTTGTTATGTACTAGTCTTGACCTTTAGGTTCCAAGAACGGTTATATGAATTATTCAGCATGGCTGGTAATGACTGTTCAGTTACTGCTAACGTTAATGCATCGCCTGTATATATATATATATATATATATATATATATATATATATATATATATATATATATATATATATATATATACAAAAATTATATTTAAAAAAAAAAAAATAGAGACAAATTATCTATAAAGAAAGCAACGTCTATATTTACACTGTGGTGTATACTGCAAAATGCGAACAAGACTGGTTAAAGATGTGCCCATTTTTTCAACGCCATACTGTCAGTCATAAAAATTGATTAAAACCCCCCCCAAAAAAACGAAAAAAAAAACAACAAAACAAAAACAAATAAAGAAGAAAACTAGTCGTGTATGTTGCACAAGATTTTACTCAATTAGAAATAGCACGTAAAACCTTTACCACAATTGAACCAACCCAAGCTACGGGTTAATTTATGCCATAACAAATTGTTGTCGATTTTATCAAACGTTTTGTCATAATTATGATTATAATCGACAAATGCGCAATATATGTTTTTAGCAGAAGTCAAAAGTTTGGAAATAATTCCGTTGAGGAAAAATATGCAATCTATAATGGACTTTTTGTCTTCTGGAAAACATATCGGTTTTCAAATAATTGTATCATACTTGTATTGCCATTTACATAACCTTTCATTGAATATTTTGGATACAATTTGTTTATGACCTAATGTAATATCCGTATAGTTATCAACTTCATCAATGTTCCCTTTCTTATGAAATAGGTACGTGTTCACCTTTATTCCTTTAATTTTGGTAATGACTACTTCCTGAAATAACATTAAAAATCTCTATAAGACAATTAATAATAACATAAACAGAGTTAACAATCATTTCGGATAGTATATTATCAAGCCTTGTTTATTTGTTTCTTTAAAGTGAATTAACAGAACTTTTATTTCATACATATTTGTTTTTTAAATGCTCAGAAAGTCTTTTGCGCATACTTGACTAGATGGTTTCCTTTTCTTTTATAAGTATTTGATTAATATCTTTCCAAACGCCTTAAGGGTTAAATTTAGTCATATTGATTAATTTGATACCCTCTTTATATTTATGCTTCTTGATTATAATCTTCTTTGATTGTTTAACATTAATATAGCTTTAACATATTTATTGCATTTTGTCAAAGTTTTTTTTCCCGAGGATACTCGTTTCTATGCACATTAAAATAGATTAGAGCTTCCTGGCAACTTTCATCAAACCAATCATCACTTTCCTCTTGAATGAGATTTATTTCCAAACAATGGAAATAAATATTTCATAATAACATAAGAAAAACTTTCAACGATATCATCTAAAGCGCCATGATTCTCTGCACTGCCGACTTGAGAAGTTAGGTCACGCATCACTTCATATCTAGCAGAAAAACAGGATATACATGAGTCTTTTATTATCATACCATATTAGTTTATCACTAAATTGATTCTCGTTGTTAGAAGCTACTTTCAATACTGAAGCATTATCGTGTCTTATTGTTCTCATTTTATATTTAAATTCAATTGTGCATGATCAGAAAATTCACGGAAAGACAGTACACAGAACTTTTCTATGCACAGGATATCTTCATATCACACAAGGAAATAATCCACTACACTCAACCCGTTGGTAGAGCAGAATGTTTATTTGCCTATTCGATTATCGCAGCGTAACTGCCCATTTGCCAAAACTAATCCCTTGACTTTATATAGGTCGATTAACCTTTGCTCCCATTTATCTAGCACATGACCTTTGTTTATTCTATTTGGAAGATGCGAAACCGGACAAATATCAATATTTAGGTACTTGATTAGTCCAGGAGCATCGTTAAGATTTCCAGTTTAGCATTGAAATCTCATAAAAAAATAAAAACCTTACCCAATCGGTTATATATATATCTATATATATATATATATATATATATATATATATATATATGTAAACTCCTCTTCCATCTCAGAAACACTTTTATCAGGTTTTAGTCACACAAACAAACAGAAAAAAAGATTTTTTAACAATTGACACTTTGCCATGCAATAATGATATGCAATACACTAAACTTTCCGCTCCCAATCAGCCCCTACTCCTTCTCGATGATTTATTAGCATATATGTGCTCAATCAGAAACCATTTATATTTAATTCATATTTGGAGTTGACCCTCACTTCAGACAAAAGTATAATGTCAAAGTCAGATATTACATTTAAAAAGTTTTCCTCGCATAAGTTTCGTTTTAATCCATAAAGCCCACATAACAATACAAAGCTCAATAAATTGTTTAATTTCTCATACAGAACATCAAATCCACCATAAAAACTTGAAAGCAGCAGCCTTTTATAAACCGTCAGGTCAGCCCACATTTGGAGTATGCCTCCACGTCCTGATTCGTTACACAGATAATCTTGTTTATTGGAGTCAATCAGGCCGGAGAAGTGCTGCCCAATGAGAAATAAAAAAAAAACTAAAAAAAAAAAACTGGTGTTACTAATATACATCAGTCTCTTAAATGGAGGCAACTTGATTAACGGAGAATTAAAATTTTGTGAATTTTTCTATGGCTAATCTGTAGACCAAATTTTGAATGCGCCGAACTTTGTAATTAAACTGTGTCTTTAGGATCCTAGTAAACATTACTTGTGATGAACTGTGTAATTAAACCATTTTTTCAGGGACCTAGTAAACATTACTTGTGATGAACTTTGTATTTTAGCTATGTTTTCTTGCTGGACCTAATACGCTGTTTCCTATGTGTCACTTGCTTACTTATTACATCCATTTTTTTTTTCTCTTCCTGAATTTCTAATTGGTCAGATATCGCAAGTAAAGGGTTCATATTGTTTCAAACGCGTTAACTACATTTCTGAGACATTAGGAATGTATAACGGGTCAGAAATAAGCGATCACGAGTTATAGGTATGTTTCAACAAGTTACAAAGTCACCCATCTCCAGCACCAGAAAGCAAAAGATTTTGGTAAAGGTGGATTTGTAAAGTGTGGTAAAATTTCTAAATTTGGAGATAATCAGGTCGATATTCGGCCAGAACATTTCGCAGTCAGTTCAATCAGGGAAGCCACATGGAGTACACATGCCCATGTTAACTTCGTGCAGAAAATATCACATAAGTTTATCGTATATGTGTCGATCTTTAATATTAAAAAGTATTGACGCCATGTAATTAGATTTGTACATTTTTACAGGGACTTATCGCGTGAAGTTACCTGGGCAAGCGCACTATGGTGTTTCTTACATGCGGTGAACTGTTTACACTGTCGACAAGGCAGACCGTTCTCTTTGAAACTCAATAATATACATTTTACAATTCCAATCCGTTTCAAACTTTCAACTTATGATTTACATGATATCAATTATATCCTACACAATTCAGTAAAAATAATGCTTTGTGTGGAGAAATGTGTCATATCTAAACAAAGACCAACCTTCATGTTCTGAACTTTTGATTAATTTTAAGCAAAACTTAAATGTTAGTTACAAAGAAACTACACATATGACCCCTTTAAAACTTTTAAATAACAGAAAAACACTTATGTTTATCTAAATGACATTAATTTCAACATGGATAAATAATCTCCAAGAAAAAGACATCTGAAACATTTTAATATCCGCTTACATGTGCTTAAGACTATGTGTGATGTATGAACCAGAGTTAAAGACAGTATTCGGCCCTAATCAGCTGTCAGGAGAGTCACTGCACTTATTATACTGATTTGTCAGTTTGTTGTTGAACACCAAATAATGTAATGGGTACTAATATCCCTAATCGATTGCGTAAAGATGCATGTTTAACTATTCAGTTCAAATATATTTCTCTCTGCTCATGTGAATGGACTATTTGTACATATAAACAGATGGTAATTTCCATCAGCTATTTTATTTCTGCATACTTTGACGATGCTTGGGAAAGGACATACATTTCACACGGCCAACATCTGTCTCTACTCTCTGAGAGGCAATGGCCCAAAGTATTCCAATTCACCAATGTGGTTTGTCACACACTCAACCAAACACACACACACACACACACACACACACACACACACACACACACACAAATCATTCGCAACGTATTGATACTCGATTATTGTCGGAGAAATATGGCTGATAACAAAGTGACTGCAAGTGTGTCGCTTATACGTACGCTGAAGTTGGCGTCTTGACAATTGGCAATATTGGGCACACCCCTCATAATGCCAATGCAAACAAAACTAGCATTTACTTTCATTGCAACTAATACAGGGGCTGCAATTATCTAACAATCTAACTAGTTTGGAGATGTGGTCAATAACAAGGGTGTATAGCGCTTTATGATTTGTTTAATAGTAAGAGATAATAATGAAAGTGTTCAACCTTCCTGTAACTATGTTATTCATTTTCTGGAATAATCATCAGGGTTTCTTTTCAGAAACTTCCACTACCTCTATTTCTCTCCCCAAACAGCAATGTCATTCATCCGACTTACAAGTGTAAAGTTCCTAATTGCAGATGGCGTAAAACTAGTAGATGTATGAAATCGCCTATTTTCATGATTCTAACATTAACAGTTGCTGGAAAATGAACTGCATAAAATCGACCAGAGCATGTGAAGTATAAAATACAGGTCACAATAACCCAACCTTGCAGAGAGGGTCCACATACCAAATTTGATGATAACCATCAAACAGTGCCAGAGAGTACTTTTACTTGAACATTTACTTAATTATCCCGTATTTTTCTTGGGCTGACAGAACTACCCCCAATCTGATTAAAATCGAGATCTCCGACACGATGGAGATCTGACGGACATCGATAAGGGGTCGTGTTCTGTTGATCTTTTGATTAAAAAAATCCAATTCAGCTTTCACGATTATGAAAAGTAAGAAACTCTATTCGGAACATAACGTTTCTAACTCGAAATGCAACGTTCTATCTGATTGGTTACAAAAGAAAGAAAGAAAGAAAGAAAAAGCATGAACAGTAATAATAAAAAATGGGCCGGGAATTCCTAAGGTCACCAGAACATGAATCTTTATCTTTTTTTGGCAGATCTATTTATTATAAGTAGATCTTGACTTGTTATAAGTAGATTTTGATTTTAATCAGATTGGAACTACCCCATTAATCTGTGTATAACATTTACCAAATGGAAACCACATACTGTAGATGTCAATCAGCAGTTGCACAATGTGCCAGCACTGGCAGATCATGGTCTATCCTTTTTGCTGCAAATCTAGTGGAACAAACAATGTAGACTTTGAGCTGCCGGCATAACATTATACGACAACGGATCTGTAAGGGTGTTTGCAGTTGGGTATGCATGGGTATGTATGGGTATGCATGTATTTGTATCTATATGGCATGTAAACATAGATAGTTCCCTGACTACTCTCTCCATAGATTAGGAATACAATAACATTTCAAAGGCAATCTGAATTACAGTAGATTATAAAACGAATGCACTGCCAGAATTTATTCACAAACTTAAAAAAATGGTGTCCCTTTTCTTACTTATAGCCAGAAAAATAACAAAGCTCACTCTTCTTTCAGCAGATGGACTGGAGTTTGTAAAGAATACAAGCCAGACACAACCAAAGACAAGGTTTGGCAGCTTGTGAGAGGCCCAGATTTCCCTTAGTCACGAGGAAGCCTTTGCTACCACACCTGTGACATAGAAGCTAGTAATATTTACCCCTACTTACCTTGGATGAATTGAGTCACAGTACAGAAGGAAAACACTGTAGACATAAATATCAATTCTTACGCCTTCCATACAAAACTCTCGTTTCTAGAAAAATCACTATTGTAACTCAAAATATTTTAATAAACGTCTTTCGAATAAAGCGGTTTTAAAACAATCTTGTAATTATATTCTCTTTCTCTTACAGCCAATACTAATGGATGTCCATGTTTGCTTCGATGTTACTTGTCTTTTTTTTATCTTCCATGACTACCTTGTGTTGTAAAATGTCCCATACAATTATCTATTGTAAGAAAATATTTTAAGTAGCAATATGCCCCCAAAATAGCATCTGTTCTTGGCATGCACATCTATGTCCTACATAGTTATGGACCAAGAGATGGAAAGGATGGACTATTTGGCTAAATCCTTGTAAATGAACCAGATAATTTAGGCTGCCATGTAAATGATGATACGCAATGCATATAATAACAAACAAAAGTGTCTGGTGAAGTCAAAGAAAAAGCCTCCACAATAATTATAGATTCTAATGTTTGTACTGTAGATATTGTGGGTAAGACCGAAATAAAACGGGGCGAGCTTACGAGTCATGTACTTTCGAGCAAGACCACAATATCCAACACTAGAAACGTCATAATTTATTTATTATACACCCCCATTTATTAAATAATAAATTATATTTCAAAATTGTAATTAGTTATGTTACTGAATCGCGCATAGAATACATAGAATGACGTGAGATGATTTTACGCGCATGACGTCATTATAAACATGATGTGACGTCATGTAGCGCAGCAATAAACTTATTGGGTACGACATGTTCTTAACATCATCGAAGAAGTGCATGACGACGCCAAATAAGTGGAAAATTTACTGGATCATCCCACGAAATGCGTTTGCATAGGAAGTCACGATCTGCGTATATTACAATAACAGATTTTGTTGTATAACTTATATGTCCCCTACATCCACTCCTAAAATAGTCAGCTGTGCTGAGCAATCATCATTGCTAACCAGTCACCTGTCTAAGAAATGATACAGACCCAGTATGTATGTTAAACAGTAATCTAATTAATTAGTCACCTGTCATATGCAATCGTTTGTTCAACACGTGAATTACATAGCGACGTGTATTTTTCTCGTATGCATCCATTTTTATTTCACAACCAACTTCTCATAGATTTGCCATAATATATCATGTCCTATAGACGCTTTCAATCAGTACTGGCTTTCAAGAAAAATGCCCCGGGTGTCGTCAAGCGAGGATAACGCGTATAAACTACACGTACACATCGATGATTGCTACAGGAAGCTTCTGTAGATAAGTGGGAGGAAAAGTTTTAATTCTCCATTTACATTACTGTTGTACAAAAAAAGTTAGGTTAATATAATCTAAAGTTGAGAACAAAACTTCCCAGACATGACCCGCGGGTCGCTTAAAGACAAGAATAAACAATAAGGGTCCAAAATCACACTTTCGTAGGCAATTGTGAGATGATTATTCTTGTTGGTTTCTTTTCAATCAATTATACCACCGTGCCATATGTCGCTTTTGACAAAGCAATCCATAAACTCAAGCGTGCAAATTTAAGGATCGAGATGGGTTACAATAATTATGGCTTGTTATTAATGGGTTATATTTTAATGAACAAACTTACATGATCAAATGTTACGAAAGAGTGACTTGCTATGCTTTAATGGAAAGTCTCACTTTTATTATTTCTCGTACATGGGAAAATCTTTCTTTCGTTTATCCTTTTATAGATTAAGATTGAAATATGATGTCAGAACCAGATTGACAATAAAGAAATGCACCAGTTAATGAAAATATATTTACTTTATTAATGTAAGGAATGTAACTATGTTAACGTTTTTCGTATTAGATCAAGATACAAATCGATGTCATAAATCAAGGATAGCTAACGGACTGACTACATGTAGCGCACGACGGAAGAAGGATGCAGAGCCATACCATAATCTCGCTTGCTCTTAGGCCAGCTGAGCTCTATTTGGATTAATTAAGCAACCTAATCTAATATAAGACACATGCATGTAGTCATGTTGACTTTGATTTTATTATTAGATCACGTTTGAAAATCGATGTTATAAAATCCAGGTTGATAACATATATTAAAAGGTCAAGAGAAAGCGTAGCCTTTCATACTAAATACTTAATCTCTGATGTTAAAAATAACTTTGAAGTATTCCCGAGACAAATTCTTTCTTTTATCTTTCCCTTGTACGATCAAGATTTTAAAAAAAAATAGATGCAAATATCCAAGTAGACCAATAAAACAAATCCCCTAAAATTGAGAACGGATGAATTAAAGAACTATACATTTTTTGATAAAATAGCGAATGTAACTGAAGACTGTTTCCAATTTTTCATAACAAAATTGAACAAATCGAGGTCATACAAGTTGCCTAAATATTATACGCATATTTAAAAAGAACAACTTAAATAAAATACATGTATTTTATAGTTACGATATGGATTGTATATCCTTCTTTTGAATTAAATAGAAAATTGATGTCATCAATCTAGATTTTAAAAAATATTCTCAACTTGTAAAATGGATAAATCAATGAAATTGTATAGTTTAATAAAAAAAAGATATAATTATTTTGCTTGATCCACTAAACATTTCATAATATTAAATAATTGAAGTATCAAAGAAAGCACGGATATCATAAGCAATTCATTCGTGTAATGTAGTAAAGGTATAATGTTAAATTTAAATTTAAATTACTGACATTCGTCAGCGCCTTTTATACCAAACCAACATCCATGGCTATTAGTATTTGTATCGCAGTCGTCGCATATTAATACATGCGCGGTTGGGTTTACAAAATATAATCACACATGCTTCCGTATATGCGCTTTTTGCGTAAGCGGGCTTTTGTTAATTTTTATGCAAACAGTTCCTCGACTTTTACTGTCTGTAAATCCACTACTGCATCAACGCTAGCGTGGTAAACAGACCGACCACTATTAAAGGAAATGTTGCAATACACACACAAGTGAAGTGTTCAGGCAAGCCTATATCATTGATTGTGGTTATACTACAATGTGGAGTTCCTTTTCTGTGAGACTAAAAATACTACTGCGGAAATTAAGATACGGTATAAAATGTTTTGCTTGTATTGTTTTCTTTGTGCAGCTATTATTTTACACCTACTATGTCTTATATTTTATATCGACAACGGTACTGCAGGATTATTGATCGCCAGTACATGTCGTGTCTATATTTTACACTGACTGTGCCAGAGTTTGTGAGAAAAATATTCTTAAACAACTACCGCGGTGTGTGTGTGTGTGTGTGTGTGTGTGTGTATGTGAGTGTATATAAATATATATATATAGTGGCGCGCAATTCACAAATCGTATTTTAAAAGAGTTAATGGATATATACAATTGTGGCATCCTTTTCCAGGACCAATGGAGTGTTTTAAACGTTACAGAAAAGGTTCAATCGTTGTTTTGTTTAAATGCATCATATAGGTATGTCAGAGAGGCTCAAAAGATGCATGATTGTTCAAACACGTATCCGAAGGATCTTGATAAACTAATCAACTTAGGAATTGTTTTGGAAAAACAGCGATGCCTACTTGGAGAAAAATATAACAAACAACCTCAAAAAACATTATTTGATATTGTCCAAGAAAGAATCAAGTTTCTAACGTTGAGTAGACTATCTAGCGGCGGTCATTTACGAGTTGGTATAGTATCTCCGTGTACTGATGAGTATGCAATGATTTGGCCAAATACCGATTTAAAGAAAATTATATTTGAATACAAAGATCTGTTTGACTTTAATCTTCAGTTGATTCAGCCTGGTGACCGATTTTGTTTACAATGCACTGCCAAGAATTTGGAAATTACAATGACAGATGAAAGTCTTTTACAGCAAAGAGTCGTACAACCAAATGCTATCAACTGCGAGCCACTGCAAAATATATTGTATTCGGTGCAGAGCACATGCGCCTGAAGTTACGTACACCATCAATCGAACAAATAGATCATGATATATATGAACATACAGAGAATAAAATGTATAAATATATAAGAAGTTCAATGGCATTAGAACGAAATCGATGTAAAGGTGTATACCTTGGAAAACGTGAACGAATACTGTAAATAACATCGCGTTACGTGCTTGTCTGGTTGCTCGACCATGTATCAAATGTGGTATCGGAGTAAAGTCTCGTAATCAGCTTTGCCGGCCATGCAGATCTATTCGTGAGTATTATCGTGCACGCTGTCAAAAATCCGCCTGCGCAACAGCAATAGAACCGTGCTAAAATGATTTTGAAAA
Organism: Margaritifera margaritifera; assembly: GCA_029931535.1. Taxonomy (NCBI): domain Eukaryota; kingdom Metazoa; phylum Mollusca; class Bivalvia; order Unionida; family Margaritiferidae; genus Margaritifera; species Margaritifera margaritifera. The sequence continues at coordinate 815,060 of JAQPZY010001114.1, read as the reverse complement.
AGATTTCTTCAAACTAATGAACAATTGCGTCTTTGGCAAAACTATGAAAAATCTGCGTAAGCGAATTCGCGTTGACCTTGTCCGTAATACCGAACAAGACAAGCTGCGAAGGCTCATCGCGGACCCGGCACTCGAATTCCGAAAGATATTCGATGGTGGACTCATTGTTGTACATAGTAAAAAATCGAAACTGAAGCTGACAAAGCCTATCTATGTTGGCCCGTCTGTGCTTGATATTTGAAGGCTGATCATGTATGAGTTTTACTATGACAAAATTGAACCGTTTTACTAGGAATGTCAAGATCCTGTACACAGACACCGACTCGCTGCTGATGCATATAACCACCGATGTTGTGTACGCGGATATCGCATCGGACATGCTTGAAAACGAATTTGATACAGTCGTGCGTGTGATTTCATTATTCTGCTATCTGAGACCTCATCAACATTCCTTGTTCGTCCTGATGTCCGAATAACTGTTGCGCAAGTGTGCGGATAAATCATTCCACAATAGCTCGATCACGATGTATATTAACATGTCCAACACGAACCCGCACATGGTGCTTTGTCAACAATGCAGCAGCGGCTCGAAGAAATTCTTTACCTGGATCGACTTGTAATAACCGTGGCCATGCTAGTTGTCCGCGTGTGTAAATGGGTTTAAGCGCATCTGCGACATAAGGCTTATCCTTAGACATCAACGGCTCCGCTGCCTTGTATCTGCTAGCGATATCGACGACGGTTAACGCGTATTTGTAAGTACGCCCACGTACCCGATCATGTGGGAGAAACAAAAGATAAGCCTGGTCAACTTCGTTAGTTGTTTGGACATCAAACCAACCTCAGGAAATATTTCTTGGCGCAGGTTGGTAAATTTGCCACAGATCTTGTTTACCCAACCATGCTCGTGCGATACCATGGTTGACCGCTGCCGCGTTTGATAACTTATCAACAGCGGTTTCACCTTTCCAAAAACCGCGAGGGCTGTAGTATATTTTTGGTAACGTCTGTTCAGCAGCTACACTATTTTTTATCCATGTTTGTTTATTATATCAATATATTTTACCTCCAATCAGTGGACTTTGCCCACGGGAGGTGGAATCCCCGAAAATAATCTTAACCTTCATACCCCCTTTAATGATCCATCCAGCGATTCCTTCTCCAATTGTCGCATTAATAGCCTTCAAATCATGGATGAGATCTACATCGGTACCTTGACACGCACGGATATCGTTTGATGCTTTGTAAGCAAGATCATATCGGTAACATGCAGCATTGGCGTGGTTTACATTTGCTTCTCTGGGAGCTGGTTTGTTGTTAGAATAAAGTCATATATCCAGCCGTGTACCAGGCCCACAGTAATTGTATCCGGGAATATCCTTTACACCAGGATATTTACTCCATGATGTCCCGGATAGTTTCTCCCAGAGGATCTTGCGTGTGAGACGCGTTTCGTTCCGCCAATGGAACTGGAAGTTCCGATAAAAGTGAACTTCTTTGCTCCACATCGAACACAAGTTCCAGAGATCGCAGATTTACCAGTACATGTTTGAACTCGAGTTAGATTAGCAGTATGTGTTTTTGTGCGGCATCGGATACAATATGAAGATACGATTGTATTATACAACACTTTTGTTGACATTTAAAATGGCATCAAAAAAAAAAAAAAAAAAAGGAAACAAGAAGTTGCTTTTGGGAAAAACGAAACAATCAAAGATTTTTCTGTCATTGACCTTTCCCCGCAGGCAGCGCCCGAACCGTCCAAATACCACGATATCTTTCCAAACTCAGTTCGTGCCTTGCTCATTGATCTGGCCGGTTCAGGGAAAACTATACTTACTTATTAATTTAACAGAATCAATCGCTTCACATAAATTAATTCAAATTACTGTCGAAAGTTTGATTTAAACATTGTAAATCTCCCCTGACGTAGCGTGTGAATGAAATAAACACATAAACCTACTTCATTAATATTTTTTAACCAAATTATGATTAAATACTCATAATTTTTCTAGTTCTGTTTTCCCATTTAGAAATTTATGTTGATTTGTGACCTTTGGATTGTATTTTGAACAGCAATGAAGAACAAATATGTTAATTTTTATTATGGAGAGCATTTATGGCCCAACTTAGTTCGTTCACATTGTGTCATGATTACTCTTTAATACCACTTGACAAAATATCACGGTGGGCGATGAACGCGTTTTTATGTTAAATATCGTCGAAAAGGGTATATTGCTGCCAAAAATTAGTTTTTGAACGTTCCACTACCATTTCGTCACGTGACCTGTTGACGTCGGTACGAGTCAATTACATCATAGAGGAATCCATTTGAATTTGTTTAGATTTTGTAACATTTTATGATAAGTCTATTGATGAAAATATATTTTGTTGCCAGATTTTAGGGCCATTTGGATGGTAAAGCGAACCTACGATCTCATAAACTTTATAAGATTAATCCAAAATGAGGCAACAAAATTGAAATAAAATTGAAAGATAACAAAGTTCGATTGGTGATTCAGTACATGATGTAGGTTTGATAGATTACGCCTCATTTTTACCTATATCTGAAACCATTAATATCGTTAGAGGGAATGAAGAAACGTGGAAAATTGCTAACAATAAAAGTAGATATTCTTAGACGATCATCGTATTGGCTTGTGGATAATGCCTAAAGGAATTTATTAAGCATAAGGTGTTGTCTGAATGTTTCTATGCTGTTTTAAATGACAGACAAAGAACAGTATTTAAGACATCTCTTTATGATCCTAAATGCAAAGTTTCTTGTACAAATATCAAGTCAATCGTGGGAACAAAGTAAACGTAACAAAAAAAAAAAATAACAAAAAAACCAAAAAAACTCTAGATTGGAAGAATGATTAACTGAACCGTCCATCTACAGATTACACAAGCAAGCAAGAAAACAATGTCCATACAAAAGTGTTTGTGCAAGTCAAGTGGATGACCAGTAGCAGATGTCATTGTTAACATGCAAGCATACGAAAAATACAACGATGGATAAAAAAAAAATCGACGGTGACAGATGTTTTCTAAAAAGACGCTTTGGATGAGAAAGTGAAAACAAAAAGACAGACAGTACGATGCTTTTAGAAATATGTTCAACGATCGAAAATCTGAAAAGACACAGTTTAATGATGAGAAAGAGAAAATTAATAATTTGCAAAATACTAGCAGAAAAAGGTATATCTTGTGAAAAGTTGTAACAGAAGGCTGTGCACGGAAACAAAATATTATGCTCGTGAAATGTAAAGGATGTATGAATCGTGTGACAGTTGGGAACGAGCTGAAAATATTATGCCATTAAATAAACGATACAGCAAAAGGACACCTTTCCCATTGAGACGACACTTCTTACGGAAACAACTAATGAGTTTATAGAATGTGACACGTGTGGTAAGAATGGTGCGTTAGAGCATAAACGAGTTAAATCATGTATTATATGTGAAATATCAGATGGAACAAAAGAAAGTACAATCAAAAACATTAAAGGTAAAGAACAAAATATAACATGAAAAACGTGATAAAACGACAACGGTGTTGAGATGGTCCCAACTGGGTAATACATTACACCAAATAGGAAATGAAAAAGATGAACAAGAACTATATTGTAAAAGACTACAAGCTGATATAAGAGATCTTAAACAATATAAACGGCAATGAAAATCACATATATTGATGCAATGATGAGGAGATTTAAACTTCTCTCAAATTTCATACAAAGGTATAGCATTTATTCAATCAACAATGCATTTTTTGGTTAAGAAAATTTGTATTATGTACAATTTTAAATATTCTATAATGCCTCAATCACAAATAAATATCATACAATTAACTGAAATCAGTTGATATGGGATAAACTTCTATGATGAAGGAAAATCCAGTACACCTTTGACGGTGTGTCGATACGAAGATTTTAAAGATGCAATTTTTTTTAAATTTTCATTTGATTTCTAGTAGTAAATGAAATTAAACTACACAAATAAATGGTGTATTCAATTGTATAATGTCAGAAATAAAATACGTAAGAACTGATGGAGGAAATGGAAACACAAAATACAAGACACCAAAGATGCAAAGGATATGTAATATGAAGGAGAATACAATCTTATTAGAGTGTAAGAACTGAACAGATTAGAGACATAAATCAACAAAGAGTGAACGTGAAGGACAGTAAATAGAATCGCAATACTTGTGCACAAGAAAAGCTAGATTCATGTTTTAAATTAATATATATATATATATATATATATATATATATATATATATATATATATATATATATATATATATATATATATATATGTATATATGTTATCTTGTAAACGCATTCACAATGCTTTTTGTGTAAGATCCGACACCATTGGAGGGCTATAGCAATAAACTCTACTTCTAATACGATCGTAACTCCAGCCCGCATTGTATGTGACACGATTGTGCCTACGACGATGAACTTCATATTCAAAACAAACAGCCTAGGACAGAATGATACCCCTCTCATGCTATTTTATTTAATACCATATATTTGGTTAACACACCTTAACCAAGTTAGCATGGTTAATACATTTACCGAGATAAAACTTTACTATTTTGAGACTAAATTGTTTACATACAATACAAGCCAGTAACCATTTTTAAAACCACATTTGAAAATTATAACATGATGACTGTATAAAAATATACAGTTTGACACGAGATTTTGTCAGAATTAACCAATATGGGCAGTGTGAATGGCCTCATTTGAATGTGAGATTTCCTACTGGCATTTAATACATAAAACTGTACCAGAACTTGTCCAATCAATACACCTATGTCGTGCTCATTTCCGAAAGCTGAAACTGATTTCTGAACGTAAATACCTCTACCCGATCACGATGCATTAAACCCAAATAAAAATATCATTGATATAAAACGATTTAATTTGATCTGCATCAGTTTAGATTTCCAATACAGCTGAAGATAACTCAAGAGAAAAATGCAAATAATTGATGGATAATGGGGAAGAAGAACATAAAACTGTATACCAATGTTATAGGGTGCCGACACCTGATGTGCGTTAGCTGCTTGCAAAAACACATATAACTATGGAGCAGGTCTGTTAATATGATCAGATACTTTTACGTTCAAATGAGATATTCGAATCATGAAGTGTGGTAAAAGTTCAAATGAGATATTCGAATCACGAAGAGTGGTAAAAGATCAAATGAGATATTCGAATAATGAAGTGTGGTTAAAGTCCAAATTAGAAACGACAAGAACCAAAAACAACTTTTACCAACAAATAAACAAGCAATCATTTATACAAATGGCTGCAAAAGAAGATATAGTTTATTTTTTAAAACTAGATTATGAAGTAAGGATAAAGTCTAATTACAAAACTTTAACTCTGCTATATGTTTTATTTACTTCTATGACAAATAATGTAAATAACAAATCCACTAATAGCAAAACAAGTAACGTGACGTAATCAGCTGGAAAAAATGCAATTTTCCCAGCACTCTTAAATAACCAATTTATTAGGCAACAAATAATACCAGGTATTGCTATTACTGCAATTTTCGCTAACTCAAATAACTTTCTCAAGCCATTGTGATTGTTCGCAGTATGAGGAACAGGAAGAAGCAGAGTGGAAGGTTAGAAAAAATAAAATATCAGTTTTTACCAAATTTTATATTGATGGCTAAATTGATGATTTAGTCATTGCTGTCATTGTAGGTACTGCAGCTATTATTGCACTTTTTTCTTTGAATAATCTTTTCATTTTTCTTTTAATGGCAATTTTTTATTTATTTGTTAATCGCTTCAATGCTTTCTCTAAATTTGCTCTATTTATGTTTTATCGTTCCGATCAATTGCGCTTTTTTACTTTCAACACCTTCCAACTGTGCTGTCGATACAGCTTTTGTGCTTGGATCTCTTTCTTTGCTGATTGCTTTTTGAACTCTTCAATCTGTTTTCAATACATTTTACTATCATATGTCATAGGTTATAATTTTGAATTGACTGCATTTACCTTGTCCCTTAATTATCTTTCCTCTTCTGTGGCTTAGAATATTTACACTGCAACTGAACGCTCTCCGCTTTCAATATTTCCGTGATATTCGTCAATTATAGTCTCAGTTTTACTTATCTGTTGATCATACGGCCAGTTTGTGTTAGCTGTTTGCATCTTAATATCCTCAGGGACCTGTATTGGAAGCCTTTGTACAACAGTAGGTTTAAATTGACATTTGGGTTATGTTGCAATTTTCAGATGTTCATCTATTATGTTGAAAGTATGCAGTAGTGGATACATTATTTCAGTTTCCTATTTTCATTCAACAATTCTTGAATAAAATCAACAACTACAATCTTTTCTTTCTAAAGTAATCTCTTCTAAACGAATTTTACTTCATTTCACTGTTATTCTTTGGTCAACCTATTCTAATTTTCTAAAACTTGTAATATATTCATCACCAAATGTACCAGTATGTATCTTTAACATGTCTTGGTAAAACAATCAACTCTTAATGTATAACCAGATTTCCTGAAGAGTTCCTGCTATTCGTTTTTGTTTTTTTCTTTTTCAAACCGTATACTTGCTACTTCACCAAGACATAGACTACACAAATAGAAACAAAACAGACTAGTAAATGTTATTCCAGCTCCCCTCAGTGATGAAGTTAGACATCTTGAATGATTAAACCTTTCTATTTTATTCTCGTCTCTCTTTATTGAAAGACTCGAATGCGTTTTTGTGTTTTCGCGGTGAAAACATGTTTCTGTATTGTTAGACATCTGACAAATCAAATGATGAACAAATTATACGACAGTTTTAGTAATTACATCTACAGCAGAATTCACTTATGTTAATATAGTTACATAGAAGGTCCGAAGACAACTTGTTTACGGCAATCACCACTTTTCAATGCCTTTCAATTTATCATTTTTAATTAACATTGAGCAATTGCTTATAAAGACTTTTCATATGAAGGACTTCGTGGTTTCTAATATTTTGTATGTGTGTGTGTGTGTGTGTGTGTGTGTGTGTGTGTGTAAGTTTATGTCGAGATAGATAGATATACAGATTAAGAGAGAGAAAGAGCAATGTTCTCCTAAATTTGTTAGGAAAGAGACCACTGCATATTCTTTTTAGTTCCTCAGTTCCATTTACACCTTTGTAGCATTTAACAGCTGGTATAGTCCTAAATGAGACTTGGTAGGGCATTACCTGACTAAACTACTTCCATGCTTGTTATTATGCATAAAACAATTCGGGAACAAGTCTTCCATTCACAGTCAGACAGGCATATATATATATATATATATATATATATATATATATATATATATATATATATATATATATATATATATATGTATATATATATATATATTGTTAAGTATGATGTTCATATAATATTATAAATATTTTAGGAAATTATAAATGTTTCTTGACTTTAATATTTGCTTAAACCTTAATGTTAAGTATAATGTTTACATTGTTAGCTATTATCCTTGAATTAGTTTGTTTACTTAGTACTGAGTTCAAGGACGGTTTTGGTAAACAAGTTGTTTATTCCATTTGAGGTCAGGGTTGAATTTGTTTACAGATAAAACCAGAATTTCTTTTAGAGTTATGTGTCAAAAGTTACATACACCATAATATTCTAAAATATTCTGTCATGTGACCTATCTTTATATATACCATGTTTAGTGGACAGTTTTTCAGTTTCGACTTTAACATCAGTCTTTAAAGAGCCATTACAGTTATATATAAAAAAATCATTCCAAATTCAGAGAGAGGAATAATTTAAAATATTCATTGTATTATACAAGTGCTCATAGACTTTTGGATTTTGGATTTTGAATTGGTAAAAACAATGGATATTGAGAAGATTTGGTCCAATATTGACAGACTTTTAGCTACAAAATGCATAAAATCTTCAGGAAATAACACATGTTGGCTTTGGAGGGGTGCATTTGATAAAGATGGCTATGGCAGACAGAGAGTTGTATGGCCGGATGGTTCAGCATCAGTGGAGGCAGGTCATAGAATGTCATACATGCGACAAAATAATTTATTTAAACACAATATACCACGTATTGATGATTTTGGTCACCAATTAGATATTTCACATTTATGTCATAATAAATCATGTATAAATAGCAACCATCTAGTCCTAGAACAGCATGCTATAAACCAGGACAGAGAACACTGTAGGGCTCAAGGAAGGTGTTCCGATTGTCATAGACCACTTTGTGTCATATAGGATATGCTGGATTAAGTAATTTTTGGTAATTTATTATACATATGGTCTTCCTTGCCCCTTTTCTTTTTAACAGTTGGCAATAATAGCCCTTTTTTGTATTTTTTTTTCCTCTTGAAATTCTTCATATAGTTTATACAGATAAATTCTTTTCTCATGTCTTCTTCTTTTATATGCCAGTGACTTTTTATAACCTTTATAACGTGTAAAAATCTTCTGTTCCTGAGCTAGTGTCTGAGCGACCCTAGTCCCAGATGCAACACGACATCCAATTGCATCGCATAGTTTTACTATGGATTCCCCAGGTCCATTATTTAAAGAGTGCACCGCACTGTGTGCTCTACCAGGAAAATTTCTTGTCCAAGTTACATATCTTGGCAATGATCGCCTTATAACCCTGTTTGCTGCCTCAACCTTTTGAGTATTTGTGTTAAATTTTGTTTTCTCCAGATTTAATGGTCCCAAACGATAATTAATACAATCCCGCAATGTGCCCTCTGACTGCTTTGTTACATGCATTTTAAAATTGAATGGTAAGTATGGATTTTTTTCAAACCAGTTACCCTTGCATGCATATGAATTATCACTACACAGACTATGATCTCCCTGGTAACACTGTACAATAGCATCTACACTGTATGATAGGCAACCCTTGACTCTGTCAGTATCCCCGTGAAGTCTATTAAATGCATTTTCAAACTCCACCTGACACCGTTGACTCAGGTCAATGGCAAACCTGTCACGCATTTTTTGTCTAGCAGCTTTGGTACACCCTGCCATCATAGGAACCAAATGTTGGCACTTTTTTTATATATTTCCTATGGTTTTCCGAAAAATGTCTGGTATCAATAAAGTTTTTAGGGATGGTCTGAGTCAGCCCCTCATTGTACAGGTTCACTGCAGCCCTGTAGCTGCTTGTGTCTGGATCAGTGGTTATATTTTGCACTTCAAAATTATCTTCTTTTAGGTTACGAAGACATTCCAAGGCCCAAGTTTCCTCATCGCCAATATTAGTTTCCATAGTTATATTTGCAGTACAATCACAATTCTTGTTTTTTACATTAAGTTCATCTAATTTGTGTTGTTTGCGATGAGAACACAATTTATTTTTAGCAGTTAGGGCAATAATGTCATTATTTGATGTTTCATTTTCAGCCTGTAAGTAGCATACTTGTGTTGCTGGCTGAAATGGAGTTTTTCCAACGCCAGAATACAAAGGATTATTGTACAAACCATCTCCTTGTACATCAATGATATCAGGTGGGTTCCCCCTTGCCATATTAATTTCTCTTAAATTTTGTCTCCGAGCCCTCATATCCAAAATATTCTCTTGTATTATCTCATTACAAATTTTGTTTGAAATTTTTTGCATCCCCTTTGTGGAAGGAGCAGGAATATTGGCAGACAAGAGCAATTTCCTTAAGCCAGCATTTCCCATGGACACTTGCGTCAGCCCTACTTAGAATCCTTTGTTGATTTTTGCTGTCTTCCGTCCAACGGTTTCTTTCGAAATTTCCTCATAGAGGTTAAACATTTCTGATAAGTAGCCACACTGGTCACATTTTGCCCGTTCCCTCCATGCAAGACCCCATTGCTCTTCTGACTTCTGATCCCATTGTAAGAACCCAGAACAGCTTGGGGATATTTGGGCATGTTCCCGGAAGACAGTGTTCCACATAACTGCATTCTGCTGCACATGTATTATTCTATATGTGGCAGACTCCTCATCTCTGACAAGAAAATTAAATCATAACTACCCTCAGGCTCTCTGTTACATGTATATGTATTTATAAATATATATGTAGATCCCTAATTTGTAAGCTCTCACTTTCTGATATTGTATTTGCCTTTACTTTAATGCATATAAGTTAATTCACTTTTATGTGAAATAATTTGTATTACATGGAAAATTCAGTCATGGAAAGAAAATGACTACACATGTAGGTTTTGTCCTCAGTTATCTCCCTTCATAATACATATTTTTTTTCAAGAAATAAAAAGCCACATTTTCAGTACTTGCTTCTGACAATATTGAGAAGATTGATAATACAATATTATAGTATCACTAAATCATGATGCAAATTACATTAAAATTGCTTAAATAATTTCTCAGAGCAAAGCTTAAAGGTTAAGATTTTTTTTTTTCTCAAAATTTTGTTGGTCCTATTTAACTGAAACCAATTATTTTTAATTTGATGTGTAGAACCAATATAAATTACATGCGTTTGTATGATTTAAATTATTTACCCTTTTATTTCAGATGGATATGCGTACTGTTCCACCTGAAGTTTTTGTGCTGGTAGGGGACGTAATAGCACAGGTGCATTCGGATTGTCCTTGTACTGCTGGGGTACTGCCTCCACATATTTGTCTTTGGTAAGGCGAACAAACTTTTTCTTCTCAATTTTCTCTTCTTTGTTCTTTTCATATATGATTCCTTTATTATAAGGTACATTTCCGTTTTGGAAACACACTTTCCTCCTATTTTTAACTCCCTTGGAATTGCTCCACTTACTAGTTTTTCTTGGCATTTTTCTATTTTTTATAACCAAAAAGTCACCCAAATTCAAAAATAAGTGCTTACAAGCTGTAATCTACAGTGTATGATCACAGAATGGCTCATTACTTGAATGTTAGTCACTACATAAGGGAGGAAAGCTTTTAATTTATGTTACAGAAGGGATGGGGGATGCTGCCCTGTGTGCAAGGACTGGGGTTAGTGACCTCATGTATCTTAAGCCAGTGAAAGGTGTTGCCAACATTTACTAAATACTAATATGGGTCATGTCAACATGTCCCTGATGTTAAGTTCTGTGTCTATTAAAGACATATAAAGTCCTTTAATTTTTATGTAATGTACCTTTAGGAGTAGGAGAGGTACATACTAATGAGTGCATTGACCTTTGACCTGGTTATTACATAATATGACATGATGTGATTTTTCCAATATCACCAAAGTGAAGTTAGATAAGTGCTGATATGAATAAGACACAAGTCATAGTTAAAACAATTCATTTTATTCCAAAAGATGATTTTAGTAGTAAAGCACAAGTATGGAAACAACAGTTGAAACAGCTCAATGACATTTTCAAACACCTTAATATAAGACATAGCTTGGTACCTCATAAAATTGTTTTTGACAAGCGAGACTTAGTACACTTGTTACTTGTACAGTCCCGAGTAATATCACAGATTATTGAAAAAATTAAGGTTGGCTTTAGGTATCACGGTACCAATTGTGCAAGCCCAGGGGGGCGGAGCTTAAGGTGTAGGGAACATTGTATTCAGAAATAAACAACAAAACTAGCTGTGATTGGTGTATTATGTAAGAGTTGTAGTTTCTGTCTGGCTTAAAAAAAAGTTGAGTCTCTTAGCAACATGTGAGATTATGTTAATTCATATGTAGATCATGTTTTGTATTTTTTATGATTTTTTTAAAAATGTGATACACATCCCTGAAAATGTGTCTGTTGTGACTGGACAACTCTGACCCCTGTCTAGTTCCAGCAGAGTTATCTCTCTTAAATGCCATGGAGTACCTGGTTCTGTCACTGTCAAATTGACAATCTAATATTGTTCTCTATGACAGTGTGTGACACGCATGCTAAAGTAGAAGAGAAGGTATTTTTATTTCACCAAACATTAACATTAAGGTCTATGGAAAAACAATTGGTACCGTGATACCAACTATTGGTAGCTTGAATCTTGTCGAAATTAAGCGCTTTCAACATATTTCGGCTATGAACACTAACTCTTGGTCTCTTGGCCTATTACGTATCCTAACATAGACGAGATGCAGTGCAGTTTTATGGTGGTTGTCATTTTCATGAACGAATAGGTTTGTTTTTCATCTTGTCTAGATTGATATGGATATATACACTTGCATGCATGGATTTAGACACAGATAGATAGATAGATAGATAGATAGATAGATAGATAGATAGATAGATAGATAGATAGATAGATAGATAGATAGATAGATAGATAGATAGATAGATAGAGAGATAGATAGATAGATAGTTAGATAGATAGATATATAGTTAGATAGATAGATAGATAGATAGATAGATAGATATATAGATATATCAGAAACAAATATAGTGAGCTTTAACAAGATTTGTTGGACAATCGCTTCATGGACAATCCCTTATGCAACTGTAGGGTAGGGCAGAACATGCATATCATCATATTTTCATCTGTACTCGATACACAGTTCAGCAACATCTGATACTTATCTTAACGAAATGTTCGTTTCCATCTCAACTCACTTTCTTCTAATTGGCTCACCGAACAAAAGTTGAATATCTTTAAATTTGTTTCAAACATACATCAATGATATAATGCGTTTTAATTAATGCTTCTTCCTTAGCTTCTAAATATAAAGGGAATATTTTTTTCAGGCAATACAATGACCAATTGATATTGATGTAGGTGCATTACATATTAAATCATAATCTTTCTGAAGTTGATTTACATCATATATTACTTGCCTTGGATATCTTTTTCCTTTGTCGAACTTATTTTGATTTTAAGTACATCTTATTTATTTGCTTCGTTCATGTTTTTGTGTTGATTTGTTTTCTTCTTTTCTGCCGCTTGTCATGTTTGATAATTTCTATCACTATATTTGTATGGGAAATTGCTTATCTTGTGAGAAATTGTAGCACGACCTCTTTTGCATAATTAGCAAAATAAAATATTTTGAAACTAATAGACAAATAGAGACATGGATAGATATATGTTAAGGTGCATAAGGTTTAATCTGTGTTGAGGGTACGCTAACATTTTTATAACGGTACATACTGTTAATAGTTACATAATTCCTGCCTTTACATTATTGAATAATGTCTGTTAAAAGTCTAATTTATAAGATTGACTTTGTACGTCGAAAAGCAGTCTCAGGGGGATTTCAAAGCAATTTTATTGAAACTAAAACTTGAAACTTCTAAAGTGTCAGTAAATTAATGGACAATAATGTTTCCGCAGCTTGAAGCTCCACGAAACTACACAAAAAGTTCAGGGGAGCTTTCGTTATTTAGAAACTTGGCTGAAATCAAATTTGCACAATTTCCGTGTTGTTTCCGTCCAGTTTCCATCCAGCGCGACCTCATTTTTCATGCAATGATATATTAATTAAATCAATTAATTCATACATTGCGTTAAATTCATTTATTCATCTTTTCAAATAAACAGGCTTATTTCAAACTTTTGACTACTTTTCTGACATCGATTTTGTTTTGAGTTACGCGTTCAACTACTTCTGGGCCTGGCGTCTCTGTTATTTACGAAGCACGGTCAGAAATTTCAGATAGTCAACCCAATTATAGAACTCGTCTACAAATTCAGAGTTGCTGACGGTCCAATCGTCTGAAATATATATATATATATATATATATATATATATATATATATATATATATATATATATATATATATATATATATATATATATATATATATATATATATCTGCATGTATATGTATCTACCTGAAGAGCATTTATCATGATGATGCAAAAGTGCTTAAAGGAGGAAAGTATGAATATAACTGATATCCTGTTGAATTACAATATATATATATATATATATATATATATATATATATATATATATATATATATATATATATATTTATATATATATATGTAAAGAAATAACTGAAAAAATTATTGTCATTATATCAGATATCTTCAATACTTTGCTCTAATCTTCATATTTCCAATAGCGTGGAAAGAGGCTAATGGTACTCCCATTTATAAAAAAGGGGACAAAAATATTTCAACTACAAACCTATTTCCCTACTAAGCTGTGTGGACAAAACATTTGGAAAATGTGTCTTCAAAAAAAATTTGTACAACTAACTTACAGCCAACAAGTAAATTAGTTATCTTCAATCTGGTTTCACCCCAAAAGATTCGTCTCCCTTACAATTGTGTGATATGTACAATACTTTTTGCAAGGCGGTCGACGAATGCAAATACATCAGAGTAGTATTTTGCGGTATTAGTGAATCTTTAGACAAAGTCTGGCACAAATGTTTAATTCATAAGCTAATAAATATTGGAATTGTTGATGGACTTTTGGAATAGTTTAAAAATTATCTCTCAAACAGGACGCAACAAGTTGTTATAGAAGGTTGTACTTCAGACCAACAACATGTCAGGGCTGGTGTGCCACAGGGATCAACACCTTTCTAAAGCAAAATAGAAAATCAGGGTATCCATTTCTGATGCATAATATTCAATATTTTCACTCTAGTTTTGATAAAGCAAATTTATTTAATAATATTTGTCTGAACAATCCTTAGTAGATGATACTTCCTCTACCCTTCATTGGACCACTGTTATTTGTAATTTACATTAATGATATTGTCACTGATATTCAGTCTAGTATAAGACTGTTTGCTGATGATACATCGTTGTCAATTATTTTGTTGGACCCAACGCTAGCTGCTGGTGTTTTGAGCAAAGACCTACTTAAAATCAGTTTGTGTGCTAATCAATGGTTAGTTGATTGCCATCCAAACAAAATCGAATCAATGACCATATCCAGATAATCTCAACAGAACATCACCCAAAACTTTTCATGAATGACACTAAATTCAAACTTGATAGAAAAACATTAGAATTTATTTATTTCACCTTTATAAGGCCTCATTTGGAGTATGGTGATGTTATCTGGGATAACGGCATCCAGTATAAAAAAGATGAACTAGAAAAAATACAAGCTGTCGCAGGTAGAATCGTTTGTAGGGCAACAAAATCTACATTATATGCTACAATTTTGGAGTAGATGAAATGAAAGACTTTCAGCAAGGCGCTACAAACATAGAATGATAACTTTTTAAAAACATGTATCATGGCATGGCTTCAGGATACATGTCCAGCAGGTAAGTAATAGACAACTTCGTAATAGAACAAACCTCCAAACGCCCTTCCCGATGACAAATCTATACCAAAGTTCATATTTTGTTTGCCAAAGTCTATTGCAGAATGGAGCCTTTTCTCTTTGGAAATTTGAAACAAATCTTCGTTATACTCTTTTAGATCACACTTAAATATGAATCTAGAAAAGGTCACAATCTATTACTATCAACTAGAACGACTAACACGAATTATGCACACAAGACTTCAACTTGGTTGTAGTGTATTAAACGACAATCTTTTCAAAAACCATTTGTCATCTAGCAATAGATGTTCATGTGGTGAACCAGAAACAAAAAAACATTTTTAGGCTGTACAAAATATGTTACCCTCAGAAACCGAACAATAGCAATCTTGACCCATATTACAGATATAACTTTGTTAATAATGGGTAACCCCTTGCAATCGCTTCAGGTCAACCACGAGATCTTCAAGGCGGTCCAAAAGTACGTAATTAAAACTAAGAGATTTGATCGATCACTACTTATGCTTTCACTCTAAGCTGTTATATCTCCGGTACGTATTTAATTATTATTATTATTATTATTATTATTATTATTATTATTATATAGATGATGTTTGTTTATTTTCCCGTCATTGAAACTTGTAGGAGTCAAGAATATTTCTTGGATTTTGTGTTTAGTGTTTGTTTTATGGATGTTATAAATTGTTTCTTCCCCTGACGAAGAGATTGTTTAGCTCAAAACGTATATATATACGACATATATGACATATATATATCGCCCGAACTAAAGTTAAAATGATTTTATCTAACACCCCACACACTCAATCAATGCCAATATCTTCATATTTTTTTTCTCATTTGTTGTTTTGCAAGTATACAGTAACACGTTTCTGCTGTAAATGCTTATAAGTGACTGTCTGACATTATTACAATAGTGTATGTACACGTTTCTTTTAATACCTCATTAGCGTGTTTCAATGTTTGTAATATTATGACTTTATTAATCACATCAGCCATATTATGAAAGTAAATATTATTGTTAATGAGGAGAGAGCTCGACAAAAGCTAATGCTTGTTGTTCAATCATCTGTATCTCTTGGTTGATTTTGTGTACTCTCTACGATAACTTTTGAAAATAAATACTGTTTAAATAAACCTGATTAATATAAAAGTTTATAAAAGATACAGTACACCAGTGCGGTCAAAAGAGTACATATTTTTGGATAGCTATATTTCTTTTGTATTGGTTATACAATAATAAAACTTGTATTCTTAGAATTCACACACATCGAAAAATGCATTGCTGCTATTTTGTCTCGAAATATGAAGTATATATTACAGTTTATAGAGTGTTAAGTCTGAGATGACATTTGACATATGGATATAAAAAAATATCCATTGACTGAGTATATCTCGGTTGCCCTTGCTTGTAAATTTTTTAAAAAATATATCAGAATTCAGGAGACAAATTGTTGTTTGTATTTTTTTCCTCTGGTATAAATTTAGTTCAAATCTGAGATTTTAATTCATATGGAAGTTGAAGAAGGTATAGGTTTCTTTCATTACAATAATGTTACAGCTAACTTCTACATCTAACCAATGTAATGTAAGTACACCTAGGATCTGTAGCCCGAGTGCATGGTAACCGTCCGTCGCTATTCCTTTGATCTCAGGGTTAAAGAGACTAATGGCAACCTCATTTGCGTATTAAAAGGGAACGGGTGCTATCTGGGAGCTCAGTGGAGTTTCCAATCCCCTTTGCATGTTACTCTCAGACGAAATAAAGTAGAAATATTAAATACCAGAATGTAATAAAGGATTACATATGTGATGGTCATGTTTTCGGTCAGTTTCAAAAGTGACTGATATGTTCCGGCAAAGCTTGCGTAATTTAAATATCTTGAAAAAAATAATATGGTTACAACTGAGTACGCTGAAAATGAAGGATAACTCCGCACATTAATCATGTGGGCCTATGACATGCTACTCGACATATATGGCCAGACTATCTGGACTAGACGCTCTTTCCTACGATTTATTGGAGAATTTTCTGCAATACGAAGAAATCCTCGCCAGCGCCAAAAAGCAAAAGTGTTTACTACAGTTGGATATATAAGTCTGTGAATAGTTCTAAAGTTGGAAATAATCAGATCGACATTTGTAATAGAATGTTTCGCAGTCAGTGCAATACGCGAAAAAGTATAGCAACGCACGTGACCGTACAAGCTTTGAGCAGGAAAAGCACAGAAATCTCTCGTATATGTGTCGATCTTTAATTATAAAATGTATTGACGCAATGGGATTAGATTTGCACGTTTACTCAGGGACTTATACATTCAGGGATTGGAAACTCTCTCGCCTGTCGCATTATATCGTGTTCGCTATAGCTCTCGCGTAAAATTGTCTGGGCAAGCGCACTTAGACGATTCTTAAATACGATGAATTGTTTACACTGTTTCAACCACGAGGACCGTTTAACTTTAAACCTCAGTAACATAATTTGTTCACTTCGGATCCTATTCAAGAGTCAACTAATGAGAAATATCTCATATCAATTTACATGATATCAATTATGTCCTATAGCATGTAGTAACAAAAATGCCTTATGTGGAGAAATGTATCATATCTCACCAAAGACCAGCCTTTAAGTTCTGAACCTCTTTTGACTAATTTTAACGAAAACTTAAATGGCAGTTACAAAGAAGCTACACATATAAAGACCTTTAAAATTCTCAAATAATAGAGAAACACTTGTGTTTATTTAAAATATAATAATCTGGTCTTAAAAGAGACCGCATAAACCCTCTACAATTTCTGTCCACTCCTTTTTTTCACTCCTGCTATATCCCGCGAGAATTGATAAGTACGAGTTATCTCGTTGGGGCAATACGATATCGATCAGGAGTTTCCAGTCCCTGTATGCATATGTACTTGGTTTACATTTTAACATACCCCCCCCCAGGATTATTTGACATTATTGTCCTGTGTGACTGCATTTTTTTTTTGCTTATACATATATAGTTGTTTAATTAACTGAGTGCTTCATATTTATTTATTTCTATGTTTATAGTAAACGTAGCTTAATAATCCTTCAGCATAAGATATATCAAGCATTTTAATATTCATTGACATACGATTAAAGCTATGTTGGATTCATGAAGAAGAGTTAAAGACGGTATTCTCCCCTGGTCAATCTGTCAGGGTGTGTCCCAGTGCATGGCAATAGACTCTCATAGACTAGACACTAAACTTGTGTGGGGTTTTTTTATGTGCTGATTTGTCAGTTTGTTGTTAAACGCCAGATAACCTGATGAGTAAAAATAACCCTAACAGATTAGGTACAAAAGCATTTTTAAATATTAATTTAAAGTACATTTCTTTGATGTTTTGAAAGGACTATTCGTACATACAAACAGATGGTAATTTCCAAATACTATTTACACGTTCAGCTGATCATAGGGACGACAGCAAGCTTTAATCCATCTTTGGCATTTCTGCAGACTTCAACAAGGTTTGGGAAATGAAATACATTTTACACCTCCAGCAAGTCGGTCGGGGTTTGTAGTGTTTGATGGCCGGAGACACCTTTTCACCATTGTCTCAAGATAAATGTGGTTTATCACGCAAATCAACCAATTAAATCCGCAATTTGCAAGATATTGTTTCGTAACGATTGTCGGAGAAAAATGGCGGATAACTAAGTGGCTGGAGGTGTGTCGCTTAAACGTGCGCTGATTGCGTTTTGTCAATTGGCAATAGAAAACAAAGAAAACAATGGCATTAGTTCATTGCAACTAGTACAGGCGCTGCAACTATCTAAATACTTTTGAGATGTGGTCTTTACAACGGGTGTCTAACGCTGTATGACTTATTTAATAGTAAGATATAATAAAGAAAGAGTTTAAGTTTCCTATAATTACGTTATTCCTTTTCAGGAATAACCATAATTGTTTCTTTTCAGAAACTTATCTTACCCTCATTTCTCTCCCCAAACAGCACTTTTGAACATCCGACTTACAAGTGTAAACTTCTTTGTTGCTATGTCGTACAAATCGTAGATGTACCAAATCGCCTAATTTCGTGATTCTAACATTAACAGTGCCCGAAAAATGAACTGAACAAAAATTGACCAGTGTATGTAAAGTGTGAAATATAGGTCACGATAATCTAACCTTGTGGAGAAAGTCCACATACCTAGTTTGATGATAACCATCAAACAGTGCCAGAGAGTACTTTTACCTGAACGTTTACTTAGTGATCCTGTATTTGTCTTGGGCTGATGGAGCTACCACCAGTCTGATTAAAATCTAGATCTTCGACATGACGGACTTTTAAAAGTAACCCGTGGTTTTAATCAGACTGGAGCTACCCCATTAATCCATGTATAATATTTATAGTTGGAAACCGCATACAGCAAACTCAATCAGCAGTTTCACAATGTACCAACACTGGGAGATCAAGGTCGATCCTGTTTGCTTTAAGTCAAGTAGAACAAACAACGTAGACTTTGATCTGCCGGCAGCACATTACGCGACAGCTGAGCTGTTGGTCTGTTGCAGTTGGGTATGGATGTGTTATGTTTATATACTTATTTGCAGGTGTGAGATGGTCATCCCTGTTGTTTTCTTTTCATCAATTAAACTACAATGCCATATGCCACTTTTGTCAAGGCAATCCATAATATCAAGTCGTGCAAATTTAAGAATCGAGATAGTTTACAATAGTTAGAAGTTGATATTAATAGGTTATATTTTAATCAGCAAACTTTCAAGATAAAATGATTACTGCATTATATGAAAGACTGACTTGCTATCCTTCCAAGGAAACTCTCAGTGATGACATTTCCTGTTCATAGGAAAATCTATTATTTCATATATCATTTTATAAACCAATATTGGAAAGGGATGAAAAAAATCCAAATTGACATTTAAAATTATACATACAGTAAAAAAATGCATTTATTAAAGAAATGATTTGTATTTTATCAATTTAGGGAATGTAACTATGCAAGAATGTTTCCTCAGATCAAGATCAAACATTGCTGTCAAAAATGAAGGATGACTAACGGACCGACGACATACAGCGCACGACAGATGAAGCCATACCATAAGCTTTCTTGGCCTTGGACCAAGTTAGATAAAATTGAATTAAATAAGCAATCTAAAAGAATATAAGAAATACACATGTAACTATGTTGACTTTGATTCCCTTTTTACATCAAGATCGAAACCCGATGTCCTAAAATGCAGGTAAATAAAAAATATTCTATAATTGAAAGATGGATAAATTAAAAATTTAATCAAAGAACGTAAATATGTAGACTTTCACACCAAAATACTTAATCTCAGATGTTTAAATTAATGTGAACTCTACGCTGATGCACTCCCTGTACATCAAGAGACTAATTATTTTTTCATCTTTACCTATTACATTCAAGACTTAAACAGTAAATGCAAAAATCCAAAAGGAAAAAAAAATAACATTTTGAAAGAATGAATTAAAGAACTTCACATTCTTTCATACAATTGGAAATGTAACTCAAGACTTTTACCAATTTTTCAGATCGAAATTAAACAAATCGAGGCATAAAAGTTTCCTAAGAATTATATCAATATTTAAAAAGGAAAAATTAAATAAAGTACACAGTCCCTTTCGGACCGACGGCTCTGATACCTCCGTTGGAGCTGGAAGCTCCAAAGTGCGTGATCACTGTCAAATCACTGGCGCTTACAGAGGAGCCGCGCACAAAGCATGGAATCTACAGCTGCGAATTTGTCGCCGCAAAACAAGAATTCCAGTTGTGCGTCATAACCTGCGCGGGTATGATGGTCACTTAATAATGCAATGAGTCGCGACAGCATCGAACGAAATAATAAGCGTTATTCCCAACAACATGGAAAAATACATGACGTTTCGGCTAGGCCAGCTGCAGTTTATCGACTCGCTGCAGTTTCTCAGTTCCAGCTTGGACAAACCCGTGAACAACCTTGTGGCGAACGGTAACGATCGTTTGCAATTACTCGTCGATAGGGCGGAGCTTATCCTGCCGAACCGGAAAAGATCGCCTTGCTTACGCACAAAGGATTATATCCCTACTAGTACATGGGCGACACGGAGGTGTTTCGTGAAACTCAATTGCCACCGATTGAGGTCTTTTATTCATCACTGTCTGGAGAAGGTATTTCCACCGACGACTACGCACAAGCGAGCCATGTCTGATCCGCGTTTGTTTGTCCAAATTTCGGTGACTACCACGAGCTGTACCTCCGCACGGATGTGTTTGCTGCTCGCGGGTGTCTTTGAGGCTTTTCGTGATACAGCCATGCGCGTATAAAAGCTCGACACCGCTCATTACATCTCATCACCGGGAATGTCTTGGGATGCGTTGCTATCGAAACCAAGATCAAGTTGGAACTGTTCACGGATATCGATCAACATTTGTTTATCTAACGTGGTATCCGCGGCGGGATTTCCATGGTGAGTCACTTTTTCGCTCGCGTGAACAACCCGCTCGTGGATGGATACGACCCTGCAATTGCAAACAGTTACACCATGTATCTCCATTAAAACACTCTGTATGAACGGGCGATGATGCAACCAATGCCCGTAGGCGAGTTTCAGTGGATCAATCCCGCGGATGCAAACATACGCGGGATGCAAACATACACAAACACACACGCGAGTACGACAGCAACAGTGATCATGGATACTTCTTTGAAGTTGCTTTGGAATACCCTGACGAGCTTCACCACGCCCACAATGAATATCCACTAGTCCAGGAAGTGTTGTCGGTTCTCCGCAAGTTGTTTGTTGAAACCGTACCAGGGTGCAATCGTAGATGATTCCGGGCGTAAGTTCACCGAATGAACCAAGCTGGTTCAGAATCTGCGCCGCAAGCTCAAATATGTCGTGTACGTATGTAACTTGCAGTTGTATCTGCGGTTGGGGATGCGTGTGCTGCAAATCCACTGTGTGCTACGGTTTGGTCAACGCGCCTGGATGGCTCCTTACATCCAGATAAATACGGATCTGCGAACCGCCGCCACAAATTAATTTGAAAAGGTCTTCATCAAATTCATAAACAATGCCGTGTTGGGAAAACCATTGAAAATCTGCCAAAACGAATCCTCGTCGGCCTTGTCCGGGACATTGAAAAACAAAAACTTTACAGGTTGATTGCTGACCCAGCATTCGAGTCACATAAAATATACAATGGTGGACTCGTTGCCGTACACAGCAAGAAATCCAAGATAAAGTTGACGAAACATATTTACGTTGTCATGTCCGTTTTCGATTTGTCAAAGCTGATTATGTATGAGTTCTACAACGACTCGATCGAGCCGCGGTACGGTAACAACAGTAAGATGTTGTACACGGATACGAACTCGTGACTGATGCACATTACCACCAATGATGTCTATGAAGACATGGGCGAGACATCACCTGTGAATGAGTTTGACACCAGCGAGTACCCGAAGGACCATCCGCTGTTCAGTAACGCCAACAAGACAGTCGTGAGGAAATCCATGGATGAATGCGCGGGCAAGCCACTCGAGGAATACGTGGGACTGACACCTAAAATGTAGTCGATTATAGTTGGTAAAAATATTAAGAAGGCAAAAGGAGTTCCTCGGGTTGTGGTCGCGAAAGATCTCAAGCACAACATTTTTGAGGAGTGTCTTCGGCAACGACGTGTATTCGCACACGCAGCAAATCGTATTAGTTCAAAGAAACATCGCATGGGTGTATATCGTTGCACCAAGGTAGGTTTGTCCCCGCTGGATACCAAGCGATTAATTGTTTCTGATGGAATGACTACTTACGCGTATGTATTCCAAAATAAATCTTGATGGTAATTGTGTATTTGCCGGAACGACTTGTAATTCCTCTCGCGCGAATGTTCTACTAGGATGCTTTGCCGCTAGTTCGCCAGCAGGCGCCAAATGGTAGCGCGTTGGTTTCCCGGAATGTAAATTCGGTCCGAGATCGTAAATGCATCGACAGACCATACCGGATCAGTAGCACGACGTTGTCCTGTTTCCAGCTCCCCCGGTGCATACAGTTACCGAACCAAATTGTTTCCGAGTGGGTCTAACGGGTGGTTGTGAAACCGCTTTGTGGGCAACGACGACAGTTTTCTGCCGAATCGCGTGAGCGGATTTTAACCCAGTCATACGTGTGGCTTCATTATTCAACGCTGCTATGACCGACCGAAGCCGTGTCACTCATTCGCGAGATCACGCTTCATGATTCATCAACAATTCCTGCGCGTACTGATGCCTAAATAATAGTTCCACACGTGTACGGTTGGATCGTTCCACAATGGCTTTATCGCGATGTACACCAACATGTCCAGGATGAATCCGCACATGGTGTTTCACCAACAACGCTGCAACTGCTCTGAGAAATTCATTGGCTGGATCCACCTGCAGAAGTCGCGGCCATGTTAGCGGTCCACGTGGGTAAATACGTTTTGATGCGCCTGCGACACTTGTTGAATCTTTAGACGTCAACGTTTCGGCTTCTTTGTATCTGCTGGCAACATCTACGACGGTTAACGCATATTTGCATATATGCACACGTACCCGATCATACGGGCGAAACAAAATATCAGCCTGGTGAACTTCGTTGGGGCTCCTCACATTAAACTATCCACGGGAGATCTTTCTTTGTGCGGGTAGGTAAATCTGCCACAGCGCTTGTTTGGCAAGCCACGCTTGACGAACTTTTGCCGCGCTTGCCAACTTTTCAAATGCTGCTTCTCCCTTCCAACAACCGCGCGGACTGTAGTATATCGCGAACAGTTTCGCATCCATGTTTGTTCTATCAAGGCTTAACCTCCAAGTAGCTAGCGCTAGCGACCACCAAGTGCAATCTTGGCCTTCATGCCTCCCTCGATGATCCATCTGGTGATTCTTTCTCCGAGTGTGGCATTAATTGCATTCAAGTCATGGATGAGATCCACGTCTACACGTTGACGAGCACGTTTATCTCTTGATGTTTTTATACGCGATATCATGTCTGTAACATGCAGCATCGACACGGTTTACAGGTTCTTCTCCAGGTTTCGGTCGGTTATAATGCAGTCGTATATATAACTTTCTTCCAGGCCCTCAATAATTGTATCCAGGGATATGCTGTTCAACAGAATATTTACTCTACGGCGCCCCGGGTAGCTTCGTTAACACAATGGCAATATTTTATTTAGATCTGAAGCTTTCAGCTCTTCCGATAGACCTGGAGGTCCGTAACCGGAGGTTCTCACGAACCCGAGTTGGATTTGCAGTAAGTGTTTTCATGCGGCATCGCACACAATATGAAGGCATGATGATAAGTTATACAACAAGTGACATTCAACTTTACACCACGAAAGAGAAAAACCGCTTTCACCGTCATAGACTTCTCTGCGTCGGTCGACCACCCAAGTATGGTTTCGATGAAGCCGGTGCCGTGTTTCCAAACTCGGTTCGGGTGCTGATTAATGGCCAGGACGGATCCGGGAAAGCCCAATTGTTGCGGAATCTAATCATGCGATGGCTAAGGTGGGATCGGCTGTACGTGATTGAATTATCCGCTGACGATCAGCCAAGTTATGGTCTACTCAGGGTTTTCACGTGCGCGTTTGCGTCGTCAAAGACGTCTTCGTCGTCCACCATTGAGTTGTTTTCCATAATCGATGATGCTCCTGCTATTGACGACCTTGATCCGGAGCATAATACTCTAGTCCAGTACGACGATGAGATGCATGATCGGCAGGACAACCCAGCTAGAATACTTTTCCGTTACTGATACAAAAAAACAGAAGTGATTTACGTAACCCAACGATACGCACACGTGCCTAAAGTAATCCGCGACAACTGTAACATGTTGATGACATTTCGTGGGGTTGACGTGCATGGTCTCACAAACATTCATTGGACCTGGTGCACCGCCGACGCTTCGTGGGATGAGTTTCGAAATATGTTCGCGGAGGTCACCCGAGATCCGTATGGTTTCCTCACAATCGACTTAAGTGGTGGACCGCGCAAGTACAGAGCGGGTTTGGACCGGGATTTTTGCATCAATTTAACAACGTCGATAAACATATACAATGTCAAAACCTGCCATCGATACTTTAGCAGACTATGTTGACCGAGGCCGCAAAGCTGCGCGCGAACAACTGAAACTGATCCACGATGTCATAGGTGCCGGCGGAACGTGTCAAAGATATGCTTTAGTCGCGACAGACCGGTCGGTAAGACCTCACAGAGGACTTCGAACACAATATTGCGCCACTGATCAAGCCCGCTCGCAAAAGCGCGGAATGCGTCCAAGATATCAAAGATATCAAGGAAGCCACGAAAGCAACGCGAAGACTATTGGACACTTGCCAGAGGCGATTACGGAAATCCAAGAAAATATCGGAGAAATCGGCGAGAGCATTGCTGTGGTCGCAAGAGCCACCCATGGACTTGACCAAGACGTCATAGCTACAATTGAGAAGATTACACAACTACCACCCGAATACAAGTTAGAGATGAAAACACCGCCTCAATTCTTTACTGCGCAAGCTCGGCAGGTGATCTTTGAGAATCCCGTGTATGCCGCTCTTAATGCACACCCCAACTGGAATGAATACATGTTGAAACTACCATCGAAACATATGAAGCATACATGAACCGTGAATGGTCCAAAAGGGTATTCAGGGAATTTACTGGAAAGAAAGCTGCCATCGGTGATCAGTGGAATCATTTTGCAAGCGTGCTTAATGCATATGTAACCGGGAACCCTGAACAATGCAACTCATTGTGGGCAGAACATATAAGAACGTACATACATCGAGATCCATGCGGCAGGCACATCCATCTCAACCCGGACCAACATACGAACCCCAACCAGGACCCTCGTACAAACCTGAACCCAAACACGAACGCCAACCCCATCTTGAACCCCAACCCTTACGCAAACATAAACGTTTTAAACTGTCCACACCTAGGAATGATATCCGCTGGCAGGTAGCACGAAAGCAAAGACGTCAAAAAAGCCGGGAGATGCCAACACAAACCGAACCTGAACCCGCACCTTCATACGAACATTCACCTCGACTCAAGGTCCCATCTTAATCCGAAACATGGCAAGAAAAATAACTGACTAAACAATTTAAAAAACTCACAAACTAATACCCCCGTGTGAACGTTCAGTAGAAATTTCCACGTTTTTAAAATTGCTCTCAAAGAAAGGAGAAGAACTAGTGGATAGACTGAAAACACTCGTGGGGTCAGTTTGCGCCAGTAACAACGCGCCAGACCTCATCAATGAGGTCACGTCGATTTTAAAGCAGTTGCTTACCAACGACATCATGGACCCTGGGACATTTCGCTTGTTAATGCATGAACTCATTAAAAATATCAATGATGTATACAACACAGATGGTGAGTTCTGAGTTGCTTCAAATTCATCGCGAAATCAATGCTGCGATGCAGCATGTCGTTGCAAATACAACCCTGAGCGTCACTTCGATGATTACAATCCCGTCAACAAAACCATAATTCTACTTGGTTTTCTCGACACCAATCGCTGGGGGAGGGAGGAATCCCGCACAATCGAGATCTCACTAGCGTCGCTGCGCGTGTATTCATTTGGCTTTATATTCGATCGCGACCGTTTGGAAGCCTGGACGGAAATAACTCGTTTGTGTTTTTGGCAGAGGGAGGTCGAGAAGGAACCTGGAACGCTATTGGACTTTACACAGGCGGGTACGACATTGATTCAATCGATGAAGAGATTCGGATGAGGATTTCGTTGGTGACCAAAAAGACACTAAAATCTACATACGCGAACACGAGACCACACTCAGTTCTGCCATCACGATCGAATCTCCACAATATGAGGCTAACATCGAACATGGTCGCTGAGAAAAGTTCTAGGTTGGCCTGAAGATATTAATGAGATTTCCGCAGACAAACGAATCTTACGCGCGGGATACAATATCGCTCCAGATATTCTCAGGATCACCACCACGATGCAGGTTAATCTAACATGTGACGCCATCAGTGGTAGTTACAATTCAGGTTTATCCGCGGGAAGCGTAGCTTCTCAGGGTTACATATTGTTTGGGTTCTCCCCGAATGTGGCCCTCAGTGATCTTCTGTCGATTATTCCGATGGAGCCCATGTATCTTCCATGCCACAATCACCTGTTGTTTCATCTTCGTTTCAACCTTGTTGACCAGGACGGGCACGCGTTGGATCTCCGCGGCAACATTTGACGATTTCGACTGTATATTAGAGATAGACCTGATAATTAATACAATGACAGTCGTACGTGGACGTGTGATACCCGTGCGTGTCGTTAACGCTAGAAAACCCGTTTACGTGACATATTACGAAAATGGTCTCGGTGATGTTGTCCGGGGATTGTTCACAGGAGCCAAAAAGGTTCTCTGGGCGCTTACCTTGCGCGCTACACCGCATCCCAAACAAGTTGCACGGCGAGTCGTTGATAGCATTAAAGGCGCTGCTGTGAATCGGTTACAAAATCTAGGATCGCAGGTGATTCAATCGATTCGAGCTCGATTATGACGATTAGTGACTCGACAAACAAAGGCAGTTACACTACCATCAACGGCAACAATGCCAGTCCCACTGGTAAAAATAAAACCTTTGAACAACGTGTGGCACAGGCTAATGCAGATTCGATGATTGCAAACCTGGCAATGGGAAGTGGATTACGGTTGTGGACGGGACGTAAAATGTACTAGACGAAACCGATAATGCATACGTGATGGCAAAATTTAAAGATGCACTCGATTCCACGTTTGACATGGGCGCAGATCGCAGACTCCGAGATTTTAAGTATTATTCGTACCCGGTTGGGACCTCAAGCTATTACAAATTGAATTACACGTGCAGGACACGTCTAGATTATTTTTCCGTGTGAGGCCTTTTGGAAATCGAGGAATTACTTGTACGTGACGACAACGGTAATGATTACGCCCTCGCAAGCAAGATTGGATTTGTCAATAACGGCATCATGGTGTTGTTCAACAACGCACGATATCTCAATGACGAAAAGGAATTCGAAGCAATTATCGAGTACGTGGACATTGCCACGACGATTATCGGACTCGCCAGATACAGCGATGATTATACGAGATCCGCTAGCCCAACTATGATGTTTGTCAAGGATACAGCCGACCATGCAGATCAGGAACAGTTTATAATGAGACAGGCTGCGCAATGCCCCCCCCCCCCCCGCAGTTTTAGGTACTATAGAAAATGTAATGTTTTATAATCCTAATTTCAACTGTAGATTTGAGCAGCGTCGAGGACAATTTGACGGAGGCTCATTGATGTTTTCGGATGCGATTCCTCTCAGTCACATATCTGAGTTTTGCAGAGATGTTCGCAATGTTATTTTCGGGGCCAAACACACATTCATGTTAATGCCTCAAGGGCAACGCCAACGATACAATTTTGCGTGTCGTTGATGGAAAAGTTGAGTTGTCGACATTAACATTGTGGTTGCCTTTGCTAATCCCATCACAGATCACTGAACCACGTTTGTTGTCATTTATACAGTCTTGAGACACGTCAACGCTGTCGTGTTTCGCGCTCACCACAGACAGTTTACTTGACAAATAAGTACCCAACATGGTCTTAGTGCACCAAAACATTTGTTCGTGCGTTTCAAAATATAAATCGAGTGGATATTTGACTAGTTAGGAGTGTCTGAAGTTTCTCTGCGGTTAAACGGTCATCTGGAACCCTCCGAAGACATTTTGCTTGATTTCACAATAATGTTGCACGTGCATATCACAAGCTGTGGTTGTACATTCACCGACATCAAAACATTTACATGGGTCTGCAGATTTCCCAGAAAGATTTCACTACGTTGTACCCGATTTATTACTTTTCATTCGAATACCTGTAGTTGTTCAAGCTGTCCGTGGTCGAAATTTACTTTCATGCACGTGTAAATGAGGCTGATGTCAATTACAGATGCATTGCTGTGATCCTCTCCAATAAGGCCCTGTTGTTGGAGTGCACAGGTGGCCGAATGAGGGTTATTGACATGCCTGTGACAAATTCGTAGTGGTTTTCACAAAATCTTAGTTGAACAGCACACTTAAAATAATGTTATATCCCGAAGTTAAGGTTGGTCTTAGTAGAAACCAGATTGCAAAAATAAAAAGCGCACTAAAAAAACAATTGCGGGGTCACGCTAAAACTTTCTCCAACAAAGTAAACTGGAATTGTTTCCGTGTGGCTAACCCAAGCACAACTTGATCAGCTCAAAACGGCCAAACAAAGAACACTTCGGTAACATAACAGTTGTCTAAGTCAGAGGTGGCGCAAATGCAAAAGAGTGTAGAATATTTCCATTTCTCGCGGCGATTCCAGCGCTGTTGGCGGTTGCAGCTCCAGTGGTTGCAAAAGCGGTTGGCGGTTGCAGCTCCAGTGGTTGCAAAAGCGACTGCTTTAGGGGCAGTCGGAACCGCATCCGGGATGGCTCTGAAAAAGGCAGTCGGTGGAAAAATCTATGATTTTTCTCGAGGCCGCATTGCGTTTCGTAGGCGAATAATAAAAGGAAAAGGTCTTTGACTACCCGGGACAACTCGCAAAATACCCTCAAGCAAAGGTCTTTGGTTGTGGCCTCACTAATAGCGCGTCCATTAGCTAATTTTGATTTACTCACGACGACAAAGTCAGCCAAGCATTTCCGATGTGTTTTTATGAGGGATAAAATTGCGTCCATGATTCCCAGCACGTGGGAAACCGGCATCGTTAACCTGGATTCGACAACATTATCTAGAACTCATTGGGTCGCTTACGCGGTGACACATCAACATCTTTTGTATTTTGACTCGTAGGGGCTTGCACCACCACGTGAAGTTGCTGATAATTTACACAGACGTTCCCGGGGTGCCCGCGCTAGAGGCAGAGCTTCTCGACAGGACAGCTGTTTCATTCAATTCTGCCGCTGTAAACTCGAACAGACGGCCCGATATGTGAACATCTCACCGTTGAAGCACAGCGCGCTCTCAAGCGTTCACCGACCCCACAAGCGCTTATTGATTTTGTAATATCACATAGAAGCTACACTTGAAACAAATACGAAATGCCTGTTGACATTTAATGTTATAGAATCTTTCACGTATGCAATATTGGGGTCGTTGGCCGCCGGAGATGAAATTCAGTTCGATAGACTCACCATCTATTCGGACGGGTACTTAACCGTCTTTGGCGTGTGTTTTTAAGATTTATCATTACATATACGTGATGGATCCTGTTACGGAATTTACCGATGTGGTATTGGATCAGCTGACAGTGGATTCTAGCATCGATAGCTGTAACAGGATGAAGCCGGGTTGGGATTGGATAAGCGAAGACACCGAAAGCAATTGCGTTAATGAGATGTTTATTTATAAATGCAACTTAACGATGAATGATTCTGACACCATTGTAGCAAAAAAGATATAGGGAAAATGATATAGTTACCAACATGGAACCAACCAACAACAAGTAACTTTAACGAGAAAATCGAATAAAGATCAACAAATAGAACTTGTAAACAAATATGAACACTGTTCTATCACCAATCAACGAATGAAAGTATATGGTTGACACCCTAATACAAACAAGGTCTTATTTAGCAACAAGGGTGACCAAAGCATGTGATTTTTATACAACTACGAATAATGTATCATTAATATCATTTATCCACAAGTAGGACGCATGTATTACGAACTTATCAATATATCACTCATTTAGTGATATTTGAAATATGAATTCATGAAGTTATCAATTTATGAATTTATCGCTCATTTAGCGATATTTGAATTATGCATTTACGAATGTATCACTCATATAGCGATATTGAAAATATGAATGCATGAATTTATGAATCTATGAATTTATCACTCATTTAGTGATATTTAAATAACCAATTACAACATGGAACACGTATATATTTATATCGTGGCGCCCAATTGACGATCAAGATGTATTTCCGGTTCCACCCGCTCAAGTCAATGGTCAAGGAGCCACCACGCATGGTCCACCCCTCCCAGTCTGTTGAAGGATCCCTTGAGAGCCTTCTCATTCAACACAGACCCGCTGGACGCGAAAGCCTTGGTCCCTCACATCGAGAACACCAGTACTCTCTTCCGAGCCAACGTCACCAGACACAGCGTACACGTCAGAAGGAACCCCACAGAGTTCTGCGACTCCACATCACCAAACCATACACAAGACAGCTAAAAGTATAACAACTGAACCGTGTAGTACACTTGGCACGGTTAAGTACTTTTGCTTTGATATATGTTGCGAATGCGCGCACATGAATTCGTTTAAGAAAACATTACATTTCGTCATTCGATGCATGCAGCGTATATTTAAATTCAATCCCTCTGTTCAGTTATAACAAATGACCAACTTGAACCAGACTATAGTATTTCTAATAGCATAGCGTTATATGACCTAGGTATTGACTCTATGTAGAATTTAAAATAAATTCTAAAACATCTAATATATGAAGCAATTCTGTCATATAAAACGAATAGTAATAAATAATGCAATCTTAAATTTTACATACCTCTACAGCTGAAGATTTCTCCCAGAAAGTGGTAAGCTTCCTGACAAGACTCGTCGTAATGTAATTTGTACATAGATAATTTGCTCAATAAGTACCCTAGCTGTGATGAATATGCGCAGCTAGAGAACTCGAGGTACTTGGGTTTTCACTGCAGGCAATTTGCACATGCAGCATGGGTTGAATCGCGTTCAGTATTTCGAAATAACTAGAGCCGAAAATATAAACCACCCTCGAGTAACGCTGTACGCGGCAACGAAACCCGAGTACGTTTACGATCATATATATATATATATATATATATATATATATATATATATATATATATATATATATATATATATATATATATATATATATTGATATAGAGTATACACAATTCCGTGACAAAAGCAATGTTGTTCCACTTGTCAACGAATATCTGGTACAGAGTGGTGTTACCAGACCCTCATATACACTTGAATATAATCTACTCGAGAGCAAGATAGAAATCGACATTTGGGAAAAACCTTATGTGCCACTACATTACGATTACATTCGCGATTAGGTGCTTAGTCAGATATTCTTGCGGCCGCCCAAAGTAGTCTCAGCGCAATTGCCAAGCTGTACTCGGTGGCCATCTGATATAAAAGATTACCATGCCAGAGATCGAGACGGTGCTGGCTGAGATGGAAAACCACAGACGACTCCGCGCACAAATACGGAACCGGGGCGCTAGCGACCCAAAAAAGGAACTGATTTACAGGCAGGAAAAATTGAGTAAACAGTTGCCAGCGTATATCGATCTTCAGACGACTTTTCCGTCCAAAACGCGGGTTACAATCACAGATGCACACGTGTGCAAAAAGTCCACAACGAGAAAAGTTATGGCAAACTAAAAGGGGTTAAGAGCCTGTGATCCGAAACTGGTCAGCCGGTCTTAACCGTCCATTTTCCCTCTACTGTTCTAGAATTTACAAAATAACAATGTGTAAATTTGTGGCTTTTCTTTGACCTTATCCACATTCCAAATCGTCCTGCTCAATCACTGATGTTTTATAAATAGCCATTCATTCATTTATAAACATTCGGATTTATGGAGATTATAGATGTTATGAGTGTTCTAGATCTTACAATATACCAATGTGTCAATGTGTGACCTTTCTTTGACCTTATCCCCATTCCGAATCGTTCTGTAAACAATCATTCATTCATTAGTAAGCATTTAGATTTGCAGAGTTTAGACATGAAATGTGTGTTCGAGATATTACAAAATAACAATGTGTCAGTTTTTGACCTTTTCTTGGTTATGTCCAAATAGTTCTACCCGGTCACTGATGATTTGCAATCCAGTCATTCAGTCATTTGTAAACATTTAGATTTCTGGAGTTTGTATCCTGAAATTTAAGTCTGACAATCTGCAAATCAATGCTTCCACCGCTTTTACACACACCGCTTTTACACACCGCTTTTACACACACACATACAGAGAGAGAGAGAGAGAGAGAGAGAGATCAAACCACATTCCACGTACAATTATATTCCCAGACATTTTCAGGAGCAATGGTTACTTTTTTAAATCAATAGCAAAAAAACTGTAACTATTGAAAATTTGGTCAAATCCTGCGTTAATCTTTCATATTTCTGAAGTAATTACGTAGGTACGGAATGGATATTAGGACCGCATCAAAGACCCCTTTGAGTCGATATGACTCTCCATCGTCATTAGTGTAAATTAAAGAGAGATTAGATTCTAGAATTTCAAATAAATTTGTTGTTTTAGCAGACTATGGCCTCTGTATGACCGTAATGTGTCTGTTAGAGCTTGTGGAAGCTAATTATAGGTGATGATAGATATGCAGATGATCAGCAAGTTTTATTCGGGTTTAAGAGAATATTCTGTAAGAATCATCGATAGTTAAAGAACTCTCGAAGCGTTTAGCTGAGTATTTCATAACAAGCTTCAGGTGACTGCATCGGATGAACTGGCGGGGGTGATATTGGTATATATTGCAAGTCAGCTTTGTGACTAGCGTGGGAGATGTTTTTATATATGTACTGTTGGTCTGTAAATGACAGTTTTGAAGAGTTCTTACATGAATTGTGTAATTACTGAAGACGGAAACTTTTGTTAGGCTATTGATATGTATATTTGTACAATAAACAGTAGATCCAGAATTGCGTTAGTCCATCATCATTCATTAAGATTTAGCGAGAACCCTAACACCATGACAAATGCATAAGCAATGACCTGGCCTCATTTTCATTACATATCTGAAGGAGAGAAAAAGAATCATATTGAGATTTTGCATCATCATGATATTTCGAATTATTTTGGGATTTTTATGAGAGGTAGATATATCAGACGAGTAACAAAATATCTCTTTAATTGTATAATGGCATACCATCAGGTCCTTTTATACTTGAAATACAAGCTGTGGAATTCTTTAACTTTCTAAATTTTCTGTGTAAACTCCTTCTATACATTTTCTCCACATTTGTAATTCACTTGATTCACAACGAAGTTAAATTACGATACAGTAACTGACTTTATCTCGAATCGACATAAATTCTTCCTAACATTGCACTTGCTATGTTGAAAGCACGCACTAATATGAACAATTCTGACTGGTAACTTTAAAAAGTAGCACTAGCTCTCATATGGTGACAATGATATGAAGTGGGGGCGATTTGTACGGCTAGAAAACCTACACAACTTAACTTTGTTCGGCTAGATATTAAAAATCATTATGAAATATGTTAGGAAAGAAATATATAATACTCATCAGGTGTCAACTGATGCAGATAAGCACCAGTTTAGTAAGATGAAAGGATTAATGAGCTTCCGGAGGTTCTTATTAGACTTAGGTTCAAGATACCCTATACATCTCACAAAACCAGTGTTTGTTCGGTTTTTACCATAATTATATTCTGGCGGTTCTGGTCGTAGCAGTAAGCAACCACACAACATCCAGTTTAGTGGAGGACGACCCAACCAATGAACTCAATTATGTAGACTGACCTTTCGATCCTGAAGTCAAGTCGAATCTCTCTTATACCAGTGTGTGGCATCGAATGTTTCCTTACATGTACTGTTTATGAGCAATTTCTCCCATTTTGTACGCGGGCTGTTAAAATCATTTGCGACTGCTAACGCGTGTGTGCACTGTCAGCCAATGAATTTGTCGCCATACAGTTGATCTCCGGCAGAACCAGTAATGTCACAAAATAATAAAAAAGTGGCAGAGAACTATTTCTTACACAGGCCTTTGAAACTCTGTCACTGTAGTAATATAATGTCTGAATATCTGAGGAAGAAAAAAAACGAAAAGATACAAATATTCTATACAGAGATATAGAATAAAGGAAAAGGCGCTACCCCTATAAGAATTCAATGTTGGATTCACAGTGATTTTTCTGGATTACTATGGAACCACCGTCCTTACAGCCATGCTACCACGGCGGAGGAATGATTCACATTCATTCTTTTCCGCATTCTAGGATTTTTTTAATATGTTGGATGGCTTGGGAACAAATGTAAAAACAAATTCTGTAGCCATACCCACCTAGAAAAATGGTTGCCAACCTTTCCTTTATAATATATCTCAGGATAGGTTGTTTTTTTTTGCTTTTTTTCTCAGATATTTTGACATTTTCTTCCTACACTGATAGAGTTTTAAAATCCTAATAAGTAGATCTAACAGGCATCGGTAACGATTTGTTGAGCCTGTAAATATCATTATTATTGATATCTAGTAGTAATTGGAATTAAACAACACAAATAAATGGTGTATTCCAATGTGTAAAACGTTACAGATGCAATTACAAAATCTGATACAGGAAATGAAAAAAGAAATATAAAACATCCAAGATCCAAAGATTTTATAACAAGAACGAGAATAAAATGATATTGTAGTGGAAGAAATTAATAGATTAGAAACGTAAATCAACAGAGAGTTACACATGAATGTGGAAAAACAGTAAATAGAGGATCAATTCATTTGCACAAGAAAAATCAATTTCATGTTAATTTTGTTAAATAAATATTGTACATACCTGAACTCACTTGTAATGCAGATATTGCAGGCGAAAGCTCCCCACTTTATACGTTTCCGCTGTATTAGTCAATTCTTGACTCAGCCTTACTTATCTGTTGGTCAAACGGCCCATTTGTGTTAATTGTTTGCACCTTAATATCCTGAGGGACCTGTATTAGAAGTTTTTGTACAACAACAGGTTTTAATGGCTATTTAGGTTGTGTTGTGATTTTCAGAGGTTCTGCTGTTGTTATTTTGTCCAGACTGAAGTTCTGCGTCAGCACTCCACCACTCTCCCGTCTCTTATCTGTCTTTGGGTCTATTCAATTTATTTTGAGATTCATCTATTATGGCGGAAGTATTTACGAATGTTATTTTAGTTTCTTTACTTTCATTCAGCAAGTCTTTAATTAAAATCAGAATCACTATTATTTCATCAACCTAAATTTAATCTCGTACTTGAACTATATCAACTATATCACCATCTTTATATACATCATTTTCAAACAGCCACTTCAGTCTGGACAAAAGAACAACAGCGGAGCCTCTGAAAATCACAACCCAACCTAAATATCCATTAAAAACATGATGTTGCATAAAGACCACAATACTGTGATAGTTTGTCTTATATAAACTATGCATTACATAAGTTAAGGCAACATTTCTTGCCTGCTTAGCTGATGCAACATATAATTAGTCTACTGGGCCTAAGTACATAGGGCCAGTAGTTTATGTATCTAATGTAAACAGGGCCGAATTAAGACCTTTTGAGGCCCTAATCACTGAAAAGATTTTGGTCCCCCCCCCCCCCATGTAATTAAAAAAAAGTATTTTCTCTTTTTTGTTTTATTCTTTTGTTGGTGCCCTAAGCACGTGCTTAGTCTGCCTATTGGGTAATCCAGCACTGAATGTACACACATACATGAACAAAAGTATTAGAACCAGTTCACCACTAGAGAAAAGACAACTTTATTGATGAACAGACCAAGAAAGATTGGTCAAGAGTTCAACGAACCTTTCTATCCTACGCAAAGAGTTACGTTTCAAAATACGGACTACCCGAATATATATGGTTTAAGAAGCTTAACATCCGGGGTGTGGAAATAAATGAGCAATTAAACTATATGTATCCCTGAAGAGAGCATATTCCTTCGTCAGAAGAATATAGAAATAAGAGCTGACAGGTTTTTCTCTGACTTTTCAGGTAAGTCAAAATTTTAGTTCTCCTCTTTAGCGGGCTATCTGCTAATGTAAAAACTGGAAATTGCAAATTAGGTTTTACCTGTATGAGTTATTTTGTTACCATCATTTTACGTCAAACTGGAATTGTAAGTATCTCAGATAAGATCAGTATTGGGTGTAATTATCAATTTGATTAATTTTATTTGCAATGTGATTTTTTTATACTTGGTAGGTGGATCAAAATTTTAACTTGCTTATGAGAGCTAATATTTGGACAATATATTGATATATCTCTTACATTTGGTAATGTTTGTCCAAGTAATACTTTTATAAGTTATGTTTATCGTATCATTCTGCCATCAATCATTATGATTCAACTTTTCTAACTTTAGCGGGGAAGTGATTGTCAGTTCTCCATAAAGATAGAGACTTATCATTAATAATTGTTTTATATAAAGAATTTTCAAATATGATTTCCGTAGTTCTGATTGAAGTAACCTAAATATCTTAATATGAATGTATGCATATATGTAACAATAATCTAGATAATGCTAACTGAAAAGACAATAACATTACATACCTGATCTGCTGAGGAACAATGAATGGAGTGATTGACATAAAGCAGTAGGATGACAACGGGACTATGCAACCTACTAAAATAAAAGAATTATGAACTCTAAACGTTGAGACTACCCTCGACGCTCAGCAAATAAATATTGCAAAACATTCTTATTTTTGTATGCAGATTTTGAAGAAAATCCGTACTTGTATAAACAGTATCTATTTTTAAAAACAGGAGACAGGGGTAAACTAAGCAGTGAAGTGCAAAAGTTCGAGACACTGCAAATTTCCTTCAGCAATAAATGTATATTAAAAACTTAGCGTCTTATATATCTCATTGCAAACTTTTTTCTACTAATTAATGAATAAAAAATAGGGATCATGTGACACTCTGTTCCACGCAAAAGCGTATAGGAGAGCCAGTAAATCAAGAACTCTTGCGAAAATCCTCGCTTCGTAATTATCCGTCTGTATTTCCGCGCTAAGGATAAAAAGAGCATACTATTTGGATATATCCATACATATGGTCGACCTGACCATCCCATATCCAAATTGAATATAACTTAAGCTAGAAACCTCCAAAGCCCATGCTCTACTATGGAAGACCCAAAGTAAATTGCTAAACATAATATCACTTGAATTAAAACATGAGCAGTTGTTTTCAAACGGTAAGACCTTGATCCTAAGGTCAAGTAAAGGGCAGTTTTGGTTATAGAATAAACTGTCATCGTTCTTAAATAATACAACCCAAGTGGCCAGGTAGCCCGTAACAGTTACAGGAATGCATAATTCATCAGATATCCCTAATATAACCAATCAAAGTTGAATATGTGATTTACACGGCAGTTATTCCTTAAGCTTATGTAACTTCTACGATAAAACATTTCAAAAGTGTGCTAGGAAGATTATGTCAGTAAAATTATATCGCATGTGTTACATGTACCTCCCAGACGAGCCTCGGAGATTATCAAAGTTAATTACAGTCCGAATAAACCCAATGTTGTACCTATAAGAACAATAGCATCCTGTATTGCACATATTACGTCCTTCTTGTTACAGGTGTCCCTCGTGATGAAATAGAACTTTGAGTTAGGAAGCATGGCGCATAAGCCCCACGCATCACCAGGTCTTGATGTGCAAGTAGCTAACTATCATCATAAGATCTCGAATGTTCTGAAGTTTACAGACCAGGCAAGGAACATATCAGATTGTTACTTTGTTCTGACCATGACATTTGAATTCGGGACCGAATTGCTGTATGTAGCACAATGACTCCTCAATACTGTGAATTAAATTATTTTCTTGAGGTGCGAATTTGTGATTTTCGTAAGTAAGGTAGACTCCTCCATCCCCCCTCCCCGCAAAGCATATTCAATTAGATGGGCCCTCCCACTCCCGGCCACATACAGCGGTAAGGCATAAGCTTAATTCGCATGCAAAAGGTCATGACTATGAAAACTATATACCAAGATAATGATTCTATCTGATGCTATTGTTATAAATGCAAACGTAATCACTTTTTATATCTTTCTTTACTTCTCAAAGCACATATTATATCCATTTATAATAATGAATACTTGCTAAAGCTGTATGCGGTCAAAACAAATTCGACAAATTAGAGAAACGTTAAAGCATTACATTGAAAGAAAATAAAACGTGAAGTACAGTTTGCACCTTTTCAAGTCAAATCTTGCATAAACGTTAGTCACTATTTATCCGAGAAAATATTCAACATAATGTATGAATTACGAAAGCGTAGACACTGTCCCATACCAAATATATATCATCATGAGAAAACAATTAGTGTGTCTGATTTAAACATTAGTTGTTTTATAAATAAGAAAGATTTCATTGCATATTTGATTATGCTGATCACATGTATTCACTATTCCACTAAATACCTGTCGCAGACATACACTGACTGCTTAATAAACAATCAGCAGATCAGTTCCGTATTCTCAAAGCCCATTAGTGTCAGGTCCGTTTGGAGTGAAACTTTGGCATGTGTGGAGACAAGCCACTTTGCGTGAAATGGCTTAAGGATATATATGTTCAAGTCAATCGAATACCATCTGGGAGTACATATCCACTGTTGTCATATTCATTTAACTGAGCAATGACCTGTCGACTATCATTCACGAAAGCCTGGTTTGAGCTCTCCTAGGAAAAGTTGTTAACATATAAATTAAGGGATTGTAATTTATCATATAATACAATTTTCCTTCAAGTTTGACAGCAGCTTCTTCCTGTGATGAGCTTTGAAAATACCAAAGTTTGCTGTAGCCCTCTGATCTAAGGCGAAGCGAATCAAGAACAGAGTTCACATAGGATATCAGAATTCGGTCAACAAAGCGAGTCATATAATCCTCGTTGGTCCGCTAAGTTTCAGTACATGTCATGTCCCAGTAATATAGGAATTTCACTCCTTTTGGCAAGCATATGTCTGTCTTTCCAGCAGTGATCACCTGGGGTGACAGTATCAGGCCTGTTTTGCTGATAGAAAGCAAAATTGTGATAAATCTCTTATCGTCCAAGTCAGATATGGTCTCTTACTCTGCCCCATTGGTTTCAATTGTCCGTTCACCGCCGTTCTGAAGCGGACACCCGGTCTGATCCAAATTAAGTATCATAGAGTGCGGGACATGATTGTCTTTATTCATGATCAGCACTTTTTCCACAAACTTTGCCCGAATATCATCGTAGTCACGTGGTAGAAATGTTATGCTTTTTGTTCCCTTGCACTACAAAAAGCCCATCCTCCTCAAGAGAGATCTTGCTTATGGCCTCGGTATAATTCCGGTTTATGTTTAGCGTATTTCTTAACATTTCCTTTAGCACCCAACATTACAATACGCACATTTATGACTCCACCATTCAACCGAAATTTACGGATTCAATTTTGGACGTCAGAGTCATGGTCACCAATCAACAAGTCGTATCCACGTGGCGATTTAGGCAGGCTTGTCGTGCCTTGCGTACCATTCCTTTTCTGTTGAATGTACTGATCACACATACTGAGGACTTTTGTTTCGCACATGTATGGCACATTATTATCCTTGATTTGGCGTTGCTTTAGATCTCTCTCTCTCTCTCTCTCACTCTCTCTCTCTCTCTCTCTCTCTCTCTCTCTCTCTCTCTCTCTCTCTCTCTTTAAGAGTTAAAATTATATCATGATGGTCACAATATTTGCGGCAGATCGCGCGATTGTGGCATTCGACACAGTGTATAGTGATGATGTGGTCACTTATGTGCTAATATGCCGTTAAAAACCACCCAATTAGTCATGATGTTTCACAGGCCAGTGTATTTATTTTACGTTTCTCCAGAGCTGTATCCATCACAAGGATAGGGGTCATTGATTTATCTCCTTTTCCATTGTCCTTGATCTTGAGACAGGAGGCATGTTCGCGGTATTCGACACACTCAAGTCGTAATATATATCAGGGTAAAACCTTATCGAAATATCACAATGAATACAGTAGTTCAAATGGCACTACCCTGATAAAGATACAGGTCACCGAGTTACAATTTCTTTTGCCTTGACCTTGACTTTTTGAAGCAGTTCTCTCCTAAGCATTTGCTTATGAATGTTTCACCTTTTGAACCTGGAGGCTGACACAGTTGATCGTCAGGCAGTTACGCAATATCTCAAATTACTAAGATTGAACCAAAAATACGCTGAGATTAAGTACTCATTAAAATAGATATAAAATTGCAAACAATTTCATGAGTTCGACGAGTCCAAACATTTTTTGTTTAAATTTCAAATTAGTTATCGTAATTTGACTTTTTTCTTGTACATGGTTAAAATTACACCAGAATCTCTCGAGATCAAACACTGTAGACAGTTCTCTCTAAAACATTAATTCCTCGGGGACAGAACGCGTTTCAATGAAAAAGCAAGTGCTCAGGAATTGAAAAGACTCAATGCTCTCATGACGGAAAATTCGAAAATATACAATATTGTCGAGAGGAGAAACATTTTTCACAACTTGCAATAACAATTAAATACTCATCAGTAATATTCATATTCTAATGATGATACTGAAATATACGTAAAGTCATATGGCCGCCCATGCTGTTCACCATGATGTTTTCATTTCATCCTTTTAAAATGGAATGAAAACAAGAAGGAAAAGTTACTTTCCTCTAAAATATTTGGAACGACGAAAATTTTTTGAATTACAAATCTCCTTAGACTGATTGTTTATTGACAGATTTTTGTGTCAAACGGACATGTTAGTCTGAAAGTCACCTTTTGTGTTGACGCTATGTCGTTAAATATGATTAATTGAAGAACAATCATACCAGGGCTAATTATACAGTTTATATTTTTGTGCCTGGTTATAATAATAGATGTCAACAGCTTTAAGGTACTTGTATGTCAACAACTTTAAGGTAACAAAGGATTTTCGTTATTTTATTGATGTCGTAGAACGGTGTGGTAAACTGACTGGATGTGTCTACTTCTGCCTTAAAAATGATATCTTACCTCTTTCAAATATCCAAAGTATTTAGTGCGGTGAACTACCCTAACATTGCAAGCAACAGGACATAATACAGCCTCACATTTTTCCAAGATGACTTTCGGTTTAGTAATAGGCATGCTGTTCGCAACAATTTCAGTCAACAATGGGTAAGTAAAGGCTGTAAAACCCGCTCGATATTGATAACACTGAGTTTGACCTCTACATTTCATATAATTCATATAATTCGTATAATGCGTATAGTTCATGTAATTCAGACCTTGTTTCAAGCCATATTATGAGTCATCATAATCTAACACAACAATAAAAAAAAACTATTATTGTATCTTGCACACAATTTTACAGAATTATAAATAGAACGTAAAGCCTTTACCATAACTGCACTCACCCCGTTACCCGTTAATTGATGTCGTAACAAATTGCGGTCGATTGTAAGGAATACTTTAACACCTATTATCCACAAACCTGAGTATTGACCACTTCAGAAAATAACATTTAAAAGCTCTGCAAGAAAATTAGCATCAACATAGTTTACAATCATTTCGGGCAGTATATTAACGATTCCTCTTGAATTATTTTTTTTTTACTGTATCTAGATCTACATCGATTATTTCACAATCTACCGAGCTTGGCTCATCATCTTTAGAATGATCGATTATTTATTCATGAGAACCATAACTGTTTCTAAAATGCATAAAAAACGTTAATTGCGCATAATTCACTAG
This sequence comes from Margaritifera margaritifera, assembly GCA_029931535.1. Taxonomy (NCBI): domain Eukaryota; kingdom Metazoa; phylum Mollusca; class Bivalvia; order Unionida; family Margaritiferidae; genus Margaritifera; species Margaritifera margaritifera. Next base: position 772,363 of record JAQPZY010001114.1, on the reverse strand, counting down.
ATGACTTACCTTTCTTTTTGTAGTATTTAGTAATCTCTCTCCAGAAGCCTCTATAGTTACATTTAGCAATATAATTAATTTGATACTTTTTTTAACCTTGTGGTTCTTCATCGCACTTTTCTTATATTTATTATACCTCAATTTAGCTTTACCATATTTATTAAAATTGTTTAAAATTTTATTCAGAAGATACTGACAACTTTCATAAAGCTAACATCACATTTTTGTTTGATGAGATTGTGTAGATAATTTCTTTCCAAACAATGGACCTAGCACATTCCAAATTAATATTAGAGAGACTTCCAGCAATACCATTTAAATGCATCAGGGTTCGATGCACAGCCGACACGTGAAGATAGATCACGTACGACTTCATATTTATCGTACAAACATGACACAAATGAGTCTTTTTTATCATCATCCTATATTAGTTTCTCACTAAATTTATGACTTCTTATACTGAAGTATTACCGTTTTCTTATTTTTACCAATATTATATTTAAATGCAGTGGCGCATGATCAGAAAATTCACGGAAGGGCATAACACAAAACTCTTCTATGTACATGAAATCTTGATATGATAAAGGATATAATCCACTACACTCCGCTCATTGATGGAGCAGAAGGTGTATTCGCCTATTCTATCATCGGAGCGTAACCGCCTTTTTGCCAAAACCAATCATGTGGCTTTATATAAGTCGAGTAGTCTTTGATCCCATTTGTATAGCACATGATCTTTGTTTAGTCTATAAAGAAGATGTGAAATGGGACCAATATCAGTATTCAGTTATTTGCTTAGTTCAGAGTATCATAACAATTTCCAGTTTTAGTATTAAATCTCCTAAAACATGTACCTTACCCAGTCAGCCATATTTCACAAAAACATTTTCCAGTAATTCAAATTGATCAATATCATCATACATAAATACAGTCGAATATTTCAGTAATATGTAAGTAGAACATATATATAAATCTGTATGTGTCAGGTCGGGCTACGCTTGTTACCGTAAGTAATAGTAGACGGTACAACCTGTGACTCTTGACCCAGAGTGGACAGCTACACCGGACTCCCTCTGGAAAATCCTCTCTGGCGGATCAGTCGGCCGAGCAATTATGCGTATCCTCCCAGCTGTGAAGGCAGATAGCAAGAGCTGTGTGGACAGCGCAGGGCATCAGCTCAGGTGCAGTAGGACCTGATGGCCAGCCACTGCATCCGGAGTCATCTCCAGACGCCTCGACATTGTCTTGTCACAGGATTCACACAGGTCTGGACGAGAGAGCGAGGGTGACTCTGCGCAACTTTGCCTCACTTAAATCGAACTCACGCGCAGGCCATGACATCATTTCCACCACCACCACCAGATATCTTCATGTCCTGTGGGCGATGGGCGAGCGGTAAAGCAGCAGTTGTGGATACACTTGGAGCTGTAGCTGCAGACCTCCACACAGGCGGCTCAGGGCATAGGGTCGCTTTTTCACTGGACAAAAACAGCAGTGGAACTCGGCAGACCCCTGGGCGACTTTGCAGATCATTTTAGGATCACACTGCTCACCTCCGTAGCATGAGGAAGAAGCTGGAAAAGGTGCTCTAAACATTGCATGCTTCACCTTAACCCTGGTCAACATACCGTGACTGACAGAGATCCCATCATAGCGGTCGAAAATCTAACAAAAAAGACACAGGTTACGCAACTCACCATCGGTGCCTGAAATGTGCGCACACTAATGGACAGTACATCAGCAGATAAACCAGAGAGAAGAACCGCTATAGTTGGTAGAGAACTGGGCAGATTCAAGATCCAGATAGCAGCCCTAAGTAAAACTCGCCTAGCTGAGGAAGGACAACTCATCGAAGTAGCAGCCGGCTACACCTTCTTCAGGAGTGACCGAAGTAAAGAAGAGAGAACTGAAACTGCATCCAAACTCCTCGGTTCCACCACACGTAAACATTAAGACTGGTTTGATGAGAACGATGCTGCCATACAGAGACTACTGAATGAGAAACATTAGCTACAAAAGGCCTTTTAAAAGACAGCACTCCATCATCTAAGAAGGCAGCCTCAACAACATCAAGAGGACTGTCCAGTGCAAATTCAGAGAGTTGCAAGACTCATGGCTGAGCAACAAGACAGATGAGATTAAGTCTTACGTAGTCAGGAATGACATGAAGAACTTCTATGATACTTTGAAGACAATCTACTGGCCACAGCCATCAGGAAATCTTCAATACTAAGTGCTGTCAACACCACACTGTTCAATGACAAAGAAAAGATAATACAAAGATGGGCAGAACACGTCAACAACATCCTCAATCTACAATCATCTATCAATGAGGAGGCAACTGATGGACTGCCCCAAGCAGATATCAACACATCACTTGCTGATCCTCCAGCGCTGACTGAAACTGAGAAAGCAATCGACCTGCTGTCAAATAGCAAAGCACCTGGAGCAGATGCTACACCAACAGAAGTCTAAAAATCCGGAGGATCGCACATGGCACAGAAACTGACTGAACTCTTCCAGTCAATGTGGACTCAAGGACCTAAATCCCAGAAGTACAAGGATGCATTTATGGTCCACTTGTACAAGCGGAACATCAACATAGAATCCTGCGACAACCATTGGGGCATCTCCTTGCTGTAAATAACCGGCAAAATCCTCCCCAGAATTCTGCTGAATCGCCTTGTGCATCACATTGATCATGGGCTCCTGGCTTAGAGTCAGTATGGCTTCGGGAAAGGACGAGGGACCACATACATTGTGTTTGCAGCTCGTCAGCTCCAGGAGAAATGCCAGGAACAGAACTCGATCCTGTACACTACATTCATCGACCTGACAAAAGCATTTGACACAGTCAGTCTTGGAGGTCTTTGGAATATCTTGGCAAACTTAGGTTGCCCAGAGAAATTCATCGTCTTGGTTTGGCAATTCCATGATAGCACGCTCGCTCATGTCGTGGACGACGGTGAGTCATCTGAACCATTCCCAGTCACAAATGGAGTCAAGCAAGGCTGTGTGTTGGCCCCAACCCTCTTCAGTATGATGTTCTCTGCCAGAACTGCAGCATGTCCTCTATTGATCAAGCAAACCAAGTGGCATCTCCTGTCCAGTGTGTCACCGACAGTTCAGAGCACAAATTAGCCTGATCAGCCACTCACGTACTCACAGAAACCAAACCAGTTAGTGATGTCATGGTCATCTTGGAACTCAAAGGACGAACGACAACAATCTTTATCAAATACAAAAAGACTTTTATCAAGCTTTCGTCGCCATATTTTGAATTTTCAACAATGGACACTTTACCATGCAATATTGATTTGTAATTAACCGGAATTCACCCACTAAATCTCCTCCTTCTCTTTTTCGATGATGCATTAGCATATATGTCACCACTCACAACACAATTATTATTCACGTCAAATTTATCATTGAGGTTGACCTAGATATCACTCAAAATTAAAATGTCAAAGTCATATATGAAATTTTAGAAAACCTGCTTACATAATTACAAGCAGGATACAGGTTTTTGAGAATACCATACAATAGTGTACAAAAACATAAAGAGTAAGTATTTGCATGTCCATACAATCTGAGAAAGGCATAGGGATGGTGCTGCTTTATTGCAGAGTTCTATTTTCTTCTGGCGTTTGATTCAAAACTTCTTACAAATGAAACTTCTGTACCACAGTTACGCTTCTTGATACGTATGATCCATGTGTTTGTTGACTTTCACTAAAAAGTGTATGCGTGTTAATCATGTCAAACAAGAGCATTTATAGAGAACACAGCTTTTACAACATCAAAAAAAAAAGAAATGTTGAGCGTCTCTGATGCATGACAGTCTTTTTTTACGGAAATTTATGCATGAAATACAGTGTCATTTAAAGCTAGTTGGTTTATTTTGTTCGCTGTTTAAATTATTTTATATTTCAAAAATCTCAATAAAATGCATTATCTGCATATCACGTGAGCATCTTTCATGATTATCTCTTGCATATTTCATAATACAGAACATAATCCTACATTGTTCATAATACTAAAGCTAAGAGGGAACAATTATATCACGTGTATCTGAATACAATCCATGCAATGAAGGTCTTTGAAAGTTTTGAAATTGAATAGGATAACGTATACATACAGGTTGAAGCCATGTTTCCGGTAGGTAAAACAAATCTGCTTTACACTGGTCACATGTCATTAACAAAAATCTGAATGTACAATAGTAGAACGTGTCAGAATCAATCTTGGAAAGCTTAGGGAAGGAACACAAACATGTTATCCACTATACATGTTGTTTCGAGAATGATTTACATGTTGGAAAGATTGTACAAAATCATCAGTCAAAAGTCTATAGGGATAACACCGAGTATAGCACATCTGTTAAGGAGCAAGTAGGTCCGCATTGTAGTTTCTGTTTGGTCGAATGCTGGTGAGGACAGAATGATGTAATAATGGAACCCAATCATTGAACTCATCTAAATCCACTGAGGAAAAGAGGTACTGTAACAAGTAATAAGTATCAACCACGGTTCATATAAAAAATGTGATACACTAGCGTGTTAGAAGCTAATCCGCTAGAATTAACGCTTTAGACCATGTATTTATTGCATTAGAATATATTTCTAACATGTAAATCATACTTCTAACTCGTTATTTCTGAAATTTATAACGTCTTCGTTAGGAGCAATTTTAACACGTTAGTTGTGATATCTAAGGCGTTAGATACTGAATTCAGTTCTGTCAAAGCAAAGTGGGTTTTACACGCGTTTCTTGATGCTATGAATCTACGATTATGTTTTTATTATTTCTAACGCGTTATGTAAGTACGTTCTAACGCGTTAGAAGCTGGTATTAACGCGTTAGTTGCAAAATCTAACGCGCTAGAACTGCTAGTAAATGTTGTATGCATCTGAATTTGGTAGATTTGTATTAGATTATAAGGCAGACCGTTGTCTAATACTGGCAATGTCTAATACTGGCAATGCATACTTTTCTTTATCAAAATTTGATCAACATCATTGTTTGAGATCGATAATGATTTGTTTACATACATCTCATCAGAAAAGAATAAAGAAGGATAATAAAAGATAATTTTAATTCATATGATGTTTTATGAAATTATTTATCCCCATTAATTACTTTTTCTTTAGGAAGGTAAGAAGCAATACTGTATATTTCAGAATGAATTTATTATAGTGCCTTAGTGATTAATATGGGAATATAATGTGTTTGGTTGTAATAAGTAAGCAAGTGACACATTAAAGAAAAAAAAACATAAAAAACAACAACAACAAAAAAAAAAAAAAACGCACGAGGTCTCGCATGAAAACCTCATGCCCCTCAAAACATAGTTTAATTACAAAATTCATAACAGGTAATAGTTACTAGGCCCCTAAGCCCAATTGAAATAGCCACACGTTCTACAGTCCAGGGCGCATATTCCCACCCAACTTCATATGTAAGAATGATTCTGATTTGAGATCCCAACAAATACAGACCAGACACTTTAACGATGTAGATATGACCATTCGTGATTATAATGACTTAGTTACGCTTTTTAAAATAAAAAAAAACAACGCGTTAGTGTTTCTTCTAAAGTAACGCTTGAGAAAAGAAAATTAATAAGCTAGAATCAAACGCGTAAAGTAAAGGCAATGACAATAACAATGACAACATCTTTATTTCACTCAGGTTGCAATACGCAACATATGAGGCAAACATATTAGTATCTCACTTTGCATGCGTGTACATCAGCTATGGATGATACCATTTTATTTATAGTAGAGGTAACATAACTCCGATTGTTTAGTTTCAACATATTTTATTGTCATAGTAATGAAGCAATTTGGATTGGACAGCACGTTCTCCAACTTATGTACAGTACTTCCCCTACATAAAAGCATTTAGCAGAATAAGTGAGCCAGAGAGAGAGAGAGAGAGAGAGAGAGAGAGAGAGAGAGAGAGAGAGAGAGAGAGAGAGAGAGAGAACCATGATTGAAATAACTGAATATGCGTAATACAGATAATAGTATGGTATAGGTATAGGTATTGTAAGTAATAATTTACAAACATAATCAGGAAAATCGTTTAGTTGTCTTGATAAAGTCTTGAACAGATTTAAACACTTATCAATTTAGATCGTAAGTTAGCTGAGACGAACCTTGAAGTAGCAAGTCAATCGTCACAGGCAAAAGTAGATGATTAGGATTTAAAAATAAGATCCTGCTTTGATCTCCATAACGGTTACACTCTAAGCAAATAATGAGATGCACTTCATGTTTGGTCTTCACAATTACATAATCACGACTGAATTATATCGTTAGTAAATAAGTCATTATTTACAGTACTAACATGATTTCTAATTCCTGCATGGAGGATACAATATTTCCTCTCACCATGTGTATTGCATAGGATTGATTCGCATGTTTCATACGCTATAAGTCGTCTAAATTGACGAAATGATGGGGTAAGTCTTGCGTTTTCAGGAAGTTTGTTCACAAAGATAAGGTCACAATAATAATGACCTCATTGATATTTCCAATTTGAAACGTGGAACTTCGAAATCAAATCTATTTCTAAGATTATAACTTGTTGTATCGTCAGTGAGAGGTGGTAATAGATCATAAAGATAAAATGGCCATTGACTATCTATGATTTTATACAAGGTACATAATTTATGGAATTTTCCTCTTTCGCATAATTTGAACCAACCAGTTACAGAATACAGATTATCAATTCTTATACTTCTAGTAAATCCAGTAACAATTCGTAATGCTTCTATTTTGAGGTTTTCTAATCTATCTGAGTCTTCTTGAAAACAACCGTCCTCGACACACTATAAGCTTGGTCGTATAATTGACAAGTATATTTCTTCTAAAGACTTCCGGGTTAATGTGCCCTAAGTGATCTTGTCATTTTTGATACACCATTACATAGATTGTATATATTGTGATAACCGTTTACAATCACTACTAAGAATTACACAAACGTTTATGCAATAGTATTTAATTATCAAAGACTAGATTTGAGAGCGAAACGTATAATTTAGTAGTAAACATCATCACATCTGTATTGTTGGGATTAAACTTTATTAGCTATTGGTTAGACCAGGTTTTGGAGTTTCAAAATAAGTGTTTAAAACATTAAATTTCATCAACATTTCTGGACGCATATGCCAAAGACCAATCGTCTGCAAATAACATCGAAAGTCTAAGTAAATCATCAGTAATATCATGTATACATAAAAGCAAGAGTAAAAGACCTAATACTAACCCTTGTGGAACACCTACTTCAAGTGGCTTTATATCCAGTTTGGCATGAGCTTAGCCGCACACACTCTTTTCTCTCAGACAGATAGTATCTAATCCATTATAAAAGTGGATGTCTAATCCATAGGTTCTTAGTTTGTACGAAGTACGACAATGCCAAACCCGGTCAAAAGCCTTGGAGATATCTCAGATGAGCATGCACATTGTTTCATTATAGCTAAGGACTGCAGCAATTTGATGATAAATATCAATGAGCTGGTGTGTGTAGAATGACAGGACAGGGACTTGTAAAGTAGACCGTGTTGATAAAGATAATTATATAAGTATTTGAATATCACCCTTTCCATAATTTTCCCTACACAACTCAAAAGTGATATTGGTCTATAATTGGTAGGATCACTCCTGTCACATTTATCAAAACAGACATAACGACTGTATCTTTCCAGATTCTTGGAACACATTGTTCTCTTAGTAATTTATTAAATAGTAAATATAGTGGCTTATAAACCGCAGAATATGTGCCCTTGAGCATTTGAAGACTAATTCTGTCATATCCGAGTGCTCTATGAGTCGGAATATTTTGTAATACGTCCAAAATATCTTGTTGAGAATATTAATAACTTGGATATTTGTGTTCGTTCTACTCTGAATACTGGCAAATGAGCCTGAGTATCAGCCATTGGATATCGACGTAAATAAGTCGTTGAGACAACTAGCTTTCTCGTAATAAATATTTAAATTCATATCCATTTTATTGTTTAGTAGTAACGGAGAAACAGTGATGGATAAGATGTTATTTTTTTCCAAGCGTCTTATTCATTTCAAATATTCACGTGAGTTAGATCCAAAATTGTCCATATTTTCAATGTTGGCTATATATTTTTCTTTTGACTATTTGTTTTTCCGATTGTTAATTTGATTTTTATGTTATTAATATTTTTCCGATGGTATGGACACCAGCTCTTGAAAACCTGTTTCTGCAGTCGGTCCCATGATCTGTTACATTTTCCAATATGACTGTCATACGATAGTTCATCATAGGGCCTTATTACGACATATTTTCTTGGTCTACAGAGCTTTTGCTTTTTCACTAAAAGGTCAGACTGACAGCGAAATCACAGTCAATGCTCATATGGAATATACGAACAAATACAAAATTGCATACGTGTATTCACATCGCAATACATGGACGCTGATGTAATTGGAAAGAAAGGAAAATAAATTATGATAAATGAAAAATAAATCAATATGTGGCAAGCTCGTTATTTTACGATGATGAACCAAGTAGTATCATGTTAACTCGATTTTATTGGTAACAATAATTTCTTTCTTGAAACGAATACCAATGAACCAAAGACTATCGTTTGAGCTCACCATTATTGATAATATTAAGTTCGTATTTAAAAGCAATAAAAAACAACAACAACAACAAAAACACCCCCCAAAATAAAAACAAAACAACAAGATACTTATATGCAAAATAATAAAAAAAAATGTCGCCTTCGAGTTTATGTGAGTACGTCTCAGATCAAGAATACACATGAAGGTGGAAAGAAAATGCACGTGTACTAATTTTGTGTAAACTCAACTAGGATTGGTTCTTGCCATCTTTGCGACTGTTACAGTGCGATCTGATCATCCCACATACGGTAAGTCGGCATATTAGGCCAGGCCTATTAGATTCAAGGAAATGATTTAAAGCCAAATTGCTCCACTTTTAATATTTGAGAGAGAGAGAGAGAGAGAGAGAGAGAGAGAGAGAGAGAGAGAGAGAGAGAGAGAGAGAGACTTGAACTGTAAATAACTTCATGATTTTAAAAACGTCATTTGAAATATCTAAGTCTTGTGGCAACATATCCATCAAGTTACGATTATTAAAAATTAATGACATTTTGATAAAATATCAGTCATTTTAGAGAGCTTTCTTAAAAAGCCAGTTTTCTAAAAAAAAACAAATTCTTTAAGATTTGGTACATTTGTTCTGATATAGAATTGTTTGGATTGGTGTTGCTTTCTTTGTTGTGAGAAATTGCTGCATTCAATGAGAAAATGAAATTCATCACCCACGCAATTTTGCACGCAAGTTGGCACAATCTTTCCTTTCTAAGCAAACTTTCCCATCGTCTCTTCTCTAAAGGTAGACAATTATTGTATGTTAGAAATTTTATTATTTTTGCCTTATATTTTTATAACTCTTTCAATACATAGTTTTCTAATTTAAGTTCCGTTTTAAAATTCTCTCCGGAGTTGTGTTACACTCCCGTGTTGGGTAGCATTCTTTGGGAATGACAACGATCTTCTTTGTAATCCATAAAAATACAGACCTTTTGCTCAGTCTTCTGTCGAGTTAGTAGTTAATAATTCCTATGTCTGTACAAACTGATCAAGAAGTCTTTCCCTAAAGATTGTATTTACCCTGGATTTTATTAGGAATATTTTGATTAACCCAAATAAATTGAAATCTAATTTCCGATACGATGTTATAAATGCTCTGAATCGAATTACTTCTGCCTAAATCATTACTATAATTTTGTAATAGACTCATACTCATGCTGTAAGATTGCTTGATTTGTTTGGCATCAATGATATCTATATAATAGCCAACCCTTCCTTTTTATTTGTAATTAAATAGGGGTTCTACCGAATTCACCTTGGAACTATTGCCATATCAAAAAGCTTAAGGCGACAGTCTTCTGGCAAATTAAGATATTTTATTCTTTTCTTAAAAAGGTACATAGCTCTCCTGGCTTGGATAATTAGGTTTTTAATTCCCAATAAACATATACCATTCTTCGCAATTGTCAATCCTAAATATTTTTAATTTCTGAATATTTTAAGCCCCGAATCTTCTAATTTGAACTTCACATTTTGTCTATTCGAATATTTGTCAAAAATAATATTTTTGTTTTACTTGTTTACATGACAAGCTTATATTTTTGGCTGTAATTATAGAATACGTCAAGATTATTTTGCATATCTCTTGGATTATCTAAAAATACAACGGTCTGCATATTTAAGACAAATCGCTCTAAATATCTTACTATATCTCCATCCAGTAAATCAACTGTAATGCCATTACAATTCGAGTTCAAAAGCTAATTCTCATTGTTGTTTAAACGCTGGGCAAATAATACAGTAGAAAGGTTGTTCCCTTGTCGAACTCCTTGATTGCATGTGAATGACCCTGATTTCTCTCCAGTGAGAAAGATACAAGGCTTCTTATCAATATACGTGTCCATTATTACCTTAGGTAATTTATTATTTATACCAGTATTGATCAATTTTCTCCATAAACCAACTATACATACCTTATCGAGAGCCTGAGTAAAATCAAGAAATTACAAAATTGTTTAATTTCTTTGAATTTTGAATATTCTTTTAAGAATATTAACACAAAAACAGTATCAGTTGTGTAGTATCCTTAACTAAAACCTGCCTGTGCCTAAGATAGTAAATTGTTTTCTTCTAGAAAAATTACCATTCTATTCTTAATGAGAGCATCAAAAAAAAAAGTACTGAGACAACTCAGTACAGTATTAGGCCTGTAATTGGTAGGATATGATGTACCTCCCCTGTTTTCAGTATCGGTTCAATCATCCATGTGGTCCACAGTTCTGGAATAACACCTGTATTTAAAATCAAATCTGATTATAAAGGTTGACGTAGACAGGAAGAACAATTTCTCCTTTACATTTAAAATATTCATTCAAGATAGAATCAACATCAGCTGACTTATCAGATTTCAAATTTCGAAGTACTTTGAATATTTCTCTGAAGAGACTGGTTAATTTAATAATGTATAATATTCTATATTTAGTGGTTGCACATATTCATATGCCTCGTCATTATTCTCATGGGATGACTTTATGTTCCTAAAATAATAACAACAGGTAATAATTTCGAAAGGTATAATTTACTATAATCAAATTGTTTATTACTGACAAGGAATGTTTTGAATTTGTTGTTTGCACGTTTCTGAGTTTATTTTGGGTTTTCTTGCTATGCAATTTCAAAAAAATGTTCCTAGTGCTTTCTTGTAATTTTTCCTCGCAAAAGCCATGTCATTCTTACTTAGGGATGTTTTGAATCGCAGTATGGTGTTTCTTTCTAGCTAATTTACACTCTCTTCAAAACAATGGTCTACATGAACTTTAGTATAAGATATTTCTTTATTGTATTTAAAAATGACATATAAGCTATATCTGAGAGAATTTGTACAATTTCTTCAGAAAATCTCACTTAGTTTCTGTGTATTGATATTCGTAGCTTCTCTTAAATAATGTATTTTGTATTAAAACCTTGAACTAAGTTTCTACTGAATTCTTTTCAAATACGTTTAAAGTTTTCACGGGTTAGTCGCAGTTTCTAACGCGTTATTTAGTCAAGTGTTCGACAGAAACGGCATTTTATACACGAGAGACCGGCTTCCTGTCTTGATCTGGGTCATGGTGACTTTGTCTTTAACTTCTAAAATCATCATGCTTCTTTATATCATCAATGTAAACCTTTCTATCTGTGATGTTTCGTAAATGTATGTTCAGTAAAACTCAAGTTATTATGTATAAACTGACATCAATCCTCATTTTATAATCGTTGTTGGGAATTTTGTACCCGCTGATCTAGACATAGTTTTAGGAGACATAACCATAATCAGAAAAATTGGCAGAAGCCTGAAAATTAAAATGGTGCTAGCTGTAGTGATAGCAGGACTGGTTTAATAGTGAAATAAATAAATATATAAATAAAATAAAATCATCGGACATCTAGCTGTATGAGTGGACACATGAGTAGGGTATATATTTTAGCTAAAGTTTGTGAAAAGATTTTTAGTAGTGCCCAACATAGATACATATTTAGATGCGTTCTGAATAATCATACTAATATGATTAGTTCATTTGGCATCAGAAGATAATGTTAGTCATATATGTTTATGATTGTTAACAGGAAGCACATTCGTATTATCAAAACGGAACTTCAGAAGCAAAAAAGAAATCCGTTTGCCTGTTGGTAATTATTTAAATGTTCGTTTTCGAAATATTAAAAGTAACAAGCCAGTCGTTTGTCAATGCATCAAGTTTTTCAAAATCATTGTTTATAATCCTTTGTACTTTTAAAGGATCTGTCGAAAAAGTTCCAAGAGAAGTATTATCAACAAATAACATCGCAAGCGAGCTCAAATTGTCTATGTCGCTGATACAAGTAAGAAACAGTAAAGGACCTAACAAGGAACCCCAGCAGTTAGTTGACGTTTTGTTGATACTGAATTTCGACAGAAAACTTTCCGAGAGCGGTCTGTTAAGTAGCTTTCTAGTCATGATATACGTTTACCAGCAATTCCATATTTTGAAGTTAAAAAACTAATCCGTTTATCCATATTTTATCAAAAGCTTTACTGATATCAAGGAACGTTAAAGACCTGATTTTGTTACAATCGAGAGAAAAATATATTTTACGATAAAGTTCAATTAGTGGACGAGTTGTTGAACGACCTGGAAGAAATCCAGATTGATATTTATATATCAAGTACTTTTTGTGCACAAATTATATAGATTTATGAATATAATTCTTTTAAAAACGTTTGACTCGCAACTCAATAGGGAAATTGGTATGCAATTAGACAGTAGTGCTTTGCACTAGCTTTCACTGTGCAGGGAACACACTGGCTTCACGTGATTTATCGAATAATATTTGCATGTGAACATAAATTTCGTTAACATATATTCTTTAACAGTTTATGACTAATTGGATAGGGTCCAGCGGCTTTGTTTAGGTCAAAACTGGTTATTACATCTACAATTTCTTGTTTATGTATAATGATGTGGAAAATAACAGTTTGATTTCTAGCTTCAAAATGCGGTAACTGTTGATCATTATTTTTTAAACAAGCAAGAGAGCAAACATAAGGGTTCAGCAGATCACTTGTTGTCTCATAATTCTCCAATAAAGTCAAGGATTTGAAGATTTCGGGGAAATCAAATTGTCATCAAGTTTTTTAAAAAATGTTTCCTTAGCTGCTTTTTCCAAACTGGTAATTCTATTTATCTGGTTCTTACATTTTTGGTGATGGTTTGGGTTTTTGGTTCCGGGGGCCTTAGTCTTCAGACTGTCTCTATTTTTCATCTATTCCCTTAATTTAGGAATAACGATAAAGCTGTCATTTGATAAACTTCTCTTACCTCTATTTCTCTCTTTAAACCTCACTGTTGAAAAGTCGACTTACAAAGTCTAAACTTTCTTGTTGCAGATGGAGTAAAACTCGTAAATGTATCTAATCGGTTAATTGCACGATTCTAAAATTAAGAGTGCCTGAAAAATTAACTAAACAAATTGACCAGAGTATGTGAAGCATGAAATATGGGCCACGATAATCCAATCTTCAAGAGAGGGTCCAATCAACAAGTTTTATGATGGCTTCAAACTGTGCCAGGGAGCACTTTTACCTGAACATATACACAGCGGCCCCGTATTTTTCTTGGACTGATAGAGCTACCCCATTACTCTGTGTACAATATTCACCAAATCGAAACCACATACGATAGATCCCAATAAGCACAATATGCCAGCAATGGTAGATCAAGGTCTATCATGCTTGCTTAAAATCAAGTCAAACCAACAACGTAGACTTTGGTCTGCCTGCAGCACATCAAAGGACAGCTGACCTGGTAGGATGTTTGCAGTGGGGTATGCAGGTGTAATGCAATTTATATGGCATGTCAACATAAATAGTTTTCTGATTGCACCCTTCCTATTTTGGGAAAAGCTGATGATGCAAAATCTATTCAAAGGCAATCTGAATTACAGTAGATTAGAAAACAAATATACTGCCAGGGTTTATGTATAGCCTACAAAACTTGTGTCCGTTTTCTTCATTAAAGACAGACAGATAATAAGGTTCGCTCTTCTTTCAAATTGTTTAACACGTGTAAAGAATACAAGCAAGACTCAACCAAATCCAAGATCTGGCAATTTACCGACAGCTACTAAAGTTACCCTTCGTGATGAGAACACCTCTAATACCACACATGTGACAGAAGAGCTAGTAATATTGACCTCAACTTACTTTGGATGCAGTGAATCACAGTACAGAAGTGAAACCTTCATAAATGTTTTGACAGAGAAAGATCACTTATCACGCCTCCCATACTGAATTCCCTTTTCTAAAAATCACTGTTGTAACTTAAAATATCTTAAAACACATTTTCGAATAATTACCCTTTTTTTTTTTTTTTTTTTAAAATAAAATTTTAAAATTAAGCCTTCTTTCTCCACCAGTCACTACTCTTAGAAGTCCATTTGTATATAGATGTCACTTGTCTTTATTTATTTTCCATGACTGCACTTTGGATGGTAAACTGCCCCATACAGTTATCTATTGTAAGGAACTATTTTAAGTAGCAACCCAGCTAGCAATTCAACGTTGCAACAACGTGATTTGGTGAACTTGCTGGAATGCTGCTTCAACATTGTTATTTAACGTCATAATATAGCATTTCTACAACATCCTGACAACATTCAAAAACTGTATTGAAAACTTGAAAGAATAAAAGCTACTTGTGTTTCTTAAACACATATGCCCCACTGCTGGCAAGAAAGTCCAAAATCTATAATTAAACATTACAAAAATGTAAATATGACAATCCATGTAGCAGGAGTAGCGAGACCAAAAGTTTCAAGATGGCTGCCATTGTGGCCATACTGGATGTCAGATCGGCACCATTTTCATTTGGGACAAACTAAACATCATAAGTCATTTGACCATCCATCAAGGAGTAGCGATGAGATCCCAGGGCGCGCAAGTACGCACATCATGAAAAATTCTACAAATTTGCGCACTTGGAAAGCAGTGATGTGTAACAACTTCCACAAATTAGTTAGAATCTATATATATATAAAAACATTAAATAGTAAGGATACTTATTTTATCAAAATACCCCTGTCCATTCTAAAGTATCCAGATAAACCTTAGGCCAGATATGTGTGTAAAGTTTATGGCAATCCTCCAATTTGTTTAGGAGGAGTAGTGATAACAAACTTGTGTTAACGGATGGACGGACCATTCCATAAGCTCTTCTAGTCTACGACCAGTTGAGCTAACAAGGCTGAAAATGTAACAAGTATTACATTAATATTGCAGACGATTCATCAGCAAAAATTTGGCTTAAGAAGGTAAAGACCATTTTACACATATGTTTCTATTGTGAAAATCGTCAATTTCTGTATTAGGAGGACTATCTGATTTAAGCATATATATATATATATATATATATATATATATATATATATATATATATATATATATATATATATATATATATATATATATATATGTAATATCTTCAAACTTGCTGACACTATGCACTATGCAGAAGGAGCGCACCGGTTGTGAAATTTGTACCCCGTCGACAAAGGAAGTAGGGTACTAATATTAATACTAACTAAATTACATTCGTCGACTTTGTTTTTCTCCAGTCACACTTAATGAAACTGTAGGAGCGGATGGCCATACAACAGGATGCGCAGGATCCCATTTAGATGCTCTTAATGCAAACAGCGAGGATACAAAAATGAAATTCACTAAATTGGACACAATTTACAGATGATCTGGTTATGAAGGGGAAAATGCTTTCTGAATTTGTTTGCCTAGATCAAGCAGTATTTGGTACGGATGCTTGAACACAACAGGCGAACGGAACACTGTTCTGGCAAGTTTCCTTCCTTCTCACTTCCGTAACACATACTGACCCACTACCCTACCCTCTACTGTGTATATGTAATCCGCCATGTCGGTCCTGGAGTTCTGATTCCATTTTTGATACAGGACTGAGTGGTTATGGGAGCCGTCGCGTGCCACAGGAAAACAAACATCTTCTGCATCATCTAGTTTTCTTTAAACTATTTTAAATGTATACTTTATGTCTGTTTATGATATGATTCGTCCATATAGTAGACGATATTTGTTTACTTGCGACATCCCATAAAAGCTCAGTCCTTTATGAAAAAATGGTCGCTTCCATTAACTCCAGGACCAACATGGCGGATTACATGCACATAGACCACTCTTTTTCAGCATGTATCTGTTGAGTGGTGTTGCTCTGTGGTGTTGAAATCATTCGTGCGCGAAACGAATTCAGTAATTTTAGCTACATTTCGAGACGCTCACGTGAAAATTCACTGAGCTACAGACGCGGATATCATTCGCAATGCTGAGGTGAACGAACTATACCACCCATTACAAGGGCAATAAATACATACTCATAACTTTACCTGTTCATAAGGAAACTAATGCAAATCAACAAGTTGGAGCTATCTTGGTTTTTCTAATGTATCATGATGAGAGGAATACATTCGACCAGCATCGTCTAAGTTGTTCAAGTACTAAATAACAAAACGTTGCTCTCAATCTTTCATTGTGTAGACAAGAGTTTTCGCTCTATTTTCGTTAAACTCATAGTTTTCTTTTGTGATTCTCCCAACATCTAATCATTCTCTCTTGATCAGCTACTTCACGAATAATTAATCTTAACAGAGAATTACTTTCTATAAAAACTAGACCATTAGTTGGTGCACCTTCTGTTACGATAGCTGATGTTGCAATTGGTGCTAACACTGTTTAAGAGTGAATATTTTGCTCTAGCATATTTTAATACTGCTTCCAGATTTGTTAAAAATGTCTCGAGAAATTGTTATTGAAACCAAGATTTGAAACTTATTTTCTTCTAGATAATGTGATTATTTTATACTGTGAAGATTATATTTTTTTGAAAAGTCTATTGTGAAAGCAACTTTTTTTTTTTTCTCTTTCTCCAAACTATATAATCCATTATAAAATTCATTGTAATCCATATATTCAATGTACAAGTTAATACAAATTGTACATATGCGAGATTTTAATGTGATTGACATACTGTTGGGAAGTATCTATTGTGTGTAATTTGTACTTAACAAAAGCCGATGACTCATAGTTTAATCCATAAGTTTTAACTAATTTGTTTAGGTGTAATTTCAACTTTGAAACGATCCAACAACAAATTTTTGGGTTTGCTAAAACCAGCATGCTTTCCGTCAAGCAATGAATCTTCATTTAGAAGTTTAACAATGCCCTTTAGAAAATCCTCACTTGGTAGAATATAAAAATCGTAAAGCAATAAACATCTTGGCATTCCTTTGGTTCTCTCATCAAACTTCTTTTCGTATTTTGTCGAATGTATCCGTTGTATAAGACTATTTTATGCCCATTGCCGTATTTAATTGTTTTAAATGCCACTATGTTTGTGTATATTACGGTTTTTAATGTATCACCAATTAATTCAAGTCCTTTTATCTATTTTAGTTCTAATTTCATCAGTTTCTATTGTAAATCTTTGCTCTAAATCACCAAAAATCTTTTCTCTCAGGTTTTGTCTAACTATTCAATTCTACCCTGTAATATACCAAAATTATTAACTCGTTTCCGACTGACCTACTCTTTTGCACGTTTTTATTTGCTATATTCCAGCAGTAAGCTCACCTTAGAGTTGGTTAAGTCTGGTCGTTTAACATTTTCATTTTGTCATTTAATTCAGTAATACACAAGTTATACGTTGTTCTCATACTGCCTATCGTACTTTCCTTTACACTTTTTATTATTTGTTATCCTGTCTTTTTCGTTATTTTGGTTAAATCATTAGTGTTCAACAACTATGAAAAAGTATTAGTGTTAGCAGTTGTGTTGTCATTAAAGTCTGTAGTACTAGCACTGCAATCATTTATTAACTTATTATTCTCATGATCGTTTTCTTAGATTTCATTATTCAAGTATTTCTGTAATTGTTTCAAATGTGATTGATATAGTCTCCCAGAGATTGATTTTCTTCATCTCACTCCCCATAGCATCTGGCTCCGAGTTTTATCCCTTGTTGAATGGTTGCAAGTACTGTTGAATTTTTGGTATTTGTCCTAATCTTTTTCTTCCAATTTGCAATATTTACAAAGCATTGTATAAGCAATAAATCTCTGCTTAAACAAGTATCGTGCCCTAAAATGTTTTTCTTGTTGTCAGTAATCTGTTTAATGTAACTCTTGCATTTTGCTAGCTCTTTCAATAACACACTGTTCAATGGCTGCAATTGTGGATAAAACTCTCACTGAATGGTTTTTATGTTTTAAAATGTATATATAAACCATTCAATGAAAGTTTTATCCACAAATCCTAATAATGTTGCACCAAAACCATAAAATGGTAAGGGATCATAGCTCCTGTAGCTATTCATGCTACTTTTACGCCCATTCCACTGGAAACGGAAGTCATGCAAACCTCTACCCAATTTAAAATCTTTCATGCTGTTTTGTATTTTTCTTCACTATAGAGGTTATAGCGTTCAATTGTTTTAACCAACACATTCTTTATCTCTCTAATATTTTGCAACCTGAAATGAAGACCACTGTCTTTTGTTATAGAAAGAGACAAAGTCGATACACTTGGTATTTTTTCCCATTGATATGTATGAAGCAGGCAGCTCAGTCTTAGCACTAGTGTTTGTAAAACTATGACTTGCAACAAAATTATTAGGCTTTTATTTGGGCAGGTTGTGTGGTAATTTAGTTCTAAGTTTTTTTTGGGTTTGCTAACTTAAATGCAATTATCATTTGGTCTGCTAGTACTCCACTTCACCTCTGTTAATTATGTTTTCTGGTCTTGTTTAAATTAGTTTGACTTTCAACATGACATTCAGGCAACACTAATATCTCTTGCTCCTGTCTTAATTTCTCTTATTTGGCTCATTTAAATTCCTGTGAACATTTCCTCAAGCGTCAAGTTAAATTCTATGTGAATCATTTGGCTTTTGTGAAGTCACTTTCAAACATATTTTCATCTGTGTTTTTGTCTTTGCTATCTGTTTATTTGTAACCAAATTACAATGTTAACACAAACATGACTTTTAGGTTACTTGCAAAGTAATCAATGCTATATTTCGAGTAATCCTCTTAATTTAATTTTGATTTTAGGTAGTCTGAAACTTTTCTTTCAAGTTAATTGAGCATGAATATTTAAATTACAGAAGTAAAATTTGCATAATAAAAAGACCACTTAAATATAATAGTAACATATAAATGATGACTACAAGTGGAAAATAAATCTGAGTTTAATGCAACTTGGGGTTATTGCAAACCTTGTATGAAGTTACGTTAAAATGTGGAAAGAAGAAAATAAGAAATACCATAAAAGATGGAATGAAGAAAATAGAGAGTACTGGATTCAATACTTAAAAACAGATACCACAATGATGAAAACAACATGATATCAACCAGCAAGAAATATAATTTAAAAAGCATTGCAACAGAAGTTAAAGTAAGATAAAATATTAAAATTACTTGGTGTATCTTTTACTGATTTTCATCATAGATGGTTAAACTTCACACAACTAGAAGGTGTTAGTGATGATTTAGATATAAATAATTTCTTTCCTTTTGCTTCTGTCAATCTCTCATACCATATCAAAATATTTTCACTGGTCAAATTTGAGACTTGGGGGGGATGATACCCAATCTATAGGTGATAAAATGTCATTTTAAAATATTTTTAAAAAAAACAACCCAACTCCAAAAAACAAGAACAGAATAAAAAGTCACAACTTTTAAGCAAACTTTATCATTTATGACATTTTAGATAGTATGATTTAGTCTAAATTATTTGCCCAGAAAGTTAACATTTTCTTCATCTTCTTCTCATTGTCTCCATGGTAATGTTTAGCATATGATATATAAGTATTCCTGTAGGAGTTGTTTTTGAAATAAATATTTGAAATTGATGTATTTTAATATTATCAAGCTATTACTTAGTGCTGATAGTATTTTGTTTTAACTTGAATGATAAAATGAATGTCGTGGCCTGCATGTTGAGCTCATGATCACAGCATTTATATTGTTGCTACCACCCCCAAAAATGTGACTTATGTCTTGCTTCCCACCACTAACCTGGACTCAAAAGAAATCCAGAGATGTATCTAATACCATTTGACATCATGTAATTTTCCTCAACTCTATAATTCATTCAAATTATCAATTAGCAGAAATGTATTCATCAAGCTGCTACTGCTTGGAGAATGCCATTTGCCAATAACTTGGATATTTTAGCTGCTCTTGCATTGATAAATATTTGATAAATTTTTGTGATATTTTATTTAGTTAATTTGAAACTCCTGTATTTAGGGTTGATATATAATGATACATGGAAAATTATGATAAAAATCATCACAGTTGCCTTCAAGTTATCATACTGCAAACTCACACACTTGCAGTATCAATACAAATAAAGCTGCTGAAATGTCATATGAATCATTGTGTGTTATGTTGACATATAATGGAATAATTATGAAATGTCCCAGTTTTTAAGCAATTATTCATATTAGGAAGTCACACTGTTGCTATAAATAGAAATGATGTCATTTACCCACAACACCTTGAGCACACCACCATAGTGTTTTTGGAGAAATTAAAGAATATTGTAATGTAAACATCTAAATTCTGTCTTGTATTCTTTGTATTTTCAAAACATATGATAGTATTGGAAACAGTCATGAAACATTGTTGTGATGTGTTGTAAGCATATCAATCCTATAAATGTAAATCTACAGTTTTCACAAATTTCCACACAAATAAGTGAAAGAGAAAATGATAAATAAATTCCAAAATCTATTTTGTGAAAGATTATTATATCATCAATTTTGTTTCATTCCAATCAAACAATATTTGCTAGCCTATGTACCAGGATTACGTTTTTGATACATCAATATAATAGCTTTCCGTGAGCAGTTGTACATGTGCAATTTGTGGAGGAATAAAATGTCCTAATGTATAACTGTAACAAAATTTTACACTTTCCACTAGGAAGGAAAATTTTTATACAGCTAAAAGTGCGGTGGGATGGAATGACAAATGTATGTTCCTTGAGAACTCAATACAATAACAACAACAACAATGACGACAAGAAAAGAATAACAACAATATCAATTTAATTTTGACATTAACTATGAAAAAGGAAAGATAACTGGAATGATCCAGGGTATAATTAGCTTCTGCACCAGTGAAAAATGTTCCAAACATCTGAGTTACAAGCTGTTTAAGAATATTTTCTTTCTTCACATATGTAAAAATACTTTTTCACATATTAGTTTGTTTTTTTTATACATGTTAAACAGTTTGATTTTATTTTTACATATGTGAAAACAATTTTAAATATGTAAAATAGTTTTACACATGTGAAATCAATAATTTATTTCACATATGCAAAAAAGAATTCCACTTCTTTGAAACAAGAATTTATTTGAAATATGTCAAATTCTATTTAACATATGTGAAATTCATTTATGCATATGTGATCAAAAATGATATATTTTAATATGAAAAAAAAGAATTTTACAAATATGAACAGAATTTAACATGAAAAATAAGCCATTTCACATGTTTTTGTCTTTTTCACATATGTGAAATAAATTATTTTACTTATGTAACAGTTTCACATTTGCAGAAAAGAATTTTACATTTGTGAAAAAAAACTTTCCTATTTGTGTAAAAATGACCTTATTTCACAAATAAGAAATTCTTTTTCTAAACATGTGAAAATCTTTTTCACATTTACAACAAAATAATGACACATATATGAAATTATATATTTTATAGATGTATAAAAGGATTTCACATATGTGACAAGAATTTCACATATGTAAAAAAAAACACCTTTATTTCACATACAAAAATTATTTTTCACATATGTACGCTAGCTTTTCCACATATGTGAAACCAGGAATTATTGCTAAAATGACTTGCCATAGGTATTATTTGACAACTTTAAAATAGCTACCATTCTACCAATTTACTTTGATTTCAACTTGTAGAGAGATCATGACATTGTAAACCACCTTTTCAGTTGTACAAAAGATTGACATTCTATCAGACTGTATGCCAATTTAGCCCAGCAAACACTGTTGTCTTTAACAGGTTGTCTGTAGAGATCAAGACACTGTCTATGCAAACTAATATTAGGTACGAGATACTGTATTTCTTGTATGACTTTTTTTACAAGATGTGATGATTCTGTACACATGAGCTTTGTGCTATATAAATCATAATCCCTTGTAAGTGAAAACATGAGGGAAAAAATCAGGTCCTAATGAACTTTCCATTTTAGTTATTTTTGAGTATAAATACATAAAGTTTGTCTGAATTCATCGTGACAACAGTTCACATCTGCAGTCTCAAGATTCCAGCTTAAAATATCTTATATGTCGTAAGATTAAATGATCTTCTTAATAGAGCACACATTATATCCCACCTTTATTCCTTATGTCTAACTCTTAAGGGAATTAACAGTTTACTAATCAATGTATTTATTATGAATTAGTTTTTGGGACATGTGCTGCTTGGTATTGATTTTAAATCTTTCTTTGTTTCATTTAACAATGTTTATCTATGTTAATTTATACGGTACAGTGTAAAGCCAGGTGCTACTTGTGTTAGTTTATTACCAGTGACACCTTTGTACTCACCGAAAGAAGTGTAAAATTTTGAATCAATGTAATAACACTGATTGACATAAGCAAAGATCAGACCAAATGCTGCCAAACTACAGGAAGTGCACATGTACTTACTGACAAAGGGTAATCTTCTTTGGTGGGAATGGAGACGTCATTTTACTTGCAGAGAAAACAACACAGCATTCTAAATGATCATTCATTGTATTTAAACTAAATGGAGTATATTTGGATATAAATATTGTGAATATTTAAATATAAATGATCAATATTTGAAACTGAATGAGTATGATATGTATTTTGTACAATTTCCATTTACCACATTATTATTGTTTTCTCTTTGACAAAAACTTCAGCTAAATGGGAACAGTAAGGTACACTGAGCAAAATGGCATGAAGGGCTGAAATCGCTCCCTCTCTATCATATTGGGGCATATTTTATTTGCATCACGAGGTGTAAGAATACAAATGTGATGATGGAATATGTATGGCCGTGTTATACTTATATGTTTTCAAACATATCTATTCCAATACAAAGATATGTAAGCAAATTCAAGCAACATATAGTACTAGTGCATCCTTTAGCACAATTATTCCAATGCATGTGAATTTAATACTGATGATCACGTTGATATTTTGGAGTCCTCAATGTCAGGTCCTTTATTTTTTTGTACACGATCTCTTCCCCAAAATTATAATTAATTATTTTACACATTATTTTTCATACTTTGAAAAATATTATTTTTTTTTTATGAAAAATTACAAGAAATACAGTAATTATGCATTTTGTCACTTCCTCTTAATTCTTAACCAGTCCTAGTCATTCCTGCTACAAGGAATATTAATAGGGTCTTGGAGGTCAAAAAACAAAGTGATAAATTGATTGACAGAAGCATGAATAGGTTTAAACAGATAAGAAAAACTCTGCACAGCTACATTAGGAATGACAGATCAAAAGATCAAACACTGTTCTATTGGGGATGACAGATATCAAAAGATCAAATACTATTCTATTGGGGATGACAGATGAAAAGATCAATCTGTTCTTATTTAGACTATTGGGAATTACAGATCAATGATCAAACACTGTTCTATTGGGAATGAGATATCAAAAGATCAAACATTGTTCTATTGGGGCTGACAGATCAAAAGATCAAATGCTGCTATATTGGAGATGAAAGAACAAAAGATCAAACATTGTTCTATTTGGGATGACAGATGAAAAGATCAAATACTGTTCTATTCAGGATCACATATCAAAAGTCCAAATATTGTTCTATTGGGGATGACAAATCAAAATGATAAAATGTTGTTCTATTGGGGATCACAGATCAAAAGATCAAAGGTTACGGTCAAAAAGTGATCATGAGTTGTTTCAAGCTTTTGGGGGGGGGGGGGGGAACTTGTGTAAAGTTTTAGAAAGCGGCTATGTCCTCTGTTTTGTCATTAGATTTTGTCTTGCCAGGAATGAATGTCACAAAGGGTGAGACACAGTGGTCTTTATGTCCATTTGTAATGCCTATGCAAGCTATTTATTAATTTTTTGAAAACATTTAATATCAATGGATGAATTTTCTTCTGATTTTGCATACTAGTTTATCAAGGAACATGTAAAGTATTTAGCAATTTCAAGCTCACAAGGATGACTTTCAAGGTCACTAGTGGTATCTAAGTCAAAATGTTTTTAACTGACCTCATTTCTTTGATAGTTTTCTTCAAAGTCTGCACACAATGCTTCAAGAAAAAGTGATAACAGTAACACAATTTCTCATTTGTGCAGTAAATCTCCTTTTATTGGGAATAGTCACAGTATGCTAAAAGTATGCCAACATGTTAAAGTTGTTGTGTGAAAATTCATTAAAAAGCACTTATTAAGCTAATTTCATGGGAAGAGAAAATGACACTTATTGCTTAATAATTACCTAGATCAGGCAAAACAGTAAGGCCAACCATCTTTTGTGGACAGCTTTTTCCAGAGCATTGTTACTAGCAGTAGTGCAAGCCCTAATGTTAACCCAAGCTTTAGCATCTGCACAATTTGTTTTCTGCAATATATATCTGAAACTATTTCACCAAATACTGCTGAATACTGGGACAATCGCAAGAGGTAGGTTTTGGTGGCCATAACTAGGAGTCTCAAAAGATCTTCTGATACTGTAAATAACCCACATTGCATGTGTGCAACATATCCCTGAAAATTTCACCAAATATTGTAAATTTCTCAACAGATTGTGATAAAACTTGGCATATAGGCTTGGAAGAGTTAGATTAAGAGCAACTCTGCATATTTAAGTGGTGATCTGGCATCTGACTGGCTGAGTCTATTACCCCAGAAAATGTATTTCTGAACAGATATTGATAAAACTTTATATGGTTGCATCATCAAGATTAATGGCATGCTCAATTGTAAGTGACACCAGAACATATTTATAAGACAATATGGAATCTCATTTTGACTGAGGTTGCTGTCACTCTGAAGACTGCAGAGTTTTATGAAAAATAATAAATAATCTGATGAACAAGGCACAGGTAACAACATACTGACATCTATTTCAGAAAATACATGCCATTTGTAAGTAGCTTACACTCAAAGAAACTGTGGGTAGAGGGAAATTCTTTTCTCAATTTTAAGAAACATAATATCCTCAAACAAAGCATGTGGGTGAGGAACATTGTTTTTTTATAAACAAAAACAAGCTTTTTTTCTTTCATTATGAAAGAAAAAAAACAATATACAAGTTATATGAAGAATATCTTAATGTTAGGAAGAAATGTTTACTGCAATGTTAGGATCCTTGGGTAGTGAGAGAAAAAGCTTGACTACATACAATCATGGCTTTAATCCAACATCTTATGTGCTTACAACAGAAATTACACATTCTTGGATGTATGTCTATAATTCCCTCTATACATATGGATGAAAGAATCAGTCTGCATCAGGTCCCACATCCACAAAACTTGAGAGCATGGCATCTATCTCCTCCTGAAAAAATATTTAAATTGTGTTCCATTCAATGATGTTGTTGAGGCAAAAATTAACACATCACTAAATACCCCCATAAACTTGCCCTCTGAACTTTTAAAGGCCCCAGTTCTCTGTTGAACTATTATGTGCCAAATCTGATAACAATCCATGATAGCAAACATGAACAAAACAAATTTATGCATGATATAATCTTTTTCGATAAGACCCGAGTAAGCATGTATACTAGAAACAGGTAGAAAAAATAAAGGTCCTACTGTTAAAAAGGGCATTGTATAGTATGTATGTATAGGGTTTAACAGCACATCTGCACAGTTCTTGCCATACAGTGCCGAGTAATTTTAGGTATCTGAACATTTACTAAGAAGGTACATTTCTATAATGCACCTTGTCCACAAAGTCAAATGGACAGCATATTTGTGGTTTCATAAAAACATGTATTTGAACATTGTTTGGACACAACTTCCACTGATTCTTAGCACCTATTGAAATAATCCATAACCAGAGTTAGGTTTTGTTTTGTGTTTTATGGCACATCAACTATGAAGGTTATACTTGCCCAAGGCAATTAGAGTAAAATGCTTTACCAAATGATTCACCACAGCAGCTGACCTGGGCTGATCTGATGGCAGGATCTGAACCCACACCCTTCTGGTCACGCTTCTGGCATGCTTACCATTGACCCACTGCAGTTCTTAAAACTTAATCAGGATAAATCAGACATTAGTGATAAATGTCAAACCTTTTCCTTCAACTGGGTTTGCTCCGTAAAAGATGAAGAGAGGTGCAACTCATTCCTTGGTTCCTCCTTCTCAGCTGACATCTTCCCTTCACTTACAATGTCCTCCTCTTCCTCTGCTATACCGATGCTGTCTAAAGAAGCAATATTGTCTCTTTTGGTTTTTTGTATAAAATCCACGTCTGCTACACGATCTTTTTCTTCTCCTTCTATGTCCGACTCATCTTCACTTGCCTCCTGTTCCTGTTCCATTTTGATATCTCTGTTTTCTTCAGTTGATATATCACTACTTTTATCTCTTTCAGCTTCAGCATTTTGTTCTTCACCATGGACCTCTATCCTCTGAGAAACATGGAGATTTGAAGCGTAGTTTACATGATCCTGAGGTCTCATGTTACCAGAAGAGCCTGAATCATGAACATTTTGGGAGATCACTGCATCAACTCTCATCTGTTTATTGCTATTACCACTTCCCTCATGAGCACCTGTCTCCTCTAAAATCCTCTTTCTCCCCCTATCACTACTAGGCTCGACCTCCACAGTTTGTTGGGATAAGGCAGTTACACTTGGGTTTGAAGAAGATGGCAAGACAGTGATTGTAGGTACTGGCAGGGTCTCTTCATGTTGGACTATTACATCATCTCCAGACTGATACATATTACCATTGTTGAGCTCTCTGATTTTCTGATTGCCAATATACACCAAGGAATCACAAACAACTGGCCCATTCAAACATGGCACACGGGGATGAACTAGCACTTCACATACTTTAGAGGCTTGTATGCAGAAAGAGGACACCTAACAAGTTTAAAACAAAGGCACAAGTTAATAATTTTGATTATTCATGCAGAATTTTTACACTTCCAACCTTATGACTCTGATAACTCTAAAATATTAGATCAAAGTGACAAGTAAAAAGTCTGCCACTGACTTAGTGATGATAGGAGAAACCTTGTCAAGAAAGTCTAAACTGATTCTGACACCAAATTGGCTGTTGTTAGAAGAAGTTGTTGGCACATCCCCTGCTGAGAGATAGCTATTATTGTATATTGATTTTTTTTCTTGCAACTAATAAATTAGGGCTTATTTTATCAATATAATGGTTTAAAGCTTCCTAGTTGAAAATTGTACATAGATTGAAAATTTCAACAACTTGTACCATTTCTGAGCAGTACTGATTGCTGCTATAATAATGAGATCGAACTTTGCAAACCAGCATTGTGGTGCTATGATTTCATTTGCTTCCAACCGCAATTAGCCCCATACATGTATATTATACAAATTCTAAGAATTATGCTACACCAAATGTTGAGGACTTTGTCCAATGTTCCTCAAGATGAAAATCTCTAAGGATCATATACAAACTCAAGAGAGATATTTGCCTTTAGACTTGTGTCTAGCAGTCCAGTCCTAAAGAGTCCAAGAGCACACTGTAGTGGAGGCGGGGCTGTAGGATGAGTCAGCAGTGTAAGGGCCAGTAGAACCCTGTAAAGGGACTGTCTGCACTCAGAATCAGTGTAGGGAATGGGAGGACTCCTGATGCTCTGATGAATGGTCAGCAAGGTGGAGATCACAAACTCCTGAATCTCCTGGTAAATATTAACATTTTCAGATACATCATCAAAACTTATTTTAAAAGTTCTAACAATTTATAAAATAAATTCTTAAATGTTTGGAAAACCAGAGGAATCCATAAATCAAGGATTAGTGATCATGTACCCTTGCATGTAGAGGAGCTGGGCATTGAACTCAGGACTGCAGAGATACAAAGTAAGCATGTTATTACTATGCTATTCAGGTCCCTATCCATCAAAATTAAAACAATAATGAGTATTAAGGCTCAATTATAAAAAGTAAATCCAGCATACACATAAACCATGTCACACATTTTGTGTGTTTGAATACTGATTACTCAATACAGGATACAACTGATTAATTTAATCCTAAAGTTATTAGGGTACAGCTTAATTCCTTTAATGTGTTAAAAATGATATAAATCAGTGTCATAACTTGCACACTGTTTGGGCACACATTCAAAATCTTACTAGCAATATATTTTTTTTTTAAAGCAGAGGATCTACTTATAAATTTGCTGATGTAAACAGTGAAGGCATATATTAATGATATCTGGTAATGTCTATTGCATTTTTGTAAAGTAGTTTTTCTTATGTATATCTCAAATGTATCTCTGTGCATATAGTGATATGTATGTATTTAAAAGATGTATTTAAAGAATAATATCACATATCTTCTTACCTGTAGTGTCTTCCTCCCAAGTGACGATCCTGTGGTTGTCAGAAGCCAGTTCAGAGCTAAAATTACAATTAAAAATTTGTTGAGGGCAGCAGGAGTAACAACTAAGTAAAACTTAACATTTGTAAAAGGTTCAAATAATATCATCAGGATCTGCCCTTATACCAAAGGTTCAAATAATATCATCAGGATCTGCCCTTATACAAAAGGTTTAAATAATATCATCAGGATCTGCCCTTATACCAAAGGTTCAAATAATATCATCAGGATCTCCCCTTGTACCAAAGGTTCAAATAATATCATCAGGATCTGCCCTTATACCAAAGGTTCAAATAATATCATCAGGATCTGCCCTTATACCAAAGGTTTAAATAATATCATCAGGATCTGCCCTTATACCAAAGGTTCAAATAATATCATCAAGATCTGCCCTTATACCAAAGGTTTAATTAATATCATCAGGATCTGCCCTTATACCAAAGGTTCAAATAATATCATCAAGATCTGCCCTTATACCAAAGGTTTAATTAATATCATCAGGATCTGCCCTTATACCAAAGGTTCAAATAATATCATCAGGATCTGCCCTTATACCAAAGGTTTAAATAATATCATCAAGATCTGCCCTTATACCAAAGATCTGACAATGAGAGTACCCAGACAAGTCCTCCTGACAAAACCTAAGAATGGCTTATGGAAGAATTTTGTATGACTTTGAATAGTAATATGCCACTATATGCAGAACAAATCAACAAGTAACAAAAATGTGCAGAAGTGAAATTTTAAAAAAAATTAAAGTTACTGTGGTCATTAGGACAGCCAGGGATGATTCCAACAATACAATTTCGAACCCCCATCTTTGGAATTGGAAATTTTTCATCGCAAAATGAGTATATTGGGGAATTTTTAACACATAGGCTTCTGGTTCCTAACCTCCTTAACCTTATCATATGTTAATATCAAACAAATTTATCTGCTTATTCAGCTAGCATAATATAAATTAAGTTTGCATTATAAAACTATATTTCATTTTCAATAAAAAAAGCATGAAACAGATAGTCATAAAAAACATGATTTGGTTCATTAGAAGTAAAGTAGTCGAAAAGTCATTTGGTGTTTCACACTTGACCAAGCATACCTTGGCAGATGAATCTCAGGCCATGTGTTGAATATAAGCAATTCAAAGAACAAAATATGTGTATCAACCATTACCAATATCTACTGTCAACTATCCAAACAGCTAGTCAACCAAAATTTTCTAATTATGCAAGGAACGCATATGTCGTTACAGAAATGGGGAGCTGTCTGCTCTCTTGTCACTCTGTTGATAATGCACGTATGTTGGAGAATCCCAATACTTTCAGGGTCTAAGCTAGGGGGTGATTCAGGTGAAATGGTCACCTTAGAGTCTGTCATTTCACCTAAAGAGGCCCAAAAGTTGAAGTTCACTTTGCCTTGCATTAATTTCATGACATTACCCCTACCCCATTTTGTTTCAGTAGAAAGAACTAATAATTCAAGTAAAATGTCAACTTTTGTGTCAATTTTCCCTTCAAAAAGGAAAGTAGAAAGATAGAAAAAGATGTCTTATGTTCTGTAGTAAAGTTTGGTGCTAATTTTATAATCACAAATACCAGAAATTTCATTGCTACGGACAGAATTCCTGCCAAAAATTCATACCGAAACCTTGAAAAAACAAGTGCAAAATGGAATTTTGTTTGCCCAATCTGAAGCAAATTATGACTCGGAGGACATATACAGGTCCATTACTAACAAAATAAATTATTTTATCCAATATTTCATCATATAAATATATGAAAAGAGGACTTCTGCTCTGGCAGATGTTGCCAATTTTCGACTATAACCTATTTTTGACGTTGCCATTTCATGTTATACACCAACAGTGGTGAAGCGAAAAAAGAAAAGTTTTAATATTTTTATAAACTTCCAATAATATTTCATCATCATTTTAATCATCTAACATGAAAATATTCAAAAACTTTAGTCTAAAGTGACTATTTTGAACTTTCTACACACACTTCACCCTATTTTCACCAACTTAGCCTATTTTGACTGGAGAGGTAATTTTGTCCAAATATTATGATTAAATGCACTTACAAGCTATGCCAAGCTTTTGTACGATAAAAATGACTTCTGGTAAGGAAAAAGGTAAATTTATGATTCCAATCTAGTAACACATGTAACAGACTTGAATGGAATGAGGGAAAAGTTCTGGCAAGCAAAATTTACTAACTTTTGATTGGGATATTTCAAAAAGAAAATTATGAGTCCACCAACAGAAATTGGGGCCACCAGGTAGCCCTAATTAATTTAGCAGAATCATCCCTGATAGCACATTCAATATTATATCACTGAAAAGGATAAAACAAACTGTCAGATGTTTGTGAATATACAGAATCATCAGAATATCTGAATGGATGGACTGTTTATCAGTGACTTATTATAAGTTGTCTGTTATATGACTTCTATGGGGCAAGAATGACCAAACATGGCCTTTGTTAGGTACTGCTGTAAACTAAAGCTATTAGTAATGGGTGCATCACATAGGACCCCACTTATTACAAGTTGCCCAGCTGGGCCTTGGACAGAAAAACATTGTGTAAACAATAGGTATACATTAAACAATAATGAGCCATAACTTTACAAACTGATAATCTGAAATGCTGACAATCAAAATCATGCAAGAACTTAACAATTTAAAGTTACACATGAAATTTGCTTGAAATCTAATTATTCTTGGCAATGTTTGAGAGCAAAAACCTAAGTTTAAGAAGAATGGGCCACCAATCCACTAATTAATGATTTTGTATTCTTTCAATTACTCTCATGGGAAATAGACATCTGAAATTTAGACTCATCTGAAACCTCATTAAAATAAAGCTACACACCTAATTTGGTTGAAATACAACAATCTTCGGTCAAGATAGAACATCATAGGCCATAGGTCCTCTAAATTATGATATAGAAAGCTGGAAACTGAAATTCTCTGAAGTCTTGTGTTTATAAAGCTGCATACCAAATCTGGTTGAAATTCAACAATCTTTGGTAAAGTCATACTGTCAAAACGGAATTTAACATGGCAAACAATCTGGTGTTGTAGCTCCTCCACATAATGCCATTGGAAAGCTGGAAACCTAATTCATTCAAGGTTTTATCAATATAAAAGTGCATGTTAAAATTGGAAGAAATCCAACAATCCTGAGTAAAGTTATGCTGCAGAAACAAGTTTGGAGGATTGGTAATCAGAGGACCATAACTCCTGTAAATGATATCATGGAATGCTGGAAATCAAACTAATTCAAGGTGTAATCAATATAATGGTGCATTCTAAATCTGGGTGAGATGAAACGATCTGGGGCCATAACTCCTGTAAATAAAACTGTTGAAAAATGGAAATCAAATTCTGTCAAGGTCTCATCAAGATAAAGCTCAATGCCAAATTTGGTTGAAATCCCACTAAGCCTTTTGTAAAAGTTATACTGTAGAAGTGATGTCATGGAATACTGAAAACAGAACTCATAAAAGGTCTTATTATTATAAACCTGCAAACAAAATCTGGTTTAAATCCAACACACCTTGGTAAAACTATGCTGCAGAAACCAAAGTTAAGAGGTTGGGTAATCAGGGGGCCATAACTCTTGTAAATAATGTCATAGAACCCTGGAAATCAAACTCATTCAAGGTCTTATCAATATAATGCTGCATGCTAAATTTGGCGGAATATGACTATCCTTTGGTAAAGATTATACTGCAGAAACTATGGTCAAGAGAACATGTAATCAGAGGTCATAACTCTTGTAATTGTTGATGTGGAATGCTGAAAATTGAATTTATGGTCTCATTAATATACACCTGTAAACCAAATTTATTTGAAATCCAATGGTAAAGTTACGCTGCAGAAACCAAAATTAAGAGGTCCGGCAATCAGGGGAACATAACTCCTTTAAATGATGTCATTGAACAAAGGAAATCAAACTTATTCAAGGTCTTATCTTAAAGCCTGCCAAATTTGGCAGAAATCTGACCATTCTTTAGTAAAAATTATACTGCAGAATTTAGGGTCCACAGAACAGGTAATCAGGGGCCATAACTCTTGTAATGTCATGAAATGCTGAAATTTGAACTCATTTAAGGTCTTACTCATATAAACCTACAAGCCAAATTAGGCCCAAATCCAACAAACCTTGGTCAAGTTATGCTGCAGCAACCAAAGTTATGAGGTTAGGCAATCAAGGGGCCATAACTCCTGTAAATGATGTCACAGAACTCTGGAAATCAAATCCATTCAAGGTCTTAACAATATAAAGTATTAAAGTTTGACCGTGGAAATGAAAGAAGGTTAGGCAGTCAGGGACTATAACTGCTCTAAATGATGACATTCAAGACTTTGTTAACAGATGGACAGACAAACAGACGAATAAATGGACAGAAGGACTTACAGATGGATGGACAAAATGATTACAATAGGGCTCTGACAAATTTGTTGAGTAAGGCCTAATAATCAACATCTGCACAAACGCATACTGATGAAAAAACTTTATGAAGTATTCTCAAGTACAAAATATGTATGTAATTCTATATATAGTATTATCACAGTAACGCGATCTTGATTGCTAGATCACGTCAAGTTGTCAGCATTAGAAAATCTGGATCATTACGAGACGCGAAGCGTCGAGTCATGATCCGGATTTTTATGCTGACGAGACGTGATCTAGCAATCAAGATCGCGTTACTGTGATAATGATATTTTTGTTATATACCTTTCAATTTTCAGATAATTTAAAAAAACCACTATATGTAGTTGCAAAAAACACAAGAAATTGCTAAACATTTCAACCTCTATAATACGAACTTCATCTTAAAGCATAAACCGAATTACTTTTCAAAAGGCTGACATGCACATGAATATTAGTTTATGAATTAAGTTTGTGAAAAAACGCTCGCTCAGTTTGACTACCATCACTGTCAGTAACACGAATTCTTCGACGCTTGAGGGCAGACTACTCATATATGTGATTTACAGTTATTGTACAGTTCTGAAATTTTGCATCACGGAAGTTTTCACCAGATGAATGACTGAAAGTTTCTTCCAGAGGCCAGGTTGAATGCGGCTGAACTGTTTATGGAGACACATTGTGAGAGGCTCCTATGGGAACTTGACACGGGAATGACAACATTATTTTGACAGTTATTTACAACAGGATTGGAGAAATTGTTGGAACTTGATGGTACAGATTTTTTGCAGAGAATATTACTCATTTATAATTTCAAATTCATCCATTATGCATGAAACTCACTAACGTTACCATTTATGAATTTCCGAAAAATGGGTTGTACTGTACAACTGTAATGTTTTGGTACGCAATTTCCGAATATGATCTTGTTTCAGACGAACATTTTGGCAATATTTTACTACTTCAAAATAAGGAAAAAATGCTTTTTTATTGTTGTTGTGACAAAAACATGGTTTAGACCTTTCAGATATTTTACATATAGCGCAAGGTTTCTTAACTAACGTCACTGTGAGAGCTTTGTTTACTGCTAGTGTTGGCATTCCATCGCTAGGGGCGCTGATATTGTCACCAAGAAACCTCGAGGATAAAGTAGTCTCAGCCTTGTTTGAGAGTATGGTGATACGGGTTTGGAAAACGATAGTATCGTTTTCCTGCTTATAGGAAATGACGGTAAAATTCTGGCTATTTCTTGGGTAGAAAATTGGTAGGCGTATAATAAAAACAATAAACATGACAGTAATGAATGTAAGTCAAATGAGCCTGTCCCATCAAAACAAACTTGTTAAAATAATTTTTACCTCTTACTCAATCGAAGTCAGCATCAGAAATGTCTTTTAACAACTACTCACCTGCTAGACCTGATGACACTAAAGCTGCGTTAGCTGCCATGTTGACTTTTCTCTGTGTACTGATCCCCTTACTTATCTCATTGTAACCTCCCTTTTTCTTCTTCCTCAAGGGCACTGTATCAGCACCATGCTTTTGGGCAGACTTTGAGTTATCAATCTGTAATGGTTGAAGAGCACTTTAACTCAAGAATGGTGAAAATTATGTATTAGAAAGAAAAAAAATTACAAAATAAATCAGAGTTGTGCATAATGTTCCATACAAATTTACTGAAACTGAAATGGTCAACTTTTGCCAATTAACCTTTGATGTTGCAAAAACATGTACTTGCAAATTTGGTTGAGTTTTAGAAACATGCAAGAGGAAAATACAAATGAAGAATGTTGTCATTAACTTTGTAGTTCATTCACATAGGTGTACTTGAACCTGCCATCCATTTATCTCTCAATAATCATTTAATATAATGCCAACAGTCATCAGTATCATGCAGCATGCAGGTGATTATTACATGTTCATATACGCTAATTTTGGGCCTGTCACATTTTCATTCAGAGATAATTTTTAAGTGTAGGTGTCCATAGTGAAAAAAGATACAGCTCTCTCTCTCTTAAAATAATCTGTCACTGTTGTCTCTACTCAGGACAAACAAAGGCATGTTGAATACAAACACAAAAAGTGCATGGTGCATGTTTTTCTTGTAAATTTGAACTTCATACCTCAGCGATAGTCCATACAATTTAATAAATTCATTCAGTGTGATTATTCCATTTTCTTGTGCATTCTTTCTCCTTGACTGGCCCAACTATCACTCCCAGTACTGATATCATATGATGAGGAAAAGTCCCCACTGTCATTGTCATTAATTTCAATTCAATTGTTTCCTGCAATCTCTAAATTCATAGTACCTGCAGTTATATCAGATCATCAGTCATTATCACCTTCAATTCCTTAAGTATTCAGCATGGAAAACTGAGGCATTCTTTTATTCTCTACAATTCAGTAATCTTGATTAATGAGCAGTTTGCTACATCATATAAGTGGTAAAATCATGCCTCTTGATGACTTAGTGGACTTGCCTAATAGTCAGGACACAGAGCACAAGATATAGATGCCTACTTATGTGTACCTGTTATGACATGTTGCCAATGTTTATATGTGCCCTTTCAATTTTACTTTGAAAAGAGGTGCAAGGAAGTCTAGAGAAAACACTTATGCAGTACTCGCAAATTTTTCCATCAGCAAAGCTGGAGTTGCCTCTCTTTCAAGATCAGAGCATGTGTATCTATTTTAAGCAAACACCAATGAACTAAAGCTTCAATAGCTTGAATAGCACTCATAATCTAGCAGAATAACACTCATAATCTAGCAGAGTCAAACCCATCCATATCTTAGCACTGGTTGTTTCCTGAAGATAGTAATTTTATGTCAGCATACACTTTTTATTGATAGCACATTGACTGAGTATAAGTAGTAGGGCATGATTGACTCTGGACATTATTGACCAACAGGTCTCAATAACCTCAACCTTTGGTCAAGGTATGCGGTCTTGAACTAAACTCCTTCTTGTTACCCTAATAAGTCAGCACACAACAGTCACACGGTCCCAAAACACTACATCCGGATCGCAGAAATTTTTTTTAAACCAAAAAAACTCGAAATATGTGTATTATATTAGAATTTCAGTTAATTTATAATATACCACTGCAAAATTTGAAGAACAATCCACAAAGAACCAAAGGCAAAACTTAGAAGTTGTCTATAGTATGTGACTTTAACAAGTAATTAGACTGACTTACACTAAGATCTTATTGTGATGTCATCACCTTTGATGTAATGTTGTCAGCTGGAGACAATTATTCTATTAATTAACTTGTATCATCATGTCAAAGGACCATTAAGTCAATAACAGTTGTCAAAATAAAGCCAGCTTTGCTGCTAAGTAGAGTTACCACAACTGTATTTTTATCCTTTTTCATTTCTCACTGCCCCAATCAGTAGACATGAGACAAAGCATTCTAGTCACTATAAAATGCCCCAAACAGTAGACACAAGACTAAGCATTCTTGTGTCAGCATAATTAAATGCCCCAATCAGTAGACACAAGACTAAGCATTCTAATCAGTATAACTAAATGCCCCAATCAGTAGACACAAGACTAAGCATTCTTGTGTCAGTATAATTAAATGCCCCAATCAGTAGACACAAGACTAAGCATTCTTGTGTCAGTATAACTAAATGCCCCAAACAGTAGACATGAGACAAAGCATTCTTGTGTCAGCGTTAATAAATGCCCTAATCAGTAGACACGAGACTATTAAAGCATTCTTGTGTCAGTGTACTTAAATGCCCCAGTCAGCAGACACGAGACTAAGTATTCTTGTGTCAGTATAATTAAATGCCCCAATCAGTAGACACAAGATTAAGCATTCTTGTGTCAGTATAATTAAATGCCCCAATCAGCAGACACAAGACTAAGCATTCTTGTGTCAGTATAACTAAATGCCGCAATCAGTAGACACGAGACCAAGCATTCTTGTGTCAGTATAATTAAATGCCCCAATCAGCAGACACGAAACTATTAAAGCATTCTTGTGCCAGTATAATTAAATGCCCCAATCAGCAGACACGAGACTATGCATTCTTGTGTCAGTATAATTAAATGCCTCAATCAGCAGACACGAGACTAACCATTCGTGTGTCAGTATAACTAAATGCCCCAATCAGTAGACACAAAATTTAAGCATTCTTGTGTCAGTATAATTAAATGCCCCAATCAGCAGACACAAGACTAAGCATTCTTGTGTCAGTATAATTAAATGCCCCAATCAGCAGACATGAGACTATTAAAGCATTCTTGTGTCAGTATAATTAAATGCCCAAGTCAGCAGACATGAGACTAATCATTCTTGTGTCAGTATAATTAAATCCCCCAATCAGCAGACATGAGACTAAGCATTCTTGTGTCAGTATAATAAATGCCCCAATCAGCAGACACGAGACTAAGCATTCTTGTGTCAGTATAACTAGATGTCCAAGTCAGTAGACACGAGACTAAGCATTCTTGTGTCAGTATAATTAAACGCCCCAGTCAGTAGACATGAGACTAAGCATTATTTTGTCAGTATAATTAAATGCCCCAGTCAGTAGACATGAGACTATTAAAGCATTCTTGTGTCAGTATAACTAAATGCCCCAGTCAGTAGACATGAGACTAAGCATTCTTGTGTCAGTATAACTAAATGCCCAAGACACAACACTAAACAGTCTTGTGTCAGTATAAACATTTATATACTGATATGTTCATATATTTTTTTATTCCCCATTAATATCAACAGATAATCGGACATTTAACATTTAAAATGAATGAATACTGGATATTTAAAGTATGACTGGACTTTTGCAAAACAGAGTCGTACTCTGTCATTGTCCATTTCTTTATCTTTATTGGCACCCCCCACCCCCAAATGGAATTCACAGATCTTATTGTATTATAAGCCAATCTGTGAGTAATCCAGACATGGATTAATGAGGGAGTAGTGTTCACTCTACTTTAGTATCATAAACGTTTTGCAAAAATAAGTAAATTATTTATCATATTTGTGATATAAAATTTTGTGATCTGCTACGTCACAATATACCTATAATATCACTTTTTCTTAAAACCTGAAAATATATAATGTTTTTAGACCTTACTTTGAGAATGTCCATCTGAGGGGTGAGATCATGTATTCAGACCTTACTTTGAGAAAATGTCCATCTGAGCGGTGAGATCATGTTTTTAGACCTTACTTTGAGAATGTACATCTGAGGGGTGAGATCATGTATTTAGACCTTACTTTGACAATGTCCATCTGAGGAGTGAGATCATGTATTCAGTCCTTACTTTGAGAATGTCCATCTGAGAGGTGAGATCATGTATTCAGACCTTACTTTGACAATGTCCATCTGAGGTGTGAGATCATGTATTTAGACCTTACTTTGACAATGTCCATCTGAGGGGTGAGATCATGTATTCAGACCTTACTTTGAGAATGTCCATCTGAGAGGTGAGATCATGTATTTAGACCTTACTTTGACAATGTCCATCTGAGGGGTGAGATCATGTATTCAGACCTTACTTTGAGAATGTCCATCTGAGGGGTGAGATCATGTATTTAGACCTTACTTTGACAATGTCCATCTGAGGTGTGAGATCATGTATTTAGACCTTACTTTGACAATGTCCATCTGAGGGGTGAGATCATGTATTCAGACCTTACTTTGAAAATGTCCATCTGAGAGGTGAGATCATGTATTTAGACCTTACTTTGAGAATGTCCATCTGAGGGGTGAGATCATGTATTCAGACCTTACTTTGAGAATGTCCATCTGAGGGGTGAGATCATGTATTTAGACCTTACATTGACAATGTCCATCTGAGGAGTGAGATCATGTATTGAGTCCTTACTTTGAGAATGTCCATCTGAGGGGTGAGATCATGTATTTAGACCTTACTTTGACAATGTCCATCTGAGGGGTGAGATCATGTATTTAGACCTTACATTGACAATGTCCATCTGAGGGGTGAGATCATGTATTTAGACCTTACTTTGAGAATGTCCATAGGGGTGAGATCATATATTTAGACCTTACTTTGAGAATGTCCATCTGAGGGGTGAGATCATGTATTTAGACTGAACTTTGAGAATGTCGATTGGGGCGAGATAATGTATTTAGACCTTACTTTGAGAATGTCCATAAGGGTGAGATCATGTATTTAGACCTTACTTTGAGAATGTCCATCTGAGCGGTGAGATCATGCAGAATGTGATGAATCAGCTGAGCCTCATCCTCTCCTGTAATCCCAGTGTTGCTATCCAGGTTCTGACACCAAGTTATGATACATTCATATACCAGTCTCCTCAGCCGACTGTAACATAGATTTAAAAGCAAATAATGTGTTGAATGGCGGGTTTTCTACAGGGCTGTTCCCCCATTTCAAGTTATTGAGGTCAGAAGGCACTTACTTTACTTAAATATGGGTTGTGGGAAGAATGAAGTAAAAACAGTGTTGTTCATTCCATTCTGATTCTGAAAATTATGTCTCAAGTGCATCATAAAAAAACTGATATTGTTTTAGGACAAAATTCCATCTTGCATAGTACTAATTGAGGAAGTTTGAAATCAAACAGAGCTCAAGTTTGAACACTAACATTTGCAAGGATATCTACTGGTATATAACATAAACAAGCATAGCAATGTAATTCATCTTCACATTATCACCTGACATGATAGATTGCATTCAAATAAAATAAAAAACAAGGGTTCCAAGAAACGCAGTGTCTCATCTGCAAACTGAAGTATAATGTATTCCTACTGCATTTGACTTTTTAAAAATTCTAACACAAACCTTTAACATAGAATCTTAACATTGCCACTATTTCCACTGCCTGACAGTGATACCTGTATTGCAATATTTATGCAAGTAAGACAAAAAGAAATGTACAAACATCAATCTAGTTATAATGCAGCTGAGTTTCTTGATGTGAACCAGCAATGACTCCTTTGTGCTCAACACGGGTTTCACTGAGTATAATGTACTGGCTTTCCAGCTGCATTTTAAAGTATGCTGTTGGGCTTTCAAAACTTTTATCACAAATTCTTAATATTGTTGATGTTGCCACTGATGCTGCAAGTCTTGTTATCTGCCACACAAGTGAGACAAACAGAATCTAGCATATGCATTAGGTGTGAGACATGGAAATCCCAACTGACAATC
This sequence comes from Margaritifera margaritifera, assembly GCA_029931535.1. Classification (NCBI taxonomy): domain Eukaryota; kingdom Metazoa; phylum Mollusca; class Bivalvia; order Unionida; family Margaritiferidae; genus Margaritifera; species Margaritifera margaritifera. Next base: position 731,971 of record JAQPZY010001114.1, on the reverse strand, counting down.
AGAATCTGTTGTCTGTTGAGTGCCTGCATTCAAATTCTCATTCCATGGGTGGGATTTCCCATTCCTAACTGACACGCATTATATATTATTTTTCTCTAATTTCTAATCAAAGAGTCAAGGAAAAAAGATGGTGGATCACTTGTACCCATGTACCCATAAAAATACACAGTATTTTCTGAAATATTTTACATCATTAGAAAGAGCATAAAAAGTCTACTTTACAAGAAATTTCCTGTTGTAAACAAAGATTGCTATTAGTCAGCCAGTAAAATTTACCTTATAATATGCACAAAGATGCCATCACATAGCAAACTGTGTCCCACATATGTATGAATGAGAGAAAATATAAATCCCTCATGAAAAAAGTAGTATGATGTAGTAACAGAGAAATTCTGCAATGTAATTAATCAATGATTTGTAAATTCTGTAAAATATCTTTAAGTGATTTATTTTTGAAAGCAAAAACGTATGCTCCCCACATTGACATATACCATATATACATACTTACAAGTCGAGTCCAACTGCAAACTGCATAGACCCAGATCTGCCATCACATAATGTGGCGGCAGATCTGGGTCGATACAGACTGTTAGTAAGAATCCGTAGCACAAACAACATAAACGCTGATCTGCCGGTGCATTATGCAAAGTGTTGTCTGCACTTGGACTTGACTTATAGGCAGGTATATATGGTAATGTCATTCTGTGATGCTGGTACTTGACACAAAGGAAAGCAAAACTCTAGCAAGGTGAATAGAATTACATTTTTGTTACGAGTGTAATGTAAAAAGTTCCCCCTTTTTAAGGTCAGGAGTATAATGAAGAAAGTCACAAATGTTTAAGGTCAGAATTTAGTCTTTCTCTCATTAGCTTGAAACATTTTGGTCAATTTAAGTAGAATACAGAAAGCAAAAATTAAGATAAATTTGATATTTGTTCAAAACAGGAGTTTGGAGCCTAAAACCTTGAACCAAAAAATTTGTGTTTGTAAAAACATTGCCCAAAAATCAAGTCTAAATCAAATAATTTCAAAAAAGGTAGAAAAATTGCTATAAAGGCATGAAAATTTAATAAGGTCATCTACATATACTTGCAAAAATGCATGCCAAATTATATTTGTCTACCTTCAAAGGTTTTGCTAAATTGTGCTAACAAAGTTTTTCTCAGAAAATCCTAAAAGTTCAAAAATGGGTAAAAAAAATGGAATAATTGCTTTAATGGCCTTCAAATCTAACAAGGATATGCAAATATGATCAAATATGTTTTCCCAAACTTCATTTGTCTACCTCAAATGGATTTTGCTTAATTGTGCTAACAAGATTTTTGTAAAAAAAAGTCCAAGTAAAATATGTTTAACAAGTAATAGACTACTGTGAACAGCACATTATACATTTTCCCCATGCTTAATTCTCCTCTATATAGGCACTAGTAGGGCACAGATGACTCTTGAGATTACTGACAAACTGATCTCAATGACCTTGACCTATATCCGAGGTATGCAGTCTTAAACTAAATTTACAATGCAGAAACCATTGTTTTCTTATCAGACTTACCATGACCTTCAGACTCCAGAATCTACAAGTTTCTTTATTACCCTAAGTGCATAATATCCAAAATTTGGTCAAGAAACGTACTTTACAATGAAAGCTATTCTGCAAAACCCATTTTTCTTTGAGTCACAATGACTGTGACCTTTGACCTTTAAAGTCTCTTCCAAACAATAAGTGCAAGTTCTCCATAAAGTTTGGTAAATATATGTTGTCTAGAACTAAAGTTATTATGAAAACACCACTTTTCTTCTTTCAGTCAGTGATCTTGACCTTTGACCCCAAAAATCAATAGGCTTCTTTCTTACCCAATGTGTAAGTCATCCACACACCTTAACGAAGGGATATAGTTGAAAACTGATTTTTTTGTGCAAAAACCATATTTCTTCTTTCAGTCAAAGTGACCTTCAACCTTTTGGCCCCTAAATCAATAGACTTCTTCCATACACCAAGTCTGTGATGCAGAACTAATGTATTGTCCAGAAATCATTTTCTTTCTTTCAATCACAGTGACCTTGATCTTTGACCTTTTGAACCAAAATTGAAAGACTTCTTCCTTACACTGAGTGCAAGGCATCCACATAGTTTGCTCCAAGTCGGCAACGTGCAACTAATGTTACAGTGCAGAAATCATTTTTCTTCTTTCAATCAGTGGCCTTGACCTTTAACCTTTTGAAACAAAATTTGCAGACTTCTTCCTTACATGGTGTGAAAGTTTGCTCTAAGTCTGTGACATAGAACTAATGCTATTATGCAAAAATAAAGTTGTCTTCTTTCTGTCACAGTGACCATCACCTTTTGACCCCCAAATCAGCAGGTTCTTCTGTATCCTAAGTGCAAGTCATCAACAAAGTTTGGTCTTATAAATGTGATGTAGAACTAATGTTATTGTGAGGAAACCATTTTTCTTCTTTGGCCAGCGACCTTGCCTTTTGACCGTTTGACTTGGAAATGAACAGGCATATTCTTTACCCCAAGCGCAAGCCATCTGCAAAGTTTTGTAACTGTAGATGGTGGACAACTCTAGTTATTGTGCAGAAACAAAACTGGAAACTGAGGGATGGATGGACAGATGGACTGACAACATAAAACATGTAAAAAATTGACCAACTGCTGTAATGGCCCCAAAATAAAATCAGCTCATCTACATATTAATACAAATCAGCAAACCAAATTGTATTATTCTACCTTGAGTGATTTTGCATAATTGTGCTTACAAGTTTTTTGCAAAAAAATATCCAAGCAGGAAAAGTTGAAAAATCTGTAAAAATTGAAAAAAAGCTATAATGGCCTGAAAATCTTATCAGGCCACCTGCATATTAATACAAATATTCATACCACAATTATATTTTTATACATCAAGTAAGTTTTGCATAAACACTGCTTACAAACTTTTGTCAAAAAAGTTTAAATAAATCCAAAAAGTTCAAATATTGTAAACAAACTGAAATACAAGTTCCAATGAACCAGGTGTATCACCTTCATCTACACGCTTGTCAGTATAAACACTGTTTGTAACTTTCAAAAACTTTAACTCAAAACTGCAACATTGTTGACACTGCTGCCACTTCCAAAAATTGACTACTATATATCACCATGCTTATGTGGGTGAGATAATAAGGTTGCCAAAACCTAATCAAGTCTAGGGACCCACCCAAGGTATCTAAATATCAGACTTGGTCTGGTTTGGCTTAATAGTTTTTTTGGTGCTAATTTGCTTACAAGAAAGTGTGATAGATGGCAGATGGATGGGCAACCAGCACAAAACTAATATGTCTCCATCCCTTGGAGGAGGGGAAAAGAGACATAAATATGGACCAATACATGTTTTTCAGTAACATACCCATAGGGCTTTTCCTGTCCATACTGGTCTACAGTTTTTGTCCAAGACAGCTCCTGACTGATCACATCATTGATGACTCTGGTGTATGGTATCAACAAACCTTTACAACTGCAAATTAATAAAAACATCACTGAAATCATCTGTACATCTCAGTGTAAGAAGTCTAAAGTCTAGAGGAACACTGAGCAATCTGTTCACATAAATACATAAATATATCCCTGCCTCTCTTGCACCCTGCTATTACCCCATTATGGATATGAGTTGATAGTCAAAGAAAGGACATAACTTCTGTGAAAATAGTTCAAGTAAAATTATTAGTCAGCATACATATCTTCTGATGATGACCATAATATGTACTAAGTTTCAAAGCACTCCACAAAATACTGCAAGAGTACTTGCATTGAAAAAATTCTGTCATATATTGCATCCAGCTGTAAATCAAAAATGGCAATAACTCCTGCAAAAATCAAGGAGCACAAAGATTTGTCAACATGTGCATCTTTAAATGATGACCACATAATGTACCAAGTTTCACAGCAATGCGTAACAAAACTCCAAGACAAGTTGAGTTCACAAGATTTTGTCGTACTCAGCTGCAGGTCAAAATGGTCAATAACTCACAAAAATTGCTGATCAAAGTGATTTGTCAATATGTGCATTTCATTGCAACCTATCATAAACTGAGCGAGTAGTTGTACTAATGAAATTGTCATGCTACAAACCAAAAAGGGCAATAACTCTAACACAAATTGTGGAAGTAAATTGATTTGTACAACCATAATATTAACAAGTCATTACAATCCATCAACTAGTTACTCTAATGAGATTATGCCAGATGGATGGACAGATGGGCAGATGGATGGACAGACAGACATATGGATTATTATATACCCCTGCCTCTAGAGGTGGGATTATAAAATATAAGTGCAAGTCAATTTTCAAATCCAGTTGCTGTGAAGATACGCAAGATGAAAGGTCCAAGCTACCATATAGGAATATTTTGATCAGTTTAATTTAACTTCACAGGAATACAGAATATGAAATAATTATTATAAAGACAGTAACATACATAACTTGTAAAAAAAGAAGACCAAGGAAACATTCAGTCCTGTTTTAGAATATATAGCACTATAATAATTTCTAAATGAAAGAGATTTGCAAGTTCAAGTTAAGGAAAAGAAAAACATTGGCTTCAATATCACTACATTCCATAACATGTAACAAAGTAGTTTCTAAATACTGTGAATTCATTTATTTTTGTGGGTACCAATTTTCCAGTTTTTTTTGCAAAAAAATGACATATTCAGGGATACTTTGATTCATGTATTGGTGTGGAGTCCTATTGTTTCAATGGAAGGATCATTATTTGGTGAGTTATTACAGTCATGGTTTGTATCAACCTCAAAATCCCCAATATCTGTATCACTAAAAATACAGAATTCACAATATGTCTATATTCAAGACAGACAGAGAAAGAGATTGAAATATCGATGTTACCATGTAAAAAGCTCCTTGAGCACTTCAAAAGCCGACTGATGTACTGTGGGAATTAAACTGGCTAACAAGACTCTCTCTGTTGTTGGCCTACTTAGCTGAAAAAGAAACACCATCAAGAGTACATTTTAATTTTTTTATGCTGGGCCACTTGTAAATCATTGGATCTTTTACTTTTTTATCCTGGGCAACTTGTAAATCATTGGATCAGTAAAAAGTGGGCTGGGTTTGATAAATTTCAACTCACCCAGTACAAGGTTAAAAATTTACCTCCCTGACCATAATATGCACTTGTCTAACTACATGAAATTTCTACTTGCCATTTTGCAAAGTTCAACTATTGTGGATAAAATATGGTCACACCTGTTGGAAGAATAGAGATGGCTGCATTTTACAGCAGCTGTTCCTGATCAACATATAAAAGTTGTAAACTTTCAGTTTAAGGGTATTTTTTTCCCCCAAAATAAAACCTTAAATATGAACCTAATTACACATGATGAAGCTTTTGTGTAATCTATCTGGTCACAAGAAATATCTGTTGTCACTCAGTATTGTTTTAAAATGTTTAGGCTGAAGGATAGTTAACAGACAAGGCGGCAAAGAACACAATTTCTCTTATTCCTCTCTCCCTCTATATATATATATATGAGAGACCCATGTGAGAAAGTCATGTCGGATAGATTTATCCCACATGAACACACTCAGTGACACCAGATAACATCATTATGTTTATGATATCATGAGGGGCCCCGAGTGGCCGAGTGGTCTAAGGCGCTCGCCTTTACAGATCACTGACATCTCACCTATGTCCTCATGGGTTCGAGTCTCGGGCTCAGCCAATGTGGGTTTGTGAGAAAGCTTGCCAGTAGCTTCCTGTGGGTCGGTGGTTCTTCCCGGGGTTTTCTCGGGTTCTTCCTCCACCAAATATACTGGCCGCCATGTATAGCCTATCATGTGCTGAAAATTGGCGTTAAATCCATAACAACCAACATGATATCATGAATGTCTGCTATGTTTCTGTCAATTTTAGTACTGAAAGTATTGAAAGGACAAATTTTGATAGCCTATAAGCAGTAATCCTTGTTTATTCTTTTTTGTAAACTAAGGTTTTATATGCTCTTTTTACTAACAATTTTAAAAAATATAGTCTTGAGTAGTGTAATTCTTAAGCAATATCCATATAATGATACACAATTTTTTTCCAATGCTGTTTAGTGTGAAATGAGAAATAATCCATCATATGCATCCATGTGGGATAGGGAAATCCCATGCTTGAGATCAGAACTGTGGACGGGAACTTTGCAAAGCCTCATTCCTGAGCACAAATTCTGATCCTCAGGTGGAATTTCCCTATCCTATCCAGGGCATATGATGAGCAGTATTAGTCTCACCTGGGAACCATGCTATGATGTATTGTAGTTGATTCAAAGAAAGCTAGCACAAAATGATGATACTGCTGTAGCTGTGGTATCAATTAGAAAGTGATATCTGCTAATGCAGTTGTGGTATCAATCAGAAAGTGATATCTGCTAATGCAGTGTCGTATCAATCAGAAAGTGATATCTGCTAATGCAGCCAAGACCAACTCAAACAAATTTTTGAAGTAAAACATGTTTCTCAATAATACTTACCTTATCATAATACATTAGTAGACTAAGTACATCCACTATCTCAAAAATCGATTGAAGCTAAAAAAAAAAGTCAGTTAACAGAACTTTTGGCTTGTTTTAGCAAAAAAGTGCTAAACGGTTATCTGCTTGCCTAGGGAAAGTCAGAGTAGAATGGTTTCCCACTGAATGGAGGGATTGACACCCAATTCCATCAATCATCAGTTACTACTGGAGCGGTTGTGCATGCTCTTCCAGGAATGTAACTGTGGGAGGACTTGGATGAACAGGTAAATATTATCAAAGAAACATATTTTACTTCAAAACTTTGCTTCTTCTTTAAATATGTTACCCAGTCATTTTATGCTAGGAGAAAAGGTACAAGTCGGAGGGAGTTACATCTCCTTACCCTAGAGTTGACCCTGTCTCTGGTATTGTAATGAACATGAAACAGCTTTAATTTTCGTGCAGGATATGGACTAGAGTTAGTATATGGTCTTAAGCATAGACGCCATTTCGAGAAAAATTTGTCACTCCTGCAAATCATGTTGAGTAACCCATGTCATTATGAAGCTGTTTGAATGACCTAGGAAGGTTGCATGTTGAGCTGTTGATATACTGTGGTTTCATTTAATTTCATGTGTATCAATTTTTGTGTTTTTGTAAAAAAAAGAAGACATTTTCACCATTACTTTAATATGTGAATTTGCCTCTGTCAAAGTTTCCATATTTATAGGCATTTAAATTCATGGATTAACATTAACAAACACCTGAACAAATACAAATGAACAAAACTGTGCCAAAACAAAGGGTTGTCATTTGAATGGTTAAAACAATACTGTGCCAAAACAAAGGGTTGTCATTTGAATGGTTAAAACAATACTGTGCCAAAACAAAGGGTTGTCATTTGAATGGTTAAAACAATACTGTGCCAAAACAAAGGGTTGTCATTTGAATGGTTAAAACAATACTGTGCAAAAACAAAGGGTTGTCATTTGAATGGTTAAAACAATACTGTGCCAAAACAAAGGGTTGTCATTTGAATGGTTAAAACAATACTATCACCAGTATGAGCACAAATCCAACACCAGTCAAGATAAATCCCTCATGCTATGTTTTTGTCTGAATGCTCAACATCAAATGGAGCTGACACAGCCAACAACATGAAGTCAAGCAATTACTGAAACAAATCTATATGATCCTTTACTTAATCCACTGTCCATATAGTTGCACCATCAATACATTCTGATGACCATGGAATTAACACGGTTGCTTAAGAGTGATCAAATTCAAGTTACGTCGATAATACAATATTACGTATGTGAACCAAACACATGACCAAGATCCCCTTGCTCAGTGTAAACAACAGGCGGTGGCCATCTTTGATGTGTACAAAGCCATAAAAGTGCAAAGATGCAAGCTAAACTGAAAGACAACGGAATCACTCCTTTGAGCCTGCCTTGTGTATGGACAAACTCCAACGAATAGACTTCGCAGTAAACAAACACTACTTAGAAGAACTTAAATTGCACTTCTACAACTGATATGCAAAATGTATCTTGAGAAAATGAAGACATCTCTGGTGAAGATCAATGAACTTTATCAGTGGACCTTCAAACATTACCATTCAAGCCAATTCATGCTAACTGGATAGTTGTAGCTAACAAGAAAATGTCTATGGATTTGAGAAAGCTGGACTTGTATAATTCTGCAATTTCAGGATTATTTATGTGACAAAATGTTTGTGTTCTGAAGGATATGACTGACACGATGTTTATTCTGGGGTTTTATCTAAAAATCAGTGGTATTTGCGCTTTAGTACTGTGCTGTAATTAGTAGTACTGTGCTGTAATTAGCTAATATATATACTCTTTAATTAATACTTGTGCTTCAAGCAACAGTTCTAGTATTTATTAGTCTTCTTGTTCCTTTGGATTAAAAATGTGTATATAAAATGAGATGTGCTTTCAGGAGGATTTAAATTTAAACAGGCAAGTTTGCTACCTCTAATTATAAGTATAAATGTTTGCATTGGTCTATGCTTTATGTACATTATTCATTCAGATGGAACCAGACTGTGGTTACATTTTAAATCAAAGAGAATTGCAGACAGTAAAGTAAGTGCCATTATTTGCGAACAAGTTTTTGTGACAACAGTTTCACATGAATGACGAAATGATATAAATAAGCATTAAATCTAATTTTCACAAATGATTTCATCATTCGTCATTTTTTTTAACAATAATTCTAGTACCACAATATTTTATACTTGTTCTTTTTTCTCGATCCTTACTGATCTCACAACATATATCGATTTAGACACGGAATGGAATTGTCACTTACTGGATACTGTATAAATACATGTGGATTGGAACAATATAAAATGTTCAGGGCTCAAATTAAACTGTTTTTAGTAGTTGCATGTTTTTTGCAAGTGAAGAAAATATCAATTTGCAAAATCCTTTTTTTACTGTCACTTCTTTTTATCAGTTACTTTTACCAAGCTATACTGTAAGCCAGTAGTTTGGGAGTAATAATAAACTATGAAACTTTTATATCAGTTTCAATTGTAATTTTTATTATCATTTTGAATAAATAAAGTACATGTACAGCTAAATTATTTTTTCTCATTTACAACTGAAGTCTGTTTTATAATTGGCATAAAATTGGGATATTCAATTCCAAAACCAATTATTAAATATAATGCAAAAAACAAGAAACAAAATCTCATAAAATTATTAAGTCTATTTCCCTGGAAGGAATTTCTTTTGAAATTCTCAACCAAATAAAATATGTACACATCACAATTACCAGTGATCAGGAAATGGAACCTTCACATTCAAGAAATATACACTTAGGAAAATCATACTTTAGGCCTATTAAGACCTAACTTATTGTCTTGCCGATAAAATGTGAAAAAGGCACACAAAAAATATTAGAGTTATCGGTCGGCCAACCATCCCTGTTTCTCAGTGCTGAACCTAGCACTTCCCACCCACCCCAAAAAACAAAAAAAATCACATTGCCAAAATTGATTTGTGCATCTAATTGAGCCAGTTTTGACCCAGTACTTTGAAGCGCTTGAAATATTCTTTGATTTATATCTAATGTTATAAGAAAAGAAAAGAAAAAAACCTACTTGCCTACCCTAATTTTAAAACCAGTGCAATAGGAAACACATATTTCTTTTTTTGGCCTTAGCTTCCAAAGGTGTGGTAAGACCTCCCAAGTATTACAGGACAAGCTTGAAAAAAATCCAAATGTGACCTGCCAGATTTGTTACTTGCAACTATGACTACACATCAGGAAGTATGACCTCAGTATTGAACAAGAGGCCCAAGTGGGACTGATATCATTCACCTGTTTAAAAACCTTAACAGTTGGCCATTTCACTAAGCAGTCTTATGTATTTTAAGAACACAACCTAGGTGAACTATCTCCCAAACTTTATATCATGTTGATTTTACCTATTTTACTATATCCTGATAAAAATTTGTTCTAAAGATAATGGCATAATTAATATGCACAGTATCTTGCTCAAAACTGAAGTCACCAAAATCTTAATGATATAAACCCATTACCAAGTTTGACAGAAACTGGATGAGAAATTTGTCTCTAGATCTATAGCAGAAACAAGTTCAGCCAATCAGATGCAAGATATCTCATTAACATAGCCATTAATTTTTAAGTCTGATCAAAATCAGATAAAAAAAAATATGGCTTTAAGGGTGGCAACAAGCTCAGATTCAAGATCACATCATTAATATGCAGGATCCTGTTCCCTTTCAATAGTGTCCAAGATCTTGATGATATAAGCCCACATTCCAATTTTTATCAAAATTGGATTACAATCATGATTCATAGAGAGGTAATAAGCTCAGCCAATCAGATGCAAGATGACCTCACTAATATATATGGATCTTGCTCAATATCAAAGTTTTCCAAGTTCTTGATGATATAAGCATTTATTCCAAGTTTGATCAAAATTAGATAAGAAATACAACTTTCAGAGTGGTCATAAGCTCAGACATGCAAGATTACTTCATTAATATTTAGGCATCTCATTCTTTATCAAACTCATCCAAGATCTTCATGATATAAGCCCATATTTCAAGCTTGCTCAAAATCAGATCAGAAATGTGGCTTCCAGATGGGTAACACTCTAAGCCAATCAAATGCAAGATCACCTAATTAGTATGTGTTGTTCTTGCTCATTATCAAACTCTTCCAAGATCTTAATGATATAAGCATATATTCCAAGTTTGATGAAAATCAGATACAAAATATGGCTTCAAGAGTGGCAACAGGCTCTGCCAATTGGATGCAAGATCACTTCATTAATATCCGTGGATCTCCTAGATCTTGATGATATAAGAATAGATTCTAAGTTTGATCAAAATCAGATCAGAAATATGACCTCCAGAGTGCCCATATGTTCAGCCAATCAGATGCATGATTACCTCATTAATGTGCATGGATCTTGGTCATTATCGAATCCAAAATCTTCTTGATATAAGCCCATATTCAAGTTTGATTAAAATCAGATCAGAAATGTGGCTCCAAAAGGTGTAACAAATTCAGCCAATTAGATGCAATATCATCTTATTCTTATGCACTGTTCTCACTCATTATCAAACTCATCCAAGATTTTAATGATATAGGCATATATTCCAAATTTGATCAAAATTGGACCAGAAATACAACCTCGACAAAGTAACATGCTCAGCCAATCCAATGCAAGATCACCTAATTAATATGCATGGGTCTCACTCATTATTGAACTCATCCAAGATCTTAATGATATAAGCATATATTCCAAGTTTGATCAAAATCGGATTAGAAATATGGCCTTGAGAGTGGTAACAAGGTTAGCGAATCTGATGCAAGCTGTATATCATTGGAAAATGTATCACTTGCAGAAAGATGCAAGAGCTTACAATCTCACCTTGCATTTTCCAAGTATGTGTGTTATGTTCAAGCCCTGATACTCCAAAATTCTTTTTTTCAAAAACATTTAAAAGAAAAAAAAACACATATAAAAGATATTGTTTTATTACAGTAATCAAGTTGAATTAACAAATAGCTGAGCTTTGTATAATTAAGAAAACTGGCAGGATTTCTGCATCACATGTGCTTCATTTTCCATTGGGTCTTTAAATTCATGTTTCATAGCAACCATGAAATCCACGAAAATTGGTACCCCAGTGTAAACAGCGAAACCACAGTAGGTCCCACCAGGTCAAACTAATCCCTTTGAAATGAGAGGTCTCAGAGTTAAAAGCATAAAAATGTTGTCTCTGATCTCTATACATGACTTGTCAGTTAGGGAGCAGTTGCACTCGAATGCTATGCTACTGGTGACTCTTTTATCCTTGTAAGCCAACATGTGTAAGAAATTCATCTGGTCTTGGGTTAGTTCCTTGTATGCTGAGTGCATAACCCAATGTATCCAGGGCAACAGTGCCTGAGCAGAAATATTGTCATTTCCTTCCTTGATTGGTAAGAACATGTGGTTATCTCTAACTTCTGATCAGCTCAGTCCACTTAAGGTACCACTATAGAGCCTGGATAGGGTCCTGCAGACACTATTGGGATGAAGCATTCAGAAAAGACTGGTTTCAAAACATAGAACTGATTCCCCATGAGTGGGAACCTGTTCTTGGCAATGAAGGCAGGGGCCATTGTAAGAGAAACAGAATCATCATGGCAGGGGCCGTTGTAAGAGAAACAGAATCATCATGGCAGGGGCCATTGTAAGAGAAACAGAATCATCATGGCAGGGGCCATTGTAAGAGAAACAGAATCATCATGGCAGGGGCCATTGTAAGAGAAACAGAATCATCATGGCAGGGGCCATTGTAAGAGAAACAGAATAATCATGGCAGGGGCCATTGTAAGAGAAACAGAATCATCATGGCAGAACTGCAGCAATTCAGATCAACCAATAAGGCATGCACAGACCCTGAAATGGGCAATTTTACCAGTGAAACACAAACAGAATACAAACCGAATCCAGAATTATGCAAACAGAATATAAAATGAACACAAATAAAATGAAATGCAAAATGAATGCAAATGAAATGCAACTTGAAGAAAATGGACAGCACAAATGTAAAAGACAGCACGATGAATAATATACAACAATATAATGAAGCACCAATGCATTTCATGAATGGTTTTGAAAATCTATTATTTTCAAGCTGTCACTAAATTCCATTAAAAAGACCTTTCACATAATAATCATAGATCAGATTATTTACACTGACAGACAACTTACAAGCCATGAAATTGTTGAGGCAGGCATATAAAAAACAACTGCCACTGATGTGATGACATCCTCGATGTAAAATCTTTATTTGAATGAAATCAAATAAGATATAAAATTTGCTGAAAAATACTCAATAACTATATTTTTACACTTATTGCAGTTGTGGCTATATTTTTTTATTTATCATAAATTCAATGATGTCTTTTGCATTTTATGCATTTGCTATTTCATTAAAGCACACTTTCAATAAGACAACATATGAAAGCTGCTGGTCTCCCCCTTTAACACTCTTGAAAATGGAAATCTGACTTGAATATATGCATTTCCATTTCATTCCATATGAGTGAAAAGAAAAGGAAATGATGGATGAGAGTGATAAACACAAAATCGGAATGCATTCCTGCAACCATAAACAAAAAATCATGACAAGATGATGGATAAAATGCCAATGTGAATGAAATGCAAATGAAATACTGACTTGGTAAAATTACCCATTTCAGGGTCTGTATCTCACTGATTCTGCCTGCTGTTGTTTATGTCACTAGAAAGAAAACATCGTTCTAGAGGTGTGTCATGATGGCTCTGGACAGTGGTTCAAAATGTGTCTTATTCAACCATGTCAGTACCCATGGAAGATTCTAATTTTGGACAAAGTTCCAAGGCCTAGTCAAATTAACAAAATGGACAGAGAGGTCTTTGTTCTGTACTATATACTCCCTTCCATGATGGCAAAACACATCTAAGACCATGGAATGTTACCCCTTGATTGTGATAGGTGCTAATGTCTACTCAAAGAGTCATAGGAGGAAGTTAGCTATTTGTTGCACTGAGGCTTTTAAGGGAGATACGTGTTTCTGCTCACACTACTGGGAGAAAATTCTACATTTCCCTCCTAGGGTTTCAAAGTTGTGGACCTTCTTGCCCTAGCAATTCTGTCCACCACCGGTTCAGAGATTTCTTTCTTTCTGAGGGCTTGTAGCCAGGAATGCAGGTTCAACATCTATGGGTTGTTCGAATGGAAAATCTGCAAACAAGATTGTTTCAGTTGGTGCCAAGAAGGCAGGATCTTAATGGGATTGAGGTTGTAGCTGACCCATGAGTAATCAGGATTAGTTGGCACTCAGATTCCATCACTTTCTGCAAGACATCTGGACTCAGATGGGTATGGGGAAAGGCTTGTTTATTGAGACCATTCCAATTTGGGGGGAAAAGGGATTTGGTTACTCAGATTTTCAGATCTGCAGTAGTGAAACTAGGGTTGGAAGCTTGGTGTTCCACCTCATTGACAGGAGGTTCCTCAATGTGTTGACCCAAGTGGGTACAGATTTAACTGAAGATCAAGGGGTGAAAGGACCATTCAGTGTGGATCGACTGATTTCATCAGGATGGTGAGTCCACTTGGAATTTGAAGCTGCCTCGGGTGTGGCAGATGTGAATGTGGATTTGTTGATGAGATCACCACTTTATATTCACAGAATATCTGAAAAATCCAAAATGGGAATGCAAAGTCTGAGGACTTGGTTCTCCCTTGCCTTCTGAAGTAAATGAAAACACTGAAGGTGACAGGAAGAATGAGGACACACCTACTAGATACAATCTCCTGAGGGACAGGAGATGGCACTGCAGCAAGTTATGCGGGCATTTTTCATAATTTCTGTCGGTTGATCCTTCTGCAAGTTTACCCTCTATGAACATGTGGAGGTCTTCCTATTAGCTCATATGGTCTCAAACTTTATAGAGTCTTCTAGGCAAAGTTTCAACTGACACTGGGACAGGAGGGTGATCAGTGGAGGTCTTATGAACTGGCAGCACAAGGAGAGAGGGTTCACAGCCATAGTGAGAAGATCCAAGAGGCAAAGAGATTCCCAGGCCAAGATAATGCTCTTCAAGTGAAGGAGTACCCCTGAGGTGATCCTCAAGGATTTTTCTGGGGAGACAAACTCTTGCCCAAAGGAACGAATAACTGAAATTGAATGAGATAGGATTTGTCTTTATTGACAAGGAATCTGATACAAAGCAAGAGTGAAATGAGATTTCACATCTTGCTACAAAAGGATGCTATCCCTGTGCTTTTGGCCTGAAAGTTTACACTCCTGAATGGCATTGGGACCATTCTCATGATATGCATGCTGAACTCAAGCGACTGAAGATACTGGCTAGGAGAGCTTTGATCTTTAAAAGTCCAGGAGTAAGATCCTCGTTGGGTTGTACTGTGAAGGAATTCTATCATCCTTTTCATAAAGTGAGTGTTTATTTCAAATAAGAGCCACGGGTCATCAGGGCAGGATCTCTCCTATTTCCATGGTGAAGTGTTGTAATCCTCCCTCTCACTGGGAAATCAGAAAAAGGCAGCAAGAGAATGGCATTGTTTTCTGTGAGAAAAAGGTCAGGAAGAGAAGCCGAGTTGAAATTGGATTTTCACTCCTCGTATCATTGGTATCAATATACTTTTGAAAATACAGAGTATTTGCTAAAAGTTTTATGTAATTAGAAGGAGCACACTACATATAGTTTACAATAAATTCTCCTTTATTGTACAACAAAGAATATGCAGTAAGCAAAGATTACACATAACAAAGAATATGCTGTAAGCAAAGATTACTCCCAACAAAGAATATGCTGTAAGCAAAGATTACTCCCAACAAAGAATATGTTGTAACCAAAGATTACTCCCAACTAAGAATATGCTGTAAGCAAAGATTACTCCCAACTAAGAATATGCTGTAAGCAAAGATTACTCCCTACAGGATGGCAAAATTTGCCCTTTTATTACTAAAACTGCAAGAAGCAATGGTAACATTCATGATGTCATAAGCATAATGATGTCTACAGTGTCAATGAGTGCAATGACAGTCAAATCCCATATGACTTTCTCACATGGGTAAACTATCATATGTATATAATAATGAGAGAAATGAAGTGGTTCTTATCTTCTGCAGACCAGACATGTACATTAAGTAATCCAAATTAATCTAGAAAAAAATACCCTGCCTGATGCAATCCAAGACTAGGACTTTCATATAATTTCTAGAATCTCAAATGACCACTGGTCACATATGCACACACAGACACATTCCCTCTGAATCATATGCTTAGACTGGGGCCTACAAATCTTCTGCTAAAGACATAAGTTTGGATCTAAAGAGAACTCCTTTTCTGCTCATTATATTAAAATGTTCTGAGAAAACAATGACATAGCCAACCTACCAGCATTTTGCCATGAACAGCTAGTGTACGGCAAACCAGCCCCAAAATCCTCTCAACTGGCAGATTCACCACTGCTGGAAAAATCTCACTGAAATTAGAAAAAAATGTAAAGCCCATGACAGCATAAAATTTTATAAAAAATCTTACACACTAGCTGCAGAGCTGAAATTTTGATTTTTTTTCGCTGATCCACAGGATCACCATAATACAATTGTTACTGATCCTACCTAAATTTCACTGATTGTGGTAAAATCATAGCCATCAACAAATTAAGTACCCCACACAATTCATACTTTTCTGAATACCCCGTGCACAACATCACATCCTTTCCTGGGTTATATTTCAGCCATCATATTCATTTTGAATAACAGCTTAAATGACAACTAAGCTTGTATGCCAAATGAACACTGCTATTTTGTCACAGAAGCATGCTGCTGTGTCCTACCATCAACCAGGTATTCTCAATAAGAGGCAAGAAAAAATCCTGTTGAAAGAGACCACACTTAAAACTAAGGATATGACAGGATACAGGATTCTCAAAATGTATCTCAATCCATGGGCATTAAGTGCAAAATGCTGATAATGTAGCATGACCTAAGGATGTTTGCTTATATAAAATCATCATCATAAGTGTATCGCAATGCTATGAACTCTGAGAAAGACTGGACATAAAATAACATGATTGCAACTTCTGTCTTGAACGAAAATAATGCAAACGAAAAATGATTATACAATTTTAATAATCACAATAACAGTTCTGAATACAAAATGATCAAGTCAATGAAAAGTATACAAGACCCTGGGAAATCTGTATTAATTTACAACCTGCTGTAAATCAGCTGCACAATTAAGAATTCTGATGTGATCTCAATAATTGCATACAGGTTTCATACAGATCAGGAGAACTGAAATCAATGATTTTTCAATGACTTTTTAATGACCAGTTTTCAGTTTTCAAGGACTATTCTCAGTATCAAGTGTTCTACTTCCAGTTACTGATTTAAATACAAGAAACAACAATAAACCCAAGATATAAATAAATGTAATGAAATATGAAATGCAAATGATAATAAAGTCATTGCAACTGCACCCAAATATTAAACACTGCTCTTCAGCTGCTGTACTTTCTCCTTCAGCCACAACTCTAGTACTTTCCCTTGCTCTTCTTTTTCCTTTCCTTTTCTTCTGAGTCCATTGGACTGAGACGTTAGTGTGATTGTCCCTTTCTCTTCTGCTTCATCTGTCAGTTTGTCTGCTGCCTGGAAAAGGCTGCTGACATCCATAATATTTCAGCCTTCAGCACATCACTGCTTTGCTACGATGTCATAGCCTTGACATGGTCGAGGCTACAAACTGATCATATACCTTGCAGTGGAGCAAATAAAACTATTGTCAAAGACAAAAAGATGACATGAGTAAAATTCTACTACCTCAGGGCTGTTCCAGTAAAACATATACCCCCCGGGGGGAAGGCACTTTCAAATTCAACCAACCCACAACAGAAGCAATTTAAAAAAATTATGATCCACCCTCTGATGTGTTTTAACAGAAAAAGATTGCCGCCTACAGAAGCGTATTATTTTACATAATTTCTGGCTATGGGTTAGTGGGCAGTAGAAGTGATTTTAATTTTGGGTTGTGGACAGAAGCGATTTAAATGACAGCTGACCCGAGGTAACCTATACTGAATTCTTATATATTATATAATCCACTGCATATTTTTATTTGTATTCATACGTTATAATCAATCATCTTTTGTTCTTGTTTGTTTTTATGTCGGGCATGTATGTTTCTGCTACTGTAAAATAAAAAAAATTCTTGGTGTCTTATTATTTGTAGATGTCTTGGTTCAGTCACTTAATACCTACTAATTTAATGTCCATGAATCTAGATTTTACAATAGGGATTTCTCTTATAATGCAGAAATCATGAAAGAACATCCTTACTAAACTGTCATTTGTTATGACTATGTATGTGTGCTTATTTCAGTGTTCGCTATGTTTTGCTTAAGTTTCTTTGTTCTTAGGCATGCTGCTTTTTGATTTGCATGATAGTTAAATCTTGTATTGCTTTAAATGTACTGTCAGATTCTGTGATTTATTTTTATGCTTTTTCAATAAATGTATTTGTAAATAGATATTATTTGATTTGTCAGAAGAAAAAAAATTAATGCCAATGGAAGTGATGTCACATTATTTCTGCCAACTTTTACACTATATAAATTCTGTAAGAAAAATATATTTGTAGTGAATAATATGTCTTATTTTAATGTCTTGTTGCATGACTAATACAAAATTTAAAAAAAGAAATATAGCATGTCAAACATTGTTTCATCATCATCCCTACTGTGATCAGTCAGATTATCATCAGGCCCAAAACAAAATATGTGTGATTCCTATTGCACTGGTTTTAAAATTAGGGTAGGCAGGTAGGTTGTTTTTTTTTAAACATTATATATATATCAAATTAAATCAATTAGATGCACAAATCAATTTCGGCAATGTGATTTTATTTTATTTGTGGGGGAGGTAAAAAATGCTAGGGTCGGCAATGAGAAACAGGCATGGTTGGCCTACCGGAAACACATTTTTTTTTTGTTGGCCTCATCATCAATGCCGATCAGTTTTCTACCATCATCAGGCCACAATCAATCAGTTCTTAGATTTTCATCCCAACTTCCCCTCACTGGATGTAGTTAAAATATTTGATACAATGGCTGTCCCAGTCCTCAAAAATAAAATTGTTTTAAAAAAAAAAAAATCACAACCTGCCCCGAATTAGATTAGAAAATGGATGAAAATCTAGGAATAATTTTCTTGACCCCAACGTACTCTTAAAATCAACATCATTGCAGTTTTATGTCTCTGGTCAAAGCAGCATCAGTGTTGCTTCTATGATTTTTCAAAAGAGGGCTAACTCCCCCATCCCTTTTCCAAAAGTGGGCAATTCTAAATTCAATTGGACAAATTTGCCCCTCTTCCTTGAGATATATGGGTCACACAGAAGACAATATTTCAAGTGATTGCAGCATCTTCAAAACAGGCAAGCACAAGGTTATTGTGTGGTTTATTGTATCTAAGCAATGTTTTTTTAGCTTGTATACCTGATCTAAGATTTGAAACATATTTACCAGATGTAAATGTGTTCCTTTTTTATGGTGTTCATGTATGTCAAGCATGGGTTTAATAAAGTGTACAGGTTAGAATGGCAAGTAGAAAAGAGTTATAAAGAAAAAATTATTGAATTTTTAAAATAATTAACACGAAAAAAATGGAAAAACAAGAATACAACTTTTTGAAAGAACTTTATAAACAACTCAGATTGGTGTTGACTTAAACAATACAATTACAGAATGAAAGCGCAAAAGAAGCAAGATTTAGTTGGGATATTAATTACCAGCTCAAAATTCTTTTTCACAGCTTCTGCCCATACAGCTGTTACATGATCAGCTGAATTGTATGTGCCTGTCTATTGCACTGGTCCTATAGTTTGTGCATCCTACAGTAAAAGTATTTGTTTTTCTGTGTTTCACACAGTCAACACAGCATCCCCATCTCTGAGTTTTCTAACCACAACCATTCCCCATGCCAGTTTGACTGGAAGTTGTGCACTAAGTTTTGCTTCGTTGCTTGCACTTGCTGCACTGCTATGTTTGAATCATTTTATCACATTTCAACAAGAGATTCTCCCTCACTGTTTCTTCGTTTATAATAATCCTGCAAAATTCTTTTTGATATTTCTGTGTGAAATTGCGTGTTCCTCCTGACTTAGCACATACCAACGCTGCTGGCTACCATTTACAATATGGTGCAACTGTAAAATATTTCCCCATTTCATTTTCACCTAGGTAATGAGCTTCTAAGCAAAAAATACGTAACAGGAGATGTATCTTTTAATATTGGCTTGAAAATAAAGTGGAGAATGTGAGAAAATAATTCTACTCAAGATCACAGTTTGTCAAGCTTGTCATGGACAAAAAAACATACAAGAATTAAATATCTTTTACACCGTTCCAATCATACCATGCATGTGACTGCAATAAAGACGTCTGCACTCTGTACATTTTTCAGCCTTTGGGAGTGTAATATGGGCATAAATTTGTTTGGGGAAAGGTTTAAATAGTTTCAAGCAGAACTTATGTCTGAAAGGCCCCAATGAGCTGATATTTTGTTAATAATTATTACGGGAAAGGAAGGGATGTTCTTGATGAAAGACTTCACTACATGATAAGAAAACAGAAATATCTCCGCTTTTGTATGCCATTTTGTCCAAATTCGTTCTCTCCTTTTCGTAAAGAAAAACAATAGCCTGCATCCAATCACACAATCTGTGCCAGTGGCAATCGAACTGTTGGGTTTTTGGTGCATAGGTTCATTCATTTTGGGCCAGCTTGTGATAAATCACAATATATTCCCGCAATCCTGTGTCCCAGAAGCAACACTGTTGCAGCATCATCATCACTTCTGGCCTAGTAGTAACATGCTGAACTTTGAATCCAGAAGTCATGGGTTCCATATCCCGCTTCTTGTCTTTCGTACGAAACTTCTACCCAAGGTCTGAGGAGCCTCCATGGCAGAGTGGTGTAAAATGCTTATCTTGTGATCACTTGCCTCTCATCATGTAGGTTCAAATCCCACTCAGGCCTTGTATGTGAGAATGTTGCAAGTTACTTGAGGAAGTTCAGTGGTTCTACCTTGTTGGTCTTTGATGCCTGGGGTCTTCTTCAGCAGTTACACTGGCTGCCATATATACATTTTCTTGTGCTGAAAATGGTGAAAAACTTGTAAAGGTCTACCAACAACTTGAGGACTCATCTCTATATGGCCTCAGGTGTTGGAGAAACCTAAAACACCAAATCAACCAACTAATCAATAGCAACACCAGCAACAGAAGTACTGGTTTATCATTTTTGCCACAGCTGTACGAGTGTATAAACTTTTACCATAGTAATTGTCTTTAAACCTATGAATATCGTTGATTATGTTTTCTGACATTTATCTAATGAACAGTCATCATCAGACTGTGTAAACAGACTTATATGTTAGTAGCTCTGAAAATTTTACATATTCAGCTCACACAAATTTAAATTTTCTCCAGCAATGTCTATTGTTCTGACCAGACCTATTTATTATAGCTTATTCAAGCTATATTTAGCCCTATCTGGAGATGTGCATAGTCTGATAAATATTTTTAACAAACAATCTGAAGATGCATGAATGTTTTTCGGTGATGCATTTGGATTGAGTATGTACTAGAATCAATAAACCAAGAAATCAAATTATTCAAGTCTGTCAGGCAGACACATAATTATAATCTGCCAATAGATTTTCTGATCTCTAAATTTGCGAGATTTATTCGGCTATACTGTTTCAGATGATAGAATCACTGGAATGGCCAGAACAGAGGTAATCACTGGAACGGACAGTTAAAATCGATTGAATTCATCTTTTATGTAGCTTAATTCACTATATTTTTTAATTAACTGCACAGTTTATTTTCCTCCCTTTAATAATTCTTCTTAAAGATGAGGAAACAATGTCGTGCACATTAAAGAATAGGAACACTCATGCTCATCTTTATCATCATTATATACTTCAGAAACAGTCAATTAGATTAACATTGTTGCTAGAGGTCGATATCCAGCAGTATTGACCGTAGTTAAGTAAAAATATTCACTGCTTCCTTATATGGTAAATACGTGCTGGCATTCGTAAAATTCCAAGCCCTTTACAGTGATTATCTCCATTCTGGTCTGTGTCTGGTGATTCTGTCCACCCATACTCTTTGCCTTGTTTTTGATACGCATCCAAATTTGTCACATGCTTACCCGATTACTATGCTAATAGTTTGTCAACCTAAGAATGTGTTTACCAATGTGAAATGGAACTGGGAAACTGAATTCCAAGATGGTAAACCTCTATATTTTTTTTATGTATTCCACTTGGATTCCATATTTCTGTAAAAAAACTAGGTAGTTCATCAACTCCCAATGCTGACCGAACATGCTGTACGATAATGTCAGAGTAAAACGAATACCAATGAAATCTTAAATCTTATAACCCGGTCAGGTTCTCTCCCCCCGCAGCGATGCTGCCAGGATTTTATCTAAAGGGCAGAGGGGGGTCTCCCCCCTTGTCACCAAAATAAGGGGGGAGTACAAAATAAAGGGGAGGGGGGGAGAAATGGCTATAGTTCAATATTCACCCAACACTTAAATATCCCCATCTCTCTTTCTTACTGCTCCACTCTGTTAGGGCTCTATTGAAATCAAAATCCTCAAAAGATGTCCCCTCTAGTTGTATAAGCATTAATCTGTTGATTGTTTCTGAACTTGATGTGTTCCTTATCTGTGTATGAATGTTTGTTCTGTGCTGGGAACCCACTTTCACAGTCTGCTATCTGAAGGGGCATACCCATAGCTAGCTTAGCCAGCTTGAACAAGCTGTTAAACTGTTCTTTGTGGTTGTTATGTACAATTTTCCACATCTGATAGATATTGTCTCTTGGATATCTCTGTTCCACAATAAGATTTTTCACTAGCATGAACTCTGCCAAAGTTTCCCTTTCTTGAATCAGTGGTTTGCTGCCTACTATACCAGATTTCTTATATGTTCCATAAAGCTGTTTTAGGGTTTTGAGTCCATCAATGTCGTGTTAAGACGGAGGTATTTTGGTAAAATAAATATCCTGACATTTTAATTCTTTTTAGATTCTTATATTATTCAATTTATCTTAACCCATAAAGTGCAATACTCAGTATAGTTTTGTAGCACATGATCCCCCAGTGCTGAATTGTTTGAAAAAAGAAATGAAAATTGCACTCTACTTTTAAATTGCCTGTATTTTAATTAGGCTTGTGTTGTCCATTTAATTCCAAAATACCGCTGAATAGGGGGTTGACCGGCATGCTGTCTGCAATCCAGCATGTACATCGAACTCATATTCAAGATCATTTTTGGGCTCAAAAACACTCACTGGTATTTCCAGTAACACTTTTGCCGCTCCAGTTGACTGATATACTTCAAAACTTCATAATCATTGTCATCATCGCTGTCATCAGCCAGTATTGGCCGAATTAAATCGTCATCTGAAGATGAACCACATTGGTAGTCGGCCATTTTGGGGTTTTCTGAGTGTGCCATATTTAAAACATGCATTTGTAAAATTTCTTGTTGACTAAGGTTAAAACTACGACAGAATGCATGCTCCAGGGCCCAATATACAAATCAAATTTAGTTTAACAACCATTTATGTCAATCTGAAGTATTCAGTTGTGTAAACATTTGACTACCTGAAAAACGATGTCACGGCAAGTGCTATAAGACCTCTACCGGCAGCCAGACTTATGTCGCGACAAGCACTTTAAGGGTAAACAGTTAAATAAAACATGTATACTGTGCAGTGTACATTTTTAATATGCGCGACTTTAAACTAATTTGCGGGAGTTCTCGGGCATCAATGCTTTCCAACGTCGTGAATTCGCACAAAGTTTGCGCGATTAGTGCACTCTAATGCCCTGGCAGCATCAATGCCCCTGTATATTGATTTGCCACAAGTTAGACCGCTAAGAAGGGGCTAGATGAGATTTTAAATATATATATGCATTTTTTCTGACAACCCCACCTGTGATTTGTGCTTTTGTTGATGCAACCCACACCAGAAGTGATTTTCCTAGCCAACACTCCACTATCAGAATCAAATTAGTTTGAAACACAACCACCTACAGAAGTTTTATTGAAGTGCCGTCCCCGAGGGGGGATATGTTTTACTGAAACAGCCCTCAGTACAGTTATGGTTTTTCAGGAAGTATGGCTTATGATAAAATTTATAAGCCTATAAAAGGGTAAAATATATTGGTAAGTTTACACTAACCGTACTCTGACCACATGACAGGTAACACACAATTCTCACGGTAATTCGCTTTCCAAACAAGGCTTACTACACCATATTTGGATATTCTACAATATGTTATTGAATGGGCGCCATATTTACTACAATATGTTTACGTTTCCAAACAAGAATGCAATGTCCTTATATGGCACACCGAAAAATGTGGCTGAAAATGTAAGTAGTGTTATATGAACTAATATGGCTGATGATCCAACAGAAAATTTTGTATGAAGAATATAAACGCTATTTTACTCGTGTTTCTACAGTGAAATTTGGCAATACTGATATTAAAAAAGAAGACTAATTGATTTGTTTAAGGATATGTATGTAATATCTTCAAACTTTCTTACAATATGCTGAAAAGGGGCCAGGTGTGAATCAGACCCGGCTTATCCATTGATACATACAGGAATGTTTTAGTACCCCTTCCACAATGCAGGGGTATTAATATTAGTACTAATCAGTGCTTTGCATGAAACGTCACATTAAAACTGCACCCCTATTGTCAGTCGTTGAATCTGTTTAACCCCCTGACAAATCTGAAACTGGCTTTTATGATACAGACAACAGCGACGACAAAGAATTAAATGACATTTGTTGTGTTGACCTTATGAACCCCAACCTTAAAACCACAGACTAGTGTGTTTTTTATGAATTCCAACTTAGGGCAGCAATGAGCATTCCTGCAATATTTATATTTGTTTGCACATTACACAAAGCACTATGTATTTTAAGGTCGCATCTTTAATCAGCCACTTAATGAAGTCTTTGTCTTGCAGCCATTTATTGCTGAATGTGCACTTTCCATGCATTTTGCGATGATCGCTTGTTAAAAAGACTTTGTTGCTAATGAACCATCCTTGCTTAGCAGATACACGTGGTGAAGTGAATGAGTGCACATGCGTTAATTACATCATGTAAAAGGGATGCTATGCACAATGTCTGATTACTTCCCGTGGATTCTGATAATGGCAGAATGGCTAGCAGATGACAGAAAAATCAAACTGTACTTCCAATCCTCACACAACGTTAAATAAATGACTCGGAAGCAAAATTTTCCATCATATTTTATATTTAAGCGAAATCACTCAAATTCAAGGACTTTCAATGACCTAGGTGAAAAATTAAAGACTTTCAAGGCCTTGAAATGAGGTGTTCATTACTCAATGACTTTCAATGACCTTTAATGACCATGTAAACTCTGTGCATAATACTGAAAAAATTCACTCAACAACATACAAATGCATCTGATACAAGGAATCAATGATTTTTGATCTGTGCAAATATGATTAATTTTGAAATATTAATTTAGTTATTATTTTATGGACAACGGACAACTGCTGATGGGTTTTTCCCCATACTTTTCTATGTAACAAGCCTTAATGGTGATGGGTTTTTCCCCATACTTTTCTATGTAACAGCCCTTACTGGTGATGGGTACTTTTTCCCCATACTTTTCTATGTAACAGCCCTTACTTGGAAATAGATTAGCAAAATAAAATGTGCAACAACCTATACATCTTTTTTTGGTGGTTTTCGATCACTTGGACCCTAAGCTATGTAAAAATATCAATTTTTTTCAAAACAAATAGTCCTAACATTTTACTAGTGATCATGATTAAAACCCTCTATTCAAATTACATAAAATAATGTCCATGAGACTTTTTAAAAAAACTTCTTCCTATAGTGTTAGCTACAGATGTAACCCTTGTGTTTTACCTAAGTAGACTGTTGACGCAGTCACACAGTATTTTCCATCGTTCAACAAGATTTGTAAGTCTCTCTGGTAGACTCTCTGCGACATCAGAAGTAAAGATCAAGTTAGCACCTTCCACCCTGGGATTTTTATCTGAAAATTAAAAAAAACACAGGTACAATTTCTCTCTATCATAAAAATTCTCAAAGGCTTCTACTACTATATTTACTTGTGTATAACTCATGTCCAACTGCAAACTGCTTAGACCCAGATCTGGCAACACATAATGCACCAGCAGATCTGGGTCTATGCAGTTTGTCAAGAGTAATCAGTAGAACAAACAACATAGACCCTGATCTGCTGGTGCATAATGTGACAGCAGATCAGGGTCTATATTATTTGCAATTGGACCTGACTTATATGTGAGTATATATGATATAAAAAAAAGTTTAACAGAAACTCAATTTTGTAAAACAGTTAATTAAATTTCCAGTCATACACATTGCTCACATATCTAGAAAAAAACGCTTACCATACATAATTACATATCAGTCAGATTCAATTGTATATATCCAGATTTGCCACTGCAATAATGCACCAGCAGGTCTGGGTCTATTCAGTTTGTTAGATTTGCCATTGCAATAATGCACCAGCAGGTCTGGGTCTATTCAGTTTGTTAGATTTGCCATTGCAATAATGCACCAGCAGGTCTGGGTCTATTCAGTTTGTTAGATTTGCCATTGCAATAATGCACCAGCAGGTCTAGGTCTATTCAGTTTGTTAGAATTAATAAGTAGAACAAACAACATGGATCTGGCTCTGAAAACACATTATGCAACAGTATATCAGGGTCTATGTTGTTTGCAGTTGGATCTGACATATAGGTGAGTACATATGATTATTCAATCTTGGAGGACAACTCGGAGTGAATATCTTTCAGACATGATAAGCATGTCTCATATATACAAGCTGTTCCAATCAAATACATTATCCATCACAGGGATGACTGTAAAATCTTAATGAATATAGTTGGTGGCTTCATTCAGCTCCGACATATTTAAGAATATTATCAATTTGTTATGTCCATGTTGAGAACAAAGGTTCTGTAATTCACACTGTCTTGCCAGCACTCTGATGTTCACTCCCCTTAATAGAACTTTCAAAAACTGTATATAAAAAATCTTAATATTATAGATATTGCTGCAACCACCACCACTGCTAGAAAAGTGACAGTTACTGTGTAGCAGGAATTTTCAGTGGTGGGGAAATGTTAGCACTGAACTGTGTCAGTATGAGATCTTGGAAATAAATCCCATGAAAATGTATTACCATATGTACTTGTGTACAAGCCCAGTCCAAATGCAAACAACACAGACCCTGATCTGCCGTCACATCATGCGCCGGCAGATCAGGGTCTATGTTGTTTGCTCTACTGATTAAACCTTACAAACTGCACAGACACATATCTGATGGCGCATTATGCGACGGCAGATCTAGGTCTATGCAGTTTGCAGTTGGTAACAGCTTATACGCGAGTATATACGATACCTTAAATATTAAAATCTCTCTTGATCCATATTTCAAAAATATAACTTGCCTAAATTTAAATCCTGTGTTTTTTAACAAAGTAACCAAATTGTATGTCCTTGAAAAATACCTGCTTTATTGTAAATGCTGCTATGTGCTAATGCAGGTGAGATGAAAACCTGTTTATTGTATTGCATAAATGTTGATAATCTGTGATAATTCAAACCCTATCATCACATGGGTATAATATGTGGTTTTATTGGTTGTTACATACCTGTTTCCATGCCCTCATAGAGCAATGTAAGAGTGTGAGACATGGAGTCAGTCAGCTGATCACAATGGTGTTTCCAACCTTCAGTGTACTTCACCCCCTGGTTCCCTCCTCCACCACACTGAGCCAACAGGCTGAAACACACTGTTGCAGCCTGGTAAACATAATTTTAAAAAAAATCTTATTACTGATTTCAACTATATAATATTTACATTTAGGACAGCTAACTATGTGAAGACAATATGCTTACGTTTACAGTGATGTTTTCACCTCTACTAAGTATACATATATACATCCATCCATCCATCCATCCATATATACATACATACATCCATACATACATACATACATACATATTCTGTCATCTTTCTCACAAAAGAATATTTTTTTTAAACATACGAGTGATATTGACACAGCAGTCCAACAATATATTTATAGTGTTATCCTTGCTGTCATTTTCAGATGGGTCTTTTGCAAAGGATGGAAATTACATGTAACTCTTGTATACAGCGCACTGCTATTAATGAAATACAATAAACGATATTGTACTTAAGTACCGTATATACTTAAAAGTTGAGTCCAACTGCAAACAACACAGACCCTGATCTGCTGTCGCATAATGTGCCGACATATCAGGGTCTATGTTGTTTGTTCTACTGATTACCCCTAACAAGCTGCATAGACCCAGATCTACCAATGTAATATGCAACAGCAGATCTGGGTCTATGTAGTTTGCAGTTGGATCTGAGTTATATGGTACATCTATTATACATCAATATACCGAATGTAAACACACAAATCTTATGTTAATTATATTCGTTTTGCAGCCATAACTAAACATCTTATTACTAAAGGAATGAGTCTACTGAACATAATAGAACTTAATCTTAAAAAGCACTGGTAATCTGGACCAATGATCTGTTTAACCACTACATATGTAAGCTATAAAACATTTCATACTTCATTGTAGCAAATTTTACTGATGTATCTGATTTTCTTACCAACCAGAAATTCCAAGTAATTATATGTCTAGCTTGCTTCCCTGCCTGATAAAGATGTGTTTTCACTTTCAGAAGACCTTGCCTGAGGATTAGAGGTTAATATATAGGAAATGGTAGTGCCTACTACTTTTACAGTCCAAGTATGATTGCTACCACCACCCACCCCACTCCCACTGCTGGGTTTGGGAGTTATAACTACACACAAAAAACTTTAACTGAAAACTTAACCAAGATTCTTAAATGATCTTGACCTTGCCTGAAGGTCAAAGAGAGGATTGGGGTGCATGGATATGAAAGGGCAGAGGTTCCTGATTCTACAGTCCCAGCTTGATAACTATCCCTTCCAGGGTTTAGGACTTATGACCATACAGAAAATCTTTAACCACAATTTCTTGTGACCTTAACCTTGCCTGTGGGACAGAAGAAGGGTAAGAGCATATGAATTTTAAAGACCTGTGCTTATTAATTCTATATTCCTAGCACAATAACTATCCCTCTTAGAGCATGAGATTTATGATCTTACAGAAAACCAAAACTTAACCAAGATTTTGAAATGACCTTGACATTGCTTGAGGGTCAGAGAGAGGGTAGGATAGCATGGATATAAAAGGGCAGAGCTACTTGATTCTACTGTCCATGTGCGACAGTTATCCCTCCGAGGGTTTGGGACCTATGGCCACACAGAAAAACTTACTGAAAATGTAAAGAAGATTTTCAATTGACCTTGATTCTGCCCGAGAGTCAGAGGGAGGGCTGTGGTCCAAGATTTTGTTTTGTTGGTTTTAACTGCACTTTTAATGTATTATTGGCTATATCATGCTGAGGAAAAGGGAGCTTAGTGCCTTTCCCAAGGGCACACCAAGGCAGCCAACCCAGGCTGGCCTGGGCAGGTATCGAACCAGCAACCCTTTCATTATGAGTCTGATGCTCAACCAACTGAACTACCATGATGAAAGGGCAAAGCTTCTTGATTCTACAATCCAAATATGATCACTATTCTTCCCAATCTCTGGGTTTTATGACCATACAGAAAATCTTTAACCTTAACCAATGTTGACACCACTGATATTTTCTGATAGAAATTGTTGGTTATGGAATTTTTGTGGCTTTGGGAAATACTGGCTGTTTTATTAAATGTACAAGCCACAACTTGGGATGAAGGAAAAAGTATGCATTGGCTGCTTCCGGTGCATATGCCATAACCCTTCAACTCTTGGACAAAAATAAGGGCACATCTGGCGAAAATTACAATATGTCTCACCTATGCAAAAACAGGGGAGATAAAAATATGTTTTAATTTTAGTACATGTATATTTAATTCAAGTAAAGTATAGAGGATGGTCTTTTTCACTGTTTTTGATTTATTTAGTAGTGATTAGATCTAAGTAAATATCATTTCTGGATGAAAACTAAATAAACCTGACCTTGCTGGGCTTGCAAGCCCTTATATCCTCCAGTACACATGCTTCTATCTTGTTCTGAAATAGATAGGAAACAGTACTGGAAAAAAACATTTTCAATTAATCAATGAAACAAGGAAATTACAATTGAATCCGGACTGAAATTTAAGATTGTTTAATCAGACAAATTATTTAACAGCTGCAGTTTTATAACGAAAATTCCAAAAAATTTAAGAAGAAAAAAAATATTTACAATTGATAAACTACAAAAGGCAAAGATATCAGAAGGAACAAAGTAATTCTTATTATTTAAAATTTGGATTCCTAAGTATCTAATTCAAATGACATACACAAGTTAGAAATTGTTTTCATGGAAAATAAACATTCTGAAATGTAAGATAAATTCTATAGTCAGGATTAGGGTTAGTACATCTCAATTTGAAGACCTTAATGTGGAGTATTAAGAACTTTTGGTATAAAACAAATACTGCACAAGACAAGTGTGAAGAATCAATAGTAATGATAAGGTGAACAAATTCAGTGCTTTTCAAAAACCTTAGACGGTTCTTTTAAAAATTTTAATTCATTAATTTTAAAAGTTTTTCAAAAAAGATGATGTTTTTGTCAGAACTAAATTTGTGAACTGGGGAAGAAATCTTTCCACATATAGGGTCACTCTTCATTGGGTCTTTAAATCTGTTGTTTGTAACAACCACATAATCCCAAAAACGTTTACCCCACAGAAAATAGTAAAAATTCACTGTAGATAATGCACAGATACTGAAAGATACTTCCCAAAGCACAGCCTTTAAACCATTCTCGTCTTTCACAGAAATCCTTTCCTTTCAAAATAAAATGGATCTCTCACAATAATTCAAAGATGGTTTTTTTTCTCAAGAGACCTCTAAACTAATCACTACAAAAAACTCTGCAGCAGTGTTTCTGCCATATTTGAGAAAAATGGAGCAATTTGCGCCTCATCATTTGAAAAAGTGGACCAATGGTGTGATCATAATGGGCCTACCTCATAATAAAATAAGGTATCATTTACATGGTCTTTTTCACCCGTTATTTGCATGAAAAACTGAAAATAAATTACCTATTCTACTTTAAGATTCTCCTCTCTGATGCCTCTGACCATACCCTAAAAGCATGGGAAAAGTCAAATTCTTCTGTTTTCTGCCACTCCAACATTACAGTCATCAGTCTATGCAATGTGTCAGCTTTCAAGCGATTTCTGAAGAATATTTGAACGTTGTTTTGGCAGCTAAAGCCTTGTTCACAATCAGCTGACTCAAAGGAGTCAGAAGGGCAAGCCTTGCTAACATTATCAACTTTATGAACATATCATTATGGTACTTCTTTATCATTTTCCATAGGTCTGAAAAGCTATCCCTAGGGTACATTTGGTCTAAGACCATCTTCTTCACAAATGACCATTCTCTTCTGCATGCTTCAGCATCTACAAGGGATTTTCTATATTCCCATCTGCTGCTTTCTTATTCTCCTGACAGAATTTTACAAGAAGATCTAAGTCACAATTTCCAAATGATTCCTTTTCTTCCTCAGGAATAAGTGACAGTCAATGCATTCCAAGTAATTTGAAAGCAAAGGCTACTTCAGTGGAATCCTTAGAGAATCTCTTGTTCACATTTGTTGCAAGTTTTTCACTAAATTCTGTTCTTACTTTGGTACTTTCCTCTGAAGCAACCCTGATGTCATTGTTTGACAGCTTTGTATCTGTGTACATGAAGTCACTACCATTTTTCACCAGTTTCTCCTGTAGTTCTGTCTGGAAGTGTGATTACAACTTTTGGGTTTGTTTGTAGCCTCAAGAACACTTCCCAAAGCAGCAGGTACAACATCTATATCCAAGTCCTGCTTTTGAAACACAAGGTTCAACCGAGTAAAAGCTGGTACAACATGCATTAGCATGTGCATGGTGGAAATAAATCTAAGATCAGTTAGTGCTTATAGAATTCTCTTTTCTCTCTCATTTGGCTTTTTTAGCTGCTGGAAATATGCAACAAGTGGTTTCTATGACAACAGCATGTAATGCCTCATAAAAAGAAATCCAACGAATCTCATGGACTTTCTTTAGTTTAATTTCTTCATGTTCTAAAAGTTTCTAAACTGCCCTTAACTGTGCTATTCTATCTGTGGATCTTTTGAAATAGTTATCAGTTAATATCTCATGGAAAGTCTTTCCTATTTATCACATACCCATTTATTCTTACATGCTTGATATGGTATTCGATACAGATATTCAATCCGTATTTCCGTATCACACAGCCAGATTCTTACATGCTTGATATGGTATTCGATACAGATATTCAATCCGTATTTCCGTGTCACACACCCAGATTCTTACATGCTTGATATGGTATTTGATACAGATATTCAATCCGTATTTCCGTATCACACACTCAGATTCTTACATGCTTGATATGGTATTCGATACAGATATTCAATCCATATTTCCGTGTCACACACCCAGATTTGAACTACTTCAATTTCTTCTTTGACGTCTGCACATAGATATTTTTAGATGCAGTGAATCGAACTTGTATAAATCCCAATTTGTTTTGAATTGCATTCATACAATAAAGCTAAAAATACTTAGAAAGCGTAAAAGAGGGGGTATGTAATAAATAAAAAACTGCATTCATGTTTTATTCTGAATCAGGGGAAAGAACTCGTTTGATATGGCTTATGAATACATCACGGCCTGACGGCCTAAACGTATCCCTACACCAAATCAAACTCATTCTTTCTTCCAAATGTAAACAAAACATGAATGCAGTTTTGTGTATGTATGATACATCATCAGCTGCTCTAGATGTGCACAATGACAAACAATGGGAAAAACAGTGAACAATAATTGCAAAAGGGTTCACTTCTTTGATTTTAGCAGAGACTCCATTTTATCTACCAATCATAACAGAAACTCCATCACCTCCAAATGAATAAACATTTTCATCATGAAGACCCCTACATTCCATGTAGGCTTTCAATTTACCAAATATGACTTGGACATGGGCACTCACACAAGACTCCACAAATGGTTGATTTCCCAAGAAAACATGTTTTCTGATTAAAAGTTTCTTCATCTATCATACATGCATACACAATTAGTTTCTTTGTTACATTAATAGTGCTTTCATCTATCAGAATGACTAGCAATTGGAAGCTGTTGACTGATATCTGATATTATTACATTTGTAATCTCCTCCTGAATTTCCTCAGCACTTTGTCAAGACATGTATGTTGCATTTTTACCCTGTAAATGACATTTTTACAGTCTGTAAATGACAGAAATCAATCAAAGATCCATACTTCATGGTTACTTTTCCTTCCTTAGCGAACCAGTATGCACAACGCATAGCACATATCACTGCTTCAGTCTTCTGAGTGACTGCACTGTTTGCAAAATTACTGTGCAAAGCACTGTCTCTAAAGGACTGCTGATGGTCACTGCACTTAGTATGGTGAGATAAAGCTGAGGTCCCGAAGTTTTGACATCCAGTCATCATAGTTATTTCTCTTGGAACTTCTGCTTAAGTTGCAATACATTTTATTTTGATCCAAATCATATTCTAGTCAGCTATACTCATGTTTGCAGCCTTCTTGAAGCATGTGCATGAAATTTTTCTTCCTTGGTTCCGCCATTTTGTAATCCAAATCTACATTGGAAGTTTCATTTTCGGTTAGTCTTCCATCTTGTTCAGTACAGTTATCATTGGTATGGTCATTCCTGATTGTTGTTACAATCTAAGCATGATACTGCGGAAAAGAACTTCGTTATCTGCTGTTTCATATCTGCCTCTTAGTAAAACTTTGCCACCCTTACAAATGCAAATGGCACTGTATCAAGGTCACATCGTGTGGCTGGTAGCACGTGACTTACAAAAATCACAGAGACTACAAATGTTTATTTGTATAAATGAGTGTATGTACATAGTTGTATTGAGTTTGATTGATTTGATAGGGGTGTATTTAAATTATCTTGATAGCATACTACTAATAATAATAATAATGCTAATGTTATTCTGTGCATAGTACATGTATTTGTCATGAACCAAGTCTGAGAGCTGAACCTGCCTTCAGAGGTCACCTGTCTACAAAGACCACTTTGGCCTTTGGCCTTTTCCCATGGGTGGCCACTGTAGATATATATATATATATATATATATATATATATATATATATATATATATATATATATATATATATATATATATATATCAAATTAAAGGTAAAAAATGCACCTTGTTCATTGAATTTCTTTTTTTGTGTGGGACATTGTGTCTATCTTGCACAAAATCATACAAAGGCATCCCCCGGCTGAAACACTGTGCAAGTATCATTGATTTAGTTTGCTATAACTATGGTCCTACACCCCCGGGTCTGGACCTAGGTCTGGACCTAGGATTGAAAGAAAAGTTCCACACTAATTTCACCAAAATTAAATGTTTGATTTCCACTTGGCCATTTTTTTATTTTTTTTTTGCCACACCCAAATACAATGAAATCCTTCTGTACCGATGTTTCTTTTAAATGTTTTATTCAGTTTTATTTAAGATGATAGTTAGACATATATTTTATCACAACTATGGGAAAATGTTTTGCCCCAAAAAAAATTTAGTTTAAGACTAAAAAACAGGGTATTCAAATAAAAATATATTGTGAAAAATTTTGAAGAATGTATTTTGTGCATCCTTGTACATGTACACATGTCAGTATTTAGCATTTAATATAATTGTGAACAATTTTGTAATATTGTAATAGTTGCAACAAATCTGAATATCCATTTCAAATTAATCTTATGCTTCATATAAATTTGATCCATAATTTAAAATATCTAAAGAATGAATAGAGATTTAAATATTGTCTGAAATCAGATGAGTAAATAGGTTTGTACAAGGAGTGAATGGTAATTTTGTTTCCAAAAATCTCCCAGGTTTAAATTATTTCATGTTAAATTTGTATTGAATATACTTTTATTCTGAATATTTGTTGCCAAAACCAAATATAAATTCAAATTTGGAAGAATGAAGTCTTACCTCTAAGACAAACCAAAAGTTGATAAAAAAAAAAAGAGATTTTTGTACTTGTGCTTTATGTGTTACCATTAGTTAATGGGATATAATTAATGGGGCATAATTTTACATAGTACATATAGTCTCCCACATGGTCAGCTGTACATTTGTTGTTGACAGTGACATTTATTGAAGACACAGCTATGTAAGCAGATTTTTCATTTCATAATAAAGCATATCCTATTATAAAGTTGGCTAATTGTTTAACTTAGAATAGTCCAGTTGACATTGTGTAATGCACATAAATTCACAACAGGTTTTTCACCTGCTGATCTATGCCTAATAGAGGAAATTATGACACCTTAGTGAATAGCTCTAATTACTGCTATTAATAATAGCAATACCTCCAATTTTACCTATCTAGAAAACAAACACAGTAAAATTGGAGGAACCTCACACGGGGGAAAATGCCCTAGAAATAGGCTAGTCAGCAGAAAAACTGTGCAGCAAACTCCATATTTTCTTGCCAGAAATATTCACATAATATAACAAATTTTTATCAGATTATTATTTTTGCCACTAACTCTGATATTGGCAATCAACATGCTGACCCCTGGTCCCCTCTTGAAAGGCCCATCAAAACAAAAGTACCAGCATATTTTTAAACTATTTATTACATTTATTTTATATTTGGTCACAAACTCTGTATAGTAAAATTTTTACTTTTTAATCTATGGATCATAAATATTACAGGATTTCTGATACAGGAAATACACCAACTTGAAGTCATTTTTGTTTCACATAAAATGTTAGACATACCTTGAATGGTCCACATGATCCAGAGAAGTTCCTGATACAGCTGTTGATGCATATAAAGGCAGACTGCCGCCACTAAATGATTGAAATTGATTGATTTATGCATCCATTAATTCACTAAAACATACATGGAAAACTAAAAATAATAAAATGACTTGATAAATAATTGCTTTGTAGCAAGATATAATGCTTCCAGTGTTACAGATTTTATATACAAGATACAGTCCATTTGTTTTTCTTATAAATATTAATTTTCTATGAATATACCATCATGTACAACTGCAAAACAAAGTAAGAAAGAAATGTATCCTATCTGTTTAAATCAAATTAAATACAAATTAAATTATGTTTTTTCTCCTCAATTATAAAAAAGCAAAACTTTGTGAACACTGAATTTAATATTGAAATAAATACAATAAATACAAACCTCCTTCGTAGCAGCAAGTAAAAGGGGCAACAACTGTGGAATAACAGAACTGGCTATCTCTCTTGAGAGCTCAGTGAAGCTAGTGGAGATGGACAGGATATTGGCACACACCTCACAGGCAAGATTATGCACAGCAGCCCTATGGTAGGACTAAACAAAAATAAAAATGTCATAACTTTTCTTTTGAAGAGCTGTGATACATGAAATTGTGCAGTCTAGTAATCAGATAGTATATACAGAATTATGACAGTCTGTAACATGTTCTTACATATTTTTAGAGTCAATTTCAGACACTTATTTTCACGTCCATCTTTAAGGTAATATCATAGATGTGTTGAAAACATATGATAACATTAGAGAATAATAGTTGCCAATAACTTCGAATGCATGATAGCAAATTTAGTGATTTTTCACATTTATTACAGGTGTAATAATCCATAACATTTAAATCTTTTAATCCATAAATGAAAAAAATTACCAAAAATGAAGAGGCAAATAATATTTTCTGAGATTAATTTTATACATGGTCAGTAATATAGTTGCATCCAATAAAATATTATGTTACAAAGTTGTTTCTAACTTTTCCTTAATCACCCATGCTCTTATTGTAATCTTTTTCTAAAGAAATTTAGCTTTGTGGAAGATACTACCATAAATACTTGCGTATAAGCCGATATCAACTGTAAAATGCATAGACCCAGATCTGCCATCACATAATGTGCCCGCAGATCTGAGTCTATGCAGTTTGTAAGGACTAATCAGTAGAGCAAACAAATTGGACCTGGATCTGATAGTGCATTATGCAACGGCAGATCAGGGTCTATGTTGTTTGCATTTGGACCTGGATTTTACGTGAGTGTATACGGTATTTCATCCTATAAAGAAATAAATTCTTGCACCAAGTACTATCTAAAGCTATGTTAATTTCCGTGTTGTGAGAGAGACTTCATTTGGTCTGAAAAATTGTATTGCAATGAATTTTCCTTACCTGATTAATTGAAAGCATTTTGTGAAGTTAAAATATCAATGATTTATACAGTACATTCATCCCTAACCCTTCTGCCTAGACAATATTTTTAGAACTGTTGTGGAGTTCTTGTTGTTATGAAGAAAAAAAAGTAAATCTCAAACCACAATGAATTTTCTGTGTTTAGTGTGTTACAGGTCAAATTACAGTAAGATCCAACAAGGCACTGGGCAAGTAGACAATACTGTAATAATAATAATATTAATGATAATAATAATAATAATAATTACAACACCAATAACAATAATAAACTTCATTAATTTTCAATGGACTGTTGAACCAAAGGCTCAACTCAAACATGGTTGAGATGTACAATAAAATACCTGAACTACATATGATGTATTGTCAAAGAATGAAAGCAATACGATACGGAAAGTTAGTAAAAACTATAAAAGTACATTCTGGGTTAAAACAAAGTTACACAGTTTACATTTGTGTTTAAAAGCAGCAAAGGTTGTCCATGATTTAATATCATAAGGTAAAACATTCCTGATTAAAGACCACTGTATGTAAAACTCCTTACAAACATTTCAGACCTGACATTTTGGATACATAGTTGATATTTAAAAGAACAGCACACGATTCAACTAGGAATCATTAGAGACTGGACTAAAAGTAGTGGCAAGTTGTTTTAAACTTTGTACACAAGGACAGATTCACTGTATTTTACTCTATTTTTAAAAGGTCACAATTTTAGTTTTTCAAATAAAGTTTCACTGGATGTAAAATATTTTTAATCTAAAAGAGTTTAAAAGCAGCAAAGGTTGTACATGATTTAATATCATTAAGTAAGATATTCCATATTAAAACACCACTGTATGTAAAACACCTTTTCAACATTTCACTCTTGTGTTTTGGGATACATAGTTAATTTTTTAGTATAAAAGCATGTGATTTGACTACGAACTTTGGAGACAAGATTTTCCGTGTAATTTAGGAAAAAATAAAACCTGGTAGAAGGGAGGTCGGCTTATCTGCCGGCCAAAATCTAGTATAGCTATAGTAACACCATATAAGCCATTTAAATCATTAACCAGGTCACCTCGGTACATGAGGACCTGGGGGTTCTGGTTGGAAAAGTGTGTGTGTGTGTGTCTATGTGTTTTGGGTTATTTTACCTGTTTCCTCTATTTCTCATTATATTTCATCATTATATGTCATCTCGGACTGATGGGTCAGCTTATGCATGGGTCATGCACTTTTTAATGTTTTTACCTATTTGTTTTTTTTTTTGGGGGGGGGGTTTAGTTATACATGAACAGGATTATATGTTAGTATATATGGTAAAAATGTGATGCCAGATTGTTTTGGCTTGAAACATGAAAACCAATTCACTGTATTTTACTCTATTCTTAAATGGTAACCATTTGAGTTTTCCAAATAGAGTTTCATTGGGTGTTGAATATTTTTCATCTAAAGAGTTCTAGCCAGATTCTTTTGCAGGCATTCAGTGTATTTCAACAGATAATATTAACCATGTCCCCAAATATTGGGACAATAATCAAATTGAGGTAACATGAAACAATTGTAAAATGTAATTGTGTATTTGGCATTAACAATTACTCAATTGTTTTCAAATGAAATAACCTCAAGGAAATTTTGCTACATAAAGAATTCATTTGTTTATTCCACGATACAGAGTCATCAAGTGTGACTCCGACAATTTTTCACGAGTGAAACATTCAAGCTTGTCATGTCTGCAGTATACATAAAAATCTGTTTGCATTCTCCTTTTCTTCTGAATAGTGCCAATTAGTAAAATATTGTCTTATTTTGTTTTTAATTTATGCACATAGCACTGTTGGTGCCCCAAGTTGAAAAGTCTGACATGTCAGAAATTAGCTTACCTGCTACTATCAATTTCATGAATATGTTGTACTTATAGCTTAAGCAGCTGTGTCATTTGCATATATAGCCATATCAGAAATTCCTACAGTAATCTAGGATGGACGGCTTTAATGCCATTAAAACATATGGTTCGAGATCTGCTGTTTAAATATGAGCTATAAAAAAGTGGTGACCTTAAACATCCATAAATTCTAAATTTTGTAGTAGAATACTGTGATTAGACTCCCATAATGTATTTCCTGACACCAACAATTAGTACAATTTGTTAAAGCCATTTAACAGGAGTGGAATTTTCTAAGGTCTTATTGATTTTTGGATGACAAATTATGTGCTGATAAAAACTAATAAAATGGAGATAGATATGTCTTTTGAGTACTTTAGGCAGTATGGGAAGAACAGAAATTGGTCTAAAATTGTATTTATCATCTCTTGTACCTGCGACTGTTGCAGATTTCTATTGATCAGCAACACTTTTTAAAAATTGTGCACTGATTCCATCTAGGCCAGTAGAATTTGTATGATCAATTAATCTAAAAATGTTGAGAACATCTGAATTTGGAATGCATGGAGTTTTAAACTTGGTACATTCTGTATATAAAAGTATGCAAAATATTTACTGAAATGATGCATTTTTATAGTTTTTCATCTTATATAGGCTAACTTAATTTTACAAATAAACAGCGGATCTTGTTGCAAAATACTCTTGTTGTATATTTAAAAGATGAGTGTACTATCATGAATGAATGAGTATAACTTTCTAAGTCCTTATAAGTTTTTTTTCAGTCTTTAACTATCCTGTAGATATACCATCGATACTCGCGTATAATCCAGGTACAAATGCAAACAACATAGACCCTGATCTGCTGTCGCATAATGTGCATGCAGATCAGGGTCTATCTTAATTGTTCTACTGATTAGTCCTTACAAACTGCATAGACCCAGATCTGCCGGCGCATTGTGTGATGGCAGATCTGGCTCCATGCAGTTTGCAGTTGGTATTGGATTATATGCGAGTATATATGGTATGTGCTGTATGTTGCATATACTCACCTGAATAATTTGAGTGCACAAACGGAGCCAGGTCATGGCATACTGCATAAACACTTCTGTGCTGCATTGTCTAATCACATGGGACAGGAGAAGGAGTCCAGGACCGCTGAAAAACAGCAGACTTTATCAGAACAGAAAAGTACCATATGTACTCGCTTATAGGTTGGATCCAACTGCAAACAATATAGACCCAGCTCTGCCATTACATAATACTTTTGCATATCAGGGTCTGTATTATTTGTTTTACTGATTAGTTCCAACAAACTGCATATACCCAGATCTGCTGTTGCATTATGCAGTGGAAGATATGGGTCTATGCAGTTTGCAATTGGATCGGACTTAAAGCGATTACCTTTGTTTACAGGGTTTTTGTTTTAATACTTTGGTAATGACAGTACAATTATGATCAATAATCCCAGTGTTAATTATCAATCTTAAATAAACTCTTCAGATAATCAAAGAGTCTGCAGATTTTAAAACATTTCTGAAAGTCAGGGAGTCTCTACATGCAATCAACAAAAAATTGTCATAAAGCTACCAATTTTAATATGTATAGCCATACAGAATATCATTAATCGGCACAAAATAGTTGTAATTTACCAGTGCCTGGATGATAAAGAATAATGCCAAAAGGAAATCTGAGCTAATTAAACAAGACATATAAAGCAAAACATTAGCCTCCCTACATTTACCACATTTACTTAATTCTTGCCTCCACCCGATCCCATCACTTTCAGCTAATGTTGAAATCAGTAGTCAATAATTTGATAATTGGTTTATGAGAACCAATCAAACATCGATTTTATTTGTCTTGATCATAACAGGGGTAAGTTTTACATATGTTGTCCACAACAGCTCAACTAAGGTTAAACACTGTGTATAGTAGTTTTTTTCCCTGCATAATGTCATTTTCACATACTTAATAAACTGCTTGTATTACAGAAAGTTTAACAGTTTACCATATCATTTGTTGTCTGTCATGTTGTTGTTGTTCGATTGTACTAAACAACAGAAGGCTATATAATTTAACTAAGTTTTTCTTCATATATTTTACTTTTCCAGAAGATTTTGGCACAAAATGGCAATGATTTAAAAGGAAAACTTTAATCATTTATAACAGATTATGGAAAATCATAATTGACTGCTTGGTCACTTAACTTTTCCAACCAATCTTTGATTATTTGGATTATACAATTGTCACACAACCACTTTCAACCTACTTAACTCAGCCACAATGGGGACAATGATTAATGATCACTGTTTACATCAATATATCAGCCTCAATCCTATATTTGCAGCCACTCACTCTCAAATGATGTAGAGTAACTTTCATACATTAACAACAACACATTTGGACAGGATGACACCTAAGTCTACAATAAGCATGGGATCAATTATATATATATATATATATATATATATATATATATATATATATATATATATATATATATATATATATATCATGCTGAACTGAAAAGCTAAAATAAAGAAGCTAAACTTCACAAATAGCCTATATAAAGCCACTAAAAACTATATGAACTGAAAAGCCCAAACTGGTTATGAAATGAACATGCCATCACTAATAACATACTAAATTGGTGTCTGTTACCGAAAATTTTAAATTATAAATTTTACGTGTATTTTCATATTTACAATTGTTATAACTGTATAAAGCTTTATATCCAGTTATTCTTTGAAGAGGTAATGCGGGCATCTGAAAACATGCTCTGTCCTCAATACTTCAGTTTCTGGGTAGTATAGCGAGTCTTATGGAATCAGACATCACATTTTCCCTGTTTTGTAACAATCAGACATCACATTTTCCCTGCTTTGTAACAATCAGACATCACATTTTCCCTGCTTTGCAACAATCAGACATCACA
This sequence comes from Margaritifera margaritifera, assembly GCA_029931535.1. Classification (NCBI taxonomy): domain Eukaryota; kingdom Metazoa; phylum Mollusca; class Bivalvia; order Unionida; family Margaritiferidae; genus Margaritifera; species Margaritifera margaritifera. Next base: position 690,128 of record JAQPZY010001114.1, on the reverse strand, counting down.
TTTTCCCTGCTTTGCAACAATCAGACATCACATTTTCCCTGCTTTGTAACAATCAGACATCACATTTTCCCTGCTTTGTAACAATCAGACATCACATTTTCCCTGCTTTGTAACAATCAGACATCACATTTTCCCTGCTTTGTAACAATCAGACATCACATTTTCCCTGCTTTGCAACAATCAGACATCACATTTTCCCTGCTTTGTAACAATCAGACATCACATTTTCCCTGCTTTGTAACAATCAGACATCACATTTTCCCTGCTTTATAACAATCAGACATCACATTTTCCCTGCTTTGTAACAATCAGACATCACATTTTCCCTGCTTTGTAACAATCAGACATCACATTTTCCCTGCTTTGTAACAATCAGACATCACATTTTCCCTGCTTTGTAACAATCAGACATCACATTTGCCCTGCTTTGTAACAATCAGACATCACATTTTCCCTGCTTTGTAACAATCAGACATCACATTTTCCCTGCTTTGTAACAATCAGACATCACATTTTCCCTGCTTTGTAACAATCAGACATCACATTTTCCCTGCTTTGTAACAATCAGACATCACATTTTCCCTGCTTTATAACAATCAGACATCACATTTTCCCTGCTTTATAACAATCAGACATCACATTTTCCCTGCTTTATAACAATCAGACATCACATTTTCCCTGCTTTGTAACAATCAGACATCACATTTTCCCTGCTTTGTAACAATCAGACATCACATTTTCCCTGCTTTGTAACAATCAGACATCACATTTTCCCTGCTTTGTAACAATCAGACATCACATTTTCCCTGCTTTATAACAATCAGACATCACATTTTCCCTGCTTTGTAACAATCAGACATCACATTTTCCCTGCTTTGTAACAATCAGACATCACATTTTCCCTGCTTTGTAACAATCAGACATCACATTTTCCCTGCTTTGTAACAATCAGCTGCTAGCAATTAACAAGTTCCTCTGGATCAGTGGCTTTCAACTCTTCCAGACTTCTGCTTTCATACACAAGGAGTCACTCATATTATTGATATTTTAGATTATAATACTAAATTCTTATCTCAAGAAAAATGAATTGTCAAATGCACTGAAATAGTTGGGTTTTTTATTCTGCAAGTAAATAGATAAAACAAAAATAACTGTTTCCAGGAATGGTGGAAAAGTGACAGTGAAAATTATATATGTTAGAGGTCAGTAGATTAAATGTGTCCCCTTGTACAAATATATGGGTGTAGTTTTTACCCCAAAACTGATTTGGAGTACGGCTAAACATACACTGAATGTTCAGGCTCAGAAACCTATTTAATGTATTTTTAGATATCAGCGTAAATATGGCTGTTTCAATAGTTTTTATACTGGCAAACTTTTTGATAGCATGGTTCAAAAGCTTTCTATCCAAAATTGGTCTTATTCAGGACTCGTACTGATGAATTTGTAAAAGTTTTCCAAAACACTAAAGCATTTATTCTGGTGATGTAATAACACTGCATCTTTCTGGAATAATTTGCTGTCTTAGATTACGAATAATAGCCCACATATTCAAAATCTAAATTTCGCTGATGAAAGGATTGTTTTATGTGAAGTTAACAATAATTTTGGAACAAATTTTGCTGCAATAAAAATGGTTGATCTACAAAATGAGACTTTAGGAAAATTTTCCTCTCTTTCAAAAACTTCAAAAATATATCAACAGCCTTTATGAAACAGAAAAAATATATGTCAATATATTAGTACCAGGAAATTTTAACATATAATTATTTTTTTTTATCTCAAATCTTTTTTTTAATATCTCAAATCTATATATATATATATATATATATATATATATATATATATATATATATATACACCGCTCCCTTAATAACTCACGCCCAGATTACTTGCGAAACCCGCTTATAACATGGGGTCAGACGTGGATCCCATTTTTTAAAACTAGAAAATACCAACAAAATTGGACCCTATTTGCTGAACATGAAAAAAACCGCGATCAAAATTAGTAAATGAAACCTTGATATATTGCTCGTTTTATCATCAAAAACAGTGGTTAGTACCAGGAAATTTTAATCAACATCATGAAATTTTCAACTTTTAATAAGAAGTCTTATATTTTGTTCAATTTTATTTCCAAACAACATTCTCAGTACACTGTATATAACAATTTTCGATGAAGTTTCGATCAATGAAAATGTCACTAATGCCTACTGGTGGCAACACTTTAAAAAATAAATAAAATTAAATAAGTTTTCTGAAGTGAAATTTGTGTTTTAGTTCTATCTTTTAATTCAGTTTCAGTGTAATCATCATAAATGCAATATGCCCTTTTGTATTCAAACGTGAAAAATATAATTCAACCGTCCCAACCTAATTAAGTGCATTGTTTTTTTTTATCTCCGACTTGCGGAAGTATTTGTTGTGTTGTTACACTCAATTAAAAGCAGATCTGCTTTGTATTATCACGTTAATTACGTCTTTTGTATCAAATCAAATAAAAAGGGGTGGAATAAAAGAAAAGTTAAAAGGCATGCAAATCCTGCCTGCATAAAAGCTAGCGGTCACGGCTGTGTGTCAGGTCATCTCGTTTATGTAAGTAATATCATTAAACTAATTTAAATGAGCCTACTCATTCACAAAGATATTGAGGCAACCAAGCGAAATAAATACTTGGTGAATAAAAAGCTTTGTTACACAGATACGGTTCATTACGGAGAAGCGAGTTCCAGAGTTTACATCGAACTTAAAATTTCTAACTTGCTACTCAGAGATTTCCTCAAGGATGAGAAGAAGTTTCCCTGTTACTTACAATGAAATCACGGCATCCATATTTTATTAATAGAACAATAAATAGAGTTTTTTGACATTGACGGCTGTTGCACAAAATAAATGTCCCTAGTTTTTGCAAAAAAGGAATCTTGTTTTATTGTGAATCTACAACAACAAAAAGCAGTGACATAATACAAAATGTTTTCACGTACACGTTTTGTTGAAACCATTTCGATTAATGTCGTTAATGATCTTTCAGAGGCTGGGTATCTTGAAAATAAAGGTAATTTATACAAAAAAGCAAACAACTACATTAGAAAAAAGCTCTTTACTGACAATTATTCCCAATGCAATTATATATTAAGCCATTAAACAGCCCCGTTACCCCCCCCCCCAAGTGATTTTCTCGATGCCCAGCGTGGATGGCATCAACTTCTTAATTTTTTTAGGTCCCTCTGTAACCCGTGCCCTCGTTTATAGCACAGTCTATGTTTTTGGACCCCATTGTGCACGAGTTATCGAGGGAGAGGTGTGTGTATATATATATATATATATATGTATGTATGTGTGTGTGTGTGTGTGTATGTGTAGAGTTCATATATTCTTAATTACTGTCTTATATTTGCATTTCTTTTCTTTGTAATCCTTGATAGAAAAGTAATTACAGAGAAGTAATTTAGGAGTTTTAAATAATATATGTTTAATCTTACATTCTCTCTCTCTCATACTATCCAAATGTCTACATATATTGTGTATTGTATGTATTTAGGTATTGTAAAACAGTGAGCCCTGGGACTCCTTCACCCTGGTACTGTACCTTTTTGTCTTAGGGAATAAATGTTTTATGCTTTGTATTATCACGTTAATTACGTCTTTTGTATCAAATCAAATAAAAAGGGGTGGAATAAAAGAAAAGTTAAAAGGCATGCAAATCCTGCCTGCATAAAAGCTAGCGGTCACGGCTGTGTGTCAGGTCATCTCGTTTATGTAAGTAATATCATTAAACTAATTTAAATGAGCCTACTCATTCACAAAGATATTGAGGCAACCAAGCGAAATAAATACTTGGTGAATAAAAAGCTTTGTTACACAGATACGGTTCATTACGGAGAAGCGAGTTCCAGAGTTTACATCGAACTTAAAATTTCTAACTTGCTACTCAGAGATTTCCTCAAGGATGAGAAGAAGTTTCCCTGTTACTTACAATGAAATCACGGCATCCATATTTTATTAATAGAACAATAAATAGAGTTTTTTGACATTGACGGCTGTTGCACAAAATAAATGTCCCTAGTTTTTGCAAAAAAGGAATCTTGTTTTATTGTGAATCTACAACAACAAAAAGCAGTGACATAATACAAAATGTTTTCACGTACACGTTTTGTTGAAACCATTTCGATTAATGTCGTTAATGATCTTTCAGAGGCTGGGTATCTTGAAAATAAAGGTAATTTATACAAAAAAGCAAACAACTACATTAGAAAAAAGCTCTTTACTGACAATTATTCCCAATGCAATTATATATTAAGCCATTAAACAGCCCCGTTACCCCCCCCCCAAGTGATTTTCTCGATGCCCAGCGTGGATGGCATCAACTTCTTAATTTTTTTAGGTCCCTCTGTAACCCGTGCCCTCGTTTATAGCACAGTCTATGTTTTTGGACCCCATTGTGCACGAGTTATCGAGGGAGAGGTGTGTGTATATATATATATATATATATGTATGTATGTGTGTGTGTGTGTGTGTATGTGTAGAGTTCATATATTCTTAATTACTGTCTTATATTTGCATTTCTTTTCTTTGTAATCCTTGATAGAAAAGTAATTACAGAGAAGTAATTTAGGAGTTTTAAATAATATATGTTTAATCTTACATTCTCTCTCTCTCATACTATCCAAATGTCTACATATATTGTGTATTGTATGTATTTAGGTATTGTAAAACAGTGAGCCCTGGGACTCCTTCACCCTGGTACTGTACCTTTTTGTCTTAGGGAATAAATGTTTTAAAAAAAAGTTACAAAAAAGATTTCACTATCTCATGAAACCAAACAATTTGCTACTTTACTGTTCCTATGTAAACAAAAGTTGGTTTATATCAATCATTTAAAGTTTGCCATTTAAACCAGATCCAGTTTCTTGCACAACAATTTTAAAAAAAGAAAGGAACAGAAAAGGAAATGTAATGCATTTTTTTTTAACTACACAGTGTCACTCTTCTGCCCATCATAAACAATTTGCTTGAGAGTCAATTTCTGTGAGTAGGTCTAAAATAAAAGTTTTCTTTTTGGAGACCTAGAGCAATGGTTGAATACAAGACACATCTTGAGTGTATACTTACCTGTTCTTATACGAGTTCAAACAATCATTGATGTAGCTTAAGATTTCTTGACAACTACCTTTCTTCTGGAAAGAAAAATATACTTTTAAGGCAAATACAATACCATTACAGTATGAATCAAGCAACGTTTGGGGAATTATTCATCAAATCAAATGACACATGTTCATACGTGCAAAATATTTGTAGTGTTCATAACTTCAAATAATAAGCACTTGGTACATCCATATTTTAGTATACATGTACTTCAAAATGAAGTCACATTTTTTAAGTGCAGATGTATTCTTTTTCATTTTCAACACTCTTACAACCACATAACCGTATTTATTAAATACTTACGTTTGAAATATAGAAACTTATGGTCGAAATAATTTTCATATTTTTTTCATTCATATATTTTCACATGTGAAAAATATATCCTTATATTTTTATATGTGAAAATATAAGATTTCCCATCATGCCATGTGATGCTTCATTGTGTGTGCCTACAGAAGTTATACCTGCAGCAACACAAATGAGCACTTTGTGAGCTAGAACAAATAAAAAGTAAATGCATTACATTTCAGACATGGAATTTAATTTTTGCTGAAGAAATTTGACTCAATGCCATTTGCATCTCTATGAAGTTATTTTCCCTTACTTCCTTGACAACAATGATAAACCTGCTGTGATGCATTACTGAATCAGGCTTGCTTTGTGGTGAGATATGATCAAATAGTTTACAAAATGTCAAAAATGTAATTTACCGCCACAGATTAGGTCATCCCAATCCTACCACTCTCTTCAGTCACTGATATTTATATCATCAGCCTATGGAAGTGAGGCGAATTTACGAAAAGGAGGGTGCGGTGTTATGCTGAAGAGTGAGATTAATCTTCCAAGCTTTGATTCTGGAAAAATTTGGTACATAATAAAAAGACAATTTTCTTTTCCTGCATAAATACTGATTATATTCCATCTTGTGGTACCATAAATGATATATTTTGACTCATGGCTTTGGCACTCTTTCAAATATGTTTTTTTGTACCACACAATGAAATATCTCCAGTATTAACATAGGAAAAGAAAACAACCTCAATATACATGTACAAACAACCATAAAACAATATGTACGGAGTTCTCCATAGGATTTTGAAAACTGCAGTCCAGGACTCCTTCCTTGGAAAAAGCTGCAGTCCCAGTCCAAAAACTAGGAGTTCCAATAACGATACATTTTTTCTCTCTATGCAATATAATTCAGAACATTATGTGTGTATTATTGTGTTACCAATATACATCAACAGATTGCTAATGCTCATTCATTGTAAAATATTTAGTTTTATAATAAATGAAAGAAAAATTAAGGCAGTTGATAACCATAATAATTGTGATTATTTGTGATGTTACAACAATTCTTAATGACTTTACCTTGTCATTCTTTAATTTTGTGTGCAGCTAGAAAGAATCAAGGAAGAGATTAGACTTTCTTTTCTGTATTAATTTATTTAATTAGATTAATTCCATTTCAAATCAATAAATTTTCCAAGATACTGAAGAAGAAACAAATGACCATTTCCATTCACTTTTTCTTAAACAAACTTAAAAAAATTTCTCCACAGCAGGTTTAGGATCAAAATCCTTAAGTCTGGAACCTGGCCTTCCTTGGGTTACCATAGCATTTTTTCTTCCACAGTCACAACACTCTGTGCATAAAGCTAATAGTGTTCCGATGTTTTCTCATTTTTCAGCCCATGGCAATGTCCTATTCCATTATTCATTCCACAAATCTCTCAGTCTCTTTGGCATTTTGCTTTCTTTATCAAAACTAGATGCATCTACTAATTTCTGACAGTCAGACTCAAGAGAAAAGTGCTCATCTACAGTCTTGCACTTAGCACATAAGAAATTACGCAAAGTTGCAATTGGAATAGTACACATATGGCAATCACTCGAAAACAAAAGTATATTTGTATATGACACCGAAAAACAGCCGATTTTATGACAATTTATGATGATTAACATGGGGGTTCATATTCCTCCAACAAACAAAACAAGTCCCAAAATCTTTGCCCTATTTTTCAAAATACTGTGTACGATAAAATGCAAGTGTTGCAAACATAGTGTAAGGATTTATAATATGATGGATTAAAACTGCTGAGTAATGTTTATCAAAGAGGTGTCAAATCACACACGTGTGTAATTAGTCTTTTGATCAATGATCATTAGGAACTGACAAATGATTAACAGGTGTCTTAATCTCCTTGTCTGCTAAGATCTAACCTATGTGGCTTCACCTAATCCCATTACAATCACTTGAACTTAGTTTGATAGCTCACACACTACATGATTGCTACTTGCATTGTAGAAACGGATCAAATAAAAGAGAATTTATACAACAAGAAAACTTGCATAGCAAGAACTGAGCTGTTGGAATTTTTGTGCATTCAAAAATTAAAAGTATGCATTCATTTAATTTCATTTCTCCCATAACCTTGCTGGTCGTTGGGGCACCACTGATGACTTTGCGACAATCTGTCTCCATTTCGCCCTGTTCTCCACTGCTCTTCGGGACTTTGCAAAGTCCATGCCTGTCCACTCTTTGATATTGTCTTCCCATCTCTTCTTCTGTCTGCCTCGTTTTCTCTTTCCTCTCACTGTGCCCAGCAGGATTGTCTTTGACAGGCCAGTTGAACATGAGACATGACCATACCATCTTAGTTTGCGTTTCTTTACAGTGGTGAGCAGATCTTCATAAGGTCCAATTGCGCCTTGGATTTTAGTACGCACCTCCGCATTAGAGACGTGGTCTAAGTATGAGATTTTCAGAATCCTTCGATAACATCTCATCTCAAAGGCATGGATTCTTCTCTCTATTTCTGCTGTTAGGGTCCATGTCTCACATGCATATAGGAATATGGACATGACGAGGGAGCGCATAAGCTTGATCTTCGACCCAAGCGTGATGTTTCTGTCTTTCCAAATAGGCTTCAGCCTAGCCAGAGCAGCTGTTGTCTGCGCAATCCTGGAAAGAACCTCAGGTTTTGAACCTTCATCAGAGGCGATAGCACCTAGGTACTTGAAGCTTGTTACTGTGCCCAGCTTCTGTCCATTCACTCTTATTTCCTTTTGGATGCCACTCGGGTTGTTTGTCATTAGGTTTGTCTTTTCAGCGTTGATCTCCATCCCATATCTTAGTGATGCTTGATTGAGACGGTTCACTAAGGTTTCCATTTCTTCTTCATCTCCTGCTAAGCCATCGATATCATCAGACAAAGCGCAGGTTGGTGATTGTTCTGCCTCCATCACTGACACTGCCCTCATGATCTTCCAAGGCGTCGGACATGATCCTTTCCAGGTAGATGTTGAAGAGAGTGGGTGAGAGAAGGCACCCCTGTCTGACTCCGACTGTGGTTCTGAACCAGTCTCCTATGTTGCCATTGACGAGAACTGTACTAGTCGCCTTGTCATACAGGGTTTCGATAGTGCGGATTAGTTTTGCGTTTATGTTGTATATCCGCATGGCATCCCAGAGAACCCTGATATACATACATTACATACATAAAGATTTATATTTTATTTTTCAATCAATCAATCAGTCAATCATTCATTCATTTAGCTAACTTCTGTAAATTTGGTTACATTGTTTTCTAAGCCTCATTCTTCTTATCACTACAGTAAAACCTGTCATGAGAGACTGCACCTTCTGCCAGCAAAAAGCGGTCTCTCAGGACAGGTGGTCTCTCATAACAGGTTTGTACAAAAAGACCAGTTTCCAAGGTCGAAATTCAGCACTGTTTAAGAGGGAAAAATAAGCACAATCATGTACATTTATTTTATTATTTGTTCATGGTTCTTGTTAAAATATTGCATGCATTAATCTGAAAATAATTTTAAATAGTAATAAAGATATACATCTATCATTAAACATGAATCAAATTTATATTTGAAGATCACATGTACATGTACTAGTATTAGCATATGAGTTCGTTTCTAATTGACTCCTTGTCTTTTATAACACCCTAAATTTGAGTTTTACCGACGTTTCAAGTGGCTGCTATGTTGCAAACGGTCTCCCATTTTTCACTTCTTTCAATCACATTAATTCTTTCCTCCAATGTTAGAATTTGTGTCTTTTTCATTGGAGGTTCTGCCATTGTTATTAAAGTGCTAGGTGTTAATGTTATAAGGGATCAATTGTAATAACGAGTTTTGATCAAGCTTTGGGGAAATATGGAATACATATACATTTATATGTACCAATGAATGAAATAAAAAGACACAATTAATTTATCCAGAAACTGAATAAATTTATTTAGGGACAAAAGTCAAAGACTTTATTCACCGACGATACAAAGGGATTAACTCTATAAACAAAGGATGTAACCAGCTGCACTAAGGTAAGCATATGATGGTTTGGTGTGTGGGCTCTAATCTCTGTAACAGCAAAAACACCCAACAAACAACACAAGCCTTTCACAATGACAATCGAATCCAGAAAACGATTCTCACCTACTGGTATTAAAGACAAAGACCTCATTCACCCCAGGCATTACGGATTAACTCCAAAGAAAAATGATGTATGCGACCGCTATATTGACTTTGGCACTACAATGGCAGTTAGTGACATATACTTTAGTCTGGTTTACAGTCCAGAACAAAGGAAACTACATGCATGACCTGCAAAAGTTAGGAAACCGGTAGCCAGTCTAATTTGTTTTTATAATTTTTTTTTGTTAGAACAGTCTTTACTTTGGAAGCGGTCATTGTTACAAAGGATAAAATAAACGTCAGTGGTGTTGTCTCAGTTCTCGCGATAGGGTCGTTCATTGCAGTATTATTTTAGAACAAGCTGCCATACGCAATTTCGCGGGAAATCCTATGGATCATACTTTTGTCTCGCAGAAATAGCCGAGGTATTTCCGAATGAGCAATCGGCATGTACTCTAGTCTGGTTTACAATCTGTAACATATGACACTACATGCATGAGCTGTACAATTCAAGAAACCGGTAGCCAGCCTAATTTGTTTTTAAGTTTTAGATTTTGTTTTTAACGTCTTCGCTTCTTAAGCGGTATTGGTTACAAAGAGTTAAATAAAGGTCAGTTGTGTTTATCTCTGTTTTTGTGATGCGGTCGTTCATAGCAGTGTCGCTGGTCGCGTTCTGCAGGTGGTCGCTCACGACATATATAATAAAATCGATCTATGCATTACGATTGTGGTCACTGATGACAGGTGGTCGCTCATAGCAGAGGTCGCTCATGACAGGTTTTACTGTACTGAATAGAAAAGATAGTGTCACCTGAATCAAAATAGTTTGTACCCTGAAATCTATTAGGTTTGTTATTAAAATATCTAAAAGTGCTTGAAATCTGTCATGTACAATGAAGCATGCAATATTTCATATACCATGAAAGACTTCTAGCAAAATTTTGATGGAAACAAATATCAGATTACCAGAGATCTCCATGAGAATTTTGTATACCATTGGGGGTAAATGCATGTTAGCATTACAAACTGTTTTCCAAAATGTACATTATCATCATAAAAGCGAAATAATTTATGAAATATAAAAGTATATATATATATATATATATATATATATATATATATATATATATATATATATATATATATATATATATATATATATATATATATATATATATATTTTAAATTTAAAAACATCACAAATGCCCATAAATCTGTTTGATAGTTTCGCATTTACTATATGCTTCTTCAAGCACAAAATATTTTGAAAGAAACGGATGTGTCTATATATTTATAAACAATTACGTCATTGACGTAACATCATAAATGATATGCATTATCATAAAAATATCATGTATAACGGGATCAGAAAGATACACGAGTCTCTAATGAAAACGGAATCAGTGAAATCACAATGTCGATACACACAGTCATAAATACAATCATATATTTTTATAACTAATATATATATATATATATATATATATATATGTATACAACATATCAATTCTTTTATAAAAATTTATATAATGCCTTAGTATTAAGGCCATTGGGATACAAAGTATCTAACCGATCAATCTAGTAACATTCTTTAATCAGTCTGTTCATTTCTCCATGCACAATATCGATTGGCATAAAAGAAAAATCATGTAAAGAGTGATTATTTGTATTAAAATGTATTGAAACATAAGAGGAGAACTGAGGATCCATACAATTTGTTATATGAAATTTCAGTGATTATTCATTGATTATTCATTCTTTTAGAAACTTGTTGAAATGTTTGTCCAACATATTGCATGTTACATTTTTTACAGGTTATCAAATAAATTACATCAGTTGATCCGCAGTCAGTGTTATAATGTAGAGAGAACAATTCTTTCATATTGGAGCTAGTAAAACAGGTATTTTGTCTAATATTTGCACATTTACAGCACCAACTTCTGTTACATTTTGATGATGAAAAACATTTTTTTATATTTTGTCACTTTAGTTCTGATCACAAAATCTTGCAAATTCCTATGTCTTCTATAAGCAAGAATTGGCTTGCTTTTGTAAAGTGTTTTGACGCTGTTTTTATCTGATAAGTTGAGGAGACTCCAATATTTATTAACTGTAAGGCCTATATTTGGAAATGAAGGATTATATTGTATTATGAAAGGAATTATATTTTTCTCTTTCGTACATTCTGCTGTATTTAAAGCATAATTTTGGGTAAGAATACAGACTCTATTCAAAGCAGACTCAATTAACTGTATAGGATAATTCCTGCTTTGGAAATATGTTTTTAATTCATTCATTATATCATATGATTTATAACCGCATTGAATAATGGCAACAACAAAAAAAACATACAGAGGACTCAGATCTTGGACTTTTCAGGCGTACAAAATGAAAAGTATCCGCACTTGTACGCCAATTTAGGCGTCCTGGAGAAATACTTTATATATGTGTTATTTAGCATTAATAGTATATAGTACAATGTGCAGGATTAAGTTACATTCTAAATAAATCTAACAGAAGCATTAACATACTCACTCAGACCAATATATATATATATAGACAAACAATTTTTTACTGCATGAGCCCTAACATTTTAGTATTATTTCATAATAAACATATATTCTAAATCAAAAGACATTGGATCAATTATAATAAAATGTGTGTCCATTCACCAGTCTATTTTTAAATTTCTCTCTCCATCTGTCTGTCTCTTTCTCTCTCTATTGATAAATGTATTTATATGGTAAAGAACAAGCAAGTCGTAATGTAAGTGCACAAACTGCATACAGAATGAATGGGAAAAAAATTTAATTTTTAATTTTAATTTTTTTTTTAATTTAATAAACACGGAGATGCTATAAACTAATAATATCCATACCGTGACCTAGCTGGCACATTCCGGTTATATGCCACGTGACTTTTTAGTCAGTGTCACGAACCATGGATGCTCTTCCCGAAATAAGTAAACTTACACACACTCGGAAAAACGGTAATTCTGAACTAATGTACATGAATGCCAAAATTGTTAACGATGATTACATGAAGTAGATATAGTTGAACACTTTCTATGGTTATTTGAATAGATTCTCACAATATTATAAGGAACGCGTTAAAATTCACGTTAAGGTCACGAAATATGGCTGTTCGATGATATCTAACACAAAGTCGAAAAGGTCAAAGGAAACTCGGACTATGTAATATACTGTACTGCATTGCATTACATTTTTCAAACACCTGATATCCTGAATTCTTTAAGCATCGTTTTACTGACTATTGGTGTTCAATGATTTTTTGTTGTCATGGTCTTAGTAGTTTTCCAGCGAACAACTTCCGAAAAACATGTAACACCACCGAAAACAGGCAACAAACATGCATGATCAAAGTTAGATAATTTTTCTGCGTGAAAATGTCAATAGAGATGTTTAATGAACCTGTAGTGAAAAGAGCTGATGCTGCGTTGCAATATCCAAAGCTGACAAAATATCTTGCTGACCATGGTTGTCTCCTAACCATGTGGTTTTAAATGTGGAAACCACATGTTCTCTGTAATCCTCCATGTTAATGCTCCGCACCAAATCCTGGACCTATTATCCGAATAAGCGGGCATTGACTATAGAACAGACCGGAAAAATTATACGTTTTCTGTTAAGTATTATAACCTGTTGTTTGTATGTGTATGTTGTGTGTGTTTGTTTATTAAAATTAAATTGTATTGATTTTACGTTGATTAAACATAAAGTTCCAACAAACATATTTTAGCACGAAAGTATGTATGATAGTTTACATGTAAGAATTCAAGAGGTTGTGCTATTTTCTTTGTGTTTTGTCACTGCTGGTTTAATTGGTTTGGAGACCAGATTTGGTACACTTGGCGATGATGACTTTCACCATAGAGGCTTGTGTCATTGCTTAAAATCAACCTACTCGTGGGATTAAACTGGATAACGGGTGTGCCACGTTCTCTATATATACAACTATTCCCATCAACTTTTCTGAATCTATTTTATTATTATTATTATTATTATTATTATTATTATTATATGGTTTTTTTTTTTTGGTTTTTTTTTTTTTCTTACTAAATGCATGAGACTATCATACACAGGGACAGAAATTCTGCCCCACCAAATATCGTCCGTTCCCTTTTGATGTGCGAGTGAGGGCACTTAGTACCTGAGATCAAAGGAACCACAGGGATTTCATTACTTTCAGTGGCAAGAGAGGCTTGTTTATGGTACATGTTTTGTAAATCATACTGCTTCACTCTCCCATCTTTGACAGAGAAGATAATTACAAAAGATCGAAGACTGCAGTAATGTAATTTACCTTAAACTTTTAGAGCAGCGTATTTTGAAAATGAAAGGTTTAAGTTAATTTTTTTAAATTTATTTATTTTACACAATTTGAACCGGATGAATGTTATGACTTTGTGTAAACCACTGTACTACTTCTGTATATGCGATACAATAATAAAACGTATATTCGCTGACTTCACACACATTGCAAAATGCACTGTTCATATTCCCCCCGCCCCCCCCCCCAAAAAAAAAAAAAAAAATGAAGTATATTTTTTCAGTTTTTAGCCTGTTCAATTTAAGATCAGATTTCACATGTTGGTAAAAAATAAGACATCCTATCACTGAAAATATCTCGTTTCTATCAATCATAAATGAAATAAAAAATCTTTCAGAATGGATGAGAGAAATTGGTTTTAAGCCTTTAGTATAAATTTAATTCAAATTTAAGCCATTAACTTAGAACGCGAGCTGTAGAAGGTATATATTTCTTTGATTAAAACACTGTAACAGCTATGTAAGTACACCTGGGCTTTATATGCCAGAAACTCTCATTATTTCTTTGATCTCAGGGTTAAAAAACCACTGGTATGGATGAATGGACACACACACATATCTCTCTCTCTCTCTCTCTCTCTCTCTCTCTCTCTCTCTCTCTCTTTCTCTCTCTCTCTCTATATATATATATATATATATATATATATGATTATATAATATTATACATATTTTATGAGATTTATAAATGTTTCTTGACTTTAATATTTGCTAAATATGTTAATGTTATGCATAAGGTTTACATGTTTAGCTATTGTCCTTGAATTAGGTTGTTTACTTAGTATTTGAGTTCAAGGATGGTTTTGGTAACCAATTTGTTTATTTAATTTGAGGATATGGTTGCTTTTGTTTACAGTTAAACTGTAAATTGCCATTGAAATTGCTGTTTTCTGGCAGGTAGACGAGAATGTTCTAGAACAGTTGTGTCTTAAAAGTCAAATGCACCATATAATTTTCTAGAACATTCTGTCATGTGATCTATCTTTATATATACCATGTTTAGTGGACAGTTTTTAGTTTTCGACCTTACCATCAGTCTATAAAGAGTCATTACAGTTATGAAAAATCATTCCAAATTCAGAGAGAGGAATCATCTGTTTCAAAAGATTCGCTGGATTTACTTATATTGCTCATTCTCTTTTGGATTTTTAATTGATGATTTTGGGATTTATGTGAACTTATTCAAAGATATTTTGGAGTACTTCATTTTGGTACATCAGCATATTAAAGACTACTGCCATATCAGGACATTCGAGACTATTGGCACATCAGCACATTCAAGGATACAGTAGTTCACTCGGAACATTATATATTTTAGAATTTGTGATTAATACATTCTGGAGTATTTTTGGAATTTAATTCACAATATTGTAAGTGCCTTCTGATTTTCATTTTAATTATCTATAAATAAATTGCTTGTTGATTTTTACTTGATTTGTTGGTTTCACTTTCTTTCTGTTACATTTTTCTTAGGCCATAGAATCGTAACAATACACACTCACACACACACACACACACACACACACACACACACACACACACACATATGGCTGATGATGGCCACACCATGCAGATTTGTACATTTATATGTGCCTTTCATGGAGTGGATTAGTGTATTTTGAAGATGGGTCTTCTTCTTTGTCTCTCTCTCTCTCTCTCTCTCTCTCTCTCTCTCTCTCTCTCTCTCTCAAGGCGCAGTGGCACAGTGGCTTGGCATTGATGAGTCTAAAGTATACAATTAACCTTGTAATACTTAGTGCCGTTCAACAAACCCTAATACTTAGTGCCGTTCAACAAACCCTAATACTTAGTGCCGTTCAACAAACCCTAATACTTAGTGCTGTTAAACAAACTCTAATACATAGTGCCAAATTTAAGCATGACTGAGTGGTGTTCTATGCACTGTAATTTGTGTTAATGAAAGAATAGCGAGTTGATCAGAGATAATATATTTGTAATTGATTTGACGAATTAATGATGTCACAGCAGTGCGAACAATATCGTGGCAGTGAAAACGGAAGTAATATTAACAGAGACAGGCAATAGATGCTTTATCGGCTACAGTTACAGACTGGATACAACTCTTCCAAAACGAACAGCTCGAGTTGTTACAATCAATTATGACTACACACAGGGAGGCATGTCCTCACTATTAAATACCTTGCCTTGGAAACCCTTAAATCAACGCAGATTGGAAAAGAGATTAATCCTTATTTATTTTTGCAAAGGTGTAAAACGAACAATGCAAAGATCCCCTGCGACATTTTGACTAAATCAAAAAGAACTAGTAGAAATTAGCATATACTCAAACGGATAATTACCAGGACACCCACCTCCACCCACCACTATAAAAAAAAAGCGCGAAACAAGCAACATGTTTCCTGGAGTAAGTTTAATTTACAGTTAGATGGTTAAAATTATGCCCTGGAAATGCCTAAAATGCAGTCTTCTGGGGGCTTCACCCTTTTTGCCTCCACCCGGGGTTCCGTCCTACAGACCCATCGCCTACTTCTTTACGCAGCCCACCCCGTGGAAACTAAAACAGT
This sequence comes from Margaritifera margaritifera, assembly GCA_029931535.1. NCBI lineage: Eukaryota > Metazoa > Mollusca > Bivalvia > Unionida > Margaritiferidae > Margaritifera > Margaritifera margaritifera. The sequence goes on along the minus strand of JAQPZY010001114.1, from coordinate 673,660 downwards.
ACAATCTTTTTACATGGTTTTTTTTTTTTTTTTTTTTTTTTTTTTTTTTTTTTAAATGACGAAACGAATCAGAATTTGACATTTCAACAAAATCAAAATGTACAAGACCAACCAGACTATGAAGACACTTATTAATGCAACACATACCATCTCACTCGTATATGCATGACAACATTCAAACAAAAATCTGTATTCGATGACATGGTAAGACCAGGGGGTATTATTTTACAAAATTCAATATTTAGTGGAATGTTAGAGCTACATAGATTAAAAAATTATGTAATTACTGGCAGAACCCAACTATCATCCTCGTCTGAGATCCTAAAACAATAAATGGAGATGATAAAATCACCAAATCCAATTAATGGAAGCGAATATTGTTCTCTGCGTCGCCTATTTGCAGTTGTCTTGCCTTGTGCGGAGCGAGGAGAACACCAAAATATTAGTATACATGTTAAACTTCTGTAAGTTATTTCTACAGTATGTTTGTCACTAGACCTTCTTGGTCTTGGCGTATAGCGCAGAATTTACAAATCAAAAGGTCTGGGGTTCTGCTCTTGCCAAAGGTGAAAGTTCTTTTTAATATAAATTGAGCACACCTGCTCTGTCTGTCTCTCTCTATGTCTGTCTCTGTCTGCCTGCCTCTGTCTCTGTCTCTCTCTGTGTGTCTGTCTGTCTGTCTCTCTGTCTGTCTCTCTCTCTCTCTCTCTCTCGTGTCGAGTGGTTGTCAAGTATGACCATGTTATGTGGCTGAATGATTTTAGTCAATGGGAGTATGACATTAAATCGGTCTCAATGTTAGGAGCTGACATTTGTGCAGACTACAGGGCATGTTAAAATGCAGTACACCCCACATTTTTGGATAGGTTCCACTATGCTTGCAAGTTAAATTACTTAGATTTTTGTTTCATTCTAGGGAGTTTAATGGGGTTTAACTTAGACCGTTTAATTGAAGTGATTCGGCGAAATCCTGGCTGATTTCATGTTAGAAACCTGCGAAGACAAGACTCTATTTCATCGTAAGAAAAAAAGATGAATCCTGTCCCTGCAGTCGGTTAGCTGCATCCAAAACTCCAGACACTGATACCCCCAGGGATTGACAGACCAGAAAGAGCAGATGGGCTTTTGCTGAAAGTTATGATAAAAGGTTAAATGTCAAAGATTATGCACATGATAAATACTTAAATATTTATTCAAACATTTCTAGTTAATTCAATCAAAGAGCGAACGGCACAGCCTGTGCAAATCACAATGCAAAGTGTGAATACTTCGATGACTGATTGATGAATACCAAAAAAATGAGAAAAACAAAATAACCCCATTTAGTACATCTTTCTGCTAGAAAAAGAATTGAGAGGTATGAATAGAAAGAGTTTAAACGGAATCATAGCCAAAAGAATTGGAGAGGCATTACGTAAATCTTAAAAAGAGTGTAGATTTTATAGTGGAAACTAGGAAGATTTGTATAAAGTTTTCAATGATATTAGGCCATATTTTCAGAAAGTCGTCGGAAAAAAATCGGCAGTTTGGTTTTGTCAAAGCTCAATTAAACTTAATGATGAGACTTATAAAGGGACCCATTGAAAATGTGAACAAGTTGAGTGTATACATTTTTAATACATAACAAGGATAATCTAATTCAAAGTTTATTTACCATTTTACTACCAAGGCTGGACAGGAAAGAAAAAAAAGTGAAAGTTCAAAACTGATGTTTGACAAAAATGATTATTTAATATTGGACATAGATATGTATTAACTGCTCAGAGGAAGCTCAAATGTATTTTTTCCTAAATGGGTCTAGAACAAAAACGTTTGCATTAATGTGTACAATAAAGAGGGTTGGTGTTTCTTGGCATACTGTAGAATCTGCACTAAATACGCTAAGTGATAATGTAGATTGAAGTGATAATGTAGATTGACCTTTATGATACAATTGAAATAGTTTCATTTATTGGTTTTATAGAAGTCCGGTACAAATATAGGACATTAGGACATTTGAAAATGTATGTGATATATTTGTAAATGTGTTTGAAATAGTTGAATCATGGTACATCAAACCCGATAGACTCACTGAAATAGAAAGACAAAGACACGTTGACGTATTAATTTCATTTCAATACGGTGGTGACAATGACTACATAGATGGAAGTTATCTCTATGTTGGAATAGTGTTTTGTTTAAAATTCGTGTCATCACATGTAAACAGACATCACTGCAGAAGCATATATGTAAAACTTATTGCAATTTTTAAATGAATAAGAAAATGATTTGAACACAAAATACTATGTTACCATGTGGATAATTCGATAGTGTGTTACAGTGTAGATAATTCGATAGTGTGTTACAATGTAGATAATTCTATAGTGCGTTACAATGTAGATAATTCGATAGTGTGTTACAATGTAGATAATTCGATTGATATAATGCATGAAGAAAGCTCACTTGTAAAATTCTAAAACTATCAACAGAATTTAAAAATTCCATATGTTATTTATTGTGATTTTCAAAGTATCAAAGTGCTGCGGGAAGAAACTTGTTCTCAGCAATAATACCATAGACAATGTGTACCGGAGGTGTGCACACGGACGCAAAGAATCCGGTAACATCTGACATATCCTGGATCATCAAAACAGCCAAACACATTCCATTAGGATTCTGTATGTTGCATCAATCCACAAGAGATTAAATCCAGTAGTTTACAGAGTAACACTGCATCGAGTATTTTACGATGCTTTTAGTAAGATTGTAAAACTCGTGTACAAAGAATTAAGACCGAAAAATACAAAAACTATGAAACTCACAGATAAAATGAAATACATTGTAATGTAAGAAATGTATATTACATCTGCGAGAAAAATAAATGAAAATAAAGTTCGAGGCAGCGAAGTGTACGCACAAAAGTTGATTGACAACAATCCGTTAACATGCAAGAATAGCTGTCTAGCACATAATGACTGCAATTTGAATTTCAAATATCCAAAAGCATGCCATTATGTATTCATATCTTGTATGATTATGACTGCCGTGTATTTATCAATATACTGGTAAAAATGATCCAGATGAAGAGGTAAACATCATAATAACATACAACGATGAAAAATATATTTCATTCAGTATGGACTTAATAATTGATAGGTTAATGAAGAAAGGAAAATAAATAAAAGTCAAAAAGGACAATCAGGTTAGTAGACAGTCTTAGATTCACAAAGCAATCTATATAACAGCTAGTTAAAAATTTAAGTGATGAACATTCTACAGACACTTTAACATGTTGCACATAAGAACCTCCGTAATAGCTGATGAAATGCATTTATCCATATGAATACTTAGATAGCTTTGAAAGGTTTAATGAAATATCTATACCACCCAAAGAAAAGCTTTATTCCAGTTTACATGACAACCTCATCAAAATCAATATTTCCAACATACTGGAGATCTGACAAGGATCATTAAAAGCTCATGTTCGGGTAACTTATTTTTAGTAGTCTATCAAATAAAGCGTTACATTTCGTGTTAAGCAGAGTTATCGTCATCGACGATCTGTTCCGAATGACGTTTGTCACTTTCAACAGTACTAAAGGTGTAAATGATTGTTGGCTCAAAAGGCCAACATAACATGACCTTTAATTGGTACCTGTTAGATCTACCTATTGATATGTAGACTTTCATTTTAATCAGGTTGGTTTGTATGATTCACACATATCAGCTGACAATTATCAGTAAGTTCAGGATGTCATAAAACATTTTAACTTTGAAACACTTGGAGACTTTCACAATTACAGTATTAAGAAAGATATACGGATGATATGTGATATATTTGAGCAATTTAGAAATGTTCCTGTGAGAGAATACAAACTTGAAAAATGTCGTGTGTTGAATTAGAACTGCTGACAGACTATGACACGTCCTTGATAATTGAAAGTGGAATAAGAGATGGAATTCAAATGATACCATATGAACATACTGCAACAACTCAATAATACTACCTGGACAAAGATGGACAGATAAGAAATGATGGTGAGTATGATAGGTCAAGGTCAAGCTCGTTCATTATGTACATAAATATTAACAATCTGTATGGCGGGGCTATGAGCCACAACATACCGGTAAAAAACCTTTAGATGGTCATGTATGATAAATAAATAAATTTGCACAGGGTTTGATTTTTAAAGAAAAACAATTTCCCAGGATTTCTTCACTCGTAATCCCGTTTATTTCAACAAGACCTTTTATACCTTAGGTATTGTTCAAATAACATTTAAGTTCCTTTATTTTGGTGTATAATTGATGGGTGCAATATTGGTTATAGAGTATACAGCTTGCCTTTACTTCCTATGTGCATCTCTCAAAAGACTGCTCGTTCCGCTTGGTCATTTTCACTTCCTGGACTTAAGAGATAAATTAGAGAGAACACCCCCACCCCCCAAAAAACTAGTTGATACCTTTTTTATTTTTTCAAAATATCTTATAATTTATTTATTGCACTCTCAGAAGTTAATATTGTCTACTCTGACAAATTTCATTTTCCCTATTTTGATAACTGCTAAAGTTAGTTTGCGTTAGACTAGTTTGTGTTCATTTCTCGAGCACACGGGAGCAACCATTTTGATCAACTGTCTGCTTTAGGCAGCACGTTGTTTCCTTAATACCACATATACAGAAATTTTAGTCACAGTACATGAAAATAGCATAGAGGTATGCCAATATTCTCTGCACTGTGCTTGTTGCAAATACACACAACTTCAACTTACACCTGTCCCTCGTTTAGAAGTACTCAAGAACTGTAAAGCAGAACCCTGAATGACTATGTTAAGAACTATCTAGAAGTTCCAAAGAAACTAATTCCATTCAAAAATGAATTATCTCCACCGCAAAATAAGTTGATTGATAATTACATCGGTACAAATTATTCTGTATAAAACTATCATGTATATTAAAAACAAAGAGAAATGTGTCTTTCACTGCTGAAACTTAAAGCTACCTAAACTGTGTATATGGTTAGGATTGAAACTTTAAAAAGATAACACAGAGTTGTCTTGTTTGAACAGCAACCGGGGCTTAAATCCAACATAGAACTAAATACAAATTTGACACAAAAGGCTCAGAAATGGTTTCGGGAAATATTTTTTGTTCTTCTTCAAATTGATTAATAATAGTTTATTTGATAAACGAATGGATAATCTCAGAAAAGAGAACAGCAATAAAATATGTTCAAATGAAAATACATTTTTCAAATGTCAGAATGATTAGTAATTTGCCAGGACAGCAATTAGTAACGACTACTTTGTAGTGGTTAGTTTGTTAAACAAAATAAAGTGAAATTCATAAAACTAAGTTACAGTGGATGTACCATCTTAGACTTCAGCAAGTGGTTCCTGTATGAATTTTGCTACAACAAGTTGAAAAATAAATACGGTGATAGAACGAGACTACTTATGACTGATGCAGATTCATTGTGCATATATGCCGAGTCAAAAGACTTTTACAATGACATTAAAAATAACATCAAACAATTTGACATTTGTGACTATCCAAGGAAGACATATTTGATATTCCGAAAATGAATACAAAAAGTTCCAGGACTGTTCAAAGATGAGTTGAAAGGTGTTCCGATTAAAAGGTTGTGTAGGTTCATGTTAAAACGCTTTTGACTTAGAAATTACAATGACGAAAGGACGTCTGTAAAGGAGTAAACAAATGTGAAATCAAACAGAATTTTAGCTTTGAAATATACAAAGATTGCTTACTTAATCACAAGGAAAGTTACAAGGAAATAAACTTATTCAGCTCAATCACGAGATGTCGAGCAAAAAATGAATCAAGTACCATTGTCTCAGTAGGACGACAAGGATTTTTATAGTTTATAATATAAATACAGTACCTTATGGGCATGTAAGTACTATATAGTCATGTATGGAGAGCAAACCTAAAGGGATGATCAAGTATTACCAAAAAAAAAATTTTTTCTTCTTCTGTTTTCAAGTTTCTATTCAACGTCTCCTTTCCTTTCGTCAGGGATAATAAGTTTTTCTCCAAATACAGATTCATCTGCGGTATGTTTTGTCCTTGCTGTAAAAACCTGCGGAAAACCGTGTATACTCTCTGAAGTCTCTGATTACAGAATTGTGCTTTTGTACAATCACCCCTAGCATATATTTTAAAATGTCTGCAACTAAATGCCAGCTTCTTCAATATAGTTGCTTTCTTTCTTACATGACCAATATTGCCAACTCATCAAACATACAGAAAGTATTTGTACCTTGATAGATATCAACCAATAACTCTTACCACATATCTAATTTATCTTCCGGATCTATTACGATTACGTTTGCATCCTTGAGCAACCACATTCTTTAATAACTACTCCTGTTCCTGACATTTATTGTGCTAAAAATTATACCAAAGGTACACGTGCACACCACAGGCTTACGCATTAGTTATGTCGATAGAAGAAACAATAGTTATTTACGTGCAACATCCTTGGACACTTCTGCTACTTTTAATTTTATATCTTGTCAGGATATATCCTTCTTCAGGTTTCAATCAAAATGCTAAAACAGATAGCATGTATGTAATTCTTTGACACTTTAAAGAAAAGGCTCACATTCTTTTTTAATGCCTCATGTGTAAGTAAGCTCGTTGAATGTTTACCTCTAATGCAATTGTATTGTGACGAGCTCGTATTCATCAAAACTTTACCCAGCATAGTTATATCCATAAATACTAATGCATTGGGTGTAGTTTCAGACTTAAAGTTTGCAACAACCCCTTAATTCTTTGTGTTTCAATAGCAGTTGTTGTCTCTTTAACAATTTAAATTTGATCTTTATGTCATGTCAATTCTCCTGACTTGGAACAATGCGAGAGTCGTCAAAGCAATACATATTAAGGAATTAATGCTATTTGTTTCATCAAAATCTTTTTGTCATCATCGATTTCTATTTTGAATTCATCCATTTTAACACATAGTGCAAGATTCTTTAAGCCCATTTCGGTTTTCAATTCAGTTCTGAATGTATCTGTGTTTTCGTTTATTCCGGTTTTAAGTGTGTAAATTCATCCAATTGATGCAAGAGTCTTTTTATCTTTTCATTTTTGAATCCATCTGTCCCTGTCGTAAACTTCTGTTCCAAATTATTCAGATTGTTTCTCATTTGTTTCGCTTTGTTTATTAAATATTTGTTTATGTTTTGTTTTCTTTTTGGTGGTCTATATCGTCAAAACGTCTTTGTACTATACTGATATTATTAACCATTCTCGATCAATATATATGTATGTATTTGTTTTCTACATTGTCAAAGCTTAGCACACAATGTGTTATAAAATTCAGTAAATGTAACATCTTTTATCGTTTTGCACTCATCCCTCCAATCAGTAATAGATAACTCGTGAGTTGTCGTGCTATCTTTTATTGTGCTTTCATTAACATTAATCTTATTTTCAACGTTCTGTGGTTGTTTTGGTTATCTATGATAACTCATTTTGCTTCTGCAATCCTGACTGTGTATTTTAGTGTTAGTTGTTATCTTGTTGTTCAAGTTTGTAATTTGTTTTTATTAAACAAAGCATTAGCTACCCATGCTCTGGATTATTGTGTTGGATTTAATTATTCATACTATTCATATCTCTATTTATCTGTTTCAATTTAGATTGTAAAGTGTTATAGTCTTGCAAATACTTTTTAATTTTCTCCGTGTCGCTTTGTAAAGCACATAGCTCACTGATTATCCTCTGCTTGATTGGTTGTCAATGTTGTTGAATGTCGGGTATCCCACATGATCTTTCCCTGACTGTTTGAAAGGCTTGTATCACATTATACAATGTGTTGAGTCAATTCCTGAGCATAAAAGATTCTTTATTTTCTATTCTCATCTATCTTTTTCCGTAGTTCTGCGATTTTGCTAGCTATTTCAACACCACTTTGTTCAATGCCTGTTAATTTAATGTCTACTTGATCCCTCCATGTTTGGATATATTTCCGCCAAAGTCTCACGTATTTGAGTATCAGCGCATCTTTGTATGAACCGACTAGTAGCTGCATCATTTTAATTTTAACAGGATCACCTACATTTATGATACGAGTATTGTTTAGGTTTAAGTCACTTAAGTTTAAGTCACTTGTTAGACCTAGCTTTATATCATTCACTTCTGTTTTTGTCTCAATCTGCAAAGGTAAAACAATATCATTAGGTCGCCTCAGTCAGCATTGTATTATTTATTTAATGTTAAAAGCTTATGTTACAGGTATACCGTGAAAGTCACTTTTCAATTTTTATTTTTATGCTGATGTTCAGTCTGTTAATTGTTTCCTTCTGTAAATGCTGGTATGACCCTTAACACTGTATGTAACAAATACTCCGTTGAGCAAAATTTTTAACTGTTGGAGATTTTAGAAAACACGAATAATAGCCGTTACAGTAATTGTTGGAGCTATTGATTTGATGGAGAAAAATATATACATTTTAGGTGTCAAATATCATTAGATCCCACAATAATTCTTATCCTAGGAAATCCTAGCAATTTAGCACTGCAGTTGGTAATATATACTGTACAATGTTATTTCCTTTGATGTGAACTTTTGATCCGTGGTTTAAAGATTCAACATCAACACTTTCTTTGTTGTCACGATTTACCATCATTCCCCGACATTTTGCACGTATATTTCAAGATTGAAATTACAACACCAGTAAAAACAGCATTCACTGTTTTATTCTTGTCGTTCATATAGTACATGATATTGGTGTTTAGTTCATCGGAGATACTGGAGTAACAAACTATAAATATCTTCTCTGCAAATTAAGTGGATAGTTTACCATCGCTTTTGTTAATCGGATTGGTAAAATAGTTTTATGTCTCAGAGCGACTGTTAATTGTATTATAGGTTAATATTTATTGTGCCGAAAACGGCATCTGCGTGTGTGCATGAACACTGCCTATAGCCCTGGCACAAGACACCAACGGCAAAATAATTATAGGTTACTGCATTTGTATGGGAAAATATGAACGAGTTTTTCTGAGCAATACTGCACGACGTTAGGAGATTACTAATAGGCACAGCTCCCGTCTTAAAAAAAATTCTGTTTAATTTGTTTCCTTTGTTGTAACGATTATAGACTTCTGTTAACTCTAAGTTTCTCTAAAATCTGTTTTTCCCTCCGTTTCCGTCCTTGAACCAGAACAGTGTTTGTTGTTCAGTTTCTCAATGTGTACCTTCAGTGAGGCTTCTTAGTCTTGTCTTTCTTTGTGTTATTTTCTTTCTGATTAATTGAAATAAACTCCTCATAATTGATTTTATTTTCACTTAGTGTTTTTCTTATCGTTTCCTCGATACCATTAAGCTTACTGATATAAGATTTTTACTATTTCTTCATGTTTTAAAACTATGTTTTAGATAAACGTCTCCTTCAAAGATTTTACAACCAATCATGTAAATGTTGCACTAAACCAATACACTAAACGAACTAAACGCCAGAAGAACAACTACACCGGTAGCTATTCTAGTAATATCTAATCCAGAAGCTGTTAGTCTCATACAACCTGTAGCTGTTGCCATACTAGATTCCACCAGCTCAAAACTGTGTATGCTATTTATATTTCTTTCTAAAACCTCCATCGTATTTGATCTCTCCAACCAAATAATTTCTAATCTTGATAATATTTTGTGTAGTCTAAAACTGAAGCCGTTGTTAGTTGGTAGTGCTAGATATAACTGTGGAGCACTTGGTGTATTATCACAGATTTACACATAGCAAAGAAACAGCTTGGACTTGTGTGTGGTAATTGACTTTATTGACTTTGCAGATGTTTTAGGTGGTACTGCTGCATTTATGCTTTAAACTTTTTTCTTTCGCTGAAAAAAACAAACAAACCATGTAATATTCTTTGGTCTGTTAGTACTTATTCTCATTCAGATTTGTATATGTTATGCTACGGTAAAGGTTTGCTTTTCCAATGCATTTATTGGGTAACTTTTTTATTCTTTAGTAATCCTTGTGCCATTAGGTAGTCAATCGTTAACTAGCTAAATATGGTGAAATAGTTACTTTTATAACTTCTTCAGTAAACAGTAAACCATTTGGCAATGTAATTTTGATTTTACGTTTATGGTTACAGTGTTAACAATATTGTTAGGTCAAAGTCTGAGTGCTATTAAGTAGTTGAATGTGGACTGACTAGGTGAAAATGAAATAATAAGTTCTACAATTTCTTCAATATCCATATTTGTTGGTGAACCTACTGATACCTTAAACAACGTCTTCAAAAGTATGCTGTAGGCAAGTGCGAGGGCAGATTTAAGTGTTGTATGGTGAACAGAGTTAATTATATCCTTGTTGCAGTCGGCATTTGTCTGTAAGCAAAAGTATGTTAATCATTAGCTGGAAAGGTTAAGCATTTCTTGGATTATGTTGAACGTAGATTTGGATTTATTTTCTTGCTGTATTTTGGCTGATTATTTATTGTTAATTTTAACATCTTTTACAACTGGTTTGTACTCTCCACGTGAGCCAAAGGCACCATGTTGAAGAATGTGTATTTGACCAAATAAACAAAATGCCCAAAACGGTTATATGACCACCAATCATATAATGTATTATGCTTGAACTTCGCGAACTTGTATATTTTCATTAATCTTGTGATTTTGTGCTTTGAACAGTCTTCCTCGTTTTTGTTCCTTCTTGTTCTTTTTTAAACGTTCAACTTTATTTTTTTCATGAATTTGTAGTTATAAATTACAAGATGTAGAATATAGAAGGTAAAAGATTAGAACAAAGGCCAATATCGTATAAGGTTCTTCTCCTTTGACGATACAAAATTGTAAATATATGTGAATATATGGCTTTATAATTCTTGAATTCCTGTGAACGTCCTCTAAGTTTCCTGTCAAGTTCAATTCTACGTGAACCATATTATCTTTGGCATGATTTGTCCGTACAGCTTGTTTTTTTCTCTTGTTCATGTTCCATTTATTTGCATGGAAAATCTAGGAAGTTAACTGAAGAAAAATTATAAATCAGATCAAATATTTGAAAGATGGCTTACAGGGTTACTTACAAGTAGTCTAAAATAATTTGATGGATACAAAGAAATGTTCTAAATGTAAAGAAGCTTAACATGTTTCACAAAAAAGAAACTAAATGTAAACCCTGTAAACCTGAATACGTCACAAAAAAGACAACTGAAAATAGAGAACATGTAAATTAACGCTATAGCAACTATTAACTCCTTTTCGTTACAGAAAATACCTACGATACGTGTGTGTTTAATGAGGAAAACTGCAGAGTAATTAACATGACAAGAAGTATAATTTTAAAAGCTTGAGATTGCTCAGGGTCAAGAAAGTCTTCCCTTCTTTTATGAGCGACAGTAAAAAAAAAGTTTTATGAAAGGGAGATTTGTTGAAAATACAAGAATTTTTTATGACCTGATTCACTATCTTGAGGGAAAAATTAATCTAGTCTTCTCTTATTAATAGACATTGAAAAAGTTTTCGATTTCTTGAATGGGACATTCTGAAAAATGCTCTGAAATCTTTCCATTGTTGGAGAATTCATTTGCCACTTGTTCAGGGTATCTTACAATATATTAAAAAGTCGTGCCAGTAATAATGAACATTTATCCCCTTATTTTAAAATTTACAGACATGTTGTCGCCAGAGAGACCCCTTTGCACCCTTTTTATTTATAATAGGAATCGAACTTCTTGCACTAAATCTAAGAAAAACACACGTATTATAAGTATTTCCTGCAACGAAAAGGAGTTCAGATTAGGACAGTATGTTGACGATGTTTTTATATTAATTCTTTTTTTTTTACCAAGGTAGCCATATTGATTTTTAATGTTTTCAACTTGGTATCATGTCTGTACTGGTATACTTTTAAATCAAAAGCTATTTAAATTGGAAATAAAAACATTTCAAATGAGGAACTATGCCCAGATATTAATATTAACTTGTCAACGTCCAATTTTAGATTACTGGGGTAGACTTCTCTTTGAATTTGGGGATACAGTAGAACTTAATTATTCAATGAAGCTGAAGGAAGTAAAAAAAACTGGTTGGTTGGTTGGTTGAGCAGAAGAAATATATCCCTTACTGGAAAAGTTATTTTTATAAATCCTTGATTTGACCTAAAGTCATTTATCTTTATTCAGCTGTACAAAATCTTCCGCCCCATACAGAAAACGAACGGAATAATTTTGAAAAAATGTATTTGGGGCGATAAAACTGAGAGTGTTAAATGAGACACTTTTATAGTTTCTTATAAGGAAGGAGGATTAAATATGATTTACTTACACTCATTTGTGTGTTATATAATATTTTCTTTTATGATGCGTCATTTACTAAATGAAGATGGTTAGTAGTAATGTAAAAGGCGGATCTCAGCACAACATACCCTCCCCTCGTTCAAATCCGTCGGCCCGAACCCTTACGGGTTCGTTCCTCCGGATTTTCACTTCGGTTCGGCTATGTTATGCCGAGATCGCGCCTTATTACATTACTACTATGGGATCGTAACCAAAATCGTCATCGGCGTTGTTGCATAGCAATATTCGCCCCCCCCCCTCTATAATAAATGTTTAGATAAAATTTATACATAATACTTATCTCTAAATGAAAATTATTTTAATGATCACCCTTTATAATCGTTTATATAATATTGGTTTAGATAAAAATGATAAATTTTAATATTTTTTCAATAGTTTTCATACAAGCTGAATATGTTTGATTGTCCAAACACACTTGATCTGTTAAATAAGACGTTTTATGATATAAATTATATAAAATTATGTCTTGAAATTTGAGTCTGATTATAAAATTACTGTTTTGAAGCCTATTTTTTGAAAAAACATCACTAGAATCGGCAGGATCGTTGGATAGTAAAAATTTAGTAACTAAATTTGCTTCATCAGAATCATCATTTATACTTGGTATTAACATATTAGTGTGATCAATTATTCATTTACCAGGAAGAATAACATTGAACGCATTTGATTTACCAGGAAGAATAACATTGAAAAATAAGCCGTGGATAGTTTTAAACGTTTTTATTTTGATTATATTGCCGTGTTTTAGCGTATAATAAATTTTAATGATTGTATCGTTCATGGTATTCATATCGTAATAGAATTTAGAATTTATGTAAAATATTGCGTTATGTATGATATAACAGTCTTCGATGCCTCCATGATTTAGAAAATATTTTATAATCGAGCACTTTTTGCATCTCATATTATGTTTTACTATATATAGTATCATATTTTTTTCATATTTTGTTATTCTGTTTGGGGCAATATCGACTAACATATTTTCTTTGGTTTGTAATTCATGGATTAGCCCAATAATATCGTATTTTTACCACGTAAATAAGCTTGTAATTCAGTTAATATTTTTGAGTAGATTGATGCAGCTAATTTGCACGATGATCTTTTTGTTCGAGTTTTGGTTCGAGGCGCCGGAATCCAGCATTAACAAATATTCCAACACCGGATACTATTAGAAGCAGTGGATTAAGTGTGCTACCTGCTGAAACAATTCCACTTGTTGTTATTAATAATGGTGTATAAAATATTAGTTTTATTAGTCTGCTGTAATATCTACCAGCTTGTTTGGAACAATAAGCTTTTTTATGATATGTATTAAAATATGATATTAGTTGATCGCGTTCCTCTTCTGGTATTGTTGGAGAAATATGATTAAAGTCGATAATTTGTTTCATTATATTATCAATTATGTAATAATTGTTTATGTAATAATCGTTAACTTATAATTTTTAATTTTACAGCAGCGTCAGAAACTAATGCATTAAAATCCGCATTACGAACATCTGTAAGTACTGCTCTGTATTTGTTAAACATATTAGATATAGGACGCCGCAGTTGTTCTTCTTGTTTATCAGAGTACTCTTTTGTTGATTTGTGGTCGAGTGTATTTGGAACTGTTGCAATATCATTTATTTCACCGATATCGTGCTCATGTAAATCAATGAATTCGATAGCTGCTTTAACGAAATCGATGTTAATATTTTTTGGAATAAAGTATTGGCGGAGTATTACGTATGCGGTTGCGAATCTTTCTTTTATATCTGATTGATTTGGCTGATCACCTGGTATTAAAATCTTAGATGTTAAATCTTTCATTAAGTTATATATATAAACTATTTCTTTTCTAATATTTTCCGCTGTTTTAAATTCTTTTTTTCCTGTATTAGGATTTGTTTGCACGTGTACAAATAATCCTTGATGAATTTTTTTTAGTTTAGTATTATTACAAATATGATACAAAGCACTAAAATATTCATGTTTTGGCTGCCATTTTTCTTGTGGTATTTCATAATGCGAGAAAAAGTATTTTCCAACATCATCAATTCTTACCCAATCTTTAATTTTATTAATATCAGATGCTCTTAATTTATCATCTAAGTGTTTATTATTATTATAAAAATCTGAAGCAGCGACCAATTTATTAAAATAATTAACTTCTGGAAAAGACTCCAGCTGCAAACGATAATAAATTAATAAAGTAAAAACAGCATCAATGAATTTGTCAGCATCTTTATGGTATTTAATAACCTCCTCAAATTTTAATTTTTCTGCAGCCTTTGAAACTAAGTCTTTGAATTTTTTATTTTTTACATCATCAATAAAATTTCTATATTTTTCAAATATTTGAACTTTTTTATTCTTTATTAATTGTTCTTGTTCTATTGAATATGATAATTTATATTTAAAATCAAATGTTTCTGGTACATATATTATTTTGTTTACATCAACGAATTTCTCATTTGCATCGATAAATTCCATCGCTGATTTTACAGCGCCTATTGGTATCGTGTCTAACACTAAGTATTGGTATAATATTGTATATGCTGCAGCAAAATCATCTGATACACTATCTTCAGTCCAAAGATTATTTACTTTTAATTTTTCTTTTAACATATCACGTAAATCTGAATATAGTGGCTCATTTATTAAGTTGTTTAATACACGATGAATGCCACCTTTACTTATTATATCATCGTATGTTAGTTGATCTGGATCTGGATTCCAAGTTATTTCATCTGGTATTTCATCAAGTATGTTTAGTTCGTCATAAAAAAAACTTTTCTTTCAAGCTCCGGTAATCCTTTTAATTTTTTCTCAATTATTTCCACAGTATCAAATGCTGTTGCTATATCATCGCCATCATATTTGTTTTGGAATCCTGATGTTTTTGATGATATTAATACTAAGTAACTCGTAGCAAGTGCATGCGCATCATCTGGTTCGTTGTGGAATGCAAAAATTGTTTCAGTGTCATTATAATCTAACCCAAGTTCTCTGAACAATCGTCGTTTAGCAAAATTATGAAACGTTTTTTCGTTTCTTCCAAGGCCGTGACCTTTTTTCTCAAAAATTTTATCCAAACAGTCCAACCTATCTTTATGTTTTCCTGATTCTCCTCCAGTAAATTTTCGTTTTTGTACTAATTTTGTCCGCATTATTGTAAACACATTATCGCGAGATAATTCTATGATTACATCGTGTAGTAATTTTTCAATTTGTTCCTCCAGTTTTTCCATTTCCGTTTGAGTACAAAATTTAACAAACATATCATATCATATGTATCCAACATTTCTTTCGTTTGGGTCTTTCTCATAGCAATAACTGATCTTAAGTTTGCAATATTTTCAGTTTTTTCATCCGGATTTTTTAACGTATTTGATAGTTCACGAATAGCTGATCGAATAGTTTCCTGTTTTATCGCTTCAGCTTTTTCTTGAGGTGTTTTATTAGGAATTGGCGCATTAAATTCGGGTTTATCCAATTGCGAGTGATCAAATTCGAAGATTTTATTGTAAAACTCGCGACACATATCAACAATTTCAACCATTGCGATTATATTATATGATTACAATTATACAAAATTCAAGAATTTTCAATAATTTATTATACAGTATCGTCCACTGTAAATATTTGCATTAATGTTAGTCCGGGATTTGTTGTTTCAGCCGCGTTTACAAATAATCTGAACAGCCATTATTTGTTGGCCGTATTAGCCGCAGCTATATTAAAACTTTGTACGGAAATTGCGATGTAGTAGTTTGTTGTTGAGTATAGGTCTGTCCAGTTAATGTCATCGGTGGAGCCCTGAAATTTCCAATTATATATTCGTTCTAGACCACTAGCTCGGCCGCGAAGTTGAAGTTTCCACACTGCAACACTTGCCGGACATTCGATTTTGATCCAAAAATTTGTTGATACTCCACTGGTCGCCCATTCGTTTGTGTTTGTCGTCGATTGAAGATGATATGCAAAGGCGTTAAACGGTGGATAACCGTCATAAGCTGACGATGATGTTACGATAAATCCAGTACGATTTCCGGTGTTTCCAGATAGAGGTGGAATAAAGCCG
Organism: Margaritifera margaritifera; assembly: GCA_029931535.1. NCBI lineage: Eukaryota > Metazoa > Mollusca > Bivalvia > Unionida > Margaritiferidae > Margaritifera > Margaritifera margaritifera. The sequence continues at coordinate 657,270 of JAQPZY010001114.1, read as the reverse complement.
ACGTTGTTTTTGATTCGAGTGCCACCTACTACTTTGGAATCAACATACGCTTTGTTGGCGAGGTCCTCTGATGCAGTTGGTGCTGCCGCGCATTTGACGATTGAATTGGCATTCATTACGAGATTGCCGGTCATTGTGTCGCCGATTTTGTTGACCACTGCGCTTTTGAGGTTGACCAGCGACGAGTATGGAACAGCATCGCCGGGATCGACTGGCACTGGTACATTTGTTATTGCCACATTATTCATGTTTAACGGTCCGGTCATTGTGCTTCCGGTTCTAAGAACGGCATTGTCATTCATATACTTGACATTGACCGCGTTATCGAGTGCCCATGATAAGTATGTGTTGAGTCCGTTTAGAACATAGCCGCCCATGTTGAGTGAGCCAATCATTGTTGTTCCAGTGTGTGGGACGTATTCGGCGAGTTTTGCGGTGACTTGTGCATAGGACGTTGCATCGGAGACGTTTCCCGGCGGAAAAGTTGTTGGCAATCCTGTTATTTTAGCGCCGTTCACCATTGTTAGCGTTCCAGCTATTATATCTCCGGCGCGACCAACATATTGCGATGTAATATCATCCACATATGTTTTATTTACTAGATCAATTGGATTTGTAGGAACTGCCGACGATGTTATTTTGTTTGTTCCCATGCTTAATGCGCCGACCATTATATCGCCGGTTCGTTTGAGAAATATCGTTGATGAGTCCACGTATAGTTTGTTCACTAGATCAGTGTTGTTGATTGGAACATACGACGACGATATTTTATTTGATCCCATGATAAGTGCGCCTAACATTGTACTGTCATAGCGATTGACGTATGTTGATGCCACTGTGTCCACATATAATTTGTTGACGAGATCAGTGTTGTTGATTGGAACATACGATGACGTTATTTTATTGGTGCTCATATCCAAGACCCTGGTCATTGTGTCGCCGGATTTATTGACTTTTCTGTCGTTGATCGTTAACATTTGGATTAGACTTACCGCCTGAGTATTATCGGGATTGAGTACTGGATAATCGGTTTCCAAACCAATTATTCTTGAATTGCTCATTTTTAAATTGCCGGTCATTGTGTCGCCGGATTTCTTTACCAGTCCGGATACATCTGCGGCTGCAACTGCTTTTGTGGTTGATGGAGTATCTGATGTTGTATTTATTAATGTGCCAAATTTACTGTAATAGGACATTGTTATTATTACGTTTATTATATAAATGATTTTGTATAAAATACAATTATATATAAACACACAAAAAATGTCAATTATAAATTACGATGATCCATCACGAAATACAAAAACCAAGCATAAGAATGAGTTGCCAGATACACATTATTTGATTGTTGGACGAACCGGATCGGGTAAAACCAATCTATTAATGAATTTAATAACGGATAAAAAATTAAAATATGATCGTGTGTATATTTACACAATTAATTCACAACAACAAAAATACGATCTATTGCAGCAGTTTAATGATCAGGTTCTAAGACCAATATTGGGCCAGGATATTATTACATTTCATTCACCCGATGACATTATTCCTGTTGCCGAACTTGACGATGAGGAGAATAAGATTGTGGTATTTGATGATATACCCCTGACAACCAAGGATACTAAACCAGTGGAATCCTATTTCGCATTGTCGCGTAACAAACGTTGCAATTCTATTTATCTCGCTCAAAGTTATTTTACTGTTCCAAAGACGATAAGGCGCAACACAGGCTGTTTTATTTTATTTGGTGGCCTTGATAATAATGACATAGGTAGAATCGCCAATGATTTTTATGGTGGAGTCATTGATAAACGATAATTTATTCAGATGTATCGTCATTCCACAGGTGGTAGATACGATTTCTTTTTGTTTGACAAGTACGCGATTGATCCTGAGAAAATGTTTAGAAAAAACCTCGATGAGTTTTTATAGCCAATCAACATTGACATTTGTCAATGACATTGTTTTTAACAATATCAGCGATTGATTGTTATTAACAACGTCAACAGCGTATACATAAACGTTAATGTAAATGATTATTATATAAACAATTTTTATATACGTTTATATATAAACGCATAAACACAATAATTGATGGAACGATATTATTTGGAACAGGTACATAGTATTGATGATCGATTAGATACTCTAAGAAAATTATCCGAGGCTAAGTATAAAAATCAGAGATTGTTTCAGTTTACGAGACAAAAAGAACAAGAGGATCAGGAATCGCTGCTACGGTTTTTAAAGCCGGTGCGTAAGTTTTTTATTGGTAGTGTTAAAGGCGCTAAGGGTAAAGAATATGATGCTGATCTAGCGACAGCAATTTCTGCAGGATTTAAGCCGACCGAACGAACACTTAATGAAATACGAAGGTTATTAGGTGGTGATGGCGGCGATGGTGGTTTTGGATTAAGCATTATTCCTCGCGGTATTGATGATGGCGATGATGGTCAACCACCACTACAAGGACGACAAAAACTAATTAATACAATAAGGGGGTGGAGACGAAAGAAAGAGGAGCGACGAGAGCAAAGACTGACAGACGAACTTTCTCGGGAACAAGAGCAACAAGAAATTGAACGATTGGGAGACGAACTTCAACAACAGACGGAAGAACTTGCTCGGGAACAAGACCAAGAGGAGCAACAACCACTACAAGGACGACAAAAACTAATTAATACAATAAGGGGGTGGAGACGAAAGAAAGAGGAGTGACGAGAGCAAAGACTGACAGACGAACTTTCTCGGGAACAAGAGCAACAAGAAATTGAACGATTGGGAGACGAACTTCAACAACAGACGAAAGAACTTGCTCGGGAACAAGAGAAAGAGGAGCAACCACTACTACAAGGACGACAAAAACTAATTAATTTAATAAGGGGGTGGAGACGAAAGAAAGAGGAGCGACGAGAGCAACAAAAAGAGCTAGCACCATCATTGGTTCCAACATCAATGGAATCACCACTACAAGAACAATTGGATCAACTGCAGCGCGAGAAAGATCAACTACAACGTGAAAAAGAACAATTGGAAAAAGATCAATTGGAAAAAGATCAACAATTGGAAAAGAACGATTGGAACAAGAACAACAATTGGAAAAAGAACGATTGGAACAAGAACAACAATTTGAAAAACAATATGAGTTGGCGCGAGACCAAATGAAACGTGATAAGGAACAATGGGAACAAGAACAGCGTGATAAACGCCGGGCAGAGAGAGAGAGAGTCAGAATGGGTGGCTTGGGAAGAAGAACAAGCGCGATTGGACCAAAAACGGCGATTGGAACGAGAACAATCTGAATTATTACGTGAAGCCATCAAACGACAACGGCAAGATGAATATCACCGAGCTTTAAAACAAAAACGACAAGAAGAACATCAACAATTCATGCAGAGTTTGCCACCGTTACCAGCGATACGACCACCAGCGCCACGAATTACATACCGGACAGTGCCAGATCCTGAAATACCGGAGTCAGCCCGTACAGTTAAGCAACCGTTTGTGTACTCCACTGTTCGAACATTGGAATCGCCACCATCACCAGTTGAAGCACCAGCGCGATTGGAACAAGAACAATTGGAACAAGAACGATTACGAAGAGAGCTATTGGGACGACCACCACCAGCGACACAACAACCAGTGGCACAACAGCCATTGCCACGACCTACATACTGGACAGTGCCAGATCCTGAAATACCGGAGTCAGCCCGTGTAGTTAAGCAACCGTTTGTGTACTCCACTGCTCGATTAGTGGAATCACCACCAGAGCCACCAGCGACGCAACCACCAACGCCACAACCTATATACTGGGCAACGTCAGATCCTGAAATACCGGAGTCGGCCCGTGTAGTTCGACCAGCGTTTGTGTACTCCACTGATCAATCAGTGGTACTACCACCATCACCAGTTGCAGCACCAGCCCCACCAACGACACAAGCGCAATTGTCACTAGAAGAGCGATCGGAACGAGAACGATTGAACCAAGAAAAATTGGAACAAGAACGATTACGACGAGAGCGATCGGTACGAGCACAAACGGAGGTACGCATAAAGCGTGCAAAAGATAGATATTTAAAGTTGATGAAAGAAGAACGAGAACGAGAACAACCATCAACACCTGTGGCAGTGGTACAACCACCATCACCATCACCACAGCGCAGATTACTACCACCACCGCCACAACAAGCGCCACCACCACAACCATCAACGCCAGAACAACAACAACAAAAGAGACAATTAATGGCGAAAATGATAAAATTACGAGATCAAATGTCTCAACCATCAACACCTGTGGCAGTGGTACAACCACCACCAGTGGTAATGGTCCAACTGCCGCCGCAACCAGTTGCAGCACCAACGCCACGACCACCAACGCCACCAGAACAGCGATTGGAACAGGAACGATTGGAAAAAGAACAACAATTGGAAAAACAATATAAGTTGGCGCGAGACCAAATAAAACGTGAGAAGGAACAATGGGAACAAGCACAATGGGATAGGGGTCGGGCAGAGAGAGAGCCAGAATGGGCGGCTTGGGAAGCAGAACAAGCGCGATTGTCACTAGAACAGCGATTGGACCAAGAACGATTGGAACAAGAACAACAATTGGAAAAAGATCGATTGGAACAAAAACAACAATTGGAAAAAGAACGATTGGAAAAGGAACAAAGTGACAGAAAACAATGGGAAAAAAAAACAATTAACATTAAAAGAGCGATTGGAACAACTAAAACGTGCGGAAGATCAAATAAAAAGTAACAAAGAACAGCGTGAAAAAGAGCGATTGGAACGACGAGAAAAACGTGAACCACCAGCGACACAACCTATACACTGAACAACGTCAGATCCTGAAATACCAGAGTCAGCCCGTGTAGTTCGGCCAGCGTTTGTGTACTCCACTGATCAATCAGCGGCAGCGGCAGCACCAGCGCCACAACCTGTTTTATTTTATACAAATCGACTTAATATTAGAAATCCTGATTATTATACGCGTGTTAATTTTTCTGAGTATCATCACGAGGATCTTGCTAGAGTGCGAACTGAAGCAATCCAGGATTTACAAACAATAAACGCGGCAAGGGATCCAACCAGTCCAAATGCACGTATGGATTATACTTACAGACAAATTGAATATTATTCTTAATAGTATTAAACTTGAGACACAAAATCGCAGCAGTCGTCAAATGCTAGGACAACCACCACCACCAGCCAGACGTTATTAACGTATTTGTCATTAATCAACAATCGCGATTGGCGATTGATCAATCGCGTTTATTGTATAAATTTTTATATTGTATAAATGTTTATTGTATAAACGTATACATAAATGGAATGTGAAAAATTTATTAGTGATAGAGGCCATATAAATTCAAAAAAATGTGAGTGCAATAAAAAGCGGGTAAAATTACTGAAAAAACTAACCGCAGTAAAACAAAAAAATAAATTATCTTTAGAAAACACTGTCAATCAATCGCAATTGCAATCAACAATCGACGATCGACAGCATGTCGTCAATCGCGATCAAGGATTGATCAGCGATCAGGGATTGTCAATCGATCAACGACCGCGGTCAACAATAGATCATAAGATCGATAGTGGATTGACTGGCGATGGCAATGAACGATATTATTTGGAAAAAGTTCATAGCAGCGGAGATCGAATAGAACTGCTGAAAAAACTTGCTGAAGCCAAGCAAAAAAATCAACGATTGTTTCAAACGGTACGATGGAATGAAAAATATGAACAGGAATCGCTGCTGCGATTGTTGAAGCCAATTCAAAAAACTTTTGTTGGTACGTTTAAAGACGAACACCGCCAGGAACAGGTTGCTGACATAATGACAGCGATTTCTCGAGGATTTATTCCAACTCAAGCAACGCTTACTCAAATACAAACATTATTGACTCCAGTTGCTGGCCAACCAGTTGCTGGCCAACCAGTTGCTGGTCAGACTGCTGCAACACAGACCGACGATGGCCAACCGGTTGATGGGCCACCTGATGATGAACAAACTGACACATATACTGGAGTAATAACCGCAGATGATGGACGTTTTGAAATAGCACCACAAGCTGAGGCTGGATTTAGAAGATCGGCGGAATATGTACCACCGGATGAGCGGCAGGGTCGTTTAGATCACTTAGCCGGTGAAAACAGAAGAAGTGGAAGATATATAAAAAAACATTATAAGGATTTACAATCAGCGGCAGCTCATAAATTCAATTTAAGAAAACGACAAGTATACAAAGAAACGTTCAAAGAAATGGCGGTAAAAGAAGCGGAACAACGGCAACGACGAGACGCAGATGAATTCACAGCGTATATGGCTGGCATTAGCCCCGATCAACTGCAGCAATGGCATCCACCGCTAATCGATCGCGATCGATCACCGCAGCAATCGCCGGATCGATCAACGCAAACATCGCCGGATCAATCGGCGTCGACGATGTCTGTGCAGACCGGATCAGGCATTAAAATCTTTAAAAATGCCCGTGATATCATAAATCGATTAACAGTACTTACAGCGTCAAAGAACGCCGGTAATTCCGGTGTGGAAATTGATAATGAAATCGTGGAAATACTGGATTATCTCAGGGGTAGCAAGCGCATTACTGCAGCCGAGTACAAAAAGTTTGTAAAAAAATTTGTAGGTCGGCGCTGATCAATGCGTTTATTATATAAATGTTTATTATATAAATAATTTTATGCAAAATCAAATATATAAACGCAATAATGGCCGCAGTAACACTACTGCTTGATTCAACTGCAACATCGCAGGACAGCGCAAATTTCAGAGTGCCTTATTATCCCGCAATTGAACTTGCCGCAGACACCGATTATGAGCTCGGATTAATATCCGCGACAATGTGGCACTCGTTTTATGACATTAAAAAGAACGTCAACGATCGATTGGACATTATTGTCGGCGTTGGCGTTGTCAATGCCAAAACAATTACAATACCACCGGGCGCCTACAACATCAGCGACATCAACGATGTTATTAAATCGGAGATCGTCAAACTCGGATTTAACAGAGACGATTTTAACATTGAGCCAAATTACAATACAATGCGCTCGGCGTTACATCTGAAAAACAATTTTCGTGTTGACTTTACTTCGCAAAACACAATTGGCGCAATGTTACGTTTTGCACGACAGATATATGATTCTCTAACCAATTCAGATGTAACAATAAGCGGTGAATTTCCAATAAACATATCCGATGTTAGTACTATTTTAATCAATTGCTCGATCGTTTACGGGTCCCATACAGCCAGGGGCAGCCGCGGTCAAACAATTTATTCGTTTAGTCCAGAGGCTCCTCCGGGAACATTATTGGTGGTGTCGCCGAAACAGGTCATTTATTATCCGCTTAACGTCAGCGATAGAATCGCGGATATCACAATGTCAATTACAGACCAATCGGGGCGACAATTGGATTTTAATAATGAACAGGTGACGTACTACTTGCATTTACGCAAGACATCATAGATGTCTCGACTCAATGAGTTTCGAATCTACCTAAGAAATTCTCGAATTAAAATTTCTATGAAATTTACGTGGATTCAACCATTTAGTTGATTATTGTATAATCGTGATTATATATATAAAATGCGGAGACGCAAGATCATGAACAAAAAAATGGTTGGAGGGTTTCTCGGAGGAATATTTTCAAAGATGGTCCGCACAAAACCTGGACTATCATTTAGAGTATCTCCTGTCGCAATTCACGCAACAAAAAAATCGAAGGAAATATATTATTTGATTGGCTCGGTAGTCTAGCTGGTAAGGCAACGGGTCTTAATGCTTAAAGCAGCGCCAATTGCATTTGAGGCCGCAAAGTCGTTTGCCACTGGCGCGTTATCTGCGGCTGGAACAGCGGTCGGACAAAAGATTGCCGATAAAATTCGAGGGCAGCCGCCAGCGCCGCCATTAAACACGCTTACATTGGCAGAATCAATGCCAACGCAAAAACAAATCGATCGAGTAATAAAAATATAGCGCCAACTCCTGAAATAGAACGCGCCATGAAAAAAACTGTTAAAGAATTTAGTCAACAATCCGCTGTAAGCGGATCGCAATCCGAGCGACCGGTCATACAAAATCAAGTTTTTTACTAGCCTATTTTTTATATACGTTTATATACATAAACGCGATTATTATATAATTAATTATTATATAATCACTATTAATAAACAAAATGTCTATTAGATCCTATCTTAATATTAATGACGTTTATGACGTAGATAATTCTGCGACAGAATTCGAGTACATCGAATATCAAGAAGACAGTCCAAATACGCCTGATAAAACAGGAAATCTAATTTTAAGGACACGTGACGAAGACCTCTATCTGTTACCTCGCAAAGGATACATTGAAGTCCGCGGACGTTTAAGAGACGCGGCAGCATTACCGCTTATAGTTTTTGCAGGCGATGAAACCATTGTTTAAGGAAGCGAAATACATAATCAACGATCATGAGATTGAATATATAAGGCATCTTCCAATTGCTAGCACAATAATGAACATCGTAAGTTTTTCCGATGATTATTCACGATCAATTGCAACAAATATGCTATGGATAAGAGACACCAGTACTGGAGCCGCTGTTCCAAACGAGTTCAGAACAGAGAACGGTGTCGGTACTAGAGCTGCTGGAGCTGACATACCCATCGCTAATAACAATAATGTTATTATTCCAGCAGCTATTGTTGCTAATGCAGCTGGTATTAATGGTGCAATTCGTAATACAGTAGAAAATCTAAGACAAAAACATTACAATGAAGGCTATGCAAAAAGACGAGCGATATGTGATGGTAGTCGACTAGTGACAATACTTCTTCCATTGAGTTCAGTCTTTGGTTTTTGCAAGGACGTTACTTCCGTGGTTAGAAGTATGAGACATCGAATCGAATTAACAACAAATGACCCAGCAAAAACTATACACAAACACCCTGGAACTCACGATGGTCGATTTGTTATCAATTACGTATCTCTATGGATGCCAAAGGTTGTGCCATCAACGTTAATATCATTGGATCTCGAACAGGCGTTGACATCCTACACGCGCAGATTGTATTTCGAACAATGGCGAACATATGATTTTCCTATGCCAGCGGGCAGCCCCAGCGGCACATGGAGAATAGATACGGTGCCATCTGAACGACTGCCGCGTCACATATTTGTAGTATTTTAATTAAACGACCGAATGAACGATCAAAATCAAAATAATATGATTTTCGATCATATGTTTGTTGAACGAATACTTGTAAGAATCTCTTCGAGACAATATCCAGAACGCGCTCTAGAATGTAATTTTGGAACAAACAACAAAAACGTTTCTCGCGCGTACTTCACGTTAATGGAAGCCATGCAAAAGTACCAGGACACCTCAGATGGATCTCAAATATCCATCGAAGAATTCGCGAGATTATATCCAATATTTCATTTCGATCTTACAACACATTCTGAGCGATTAGTTGGCACCCCAGCAGATATTGAAATTCAATGGAACCTCAACAACACTTTATACATCGCTGGAAGAACACCTGCTGATATTAATGGGGGTAAAGTATTTGGTGGTGTTGCTATAGCAGGTGGATATGGTGGTGGAGCTTATACGGTTTACACGTTAATAACATCTGATAGATACGTTGCTCTTGATGCTCTTAATGGAAAAATGTCAATAAAAGTGTAATCGTTGATAATATCAACGCGCAATTATTATATAATTGATTGCGCAATTTTTGTATAATCGATTATTATTATGCCACGTAAAACGACTAAACGATCAACTCGATCAACTAACAGTCGATTGCGATCACGGCCTCATCTTCAACGACGACATCGATCGGGTGGAGCAATTGGACCTGCTATCGCAGTTTTAGCTAAAACTTTATTACCAAAAATACTACCAGTATTAGGAACACTGGGTATTGCGGCGGCATCTGGAGCAATATCCGGAGCAACAAAAAGAGCAGTAGGTGGATCATTAGTGAATCTTCGGCGCCGTCGAAGAGTGCGTACACCTGTGCCATTTGTTTATGGGTCAGGTATTAGACGGTGTTAATCGACGATCAGCCGCGGCTGATTGACGATTGATCATGTTGATCAATTTGAAAATTATTAAATTTTTATATAATCGCAATCATATACAATGATTAGAAGACCACGGCACTCCATGGGCGGTATGAGACGAAGAGGCGGATTTATTGGTCCATTATTGGCGGGAATAGCTGGTTCCCTTCTGCCAAATTTATTAGGCATTGGGCGAGGTGTTAAACAAAGACGAACGCGATCTGCTACAAGCAGATTGTGAACAAAACAAACGCAAACAAGACGACCACGAACAAGAAGACCACGAAGAAAAGGCCACGGAGTAACTCTACCGGGAACAAGAAGACCAGGATATTAATAGATCGCGTTGCGCCATTAAGTAACTTTGAAATTATTGACTATTTAAAAAATAGAAAAAACTTTAGCGGTGTGTTTAGCAAGGATCAATTGGGAATTGATCGCGGTCGCGGTCGTGAACGACTGCCATTGACAAAGTCAATCGTTATTAATATACAGGATTTCAATGATGGATCGGGAACACATTGGGTTGCATTACACGGCAACAATTACTTCGAATCATATGGCCTTCCACCCGGTGATGCTATTAAAAAATACGTCAAAGGCTGATCAATAAACTATTCGTCAAAGCAAATTCAACCCGCTGGAACAAACACATGCGGCTATTATTGTATTTTATTCATACGATGGATGAACTCGAGAAAATCGTTTGTTGATTTTATTCTACAATTTGATCCAACCCCGACGTTAAACAATGATAACATTTGTATGAAAATGTTTAATCGTTTATATACACGTTGATATATCAACGCGCATTTTTATGTAATTAATTATTGTATAATCAATTTTATATAAACAATTATTGTATAATCGCAATAAAATAATGCTGACTTACTGCCTCAAGTGTAAAACTAAAACAAAAAGCGATAATGAAAAAACAATAATAACAAAAAATAATAGAACAATGATAAAGGGTACATGCGGTGTATGTGGTGGAAAAAAGAGCACTTTTATTAGCTCCCGATCTGAAGTAAATTTACCACATGTTGACACAGTCAGCGGTAGCGGTAATAATATTAATCTAGTAGTTGACGATGCCAGCGAGGATGATTACGTTTATATGTAATGTTGATTTTATCAACGCGATTATTACATAATCAATTTTATATATAAAATCAATGTTATAAACGCAACATGAACTGCAAATGCACCATCACAGAAATGTATTTGTGTGGAAGGTAATGCAGTACACGCCTACTGCAAAAAATGTAAAAAAAAAAAAATTATTGGCGGAGCAATTGATATACACAAATGGATTGGAAAATTACCGCGACCAGAGGGTGGTTGGGTCTTACCCGGGCATAAATATACTGGACCGTTTAATCCATTAGAAAATCAACTCGATGACAATGACCAGCCACTACCAGGGCAAGAACCATACAATCAAGTTGACGCTACAGCTATGCGACACGACATATGTTATCGCGATAACGTTGCCAATGGTAAGGCAGACAAACATATGTGTGACAAAAAAATGCTTGACGAACTCCGAGAAATAAAACCGGAAAATATGAGAGAACGAATTGACAAACTATTCGTGCGAGGAGTAATCGGAGCAAAATATAAACTCGGGCTCGGACAGGGTCAATCAACATATCTCAGTAAACTCGCCGATGAGCTCCACAACCCCAAAAATAAAATTTCAAAGGCGGCGTGTTGTTGTAAACGCCATAGACGATACATGGGCTGTTGATCTCGCTGACATGTCTGCGCTGGCCGACGACAACGACGGCAACATATTTTTATTAACCGTAGGGGACATTCAGAGTCGGTTCGCTTTTATCGCGCCAATAAAAAATAAAATGGGCGCCACAATCACATCAGCGTTCAGTAAAATTATCGCGGACAGTGCGCGGCAACCAAATAAAATATGGACCGATCACGGCGCGGAGTTTTACAACAAACAATTCGAAGACTGGTTAAAACAACATAATATCACAAAATATACGACCGGCAATGAGGGTAAAAGCGTAATTGTCGAACGATTCAATCGAACAATCAAAGAAAAATTGTATAAATGGATGACCGCTAATGATACACGTAGATACGTTGATGTTCTGCCACAAATTGTATCCGAGTATAATAATACAACGCATAAATCCATTGGAATGACCCCTACTGAAGCACTGGTCAATCCAATACTAGCAGGTGAAAATCTGTATCGCAAACACAAATTCAATGTCGGCGATCGCGTCAGAATTTCGCTATCGAAAAAACAATTTGAAAAAGGATTCACGCCGAACTGGAGTGAGGAAGTATTCATAATCAGCGAAATATTAACAACAATTCCCACCACATACAAATTGCAAGACCAAAATAAAGAGCCAATCACAGGAAGTTTTTACGAGCAAGAACTACAGCGAACAGATCAGGATGTATTTGTAATTGAAAAAGTAATAAAGCAACGCGGCAATAAATCACTTGTTAAATGGCGAGGATACGGTGATTCTTTTAATAGTTGGATACCAACACAATCGATTGTCGATTGAACCAGTTCATCTCACGGCAAATCCTAATATAATTATTTAAAATGTATTTACACTTGACAGGTGTACATAAACTTATTAATTCTTGACGCCGTTCATCGTCAATATCCATCAATTCAAAAATCTTAACAAAAATATAATCAAATTTAATATTCTTTTTACGGCCAAGGATTCGAACATTTAAAAAAAAATGTTAATCTTTGTTGGAATTCTTGTCGTTCTTTTGGTGTAAAATTAAATTTAATCGTTTTTTTAATAACATGATATTTCGCATTGTAACAACTTTTCTTTCTAAAATTGTTGTACGGCCGATGATCAACAACTGTCACAGCATCATACTCATCGATGACCTCGCCGGGCTCTAAATAATATGGCGGAGTTTAGTAAATCAATTGTTGATCCATCGTTGATCGACGATCGACATGCTGTCGATTACGGCCGATCATGGATTGATCAACAGCAGCGTTTGTGGTTGGTACGTATTTATAGTTGGCAGCGGGTTTATCATTAATTGTACTAATAAGTAATTTTAATCGCGACAACATTATATTAATAAAATTTTATCTAAACAATTATTATATAATTAATTTTGTATAAAATCAAATAAATAATAAACAATGACAATAAGATATCACTCGCGAGGTTTTATCGAAAACATATCCAATTTGGAGCGGGCAATAAAATATTGTTTCTCTAACAATAATACTCTAGGGAGTGTCGCAATCCGAATAAATAAAGTAAGTGAGGAAATTGGAGCAGAAAAAAATAATGTTTTACTGACACCAGAAGAACTTAAGACGTTTAATGAGTTTGGAAGTGTAATCGTCGATTGGAATGTTGAAGTAATAATGTCGTACGTGCACAATTGCATATCAAAGAACGAGTTAATTCAAATACTTAAAACTTAATTTGTATATTTAAATTTTATTTTACGCTGCAATTTCTTAGAGAACGCTGATCGTTGAGTTCCATCAGCAGCGTATTGTATAAATTTTGGTGTAATATTAAAATGTTTACCGGCAGCATTTGTGGAATTAAATTGCAGTTGTTCTTCTGTTTCTCGATCAGTTGACATCACAGGTCGAGCTAATCTAAAATTAATTCCACCACCGCAGCCTCTCCTCAAGTTTTCTCTTTGAGTGACTAGATCTAAGTTTTCCAGTCGATTATCTGTTTTAATATTATTGATGTGATCTATGACGAGCTTTGACTGAATAATATCATTAAAAACCTCATACACAAATCTGTGTGATAATATTCTTCTATTACGATTGGGGGATGCAGTAAAACATAAATAACCCGAATTTGTTATAAAACCAACTACTTTTTTTGTTTTTACATGTCGTATAATTCCTTGATCATTTGCTTCATAATTTTTATAAATTAGGTGTTTTTGATATTCTTCCTGCAATCCTAGGTTATTGACGTTATTATCCATAACCGAACCATTCACGTGATAAACACGCTGACCCGCTGGAATTTCACCGACAAAGCAAGTGTAAATAAAATCCTTGACGAACATCTCTGTTTCTTCACAGACAATTTTATAACCGGCAGGTGTTGTAACAATTTCTAGATAAATTTCATCATCACAAGAAACTGAACCTGCCATTGTACCATAAAATCCATCGAGTTCAGGATGTGCACAAGGTGTATTTAGTTCGTCGTACTCGGGAATTCTAGATTTTTGCATTGTATATAATATCACATAATAATTATTTCTCTAATTGATTGTTTTGTTTCCCGCAGCATTTATCATAATAACGTAATAAAATATCAATTAGAGAAACAATATATATAATAATGATGCGGAAATTAACACATGTTAAGAAAATTGCGTCAGCATTTGCAGGATTTGACAATTCATGGCAAATTGATCTAACAAATAATACTGTGTCATTATCACCATCAGAATTATACAACATAATATCACCAATAATAACACAAGAACGAGCAAAACATCTGAGTATCAAATTTTTAGTGCAATACAAAGTAATATTCGAAAAAGCAACGGCAACGGCCAATCAATCATCAAATAAAATTGAAGCCTATATTTCATCAAAATCAAAAATTGCTCTTCTTGGGTCAGACTTAAATAAAATAATAACTAAAATGATTTTCAATGAACTCGAGAATAAAATATCGGAATACGTTTCATTGGGTTCTGCTTGGACATTACAGCGAATACAATCCGTGCTTATTCACACTCATAAATTTAAACCATTGCGAGGAAAATCTTATATTGAGTTACCCGAACGAACTAATAACAGCCGATGTGTAATAAATGTAAAAAACAATGACAACAAATGTTTCCAATAGGCGATTATATCCGCGATTTACACACCTGAAAGAAATCCAAACAGAGTATCGCAATACAAACAATATGAAAATTCATTAAATTTTACTGGAATTGAATTTCCAGTTGCCGAATAACAAATTCCAAAATTTGAAAAACTCAATGGAATCAGCATTAATGTGTTTGGTCTCGAAGAAACCGCAAACAAAGTAAAATATTATCCTCGGCTGATAAGTAAAACAGCGTCACAAAATACAATCAATTTACTCTATTACAAAGAACATTATTGCTATATTAAAAATTTTGATGGACTAGTTGCATCGCAGTACAATAAACATAAATCCAAAATATATTTTTGTTACAAATGTTTGCACGGATGTCAGTCACAGGATGCGCTCAGTAAACATCTCGAGTATTGCGTAGAAGTTCAAAAAGTAAAACTGCCAGAAAAAGGAAAAGAGTCATTAAGTTTCAAAAACCACAATAAACAACTAAAAATACCGTACGTTATTTACGCCGACTTTGAATCATTACTCATACCTATTGCAACAGCATCAAATGATCCCAAAATATCGTCGACGACAGAAATACAAAATCATGTCCCCTGTGGTGTTGCTTACAAGGTAGTATGCGTAAATCCAAATTTATCAAAAGATATTAAATTATATCGCGGCAATGATCCCGCCGAATGGCTATTATCAAACTTAATGGACGAGGCAAATAACATACGATTAATATACAAAAAACCTAAAAAAAATGATACCACTAACACAACAACAAGAAGAAGAATATAATATATCAAATATATGTCATATTTGCCATCAGCAGATAATAACTAAATCCGACAAAGTAAGAGATCACTGTCACATTACCGGAGAATATCGTGGACCAGCACATGATAAATGTAATTTGCATTTTAAATGTCCAGATTTTATTCCAATAATATTCCACAATTTGCGCGGATATGATTCACATATCATCGTTGAGGCCTTTGACAATGTTAATCTCCGCGATAAAAAAATCAGTTGCATCATAAATACCGATGAAAAATATATGTCAGTCACAATAGGACCTCTGCAATTCATTGATAGTTTACAGTTTAAACCCGCTCCACTTGATGTATTAGCAAAAGGATGTGGAAAATTTACTAATCTCGAACAACATTTCAATGAGCACAGTAATATACTAAAAAACAAAGGAATTTATCCTTACGAGTATATGGATGACTGGAACAAATTCGACGAAATATGTCTTCCACCACAAGAAAAATTCGATTCCAAACTAAAAATGGAAAAAATATTCGACAGTGATTACGAACACGCGCAGAAAGTCTGGGCAACACTAAATTGTAAAACACTCGGCGATTATCACGATACTTATCTTAAGACCGATGTTCTATTATTAGCCGATATTTTCGAGGAATTTAGATCCACATGTTTAAACTACTATAAACTCGATCTTTGCTGGTATTACTCATCACCGGGATTATCATGGGATGCTGCATTAAAACTAACTAAAGTAAATCTAAAATTGTTGACAGATCCAACTATGTTTTACTTTATAGAAAAATCAATACGCGGCGGGATAAGTGTTATTACTAAAAAGCACGCAATAGCCAATAACAAATACTTAAAAGACTACGACGAAAGTAAGCCGTCGAGTTATATCACATATTTAGACTCAAATAATTTATATGGTTGGGCAATGTCTCAACCAATGCCTGTTGATGAATTTCGATGGATAACCGAAAAAAAATATCTGACTGAAACGAGTAAAAAAATACCGGAAGATGTAGGATATTTTGTTGAAGTCGATCTAATGTATCCCAATCATTTGCATAAATTACATAATGATTATCCTTTCTGCGCTGAACAACTGTTAATAACTGATGATATGTTATCCCAGGAACAACGCGATCTAAAAGCAAAATATAATCTCAGTAAAAATGTTACAAATAAACTTATTCCAAACCTAATGAGTAAAACCAAATACGTCATTCATCATCGAGCGTTAAAACAGGCAGTCGATCACGGAATTATAATAACATATGTACATCGAGCACTAA
Organism: Margaritifera margaritifera; assembly: GCA_029931535.1. Taxonomy (NCBI): domain Eukaryota; kingdom Metazoa; phylum Mollusca; class Bivalvia; order Unionida; family Margaritiferidae; genus Margaritifera; species Margaritifera margaritifera. Next base: position 640,285 of record JAQPZY010001114.1, on the reverse strand, counting down.
AATTTAGGCAATCCTGCTGGCTTAAAGAATATATCGACTTTAACACCAGTAAAAGAACAGCAGCAACAACTGAATCAGAACGAGATTTCTTTAAATTAATGAACAATTCAGTATTTGGCAAAACAATGGAAAATATAAGAAAGCGTAAAAACATAGAACTAATCAACGATCCAGTGCGACGAGATAAAGTTCTAGCCGAGGACACATTTGTATCAATGAAAATTTTCAAAGAAAATCTAGTAGCGGTTCATAAACGTAAAACAGAACTAAAACTAAACAAACCAATCTATGTGGGATCTGCAATACTAGATATATGAAAAATATTAATATATGAATTTCATTACGATCATTTCAAACATAAATACCCCAGCTCAGAATTATTATTTAGCGACACAGATTCTCTCTGTTATTACGTTACAACTGAGGATTTATATCAGGACATCTACGATAACAGACGTTGTTTGATCTATCAGACTACCCTAACAATAGTCCGTTTAAGTGTGAGGAGAATAAAAAGGTAATCGGTAAATTTAAAGATGAAACTAACTTCACTCCGATCAAAGAATTTGTTGGATTAAGATCTAAAATGTACAGCATTAAAACAGATGATAATAAAACAAAGAAAAAAGCCAAAGGATTGTAAAAAATATAGTAAATAAACATATATCATTCGATGATTATCTTAATGCGTTACAAGGTGAACATAATCATGTGTCTATGACAACGATAAACTCGACAAAACATAATCTTAAAACAAATATTATCAATAAAGCTGGATTATGTAATTTTGATGATAAAAGAATTTGCTATGACGGAATCAACACATTTGCATTTGGATACGATCATGATGATAATGAACCAGAGAATATCCTTGATATAATTTTCGGAGAATAATCATTTTTATCTAAACATTTATATAAGTAGTAAGGTAAAAGGCGTGAGATCACCATAACCTATCCGATCCGAAGTGAAAATCTGAAAGGACGGGGCCGAAGGACCCGGACTGTAGGATTTGAACGAGGGGAGGATGGGTTGTGCTGGGATCCGCCTTTTACCTTACTACTTGGTTTATGTCAAAAATTGGTTTCTGAAGAAATATTTCGAAAATTTCGAGGTACACAGTTATTTAAATTAAAGAAAATTAAATTGATAGATACTTTTAAATCTATTAAAATATACTTTGGAGTGATATTATTTATGTTTTATCACAATCGAAAAATGAACCATCTATTGTTCAAGAATATTTGTCTCGGGATATTCTGAATTTAGTTAATACAGATCATGTCAAATCATACGCAAGATGGAAAACAAATGGTGTTGTTTATTCGACATCTTTTGATGCACAAAAATCTCAATTAAGTTTTGATGAAATAAAACAAGAAACACAAACTAATAATTTCATACAGTGCTTTGCTCTTATCTCAAAGATATCAGTGAAGTGAAAAAGGAAAATTAGAAGTTTTTTTAAAGTGGAAATAGTTTTCATATCGTTTTCGACAAAACTTCACTCATTAGGGTAAGAGAAAATAACAAACTTATTTATAAAGACTTAATAAGAACTGAGGTACAAACGCCATATGCGAGTGTATGTATGTGTGTGCGTGTATGTGCGTGTTTAAGTAAGCAAATACATGTACAGGGCAGGATAGAAAACAATATAAGACAATCCCCCGTATACCAAATCAGGTGGTGGTGTAGGGGAACATGTAAAATCCTGGCGACTTATGTTCAATTAAAAAGTGGGATATTGTTATTTTTGTCTTCAATGACTCCCATTTCTTCTTCCACTGACCTTTGTCTATTATTGGCCATTTAATTGTTTATATAATGGCTGAGGGTGGGGGTGATGAATTGGTCATTCAATTTAAAATTCTGCATATGAAGATGATGAAAAGTATATTGTTGATAGTTTGCCTGCAATCGGTGATACTGTAAATCTCACTATTGGATTTGGAGATGTGACACCAATTAGAGATTCCACAGTTTCGCTATAAGTTATTTGCCTATACAAGGAGGTAGTAAAACAGGACTTGACTTAGATGAAGCACAATGTATATTCAGAGAATCAGGTTTTAGAATCAAAGACAAAATACTATAATATGTAAAACGTAATTCTAATAACAAGACCAAGACCGTTCAGATTTCGATGAAAGACAACATCAAATCAAAGACAGAACTTTGCATTATAGCAGGCCAGACTGGATGTAGTTGTTGGTCACATTAAGTTGAACAAAACGAGGCAACAATTGGTTACGTTCGGACAATACAAAACCCGATATGCGCCTTAAATACCCGATATAATCTACTTTTGCACAAGTGTAACCATCAAAAGTACCTGTAGAAATAAAGATGCAAATAACTATGAAAAAAAATATTGAAGATTTAAAAACGGAATTAATAGAGAAACAGATCCATACAAAAAAGCTGTTTTTTGCAAGAACAGTTGGATAGAATTTTCAGAGAAAATACTTGAGATATTAATGGAAAAGTTTTTAACAAATATTATCGTCAGGTGAAAGGCTGACCCAACTGTTTAAATAACGGATTGTAACAATAACTGATATTGTCAGTGTAATAGCTATGGCTATATCAGCTGTTGAGCTGTCTTTAACAACTCTTGTATAAAGGTTTAGTAGGAACTGGCGGTGGAGAAAGTGCTGCTTCATTAAAAGGCAACTATGATTCGTTCACTGACAAAATTGGGGAGAGAAAAGGCTGCATTGCCTGAATCATTGACAGTTTAATAAACAGGCTTTCGAAAACAGAAGTTGAGAGAGAGAGAGAGAGAGAGAGAAAGAGAGAGAGAGAGAATTTTAATTTGTGGAGATTTCTCGATGTATTCGTTTATTTTGCCCATGCGAGAAAAGATCATCTTATTTTAATTTTTACTATGACCCAGATTCCTCAATATATCAACTACTGCGTGTTAGGACAACCAAATTTATACCATTTCAAAATTAGTACGGTCATTCCTGTCAGAATTTATTGTTGACTGCGCGGTGCGCTAATGTCACTGTGATGTAGTACCAAAATAATCAAGATTAAGATGAAGAAGAATGAATGTCCTGGATATTTAACAGGAAATAACCTTTCTTGTAAGGCAAGAATGAGAACTGAACACGCTGAATTTTTTTTTTTTTTTTTTTTTTTTTTTTTTTTTTTTTTTAAATGATACGCATAGTCGTGAACCAGATAATGATTATGAAATGTGCTGTTTAAACAGATGATAAATTCTAAATGCATTAATGTAATTGTTTAAAGAAATTCTTATTTTAAAATGAAATAAATCATTTGCATTTAAAACATTAACAGCATAAATTGTATCGTATACATTGACCGTGCCTATGACTCATCCCATGTGTTATATACTTGCATGTATTTAAGTCCGACTGGAGCTCAGGTCGAACGAAAATTTCGGCGCTAAATCTTATTAAAAACTGTCGCTCAATTGCAGGATTTTATGGCGCTAAATCTTATTAAAAACTGTCGCTCAATTGCAGGATTTTATGGCGCTAAATCTTATTAAAAACTGTCGCTCAATTGCAGGATTTTATGGCGCTAAATCGTAATATCCACAATTTCAATCGTAATACACTGGCCTTCGGCCGATGGTGGATCTGTCAATCAATCAACGCATAACAAAGATTCCAACGGAGCGCTGACAAACAGGATCACCACCTATTACGTGAATCGTTACGTAATTGGTTGAGCAGACAAAAGCTTACCAAAACGAGCAGGGAACTAGACACAGTTCACTATATAACGTATATCAATGCATTTCTTTCAAACTTTGACGCTTTTCATCCAATTTAACGATATTTGCACAATTTATTTATGAGTCATGTTTCAATCATTGGGAAATTTAAAAAACAAAAACAAAAAACAAAAAAAAAACCCCAAACAAAAGGTATTAAAGAAATGGATATATTAATGAGTGGACGAATATATATATATATATATATATATATATATATATATATATATATATATATATATATATATATATATATATATATATATATATATATATAGAGAGAGAGAGAGAGAGAGAGAGAGAGAGAGAGAGAGAGAGAGAGAGAGAGACAGACAGACAGAGACAGAGTCCACCAGAATTGCGAAGATACAGATTTCATCATCACCACCACCACCATCATCATCATCATCATCATCGTCGTCGTCGTCATCGTCATCATCTTCTTCTTCTTCTTCCACGACGTACTAAAAACACCTCATGGGCCAAAAAGGAGTCTAGTTGAAGCTTCAAGCACTATACAACACAAATAATGAATTTAGAAAAGTCAGTAAAATCTGGAAAAGGAATATGAAAAGGAATCAAGCGAGTATCTTTTCTTTATCTATCCTCGTTATAGATATGAAATTAACTGGAAAATCAAATGTGATTTCTGAGAACTATTTATCAAGAGCCAAACATTCTGTCTTGTAAAAAGGGACAAATTTCGTTAATTCTTTTTTTCTCTATTTCTCAATTTTATATCGAAATTCTCCTTAATGATTTAACGCAAAGACTCCATTAAAGAAAATCCGGGCTGTTACTAGTTCGATGGAAACATATGGGAGACTTACATGTCGTACATGGAGGCTGCCTCCACTACACAATCAATATGAAAGATATCGTCTTTTGTATGTGTGACGACACGTGTTGCCTCCCGCTCGATCAATTTAAATGGAACTGACACGTGTAGGGTAATCATCTGCTTTAAATATATACTTATTTTTCAGAATCTTAAAGTATCATGAAGTATTTACTCCTTATATTTCTTCTGTTTGCCGGACTTACGTCGGCCCAGCAGGAATCTTTGAAGTCGGTACTAGACATGGAGCGGTTTATTCAGCTAGAACGGACTGTTATTGACAAGCTCGACACACATTTCAAGAGACAGCAGGAAAGAGGAGAGGTCGTTACCGAAGAAATCAAACAGTGAGTAACGCCAAATGGTTGTTAGAACTTCCATTGTACTATTGGCAATATCGTCCAGGCGCCCCCACCCCCACCCCCCACGTATAACGCGTTCGTAAAATTACTCGGTTGATTCCGTAATCATTTTATAGTTACATTTCTACTTGTATGGGTTAAATATTCACAAATTAAAAAAGAAGAAATGATTACGGATTCAACTGAGTAAATTTCCAGACCTTGTCGTACGGAAATGACGATATTGCCGTACTATTTTGTAAGGCTCACGTACTTTCCACATTCTTAGCTATCACCTACCTACCTACCTACTTACTTACCAACCTTCGTACATACTGATTGCGTGAACCTTGCCTTATGTTCCTGCGCGCTCACTCGTTTTTAATTGCTGAGACGCTTGCTTACACTACGACTTTGCCAACAGTAAATGCTTGCTCTTTTACTTGATTTACTGTCCATGTCTTATGTACGATTAAGTGCCCTACTGTTAGCTCATTTCTCAGTTATGCTCAGTCTGTATCTCAGTATGCTTTTAGTCCTAAATTGGTGCTTTTAATTAAATTTAAAATTCGATGTTTGTTAACCTATAATTGTAAATTACCTAGACTTTGTGTATGTATATATATATATATATATATATATATATATATATATATATATATATATATATATATATATATATATATATATATATATATATATATAGATAGATAGATAGATAGATAGATAGATAGATTGCATCCGCCAGGTCATAACTTGTGGTTTTTTAGTTACCTAAATAATAGATTCACTTTTAATTACTGCCTTTTTAAAATGCTTTGCTTGCTAATAATGTACTTTAAAGTTATGGGCTGTATTTTGTCCCATTGTATGTATATATTATGCTGTGTTGCTATGTCTTACAAATCATGTTTGATTTAAGGTCTTTAATGTTGTTTATGTCGGTAAAAGCTCAGTAGAGGTTATGTTGAATTGTTGTTTTGAATCATAAAGAAATATTTTCTTATCTTAGATGTTCACTTCGTTATTTGACTTTCGTGTATGCATGCTGAGTAACTACTTACTGAAGCCGAAGTAAAGGCTTCATCACTCTGTGTTTATCTCTAGACTTGTTTTATTAACAATAACATTTTTTTAAAACAAAAATGTAAAGTTTATTTAATTAAGAGAGCTTGATCCTTCCAAAAAAAAGTTCTTTGTAATTTTCTCACAAAATTACTGATCCATGTTATCGCCCACCAAAATTTCCAGCAGGGAGTAAATGTATTTTTAACTCTCAAGATTTGCTAGTTAATCAGGTCTCTATCACTAGACCGGCGGAATTGTAATAGCAAAGCAAATAGTAAAGCAAAACAAATCTTGAGAATTGTTCAATTCAGGATCAGTAAATGTAGGGTGACTATAAGGCGAAACTTTTTATATGTAACGTAGTCAGCTTGAAATATTTGCTAATCGAATGTCGCAATTATTGTTCAAAAATACAAGGCATGTCGTGGTTTCTCCAACCTAATCAATTTTCACTGATTAAATTGGGAATACGAACATAAAAAGATTAATCAATATATTTAATAACCTGCCAATAAAACAAACAATTATATTTTTTGGTTTCTAAAACGTCACCAACGACTAACAAGGTTCAAAACATTTCAAACATATTTTGAAACAACCCTTATAAATGTTCAAGGAAGCACACAGAGAAATGACTGCACACCATAGTAGTCATGTATTCCTACCAAAGCGGTCGCTGATGTTACGCGTGAGTAATCTCAGCTTTACAACTTCGTGATTAAAGGGTTAATTCAAAAATGTTTGTGAATGTTTGGACTTAATTTTAGATGTAACAAGAAATAGATGTTTTGTTCTAGTGGCGTTTTATTAAATATGTGTACCTATTACCAATCAGCATAATGCAATCCAGGTGCAACCAGCAGTTAGAATTTATTACAATGTATAGATTTTGGTGTGCTTATTTGAAGTCATGTGGCCAAAATACATGGTGTAATTAACATTGTTATAATCAACCGTAATGTAAACCTGCAAGAGCTAGATGCAGGGCCCTGATAAGGGTGGTGTTGACAGCAATATGTCTCCACTGCTGCACCCTCTGTCTCTGGGACGTAAGATACATTAGAGCAGCCTTTCTCTGGGACGTAAGATACATTAGAGCAGCCTGTCTCTGGGACGTAAGATACATTAGAGCAGCCTTTCTGCGTGTCATGAGAGGCGACTAATGGAAGTTACCTTTTTTTTGCGTACGATGCGTCACGTGATGATGTTCCAGAGAAGAAGTTATTGGGCACTTCAACTAAAGTGCGGTTGATATCGAGAATTTGACTTTCTATTTAAAGGAGTTTTACCCTTTTTGTCTTTATCTTTATTTTGTCTGCCTTTCCTTATCACTGTATAGCCAGGAGTGTGCCGACCCTATACATACATACATACATACATACATACATACATACATACATACATACATACATACATACATACATACATACATACATACATACATACATATAGTTACATGGTCTAATACTTAAATATACATTCTTCATCAGAAACAATGGACCCAGGCCCGTTTCTCTGTGTGTGGAAGAGTAACTTTAGTAGAATGGACACAAGAAGTACAAACAGACTAACCTCCCTCTTACTTGCATAAAACTCCTACGTATTGATTCTACTATATTTATTCAAGCAACAGATGTTCTTGTGTCGGGAATTAATTCGTGTGCGGCAGACACTATCACTACACAAATGTGTCATTTAAGTTTAATGTAATTTATATCAATATGCGTGTGTACTGAAGGTTGCAAATCGAGTTGTAAACCAGACTGAGTCGTTCACAATATAAAACCTGGTAAGAGTGACTAGGAGATTATTTATTATTTTCATTTATTTATTTATTTATTTCCTTGTTTTTTAATTAACTCCTTTATTTCCACGAATCCTTTCGAGCATGTATGTCGTAAATATTAATGATGGAATATGTTTCTCTTTCAATGTCATATTTATGTGTGCGCTTGCTCTGGACTTTCAAGAAAAACTTAATGGCCACTGGTTCGTCAACGAACATGTTAGAAAAATCCAATGTTTTGTACCATCACTAAAGTAATTTCAGAGGATAGGAAACCTGATCAGTGAAATTAGTTCCCATGCATAATTTAAATTTTGTTCGATATAATTTGTAGAGTTGGAATTTTGACTTATGCATAAGGAAGAAAAATAAATTCACATTTCAATTAATTTCAACAGACAATGTGGTGTGCGTTTTGGTGGTCTGACAAAAACGAGCCTGTTCTGCCCGATATTTCATATGCCAAGATAAGTTCTTTTGCACGCGCAACATCGACTTTAATCAATCCACACGGAATACAATTTTAACAAATTTATTTCTATTTGAAATGCTATATTGTTCACTTCTAACAAGAAAGGAGAATATTTTATAAACTTGATCGATTAATTTAATGGTTAACCTCATCTTTAGAGATTTGCACAGTGGCCGTGCCGATGATAACTCGCATATTTCCTACGCTTTTATAACTGCGGGCAAAGCCCTTTTACACTTTGGTCGGAACAGGGACGCCATACAACCACAAACAACTAAGTCGCCAGTAAGGTTAGCAGATGATAGATGTAAAATATATTTGTGGCCAGAGCACTGCAAAAACGCAGCCATCTTAATTAATAAAAACCGTACATAACCCCCAAGAAGATCTGATGATCATTTGAAATTAGTACACCATGCTATAAATCTATAAAGTGATATATATATATATATATATATATATATATATATATATATATATATATATATATATATATATATATATATATATATATACTTTTACACAAAAAACAAGAAACAAACAAACAACAAAATAAAAAATAACGAAGTCGGAAAAATACAGCATACTATTTTGACACAAAGATATATTCAAATAATGTAATTTTTGAAATAAAAGAACTAAAAAAGAAACTAGATAATCATTCACAAAAAAAAAACACCAATCATCCAGACAATTCTTAATATATTGCAAGTTTTCTTTTCATTTGCATCTTGTTTAGACTGGTAAAATACTTACTGCTAATAATAGCGCAGTGTATTTTTTTTCATACTAACACACTCTAATAGGAATACGACCAAATAATTTTTAAAAAAATCCGACATTTCGAGCGCACAAGTGTTTGTATAATATTTTCATGCTAACATAATTAGCGCAGATTTACTATCGTGCTAGTTTAAATCTTATTTTAAAATAAATGGAGATGAGAAAATGATGAAATTGTGATATGTAATAGAAACGTCTTTATAACGGTCAGGTGTTCACAATAGACAGTTGTCTTTAATAGATGACTACACTAAACATGTGTTCGTAGGCCGTAACTGTAACAGACACGTGTGTATGAAGTGAGACAAATGAGGCAAATGTGTTGATCATTCTATTACGTGTTAGTACCTTTGATTACATATATATATATATATATATATATATATATATATATATATATATATATATATATATATATGGCATCAGTAACATAATCTAGGGCACATTTACTTGGTATATGTATGTAGCTATTAGGAGGCATTGACAATATTAATGTGAGTGGTCATCTGCTAATATCGTTGGTGCGTAGTCTCCGGATATACAAATATAGCGTAAGGCCAAACCTCAACTATCATCATGACCTCAACGGTCTTAGATCGTTGAAAGGTCGGGTCAACCCGACTTCGGGTAGTGACGCTATTGACTGTATGCGAGTTCCTAAGAGCTGGTGCACTAAAACTCAGCACGGAGAAGAAGGAGTGGTGTTTCTTGAATTGCTGGGGAAGTAAAATAATCCGCAGGGCCAAGTACCTGGTTTACTAGCCCTTTTTTTTTTAAACGTATACCAGAGGTATAAGGTTAAAATGTTAAAGGTTAAAATGGTTAGATAAATTTTTTTTACATGTGTAAAAATTAGTTGTTAAATATATTTAAACGTCGCCAGTTAAGTAAATCAAAATGAACACTTCGATATTCCAATACCCCCTAAATAACCTTCAACCCTCCTCCCTCCCCCCCAAAAAAAAAAAAACGCGAGACAAAAATTACAACCCCTTTTAATATAGATTCCAACTAGAAAAGAATTCAAACGTATGAATAAATATAATTTACATATAATCATTTCGAAAAGACTTAGATATTCTTTTCGTAAATCTTTGACTGAGTACAGATTTTATGGTGGTAACAATCAAGAGTTCCATGAATTTTTCAATGATATTTAGCCACATTTGAAAATCATCATTCGAAAAATTCAACAATTTGGTTTTGTGATATCTCAATCAGACGTAACGATCAGACTTATGAAGCGACCGACTCGGCGGGTGACCAAGTTGAATATACGAATTTTGACCACAGTGCAAGGCGTCTAAATATAGTGAACAGAGGCTCCATGGATACATTAATCAAACATTAATTCAAAATTTACATAAAAAATTTGGACACGAAATAAGTGAAAATTCAAGGTGGGTGTTTATCTGGATTGAATATTTAATATTGCACATAGATACGTATCAATCGCTCATAGGAAGTTCATATATCGATGTGCCCTAGTGGATTAATAACAACAGAATTCGTATTATTGTAAAAGCTACGCATACTATTTTTCCTATGTCGTGGAATCAGTTTTCAATACTCCTCCCAAAAGATCCTCTGAGAGCGTAAACATACAAAATTTGGATAAATACAGTCATTAGTCTACACGATGGTCGGTAAAAATAGAGGACATTAAATATATGAAAATGAATATCATATATCTGGAAATGTTTTTCAAATAGATGAACCATCTTACATAAAACCAGTTAGGAAAACTTCAAATGAGAGAAAAAGACATGCTGACAGGTTAATATTTCAATACAGTGGTCCTAATCAGTGGCCGCGCTAGGGTTCGAGGTGCCTGGGGGGCAATGTTCTTAATGTTCTTTAGTGGCGCCCTTACTTTGCCACAGAAAACAGTTTTTATGTCAGTTGCCAACCCCCTTCCTCCCCCTCTCCTAAATATAAGTTTTGTGAAGAATTGCCCCACTTACATTAAGGTGAGGTGAAATAATATGAAAATTTCAGCTGCAAAAAAATATTTAAAAAAATTAAAAAATCCCGACGGCGCCGATCTTACCACAAGAGTATGAGATTTACGGAGGAAACCACTTTATTAAAGTGTTTTATAAAGTGTTGGGTAAAATCTCAAACAAATATTTTGAGGAATTATGGCCCAAAATACCTGTAGTATTTAGAGATGAAGATGAAACACATTTTAATTCAACAAATATGTTACAACTGCAAGAAACAAAGTTTTAAAAAATGATCATTAACCTGGCAAGAACATAGGTTCAAAATATATTGATTTTAATTTGAATTACAGATATCCAAAATACATACCATTGTTTATTCATAATTTGGCAGGTTAGGAAAGCCATCTGTTGATCAAGACTTTGATTAGAAATGATCCAAATGAAGAAGTAAAAATCCTACCAATCAACGAAGAAACAAGACTGTTATATTCAGTAAAAGTTTCATAGGTGATAGATTCATGAAAAAAGAAAAGAAATAACAGCTAAAAGGACAGTCAGGTTTGTAGATAGCCTAGATTTAATGGACAGTTAATAGATAAACTGGCTAAAAATATAAGAGGCGAGAAGTTCAGAGAAACACTGAAAAAGTTTGCAAAATACGCGACCCGAGTCGAGCGAAGAACAGGCTCAACTGTAGCACAGCGCTACGAGGCTGCAGTCTAAATATCTATTTCAAAGAGTTTATGAATGTCAGTCAGGAAACTTACAAACTAGACCCTGCTCAATATTACGGTGCCCAGTATTAGCACATATTGCAAGTTTAAAGACAGTATGTGTAGAACATGAACATATATCAGGCTATGAGATATTCTTGATGACTGAGAGTGGAATTTGACGTGGAGTTAGCATGCACTATAGGTGTAATGTACCTGGCACCTATAGCACAACTCTACTGTAAAGAGAATACTCAAATCTCGTTAAAAAGTTTGTTTATTTTGTTCTTTTTGAGAATGTCTACAATTTCTTCCTTTTATTGTGATTGAAATAATGTTGTTGTCATCATAATTGTCGTCGTCCTCCATCATCATCATCATCATCATCATCAGTTTTTATAATAATAGGTTTTATTTCTGTGTGAATACCGTCAGAAGTTCAATGTTGTTTTTCAGCTTTACTAATGATATGATCACGTGCCTTTTACCATCTACCCTTATTTGTCGTTGCAAATCCCTTGTGAACCAAATCCTTCAAATCTGCTAGTATAATATCTTATTTTAATATACGACTCCATTTTTCAAGCCTCCCAAACCTAACTCTATTGGATTTAAAGCACAATGGTAAGGTGTTAGTTTCAGAACTCCGTGTTCCCAACTCTCCAGATAATTATAAACTTTGTACTCGGTTTAGAGTTTTTGCCATCGAAATTGATCCAGAAGTGTAGACTTAGTCATTTTCATGTTATACTTTACGTTGTTTGTTGTTGGCCATGCTGGATATTTGCTCTCCTGGAGGCACTTGTAGGAATAGCAGTGAATTCCTCATGAACACTGTGATAACTTGTTAACCATTACTACAATGGTTTTTGCAGGAGTAGCTTCCATTTCCTCGGCAAGATATAGCCAATAATGTGTTAAAAGTGCGGTTGCAACCCACAAAAGCAAAGAAACAAATTCATCTAAAAACACAACTGGTTAACCGTCTGGACGTTTTTCACTTATTTTCCTTAAATATTGAGCTCTCTTTTCAGCAATGTCATTTTTCTTTACCAATGCATGCCGGCATCCAGCCAATTTCTTTTTTTCCCCAATCCCAATTTGTAGGGAATTTTCACTAATTTGTATTTTCTCACTGAGAAATCATAGCTATGTTGTAGAGATGTTTTCAATGTCAGTAAAAAGACTTGTTCATTTTTACCAAGCCTATTATATATGACTGGCTTAATTATACCGATATCAAAAGACTCAATGGAATAAACTTTTTTCACCAGACATTGGCTTAACTTGAGATATTTTTACATCATTTTTCATAGTTAGATCAAATACACTCCTTACACCTCTGTAAATGGCACGTCCTCTACGGAACGGAATCCTCAAAAAGGATGGGACCTTGTAATTAGCTTTCTGTTGGAAATACTTAACAGTATTCATCCCATGATCAGACAAGCAGGCCAGCCTAATAAAATGTTTACAAAGTTGAGGGTGAAACTGTTATTGGAATAAAAATATATTCTTGGTAAACATTTACTAAAATTGTCCACAAATGGTTGGTGAGTTTATCGTCAAGGATTGGGTTATCGTCGGATAAGTGCGGTATAAATTTTCAGTCTGTTTTCTAGAGAGTAATTTGGTGGCATTGTGTGTAGCTATGAGTATTACCTGAGGCAGAGAATACCAAATGCAAACCAATATGGTACACATGACAGATTGTCAGATCAAATATGGAATTGTGTAAAGAAATCCCAAGAACAATATGATCTACAGAGAATTCCAGTTGATATTTCTCAAAATAGCTTTACAATATCGTTATAACATCTTTTATGTCGTGAATTGATGATATTTTCCCTGTCTGGATTTCGTAGCTTCTCTTGCTATATACGGTAACAGTCTTGCCCCACCCATTAACAAGACCTATTCTACATGCTCCAATCTGGCAAGTTCAGCGTGAAGCACATGAATGAGTAATTTCCCTTAATATATTTAGAACCTGAATGTCCTTATAGTAGCCAGCCAGGAATCAGCTCGTAATAACACTGGTCTTGCAAGATAACTGTTTTACTTTCACCAAAAATAAGCTGCAAAGGCACACATATTTTACATAGGGATCGACAGACAAAAACTAATTAAAGGACCAAAAAGTTTCAAAAATATGCTTCAGAGTTCGTATAAGTAGCATATGGGTACAGTTGAAGTTTGAATATCTTTCGGCTTCTTTTCAAAATATGAATTTCTTGATGTCAAAATATCGAGCAAAACGCACTACATGAAAAATGTTATACTGCGTTTAGATTGGCAATATGTGTACTACATTCAGGCAAAAAATCTAAGTAAATAAAGTGATATACCAAACTCATTACAAAATTAACCACCTTCCCTACCTAATTTGTATCACGTTTAGTGCAAATATGAAAAGAAAATTTATCAATTTGTCTTTTTTCCTAAAAATAGTGTTCTATATCTGTACAATAGCTAACATTGACAGATAGGATGATGTGTGTACCCACAGATCAATACCAAACACTGATGACTTATTTCTAGATTTTTGAAGGATGCCAACATGTCAAACAATGAGGCCAATCAAATGACAGCTGGTGTTGCAGGAGATCCCATCGAAACATTCCTTTATCTTCGGAGGGCAGCTGAAGACTGGATGACACTGAAGAAAAACCTCACGTGTACTGGCGAAGACTGTCCCATTTTGTCGGGAGCGGACGGTATAGTATTTATATCTCTCAAAAAGTACCCCCAAACCGATCTAGGTCTCCCCACCCCTTAATCAGCTCCGCACCTACCCCTAAAGAGGAACCCAAAGCCTTTAATTCTGAAACTGGTTATATCTTCAGTACGTCAAAATCTGTCTAGATACCTATGATAAGGAAATAAACGTACATGTACTTGTTACCATGCTACCGTAAATATTTGGTTTGGGAAGTCTGAACGTTTGATTTGACCAGAAGTGATATTTCTAAATCATGTTTTGAGTCTTAGTCTTGGGTGCACAATAGAATATTTTGTTTACCTTTCAAGTCAATTCGGCTATTTGAATATTTTATCTCTGCTATATATCAGTGCAATTATTAAAAAATTCAGTTTAGTGATTTATATCAGACTTGGCAAGAGTGAAACGCTTTCCTGACTTGGATTTAAAATAATATATATATATAAAAATAAAAAGACTAGTTTTATTTTGAGGATAGGAATCTATACTAAACCATGAATACCTTTCTATTACATATGTGATATCACTTTCCATTGGTAGGGTGCTCATTCTTTACTCCTTTCATTAAGGGTATTTTTAATAATTGTTTCCTTTCGAAATAGTCATTATTTATCACTGTAGAACATTATCAATTAAAAGATATGTAAGATGTGAGCTTGGTAGTGCAAATTCTAATAGTTTCTTTTTACGGGTATATTTGAGTACAAAAACTGTATCTTAAAAACTGGAAATTTTTGGCTCATCTGCTCCATAGAAAACAAATCTAAAAAATTAACCGACACACATATTTATTGTTTTTGGTTTTTTTTACAGACAAGGTCACTGTTGGGATAACAATATCCTTTGAATACACAAACTGTCCAATATAGACAAGTTTAATGAGCGTACTAGTCGATCATTTGAATATTCTTGTCAAAATGAAGCAATTTTTGTGCCTTCAGTGATAGATGCAGTTCTGAAAAGAGAGAAGACAACTTGGCCATCTCACGAAGACCTCAAGAACGCAGCGGTCGCCATTTTGCAAATATGGAGTCTTTACGAGTTAAAAATTGATGACATCATGAATGGCCGGATAGGGAGCAAGTTCAGCAGGCCTTTATTCCCCAGAGACCTTTTCTACATCTGTAGAGCGGCCTTGGATAGGGTCGTGCTATACGGGGCTATCAAGTGCTTTGAAAAGCTTCAAGCATACCTAAAGGACAGAAATAGAGAAGGGGTCACGGTGGCGTCGGTGTACAAGGGATTAGCTGGCGCCTACAACCTGGTTCGTAGAGTTATATATGAAAATAGGCGCACATGAGCCATCCGTTTTTGTCTGTTTTTTTCTTAGCAAATATAAGCTTACATTGTGTGCCAAGGGGAAAAAAAAGAACTTTAAGATCGAAACACTGCACTTCGGGCTCTATTTTCTTCCTAATTATGTGATTCGTACGCTGATTTATCTGTTTACCTCGTTCTGATACTGCCTTCTTGCTATCAAACCATATTTATATCGTACGTGTTTTAATTTTATTGCTAAGAAACTTTTGAAATAATGGTATCAAAATAAATGTCACTGATGGCGAGATCAATCCAAAATTAAGCACATACGACCTTCACTACTTTAAAAAAAGCGTATACGCTTCTTGTTCACGTTTTACAATATATATTCTCATCTGTCCATATCTTTCCGGAAGTCAGAGTGTAAATTTAGAGTTAAAATGTTTTGCTTTAGAGATACTTCTAACTTTTGATTTCTAATGGCCCCACCACGGATAAGATATGTAAATAGGAAATGATGGTTCGACGTTGGCAAGTGTGTGTTTCTATACTGAACATGGGACTGATGGTTTATTAGTAAATATTTCAATGATTACAATGTCCCACGGTAAACCTTTTTTTTTTTTTTCGTATCTTCGAGGAAGAGAACGTAGAAGTTTAACAATGGTTGTAAGAGGCTGTGATTGTCTTATAAGTAAAACACTGAAAATAAAGACATTTTAATTATTCCACCAAAAAAAACACACAAAAACCAAATACCATAAACCACACAAAAACCTTTGGGAACAGTATATATTTTAACCTTATGTCATTTACAATCCTGAATCCTGACATGTTTTAGACTTACTTAAATAAGATAAACTGTTTGAAGTGGTTGGTAGGAATAAGCCGATGTGTTTGACGCTATTTTGTTGTTTCTAGTTTTTACCACAGCTGTCCTTAATAATTATGTTCTAAAAGGTTAGAGTAAGTTCCGGTCTCTACTAATAATTGTATTCTAACAGATTCGAATAAGTTAATAATTGTATTTTAACATGTTAAAGTAAGTTAAGGTCTCTACTGTCCTTAATAATTGTATTCTAACAGGTTCGAATAAGTTAATAACTGTATTTTAACATGTTAAAGTAAGTTAAGGTCTCTACTGTCCTTAATAATTGTATTCTAACAGGTTCGAATAAGGTAATAATTGTATTTTAACATGTTAAAGTAAGTTAAGGTCTCTACTGTCCTTAATAATTGTATTCTAACAGGGTAGAATACGTTTATAATTGCTATCTAATAGGTTAGAGTACGTTACGATCTCTACTGTCCCTAATAATTGTTATCTAACAGGTTAGAATAAATTACGATCTCTACTGTCGTTAATAATTGTTATCTAACAGTTTAGAGTAAGTTACGATCTCTACTGTCCTTTATAATTGTTATCTAACAGTTTAGAGTAAGTTACGATCTCCACTGTCCTTAATAATTGTATTCTAAACAGGTTCGAATAAGTTCCGATCTCTACTGTCCTTAATAATTGTATTCTAGCATGTTAGAGTAAGTTACTATCTCTACTGTCTTTAATAATCGTATTCTAACAGGTTAGGTTAGAGTAAGTTACTATCTCTACTGTCTTTAATAATCGTATTCTAACAGGTTAGGTTAGAGTAAGTTACTATCTCTACTCTCTTTAATAATCGTATTCTAACAGGTTAGGTTAGAGTAAGTTACTATCTCTACTGTCTTTAATAATCGTATTCTAACAGGTTAGGTTAGAGTAAGTTACTATCTCTACTCTCTTTAATAATCGTATTCTAACAGGTTAGGTTAGAGTAAGTTACTATCTCTACTGTCTTTAATAATCGTATTCTAACAGGTTAGGTTAGAGTAAGTTCCGATCTCTACTGTCCTTAATAATTGTATTCTAGCATGTTAGGTTAGAGTAAGTTACTATCTCTACTGTCTTTAATAATCGTATTCTAACAGGTTAGGTTAGAGTAAGTTACTATCTCTCCTGTCCTTAGTAATTTTATTATAACAGGTTAGGTTAGAGTAAGTTACTATCTCTACTGTCCTTAATAATTGTATTCTAACAGGTTAGAATAAGTTACTATCTCTAC